>CM010621.1:7568618-8282655 GCA_003430845.1 Xanthoceras sorbifolium | reverse complement strand
AATATGTTGCCGGATCATTTCAATGATGAGAACAAAGGTGTAGAGAGAAGAGAGAGAAAGAGAAAAAAGAGAAGAGAGAAAAACACAAACGAATGATAGAGACAAGAGAAACAGATAAGAGATAAGAGAGAATCCTAATGGAGGAAGGGAGGGAAGGAAGTTATAAAGAGAGAAAATTGTGGAGAGAAAAATACAACAAATGAGAGAGAAGATGTAACATCCCGAATTTCGGATAATTAACTTTGAATATGTGGATATAAAATATTTGTGAGTTGAGGGGTGTAAATATAATTAAATGTATGTTTATTTTATTGTGTCCAGGTGGACCAGATGGAACGGTCCAGAAATGATGCATGAAGAGAGAAAAATTGGGACAGTGAGTACCGCGACCTGGTCACTGCGACCACAGGTCGCGATGAACTGCTCGCGATGAAAAAAATGAAATTCGGGCAGTGAGCATGGCGACCACCAGCGCGACCAGAGCACCGCGATGAAGGCGGTGGAGTTGCTCCAGTGAGCAACGCGACCTGGTGGCGCGACCACAGGTCGCGACGACGGTTGCGATGACCGAAATAATATATAAAAAAAAATTAGCTTCTCACAGAAGCCATTGAAACAGACAGAGAGGGAGAGAGTGCAGAAAATGGGAGAAAGAAGAAAAAGAAAAGAAAAGAAGAAGAAGAGGAAGAAAAGGAGAGAAAGAAGAGAAGAAAAAGAGAAAGAAGAAAAGAAGAAAAAGAGAATGGAAGGAAGAAGAAAAGAAAATAAAGAAAAGAGGAAGAGAAAGGAAAGAGAAGGAAGAAAGAAAAAAGGAAAACTCAGAAGGAAAAAGGACGTAGAACCTGTAAAACGGTATCCAGGTTGGTGTACACACAGTTCTGAAACCTTTTTATATTGTTTATTGACTTAAAGAATCTAAGTTCACATTTATAATTTTCGTATATTCGTATTTCGTATATTAATTGCAATAGTTATTTTACAAATTGTGAAGAATATTTGAAATTGATTTTGAGATACAGAAATTGGGCTTATATCGAATTTATGGATTTATTTTCTGTATTATGTTATTTATAATTATCAATGAATATTGAGTTTGAAATTTGATTATTGTAAAGTTGTTTGAAATGTGACTGAATATTGGTATTTCCTGAATTAAATTTTATGGCCCTGATATATGTATAGGGATATATGGATATAGGAGATTGACATGTCAATTGGGTGAATTTATGGCAGTACTGCACCGTGATGTATGATGTCTCTGATTGTTGATAATACGGATACCATTTCCTCGTGAAATGGGAAACCGACTGTGAAAATATCCGGATACCATTTCCATGTGAAATGGGAAACCGACTGTCTATATAGAGGGATACCATTTCATATGAGATGGGAAACCCGACTGAAAAACCGGTAATCCAGTCCTGTAAACCCTGTTATGTGTATCACGGGCCAGATTGAGAAGTTATGGTTAGAAAATGTTATGGTTAACAAAGAAATGATATTGAAATTAAAACCCAGAAACTTTTGAAACACTGTGTGTTTATATAGTTTTTGTTATATATAGTTATATTTCTGAAATTCTGTTTTTAAATTTTATTGTTTATTTATATATCTTTCTGAATTTCTGAATTTACGATATATTGTTTTAGATATACTGTTTTATATTATATTACCATTTATTTTAGTGTACACCCACTAAGCAGTATTGCTTAGCACGTTAGTTTTGTTTCTAATGCGTAGGTAATAAAGATACCGAGGACGGAAAAGACTGAAGAGGCACCAGCTGCAGAGGAGAGTTCAGAGTTATACTCACCATCTTTTGGGGTAGTTGGTTATATAAATATTTCTGTATAATGTAGTTAGATATGCATGCATATACAGAGAATTTGTAATTATGTTTTGTAATTATGTGCTGTAATTAATTATTTTATGCTTTCTGTTTTACATTTTTCGAAGGACTGTAATTAATGAAATGTTTTATAAATTGTTTGAAAGTCGCACTAAACGGCAGAGTGCGCATTTGAATTAAATGCGATTTGAAGTGTTGTTGTGAAATGTATTTGAATTGAGTTGTTTGAAACAGGTTTTTGGGACATCAGAAAAACAAAAGGAAACTTTGCCGAAATTTTTAAAAATTGTAATTTCAATGGGCTCACTAGAAAAATGTTTTTAAATTATAAATTGATATGAGTTTTCAATGGTTTGAAATGGAAAAATATGAATTTAGAAAGTTTTGAAAACCCGGTAACGCTCCCTGGGTCGGTCCAGTCGGATCGGGTCAGGGGGTGTTACAAAAGAGAAATGGGTAACTCAGGTTTTAGGAAGGAAGGGTGTTAACATTACCTTAGTCATTCCTCATATTTTATGTAAAGGTATTTTTGTCAATTCAATGGCAAATGTTGATGAGAAATGAAAACATTTCAAGTGTCACTAGTTATGAAATTATCAATAATTTAAAGGTCAAAGTAAGAAATTTTCTTTTTAAGAAATAATCATTGTCAATAAATGAATAACCTGCAGTAAATAATAAAACACGATTGTTTAGCTAATTATACTGATAAAACTGTTATACGACTCGAGAAGTATTCATGTAGGATAAACTTTATATTAATTGTTTTTTGTATTAGGCAAAATACGCAAATTCATTCAAACAAATAGAAAACATTACAAAGACATACGAGCATCCTCAACAATGAAGTCCAAGATACAGGAAGGAAAATCCTCCATTCAAACAACAGGAAAACTAAAATAAAAAGATAACTTAGCTAGACAGTGTGCTACTCTATGGGCACTTATTGGAACATGAGAGAAATTAACACACAAAAGTTTGAAAGGTGTGTAAAGGAAATGATAGCTTCTAAGACCACACAAATTTTAGATAATGGTAAAAAACTACAATGTAACCAATTGATAACAACTGCTGCATCGGCCTCCAATGAGAGGGAGGAAAAACCACTCTCCAAGGCCAACGATAATTCGAAAAGAACGGCCTTAGCTTCAGCAATATCAAGAGCCAGCAACCCATCGAACGAATGAACTGCAGAAAGTAGGACATGACCATAATGATCTCTCAACACAACTCCTAATCCAGTCTTACAATTAATAACATCCAGGGCCACATCCGTGTTCATCTTAAAGCAATGCAAAAGGGAAGGAATCCATCGCACAAATCGATCCACACAAGCTGGTTGACTTCACAAGCATATCGACCAGCCGCTGGTAGGTCACCCCTGCTTCTTCAAGCGAAGGGCATCACTTTGTAGTAACAGATGCCTCTATCTGTAATGAACGAGATATGCTCTTCATCCACTGGGAACATGGGGATCTGGTTGTACCCGGATTACTCATCCATGAAGCTCAGTAGCTCATGTCCAGCTATTAAATCTACAAGCTGGTCAATTCTTGGCAAGGGGAAGTTGTCCTTTGGTCAAGCTTTGTTGAGGTTGGTGAAGTCTACACACGTCCTCCACTTATTATTTTTCTTTTTTACCATCACTAGATTCGCGAGCCAGTTCGGGTAGTAGGATTTCCCAATGAACCCATTAGCTAGGAGCTTGTCAACTTCCTCTTTCAAAGCCAAGTATCTTTCTGTATTCATTGCTCTTCTCTTTTGCTTGACGGGCTTTAAAAACGGATCTATATTGAGCCTATGTGCCATCATCTTGGGGCTGATCCCCACCATGTCGTTGTGCGTCCAAGCGAAGATGTCGAGATTTTCTTTTAAAAATACGAGCAACACGTTTCTAATTGCTGGGTCTAAGTTCCCTCATAGCTTCAAAGTTCTCTTCGGTTTCTGCTCATCTATCTAGACCTCTTCCAATTCTTCGACGAGCCCAGTAGTTTCATGCTCGTCAATCTCGCATGGATCCATATTTTCGTCGAGCTTCGAAAGTGGCTGGTTACAATAAACGCCAGCTACGGTATTCATTCTTTGCTCGTTGGCTTTCACTTTAGCTGCCTGCTCCCGGATCCTATTCTGACTGTCTTTTCATAACAAGACCTGGCCACCTTCTGCTCTCCGTGAACACTTTCTATACCTGTTGGAATGGGAAACTTTAACGTTAAGTATTTTGTGAAAGTGATTACCTCTAGGTCATTGAGTGTTGGCCTTCCTAGGACGGCGTTGTAGGATGTTGGGCAATCGATGATCAAGAAATCAGCCATGATGGTTGCTTGACAACCTGGTTCTCCTAATGTAAGGGGTAAAGTGATAAGCTCCAGTGGTATGATGGAGTCCCCTGTGAGGCCGTAGAGTGGTTCTTTTGAAGGTCGCAGATAGTTTGGCTTCAACCCCATCTCTTCATAGGCCACTTTGTACAGGACGTTCACCGATCTGCCATTATCAATCATTGTTCTGTAGATGGCTACTATCCCGATGGTCGCTTTGATGACAATTGTGTCATTATGCAGCCAGTGCACTCTTTGCATATCAGCATCTGTGAAGGTTACACCTTCTGCCATCATCCTAGATTACTTGGTAAGTCTTTTGTCCATATGTATCATCCTCATGGTAGGTTGACTTGCTTCTCTCACGTGGCGTGCAAGCGACCTGTTTAAAGTACCAGCGAGGTGTGGTCCTTCATGAATGGTATAGATCACCATCACTACTGGTTCTTCTGGTATTGACTCTAGATGAGCGGGCTCAAGTAGTTATTGTTGTTATTGTTGCTGCGGTTGCTCTAATATAGTGTGGCCCACTCGTTGTGATAAGCACAAAACTTGTTAGGGTTTATAGCTCACATGGGTGTCTTTAGGGGAGGCGGCCTTCCGAATTCTTCCCTATTCCTCTCCGTGGTGAAGATTTTATCCCGGGAGTTGGATAGTTATGCATAAGTCTGGTAACGACGTTTGTTACCATTGTTGTTCCTCTAATTATTCTTTCGCTTATTTTTGTCATGCGAGCTTCCTCTTCTACCTTTCTTGCTGTTAGAGTTATTTTTCTTAGGAACCCCAAAAGCTTCCTTCATGCGAATGTGGGTGTTAGATCGCTTGTAGAAGTCCCTGAAGGTCCTGACATGTTTGCTATATATGCTCCTGTAGAGCTTGCCATCCTTGTGCAGCCCGACGGTGATCACTATCAACACACTCTCATCTGTCGGTCTATCCACGCAGCTCAGCTCGCTTTAGAAGCGAGTTATGTAGTCCTTGAAGGGCTCGTCTGACTTCTGAAAAATTGTTGCCAGATGGTAGAAAGGAAAGAGCTACTTCCTTAGGGCTTGATATTACTGCATGAATAGCTCCTGGCACAGGTCCCAACCTGTGATACTTCCAATTGGAAGTCTCGTTAGCCATTTCTTGGGAATCTTCCCAAGCGTCGCTGGAAAGTATCAGCACTTGACTTTGTTACTCGTTGTAAAGAGACTCATTTGCACGTTGTAGGCGTCCAAGTGGTCGAAGGGATCACTTGTCGCCTCATAGATGGGAATGTTGGGCATCTTAAAATGATTTGACAGTAGCTTGTTACGCCTTTTTGTACCCGCAAGTATACGGGGTTGGCACAAGTAATAAAGAATGAGTAAATTATCGTCTCCACATGGATATTCCAGGCATTAAGTATTAAAATTAACTAAGCCTGTATCTATTTGGCAAATCGGAACGATTGTAAGAAAAAAAAATTAAAGATGAAAATATAAAAACATAAAAACAATGCAAACGACCAATTTGAGAGATTAACTAGGGTATTTGAATTCACTTAATCCATCTAATTGAGTTTCATGAAAGCACATTATTGTGATTTAATTATCACTGTTGACGATCGTGTTTATCTAAATTATCCAAAATTCTCTCTCGAGATAAATCGGACCTATTACCACATATATTAATATCCTATCTCTCGATGGATATCCAAGTACATGAAAATGCATTATGTTGGGATTTATGCCCTAAAGCTTGTAATTGTAAATGATTAAAGACAATAATATCAGAGCTATTCAGATTATCTGTAGCACCCCCCGACTCGACCCGGCCGGACCGACCCGGGGAGCGCTACTCGGACTTTCTAAATTTTTCAAAACTTAAATTTTGACATTTCAAAATCATTGTGAGCCCATAAAACAGATAGAAATCCATAAGACAGATAGAAATCATTTTCAAGTGAGCCCATAACAATAAATAAACTTTTCACGAAAATTCGGCAGAGTACCGTTTGTTTTTCGGACTTTCCAAAACCTGTTTTCCACAAATCAAATCAAATTCATATTTTCAAAAACACTTCTATAACACTTTCAAACAGTTGCGCACTCTGCTGTTTAGTGCGACTTATCAAAACAGTTTATCACAATTTATAAAAGAAAACAAATCAGACTTTACTATTTACAAACATTGAAATAATAAAGGACAGAAATCGCAAAATACTTAATTACAAAACATTTTACAAATTTCCTGTATATGCATGCTTTCGGATTATATATACACATAACAAAATATAGCTACCCAACTGTACAAATCTCTGGGACTCTGTCCGCAACTCTTTATCTCTTCAGTCCTTAGCCTCTTCCGGATTCCTGGTACCTACGCGTTAGAAACAAACTAACGCGCTAAGCATATAGCTTAGTGGGTGTACTATAAACTCAATTAAATAAATCACAATATATATATACTTCATTTCGAATCCATTTCAAAATCAAATAAATTTCAAAATCAGAGCATTAAACTAATTCAATCACTTTAATTTCAATACTGCAGTCAATATACGAATGCTATCAATAGAATCGTTCGGTTCACTTTTCAATTCCAATCAATTCTGGCCCACTAGAATACTAAACATATTAGGACTGGAATATGGGTCAAGCTCCCAACCCCCAGGACGAATCCTGAGGAGGTACGTGTCTCCCAACTCTAGGACCGTGGGTACGGAACCTAGAGAGGTACATAGCTCCCTATCCCAGGAAACGAATCCTTGGGAAGGTACATTAACTCCCAACCCCCAGGACGAATCCTGAGGAGGTACGTATCTCCCAGCCTCTGGACGAATCCAAGAGGAGGTACATCAGAATCATCAGTATCAATCAATCAGTATCGGCGCAGTACTGCTCAGTAAAACCCAGCTGGTATACCAACCTCCTATATCCATTTCTATGTCTACGTATCCTAGGGCCGTTTCGATAAACGATTTTCACCATCAGTTACAAATCAATATTTACTCAGTCAAACTAAAATATTACACGATATTCTTCAAACGCATCAACAATAATCATATAAATATCAAAATCAACTATTTTAAACGAAATCGGAATATTCAAACCACAAACGAATGCGATCTAGTATAAATTCTTTCCATAATCAACCATAAGTATATCAATCATCAATTTTTACACATCGAAAATCGAATCAAAAACATTTAACGAAACTGAAATCGAAAACATTTAACGAAATCGAAATCGAAACGAAAACAAGAAACGAAAACGAAAACAATAACGTAAACGATAATGAAATATTTTTCGTAAAGATTCCGAAACAAAAGTACACCAACCTGGAATCCTTTTCTTTTCGGTAAATCGTGGT
The DNA here is from genome assembly GCA_003430845.1 of Xanthoceras sorbifolium. NCBI lineage: Eukaryota > Viridiplantae > Streptophyta > Magnoliopsida > Sapindales > Sapindaceae > Xanthoceras > Xanthoceras sorbifolium. The sequence goes on along the minus strand of CM010621.1, from coordinate 8,275,152 downwards.
TCTACGATTTCGTCTTTCCTTTTCCTTTCTTCTTCTCTTCTTCTTTTTCTTCTTTCTTCTTTTCTCTTTCTTCTCTTCTCTCCTTTCTCTCCTTTTTCTTCTTTCTCTTTCTTTTTCTCGGCTCTTTCTCTCTCTTTCTCGCTGTTTCTGTTTGCTGTGTGTTTTTCTCGCTTCCGCGAGAAGCTTCTCTTTTTTTTTATATTTTTTTCGCTACCGCAACCGCCATCGCGACCTGTGGTCGCGCCACCAGGTCGCGATACTCACTGGAGTGCGCGCACCGCCTTCCTCGCGAGCGCGCCTTGGTCGCGCGAGTGGTCGCGTTGCTCTCTGCCCGATTTTGACGGTTTCATCGCGAGCAGTCCATCGCGACCTGTGGTCGCGGTGGCTGGTCGCGATGCTCACTGCCAGATTTTTCCATTTTCATCGCGAGCAAGCCATCGCGACCTGTGGTCGCGGTGACTGGTCGCGATGCTCACTGCTCGAAATTGCGTTTTTTCACCGCGAACGAGCTATCGCGACCTGTGGTCGCGGTGACCAGGTCGCGATGCTCTCTGGTCCAGTTTTTTCATTTTTCATTTTTCACATATATAAAATTAATTACCCAAAATCCGGGATGTTACAATTCTTCCCCACTTAAGAAATTTCGTCCTCGAAATTTACCTCAGTTAAACAGTTGGGGATATTGCTGTCGCATCGTTTCTTCACTCTCCCAGGTAGCCTCTTCTACTTTATCGTTCCTCCAGAGGACTTTCACCAGTGGCACTCTTTTATTTCTTAACTCTTTGATCTCCCGATCAAGAATCTGCACTGGTTCCTCCTCATATGTCAGGTCTGGTCGAATCTCAATACTTTCAGCCTGAACTCTGTGGGAAGGATCAGATCTGTATCTCCTCAGCATCGATACATGGAACACATTATGAATCTTTTCCAATTCTGGAGGTAAAGCTAGTCTGTAGGCTACTGGTCACACACGTTCAATGATTTCGTATGGCCCAATAAACCTAGGACTCAACTTACCTTTTCTGCCAAATTGAAGCACTTTCTTCCACGGAGATACCTTCAGAAATACTTTCTCACCGACATCATATTCTATCTCTTTTCTTTTCAGATCTGCATAGGCTTTCTGTCGGTCAGAAGCAACTTTCAATCGATCCTTGATAATCTTCACCTTCTCCTCAGTCTGTCTAATCAAGTCTGGGCCTACTAACCTGTCCTCTCCTAACTCTGTCCAGCATACTGGAGTCCTGCATTTCCTTCCATACAGTGCCTCATACGGTGCCATAGCTATGCTCGACTGGTAACTGTTGTTATAGGCGAATTCAATCAATGGAAGATGATCCGCCCAACTTCCTTCAAAGTCAATTACACAACTCCTGAGCATATCTTCAAGCACCTGAATTACCCTTTCCGATTGGCCGTCTGTCTGCGGATGGAAGGCTGTACTGAAACTCAGTCGAGTACCCAAGGCTTCTTGAAATTTCTTCCAGAATCTCGATGTAAACCTCGGATCTCTATCTGATATAATGGATACTGGCACTCCATGCAATCTGACTATCTCTCTGATATACAATTCGGCCAGTCGATCCAGAGAGTAGTCAGTGCTGACAGGTAGAAAATGTGCCGACTTCGTCAATCTATCCACTATAACCCATACTGCATCGTGTTTACTCCGGGTGAGTGGCAATCCAGTAACAAAGTCCATTGTGATGCGATCCCATTTCCATTCAGGTATTGCTATTGGTTGTAACAATCCTGATGAAACCTGGTGTTCGGCTTTCACCTGTTGACAAGTCAAGCATCTATTTACAAACTCCACCACATCCTTTTTCATACCAGACCACCAATACTGCGGTTTCAAGTGTCTATACATTTTCGTGCTACCTGGGTGCATTGCATATGAACTGCTGTGTGCCTCTGTCAGGATCATTTTTCTCAATTCTTCATTTTCTGGAATACAAATCCTATCTCTGAAACACACAATACCATCAGTTCTGATTGAGAAATCCGGATGCTTCCCTTCTGGAATCTGTTCACATATCATCAGAATTCTAGCATCCTGCTTCTGTTTCTCTGTAATCTGCTGACTCAAACTGGGTCTGCATATCAATTCAGCTACTACTGCATTATCCGGATTCAGCTGCAAATATACATTCATAGCTTTCAGAGCAAACAGTGCTTTTCTGCTCAATGCATCTGCGACTACATTCGTCTTTCCTGGATGGTAGTCGATTATACAGTCATAGTCTTTAATCAACTCCATCCATCGTCTCTGTCTCAGATTTAGCTCTCTCTGGGTAGGCAGATATTTCAGACTCTTGTGATCCGTGTATATGTAACATTTCTCACCATATAAGTAATGCCTCCATATTTTCAGTGCGAAGACTATGGCTGCAAGTTCCAGATCATGAATCGGATAGTTCAACTCATGTGTTTTCAACTGTCTGGACGCATATGCAACCACCTTGCCTTCCTGCATCAATACACATCCCAAACCATGATGTGAGGCATCACTATAAATCACATAGTCTTTACCTGAAACAGGCTGAGTCAGGACTGGAGCCTCTACAAGCATTGCCTTCAACCGGTCAAAAGCTGCCTGGCATCTGTCAGTCCACTCAAATCTGACATTCTTATGCAGTAGCTTGGTCAACGGACTTGCGATGGAGGAAAACCCTTCACAAACCGTCGATAATAACCTGCCAAGCCTAGAAAGCTTCTGACTTCTGTGACATTTCTGGGAGGCTTCCATTCCACTATTGCTTCAATCTTTTTCGGATCTGCCTTAATACCCTCTGCTGACACAATGTGACCCAAGAATGCAATCTCAGGCAACCAGAATTCACACTTGCTCAGTTTACCATACAGTTGCTTCTCCCTCAGAATCTGCAGTACTACTCTGAGGTGTCTGTCATGGTCCTCGGCTGTCTGTGAGTACACCAGGATATCATCAATAAACACCACTACAAACTGATCCAAGTATGGTCAAAATATTCTGTTCATCAGATCCATAAAGGCTGCAGGTGCATTAGTCAGCCCAAATGGCATTACTACAAATTCATAATGGCCATACCTGGTTCTGAATGCAGTTTTCGGAATGTCTGATTCTTTTATCCTCAACTGATGATAACCTGATCTCAAATCTATCTTCGAGAAGACACAGGCTCCTCTCAGCTGATCGAAAAAATCGTCGATTCTAGGCAACTGATACTTGTTCTTGACAGTGAGTTTATTCAGTTGCCTGTAATCGATACACAATCTCAGGGACCCATCCTTCCTCTTCACAAACAGGAATGGGGCTCCCCAAGGGGATACACTGGGTCTGATGAAGCCCTTATCTAGCAATTCCTGTAACTGTATCTTCAGTTCTTTCAGTTCTGCTGGGGCCATTCTGTAAGGTGCTATCGATACTGGAGACGTACCTGGTACCACATCAATCACAAACTCCACTTCTCTCTAAGGTGGCAAACCAGGAAGCTCCTCTGGAAACACATCTGCAAAGTCACATACAGTGGGTATATTCTGAATGTCAGAATTAACTTTTCTGGAGTCAACCACCTGTGCCAAGTATGCTTCGCACCCCTTTCTAATCAATTTACAGGCTGCAGTGGCTGAAATGACATTGGAGAGAAAATCCCTCCTTTCACCCACTATAGTGATTTCTGCACCATCTACTGTTCTGAGGGTCACTCGCTTCAGTTCACAATCGATCACTACTCTATGCTGAGTTAGCCAATCCATGCCTAGGATTACATCAAACTCATGGAATGGCAACTCCATTAAGTCTCCAGGAAATTCACACTCCTGTATCCGAATAGGACAATTTCTGTATATACGGTTCACTACTACACTCTGACCTATCGGATTACTGACTAACACATCATATTCAGTAGGTTCAGTTTGCAAACATTTACACCCCCTCAAATAGTAAAATTTATTTTCACATATATAAAATTAATTACCCGAAATCCGGGATGTTACATTATCATTCAAGTTTATAAAAGTTTTATATTCAGTAATACATTTGTATTGTGCAAGAACATCCTAGATTGCAAGATGTAATCTCATAATGAGTATATGATGGTCATATACAGAGAGGATTCATTTTGAGACGTGCAATCTAAAGAGTCCGTAGAGAGCAAACAAAGCTGGATACTTTATTTGTGATTGATCTACTGCTGCGGTCCATTCTGTAAAGTACGGTGGTCTTATCCTAGACCGCTCATGTAGTTGACATGAGAATGGAGGCACCTTATATTATGATATCATATAGGACTGGGCCACGATTCATATGAATCTCTCACCAAGATCCGTTAGTAAATGAGATTTATATATAATCAATAAACGATAGCTATTTATAGGTGATCTTAATCCTGAATGTCTTATCGACTCCTTCAGGTTGGATCGTGGCTTTTGATTTACCATGAGTGAGGTTGATGAGAATCTCGACCAATACCTCCGTATCTTGGAGCTGCGATTTGGCTTGTAGCTGGGAAGGATTGAATACAATAGTGGAATCCACTCCTTCTTGATTGAAGTAGATGAGTAGTTCCTTTAAGGGTTGATTCGGGGCTTGAACGATTATAAGCGCTCTCCTTCTTCCGTGAGTAAGACAGGATTTAATTGTTCATTAGAGAATCAATGGTACTTAAAGGAAAAAATATTTCTAGAGGGGTATAACGGACTTTATGACCCAACTCTAGTTATGAACTATTTGTGGAGGATCACACTATATGCAATTAGCTATATCAATGGACATTGAGACTTCAGATTGTATAAACACGTTTACAGTTTTGAAAGTGCAACCTCGGGTTTTTAGTGGAATAACTTAGAGGTTAATAATCATGAAATATTAATTAAAGAGCTTTAATTAATATTACTAAGTATTATTGGAGCTCAAAACTGTGGGTCCATTAGGTCCCCTTGCTAGCCCTTATAGTTGTTGTAACGAGGGTCACGGTAGATTAATTGGATGGTCCAATTAATAGTGTTACGAAAGTAATGCGATTTAAATAAAAGAGAATAATTAAATAATGTGATTATTTAATTAATTAAAATATTTAATAAAATAATATAAATTATTAATTATTAATTATTAATTCTATTTATTAAATATGAGGTCATGTGATTTAATAATGACTAGGACAAAAGAATTAAAATAATTAGATTATTTTAATAGTCCAAAAGGTCACAGGTTCAAGTCTTTAGGGAGACTAAAAATAAATAGGATTTAGAATCCTATTTTGACTTGGTCAAACTAAAACCCTAAATGACTAATATATAAGTGTTATATAGGTAGGAAAAAACCTAACCTAACACACAAGTGAAAAAGAAAGAGAATTCGGCCACCAAAGAGAGAAGAAAAGAAAAAAAAGGTTTTTTCTAACTCTCCCCTCTTTTATAGGATTCGACCGACGTTCTTTTCACGTGACCTCCATCTCTTGCCGTGACGTGCCCACACACACGTTGTCAGATCACGGGTCATAGCTCGGAAGATCTAGTGGTAGATCGAGGAATCAGAAAAAAGAAAATCAAGAAAAATGTATGTAGTTTCTAAAGTCTTTTTCTGCGTATATACAGGAACTCGTTCCTGATTGAAAAAGATTTTCAATATAAGAAAACTTTTTGAAACCCAATTCCGCATGTTATATGATAATCAAAATCTTTTCTAAAACTTCCTTCACATTAATCACAATAAACATCTTGTACATTCACACAAGTAAATTTACATATCTCTATCTAATTCTACTTATGGTGGACATTACATCGAGCAAGTTGTGCGCGTCACCTTTCGGTCCATAACACACAACCATAAAATCAATTAAATGCATGCCATTACATTTAAAAGCGTTAAGATTAATAACATCACACAACAAATAATAATCAATCACAATAAATTAAACAATCAATTCATTCAACTATCAAGAAAAATGATCCATCAAAACCCTAACTTACAAGTTTAAGTCACAATCAAGAAATTACAACTAAACATGTTTATCAATTCTAAAAGAGAGGTACAATAATGAAAATCAAATAAGGAAAGGGATAGCAAAACTCCTGGAACGTATGAACTCTCATCCTCTTCCAATTGTGACTTCTTCTATCTTTCACTTTCTTCAAAATCCAAGCTTGGTGTTGAGAAAATGACTAAAGGATCGAATCCGCACCCTCTTATCTCCAAGATGATCTTCTTCTCCCCCTTTGCCTCTTCTTTTTTTTCTTGTTATCCTCTTGGTCGAGCTCTTTGAGTCCCAGCCGAATTTCTTTTTGTTTTATCTTCTTTTTCTTTTTCTAGCGAGCAGAATAGGGCAATTTTTCATCATTATGGAATTGATTAAAGACTATGACTGTGTGATTGACTACCATCCAGGGAAAGTTAATGTGGTAGCAAATGCTCTGAGCAGAAAAACATTATTTGCCTAAAAAGCTATGAATGTCCAGTTACAGTTGAATATAGACAATGCCTTGGTAGCTGAGTTGAGATGCAAGCCAAATTTAATTCAGCAAATAGCAGAAAAACAGAATCAAGATGAGAGATTTCAGATGATATGTAGACAGATCCCAGAGGGGAAGCATCTAGATTTTACAGTCAGAAGTGATGGTATTGTGTGTTTCAGAGATAGGATATGTGTTCCAAATGATGAAGATTTGAGAAAGATGATCCTGACCGAGGCACACAGTAGTCCGTATTCAGTACACCCAGGTAGCAATAAGATGTACAAAGATATAAAGACTCAGTACTGGTGGTCTGATATGAAGAAAGATATGGTAGACTTTATGAATAGATGTATGACATGCTAACAGGTGAAAGCAGAACACCAGGTTCCATCAGGTTTGCTAAAGCCCATATCCATACCTAAATGGAAGTGGGACCATATCACTATAGATTTTGTCACATAGTTACCTCTCACCTGGAGTAAACATGATGCAATTTGGGTATAGTGGACCGATTGATTGGCCGAGTTGTACATTAAAGAAATAGTCAAATTGCATGGAGTGCCTGTATTGATAATATCAGATAGAGACCCGAAGTTTACATCCAGATTCTGGAAGAAATTTTAGGAAGCTTTGGGTACTCGATTAAGCTTCAGTACATCTTTCCATCCACAGACTGATGGACAGTCAGAGAGATTTATTCAAGTGCTTGAAGATATGCTCAGGAGTTGTGTGATTGATTTTGAAGGAAGCTGGATCGATCACCTTCCACTAATTGAATTTACTTATAATAACAGTCACCAAACGAGCATAGGGATGACACCTTATGAAGTATTGTACGGAAGAAAATGTAGGACACCTGTGTGTTAGACAGAGTTAGGTGAGGACAGATTAGTAGGCCCAAACTTGATCAGACAAACTGAGGAGAATATAAAGATTATCAGAGACAGACTGAAAAAAGCATCTGACCGACATAAATCATATGCAGACCTGAAAAGAAGAGATATAGAATATGAAGTCGATGAAAAAGTGTTTTTAAAAGTATCTCCATGGAAGAAATTACTCAGATTTGGCAGAAAAAGGGAAGTTAAGTCCTAGGTTTATTGGCCCATACGAGATCATTGAACATGTGGGACCAGTAGCCTACAGACTGGCTTTGCCACCAGAACTAGAGAAGATTCATAATGTATTTCATGTGTCCATGCTGAGGATATACAAATCCGATTCTTCTCACAGAGTATCCACTAAGATTATTGAGATTCAACCAAACCTGACTTATGAAGAGGAACCAGTGAAGATCCTGGATAAAGAAATTAGAGAATTACGGAATAAAAAGATTTCGTTGGTAAAATTTCTTTGGAGGAACCACAATACTGAAGAAGCTATCTGGGAGAGTGAGAAAGTAATGAAACAACAGTATCCGCAATTGTTCGTATAAGGTAAAATTTCGCGGATGAAATTTATTAAGAGGGGAAGAATTGTAACGCCTCTAATTTTCCATAGTTATGAAAAGTATTATTATTAATTTTTATTAAGCATGCAACAGTCAAGTATGTGGTTTAAATTGGTGGAAAATATATATATATATTTGATGTATAGTGTATACACGAATAGTAATTTTAACCGATTTAACTCTCATTAGAGATATTATTTTCATTGTGCATTTGGATCATAATGGGTCCAATTGAATATTGGTGAAGTCAATTTAATGATTGGATAAGTGTGGAATATTTTTGGAATATTATTGAGATGAAATGTGATAAGTGGGTTAGTTTGATAATTTAAGGATGATTGGTAAATCACATATAATTAATTGTGAAGTTGTTGCCATTTTAGGATTTGCAAAAGTCAAGGGAGCAAGTTGCAATTAAAGGATTTTTTTTAAACATAACAAGTGGCCAATTCTCATCCATAAATCAAGTCAAACAACAAAACCACATTATATAGCAAATGAAATGAGGTGGCCGACCAAACCAAAGCAAAAGAAGAAAAAAAAATAAAAGAAGAGAAAGACAGGCCATTCGACCGAAGAAGAAAAAGAGCAAGAGAAGAAAGAAAAGAGAAGAAGAATGAAAGAGAAGATGAAGGAGAAGCAGAGTAGGAAAAAACTATTGGGAAATTATCCAGGTTCGGTGTGCACTAGTTTTCAAATTTTCAGTTTTCTAGAATATTTCGGATTGATTGAATTTTATTAATGTTGAGTTATTTGAATTATATTGATTATAGTTTATAGTTTGAAATTGATTTTGGAATGATTTGAATTACGTATTCTTAAAATATAGTTTATATCTGAAATCTTGATTTGTGAATAATATTATGAGTTGATTTTAATACGTTTTGATTTTAATATTGTTATGAGAAATATAGTTGAAGGTGATTTTGATTATATAATGTTTGTGAAATGTATCGAAAAATGATTTTGGGGCATTTTGATTTAATATGGATTTACAAAATATATTCGAATAATTTTGAATTGATGTGAAATTTAATATGGATTTACGAAATATATTCGAATACGATTTTGAATTAATATGAGATTTAATATGGATTTACGAAATATATTCAAATACGATTTTAGATTGAATATGGATTTATGAAATATATTCGAATACGATTTTGAATTGATTTGAGATTTAATTTGGATTTACAAAATATATTCGAATACGATTTTGAATTAATTTGAGATTTAATATGGATTTACGAAATATATATTGAATACGATTTTGAATTAATTTGATGCAATTATTGGTTTCAGAAATATATTTGAATATGATTTTATATATATATGAATATTGATGAAATTTGGATTTCGTAAATATGTATATCGATTTAGATTAATTGAAAGTTGAATTTGATAGTTCTGAATGAAAAGAAATGAGTTGATATTGAATTTGAGAAATCATATTATGAAATGACTCTGATATATGTGAACATAGATATGGATATAGGATATTGACATGTCAATTGGGTTTACTTAGCAGTACTGCATTGAGATTTCTGATATTTTGATGATTATGATACCACTCTTTGAATTATGTGTAGCCATCGTTGTGGACGGTCCTAGAGTGAAGACATTTCTATTAGGCAGTCTCTGTAGGGTCCGATGTCGAAAATGATACTTGTATAGGGATAGCATTTCATGCTAAAATGGGAAACCCGACTGTATATAATTCAGCGAGCAGTCCCCGTTGGGTTCCAGTGCTGAACAACCCGTAATCCAGTCCTGTAATATATGTTATGTGTATCAGAAGCCGAAATAGAAATAGAAATATGATATGAAACATGTGAGATTGATATGATTTTTATTTTGGTATGATTTGAATTGAGCCCTATATTTGAACATTTAATTTGTTATCTATATTTCTGATTATTCGATTAAAAATGTTATTATAGTATATTTGTCAAGTTTTGTGTACATCCATTAAGCAATATGCTTAGTGCATTGATTTTTATTGCACGTAGGTAAAGAAGATTTCAGGGTTGAAAAAGAAGTGAAGAGGTGAATCTGCAGGAACAGAGACCAACATCACATTATTCCTGAGATTTTGGGTAGTTTTTATGTTCCATTTATATGTTTTTATTAACATGCATATACTGAAGAATTTTGTAAATATTTATAAAAGTTGTGTTGTTTTTACATATTTTCTATAATTGTTTATGTTTTGCGAAACTATGAATTTTATCACTTTTGAATTGATTTTGATTAAATAGTTTGTATGAAATGTTTGGAAAGTCGCACTGAATTTGGAAAAGTGCACAAAAGTGATATGATAAATTTGAATTGTTAATTTTATGATTTTATTAAAAAACAGGTTTTGGAAAGTCAGAAAGACTGGGGAAACTCTAGTGAAATTTTTAGAAATTTATTTGGACCATTTTCAAAAGATTTAATAAAATTTTTAGTTGTGGTTTTATGAAAGTGAAGTAGAGATTTCAGTATATGGTAGCGCTCCCTGATTTGGTCTGAGCGGATTGGGTCAAGGGGTGTTATAATTTTTGGTATCAAAGCAAAGTTCAGGCGTTTCTGGACCAAAAAGTCATTCATTGTATATGCATGCATTGTATAAAAAAAATATTGGAGGATGTGACTCTAATCTGCAGAATGTCTCTTCTGTCTTATATAGAGTGAAAGAAAGAAATAAGATATGGAACCTTCTGGAAGTGAAAATAGAAGCAGACCTGGTAGTCCTACCAGTGTGGCTGGGGGAGGTTTTGGAGAATCAGAGGGTCCCAGAGTGGCTGGGCTAGAAATTCAAGGTCAGCCTGCAGTACTTTAGCAGGTGACAGAACTTTTACAGAATGTGGCAAGAGCAGCGCCACGGAGATCAGCCATAGAGCGGCTGTCCAAGTACAGACCCCCAGACTTTTATGGCAAGAAAAATGAAGATGCGTCCGCTGCAGAGAATTTGCTAGAGCGGACAAAAAGAATATTTGAGCAGTATCATTGTTATAGGAAGATGCATACCAGTGGTGGAACTCGGTTAGGCGAACAGTTCGGCCAGAAGTCAGAACTTGGGAATTCTTTCTTATGGAGTTCAGAGAGAAGTATATTGGCCGAATCTATACAGATAATTTGAAGAGAGAGTTCATAAATTTGAAGCAGAGACAGATGACAATCACAGAATACGAGAGAGAATTGGTCAGACTAAGTAAGTATCAACAGGAGATGGTGGCCACAGAGGTAGAAAATTGCAAACGATTCGAAAATGGCCTGAATAATTATATACGAGTCCATCTTGCAGCATTAAGGATGGAAAATTTTAACAGACTGGTGACAGCAGCCCTTGATGTAGAAAGGGTCGAAAAAGATAAACAGGTTAGGAAAGACAGAAGCCAGCAGAGGCGAGGTCCCGGACAGTCTAATTCTTATCAGCCACCAAGTAAGAGATTCAGAGGATCTTAGATTTCAGGTCAGACGTCTCAGCAGAGGCAGGGATCCAGAGTCAGATCAGAACAGCCAGCTGCTTCAGTTGCTAGGGGACCAGCCTTAGCTCCATGTGTACATTGCCAAAAGAATCGTCAAGGAGAATACTGGCGAGTCACAGGAGCATTAACAGATGTGGGTCCCATGACCACTTTTTCAGAGATTGCCCGAGATACCGGACCACATCCACACCTGCTCAGCAATCGGAGAGATTAGTTCCGGCTGCATCCAGAGGAAGGAGGCCCACTCAGTCTAGGGCCGAAGAGAGCAGTCACAGGGAAGTACCAGAGTCCACCAGCAGACAGGAGACTCGTACTCCAGCACGAGCCTATGCTATCAGGGCTCAGGAGGACAGAGATGCATCAGATGTAATTGCTGGTATGATTTCTATTTTTGATACTACCGCAATTGCATTAATAGACCCAGGATCCAGCCATTCATATGTTTGTTATGTATTGTTGAAACAACAGAATTTGAAAACTGAACCTACAGAGTATGAGATGGTAGTTAGTAATCTGATAGGCCACAGTGTGGTAGTAAATAGAGTGTATAGAAATTGTCCTATTCGAATTCAGGAGTATGAATTTTCAGATGATTTGATGGTGTTGTCATTCCGTGAGTTTGATGTTATCCTAGGCATAGATTGGTTATCCAGACACCAGGTAGTTATCGATTGCAGATTGAGGCGGGTGATACTCAGAATTAATTATGGCACAGAAGTCACAATAGTGGGCAAGATGAGGGATTATCTCTCCAATGTTATTTCAGCCACTACAGCCTGTAAACTGATCAGAATATACCCACTGTGTGTGATTAGTGAAGCTTATTTAGACCAAATGGTTGATTACAGAAAGGTTGAGTCTAAAATTCAGAATATACCCACTGTGTGTGATTTTCCAGATGTATTTCCAAAGGAGCTTCCTGGTTTGCCACCTTAGAGAGAAGTTGAATTTGTGATTGACGTGGTACCAGTTACTGCACAAGTATCCATAACTCCTTATAGAATGGCACCAGCAGAGCTCAAAGAATTGAAGATACAGTTATAAGAATTGTTGGATAAAGGATTCATCAGACCCAGTGTATCCCTGTGGGGAGCTCCAGTGCTATTTGTGAAAAAGAAGGATGGGTCACTGAGATTGTGCATCGATTATAGGCAGCTGAATAAACTTACTGTGAAGAATAAATATCCGTTGCCTAGAATCGATGACTTATTTGATCAACTGAGAGGAGCTACTGTTTCTCGAAGATTGATCTCAGATCAGGGTATCATCAACTAAGGGTAAAAGATTTTGCTATACCGTAAACAGCATTAAGAACACGGTATGGGCACTATGAGTTTGTAGTGATGCCATTTAGGCTGACAAATGCACCTGCAGCCTTTATGGATCTAATGAACCGGATTTTCCGACTGTACCTGCATCAGTTTGTGGTTGTGTTCATTGATGATATCCTGGTATACTCACAGATAACAGAGGACCATAACAGACACCCCAGAGTGGTATTGCAGATTCTGAGGGAGAAGCAACTCTATGGTAAACTGAGTAAATGTGAGTTCTAGTTGACTGAAATTACATTTCTGGGCCATATTGTGTCAGCAGAGGGCATTAAGGCAGATCCCAAAAAGATTGAAGCAATTATGGACTGGAAGCCTCCAAAGAATGTAACAGAGATCATAAGTTTCTTAGACTTGGCAGGTTATTATCGACGGTTTGTGAAGGGATTCTCATCCATAGCAAATCCGTTGACTAAGCTACTGCATAAAAATGTCAGATTTGAATGGAATGACAGGTGACAGGTGCCAGGTAGCATTTGACAGACTGAAGACAATGCTAGTAGAGGCTCCAGTCCTGATTCAGTCGGTTTCATGTAAAGACTTTGTGATATACAGTTATGCCTCACACAATGGTTTGGGTTGTGTGCTGATGCAAAGACCTGGTCACCTTGACCACAGGTCGCGATGGCTTGCTCACGGTGAAAAACGCGATTTCTGGCAGTGAGCATCGCGACCAGTCACCGCGACCACAGATCGCGATGAACTGCTCGCGATGAAAATGTCAAATTCGGGCAGTGAGCAGCGCGACCAAGGTACCGCGAGGTGTGCTCGCGATGAAGGCGGTGCAAACACTCCAGTGAGTACCGCGACCTGGTGGCGCGACCACAGGTCGCGACGACGGTCGCGACAGCCGAAAAATATAAAACAAAAAGTAGCTTCTCGCAGAAGCCAGAAACACAGAAACAGAGAGAAGAAAGAGGCAGAGAGCGAGAAAGAAAGAAAGAAAGAAAAGAAAGAAGAAGAGAGAAAGAAGAGAAAGAGAAAGAAGAAGAAGAAGAAGAAGAAAGTGAAGAGGAAAGTGAAGAGAAAGGGAAAGGGAAGGAAAAAGAAATCGTGGAACCGTAATTTGTCGAACGAAAAACGGTATCCAGGTTGGTGTACTTTCGATTTCGGAATCTTTACGAAAAGTATTTCGTTATCGTTTTCGTTTTCGTTTTCGTTTTCGTTTTCGATTTCGTTGAAATTTCTCGTTTTCGATTTTTGTATGAAAATTGTTTATTTTATATGAAAAATCGATGATTGATATACCTATTGTTGATTTTGGAATGATTTTATGATAGATCGCATTTTGATTGTGTTTTCGAATATTTCGATTTCGTTAACAATACTTGATTTAGATTTTCGTATAACTATTGATTATCTTTCGTGAAGGGAATTGTGTGACTTGTATGTTTATTGAGTAACTATTGTGAAAGTTATTGTGATTCTAGTTTATCGGAAACGGCCCTAGGATACTTAGACATAGAAATGGAGATAGGAGGTTGGTATACCAGCTGGGTTTACTGAGCAGTACTGCGCCGATACTGATTGCTATTGATGATTATTATGTACCTCCTCATGGATTCGTCCAGAGGCAGGGAGACACGTACCTCCTCAAGATTCGTCCTAGGGGTTGGGAGCCACGTACCTTCCTAAGGATTCGTTCCTGGGATAGGGAGTTATGTACCTCTCTAGGTTCCGTACCCACGGTCCTAGAGTAGGGAGATACGTACCACTCTTAGGATTCGTCCTAGGGTGGGAGTTTGACCCATATTCCAGTCCTAGTATGTTGAGTATTCTAGCGGGCCAGATTTGAAGTGAATTGAGAAATGAATTGAATAACTTTATTGACCGATTTTATACATTGATCTTATTGTTAAATGCAAGTGATTAAAACTGTTTTATGGTTTGATTCTTGGAAGTTAAATTGATTTTGTAACTGATTCGAATTCAAATATATATATATATATATATATTGTGATTTGTTTATTATTAAAAGTTATTTATGATTTTCATATTTGAGTTTATTGTACACCCACTAAGCTATATGCTTAGCGCGTTAGTTTTGTTTTTAACGCGTAGGTACCAGGGATCCCGAAGAAGCTAAAGACTGAAGAGAGAGAGATTTGCTGACAGAGTGCCCAGATTTATCACAGTTGGGTAGCTATATTGTTGTTATATGTATATATTCTGAAAGCATGCATATATAGAGGATTTGTAAATATGTTTTGTAATTAAATATTTTATGATTTCTGTCTTTTATTATTAGAATGTTTGTAAATATTAAATTCTGAATCGTTTTATTCTATAAACTGTGTTGAGAAGTCGCACTAAACGGCAAGGTGCGCAATTGTTTGAAAACGATATTGAAGTGTTGATATTGAATTTGTATTTGAATTGTTTTGTGGAAAAACAGGTTTTGGGAAAATCCGAAAAACAAACGAAACTCTGCCGAAATTTTTGTAAAAAGTTTTATGTCTTGGGCTCACTTGAAATGGTTTTAAAATAATAAACTCTATGGTTTTCCAATGGTTTACAAATTGATTCGATGGGCTCACGAGAAAAGTCTTTTTGGAATTTCAAATTGATTTGATTTTTAAATGGTATGAGATTATAAAATTAATTTAGAAAGTTTTGAAAAACCGGTAGCGCTCCCTGAGTCGGTCCAGCCGGGTCGGGTCGGGGGGTGTTACATATGCGTCCAGACAGCTGAAAACTCATGAATAGAACTATCCTATACATGGTCTGGAACTTGCAGCCATTGTATTTGCCTTGAAGATATGGAGGCATTATCTGTATGGTGAAAAATGTTACATATATACATATCACAAGAGTGAAGTATCTGTTAAACTAATAGCTTTTATTATTTTAGTAATTAATATGAGAGGATGCTATGAAGTCACGTTAACTAAGTTAAAGTAAATCATTTAATACTTATAAATTAAAATAAAAAAATTTCTCTCTCCTTTTCTCCTATTTCTCTCACTTCTATGAGCATCCCTCATCTCCATCTGTCTTCTCTTTCTTCTCCATATCTCTCTCTTTTTTTTCAGTGTTATTAATGAAAAAAAAAATTGAAAAAAATATTGACAAAGGAGATTCGGCGCATCGGATCTCCTCCACCAGCGGTTGGGTTGGTGTTTTGAATGGTGGTGAGCTAGGGTTTGGTGTCAGTGATGGATGGTGGTGATGATGATGGAGAAAAAAGAGATAATTGAATTAGAGTTTGGTGTTGGAGATGGATAGTGATGATGATGGACGACAGAGAGAAATAGTTTTGTTTATTATTATTTATTTTTTTGTGATTATGATGAAGAAGAAGATAAATATATTTTATCTTTTTATATTTTCAGAATTAAAAAAAAAAATTGATATGGATGAAGAAGAAGATAATTTTTTTTTTTTTTTGAATTTTGATATGGATGAAGGGGAAAAAATGATAAATATTTTAAAAATAGGGAATAAAATAATATTATTTTAAACATCAGAGGGAAAATAATAATTTTTTTTAAAATAAAAGGTTAATATAGTTATAAATAGGATGAATGTAATTAATAGATATATATATCTATTATTTGATTTAATTTTAATTAAAATAGTTTGTCGGTATTTGTTATTTTGTATTGAGATATTTTTGTAATTAAAATTTTTAATAAAATATGAATATTTATAGGTGACAATATCGGCACCCTTATGAATTTTTCAACTAAGGAGTTGTTTATTTTTTCTACTTATAACTTAAGGGTCTGAATTGTACTCATTAAGTTGTTTTATTTTTTTTAAGTCATTAAATAACTTAAAAATACTAAAAAAAAAATCTTAAAAAAAGTAAAATAAAATCTTAATTGTTCACTTAATTGTAAATCTCTTAAATATATTTAAAATATTTTTTTCCAAAAGTATCCTGCTAAATATAATATATTTCTAATTTTATTTAATTTTATAACATGCAATTTTATTTTATTTTACTCTATTTCTTTTTACAATCGGCTTTATTAAAAAAAAAATGTTAATCACTTCTTATCCTCAAAGTTTCTTAGAATTGAAAGATTGAATTATCTAGAGCAAAATTCCGATAAAAATAATTAATAGTTCTATATAATTTTATTATTTGTAATGAAAAATTATAACTTTATTTGTGATGTATACACTAATTCTAGTTTTGCAGTAGTAGTAAGCTATATACATATATATTATTGTTTATAATTGTAATTGAATGGAATAATTATGCTACAATTTAAGATTTTATATATATCTCGATCTCGGCTCCTAAGATAAAAATTATTTTTTAACATAATTATTGATTATATTTTCATCCTGAATAAAATCTTATTAATTAATATATATATATATATAAATGCTTTAAGATTTATTAAATTATTTAGTTTTAGTTGTTTGTATCCTAGTAAATAAAAATATATAACAATTAATAGTAATAAGGGTATAAATGTCAAATTATCTGTTTTCAGATTTTATTTTTAAAAAACAAACAAGTTAACACCATATTCAGTGGTTTGAAACAAAAAAAAAATGTCATTCAAGTTTTAGATTTCAGTCGTCATTCAGTTTTCAGTAAAATTCAGGATTGTTTAGTCTTCAAACAAAAATACAAACGACCCCTAACATGATGAAATAAGAATTAAATTGAATGTATTAATTATTTAAGAAGGTTTTTTAGTGTAAAAATAAGTAAATTAATATTAATAAGGGTACTATTGGTATTATAATGGGTGCTTATAATATTGTTTAAATTTTAAATTTTAGATATAGGTGTACTTATAAGAATGGGTGTGTAAATCATATTTATGAGTGACAATATAGGTGTAACATCCCGGATTTCGGATAATTAATTTTGAATATGCGAAAATAAATTTTGTGATTGGAGGGGGTGTAAATGTAATTAAAAGAAGGATGGGTCATTGAGACTATGTATTGATTACAGGCAACTGAATAAACTTACTGTCAAGAATAAGTACCCGTTGCCGAGAATCGATGATTTATTTGATCAGCTGAGAGACGCATGTGTCTTCTCAAAGATAGATTTGAGATCAGGTTATCATCAGTTGAAGATAAAAGATTCAGATATTCCGAAAACTGCATTCAGAACCAGGTATGGACATTATGAATTTGTAGTGATGCCATTTGGGCTGACTAATGCACCTGCAGCCTTTATGGATCTGATGAACAGGGTATTCCGACCATACTTGGATCAGTTTGTGGTAGTCTTTATCGATAATATCCTGGTGTACTCACAGACGGCAGAGGACCATGACAGGCACCTCAGAGTAGTATTGCAGATTCTGAGGGAGAAGCAACTGTATGGCAAACTGAGCAAATGTGAGTTCTGGTTACCTGAAATTGCATTTTTGGGTCACATTGTGTCAGCAGAGGGTATTAAAGCGGATCCGAAAAAGATTGAAGCGATTATGGAATGGAAGCCTCTCAGAAATGTTACAGAAGTCAGAAGTTTTCTAGGCTTGGCAGGTTATTATCGACGGTTTGTGAAAGGATTTGCATCCATAGCAAGTCCGTTGACCAAGCTACTGCATAAGAATGTCAGATTTGAGTGGACTGACAGATGTCAGGCAGCTTTTGACAGATTGAAGGCAATGCTTGTTGAGGCTCCAGTCCTGATTCAGCCTGTTTCAGGTAAAGATTTTGTGATCTATAGTGATGCCTCACACCATGGTTTGGGATGTGTATTGATGCAGGAAGGCAAGGTGGTTGCATATGCGTCCAGACAGTTGAAAAATCATGAGTTGAACTATCCGATACATGATCTGGAACTTGCAGCTATTGTATTCGCTTTGAAAATATGGAGGCATTACTTGTATGGTGAGAAATTTTATATCTACACAGATCACAAGAGTCTGAAATATCTGCCTACCCAGAGAGAGCTTAATCTGAGACAGAGACAGTGGATGGAGTTAATTAAAGACTATGACTGCATAATTGACTACCATCCAGGAAAGGCGAATGTAGTTGCAGATGCGCTGAGCAGAAAAGCACTGTTTGCTTTGAAGGCTATGAATGTGCAATTACAGCTGAATCCAGATAATGCATTGGTAGCTGAATTGATATGCAGACCCAGTCTGATTCAGCAGATTGCAGAGAAACAGAAACAGGATGCTAGAATCCAACTAATATGTGAACAGATTCCATGAGGGAAGCATTCGGATTTCTCAATCAGAGCTGATGGTATTGTGTGTTTCAGAGACAGGATGTGTATTCCAGATGATGAAGAATTGAGAAAGATGATCCTGACAGAGGCACACAGTAGTTCGTATGCGATGCACCCAGGTAGCACAAAAATGTACAGAGATTTGAAAATTCAGTATTGGTGGTCTGGTATGAAAAAGGATGTGGTAGAATTTGTGAATAGATACATGACTTGTCAGCAGGTGAAAGCTGAACACCAGGTTCCATCAGGATTGTTACAGCCAATAGCAATACCTGAATGGAAATGGGATCGTATCACCATGGACTTTGTAACTGGATTACCACTCACCCGGAGTAAACACGATACAGTATGGGTTATAGTGGACCGATTGACAAAGTCAGTACACTTTCTACCTGTCAGAACTAATTATTCCCTGGATCGACTAGCAGAATTGTATATCAGAGAAATAGTCAGACTGCATGGAGTGCCTGCATCCATAATATCATATAGAGATCCGAGGTTTACATCCAGATTCTGGAAGAAGTTTCAAGAAGTTTTGGGTACTCGACTGAATTTCAGTGCAGCCTTCCATCCGCAGACAGACGGACAATCAGAAAGAGTAATTCAGGTGCTTGAAGATATGCTCAGGAGTTGTGTAATTGACTTTGAAGGGAGTTGGGTAGATCATCTCCCATTGATTGAATTCGCCTACAACAACAGTTACCAGTCGAGCATAGCTATGGCACCGTATGAGGTACTGTATGGAAGGAAATGCAGGACTCTAGACTTGATTAGTAGAAGACAGGTTAGTAGGCCCAGACTTGATTCGACAAACTGAGGAGAATATGAAGATTATCAATGATAGATTGAAAGTTGCTTCTGACCGACAGAAATCATATGCAGATTTGAAAAGGAAAGAGATAGAATATGACGTCGGTGAGAAAGTGTTTCTGAAAGTATCTCCGTGGAAGAAAGTGCTTCGATTTGGCAGAAAAGGTAAGCTGAGTCTTAGGTTTATTGGGCCATACGAAATCATTGAACGTGTGGGACCAGTAGCCTACAGACTAGCTTTACCTCCAGAATTAGAAAAGATTCACAATGTGTTCCACGTTTCTATGCTGAGGAGATACAGATCTGATCCTTCCCACAGAGTTCCAGCCGAAAACATTGAAATCCGACCAGACCTGACATATAAGGAGGAACCAGTGCAGATTCTTGATCGGAAAATCAAAGAACTAAGAAATAAAATAGTGTCATTGGTGAAAGTCCTCTAGAGGAATCATAAAGTAAAAGAGGCTGCCTGGGAGAATGAGGAAACGATGCAACAACAATATCCGCACCTGTTTCATTAAGGTAAATTTCGAGGACGAAATTTCTTAAGAGGGGAAGAGTTGTAACATCCCGGATTTCGGATAATTAATTTTGAATATGTGAAAATAAATTTTGTGATTGGAGGGGGTGTAAATGATGCAGATGGAACGGTCCAGAAATGATGCATGAAAATTGAAAACCGAGACAGTGAGTATCGCGACCTGGTCACCGCGACCACAGATCGCGATGACCTGCTCGCGGTGAAAAATGTGAATTTTTGGCAGTGAGTATCGCGACCAGTCACCGCGACCACAGATCGCGATGAACTACTCGCGATGAAAATGTCAAATTCTGGCAGTGAGCAACGCGACCACCAGTGCGACCATGGTACTGCGAGGTGTGCTCGCGATGGAGGCGGTGGAATCGCTCCAGTGAGTACCGCGACCTGGTGGCGCGACCACAGGTTGCGACGACCGAAATAATATAAAAAAAAAAAATTTGGCTTCTCGCAGAAGCCACAAAAACAGAGAAGAGAAAAGAAAGAGTGAGAGACCGAAAAAAAAAATATAAAAAAAAATTTGGCTTCTCGCAGAAGCCACAAAAACAGAGAAGAGAAAAGAGAGAGTGAGAGACCGAGAAGAAGAAGAAAGAAAGAAGAGAAAGAAGAAGAAAGAAGAAGAAAGAAAGAAGAGAAAGAAGAAAGAAGGAGAAGAGGAAGGAAAGAAAAGAGGAAAGTGAAAGAGAAAGAGAAAGGGAAAGGAAAAAAAAACGTAGAAACGCGATTTGTTGAAAGGAAACGGTATCCAGGTTGGTGTACGCCCGTTTTCGAATTCTTTACAGTATTTTAGTTTGAATCTGTAATTTATTTGACGAATTTTGTTATTACGTATTTATAATAACTTCTTTGAAATGATTTTATATTTTGATCGTCTTTTACTCGTATTTCGATCGTATTTCAATTATTACGATTTCATTAAAATTATTCGTGTTAGAATATTGTCCGAATATTGATTACCATTCATGAAATTATATATGTATATTTTGAGCATATTGTTTGGATTGTATATTGATTGTAAATTATAGTGACTATTTGAAAATATTTTATCGAGACGGCCCTAGGATACTTAGACATAGAAATGGATATAGGAGGTTGGTATACCAACTGGGTTCTGTTAGCAGTACTACACCGATATTGAGTTTGCTATTGATGATATATTATGTACCTCCTCATGGATTCGTCCAGGGGTAGGGAGACACGTACCTCCTCACGGATTCGTCCTGGGGTAGGGAGACACGTACCCTCCTAAGGATTCGTTCCTGGGATGGGGAGATATGTACCTCTCTAGGGTCCGAACCCTCGGTCCTAGGGTAGGGAGATACGTATCACTCTTAGGATTCGTCCTAGGGTAGGAGTTATGTTCGACAAACAGCCACTGTGGTCGAACGACCCATATTCCAGTCCTGGTTTATGTTGAGTATTCTAGAGGGCCAGAATTGAAATGAATTAAGTGATATGGTTATAAGTGACTTTATAAATCGATTTTATATGTTTATCTCTGTTTGGTTTTGTATGGAATTGAAAGATGTATATTGTGATATTCTGATTATAAAAAGGTATTTATGAGCTTATTATGAAGAGTTATTTATGAATTTTTATATCTGAGTTTAGTGTACACCTACTAAGCTATATGCTTAGCGCGTTAGTTGTTTTCATAACGAGTAAGTGACAGGGATACCGAGGCAGACAAGAAATAGAGAGGAGATTCCTGCAGCTTGAAGTTCAGAGTCACTACAGTGATTTGGGTAGTTATAACATTTTGTATATTATATTTGGATTAGCGTGCATATACAGAAGTCTGTAATTTTGAAGAGTTTATATTTATATGTTTTGTAAATAAGTTTATGATTTCTGATTTTCATCTTTTGAATGTTTGTAAATATTGAATTCTGAATTCTTTTATTTTAAAACTGTGGAAAAGTCGCACTAAACGGCAGAGTGCGCAATTGATTGAAAACGATATTTGAAGTGTTGTTGTGATTTGTATTTGATTTGAGTTGTGGAAAAACAGGTTTTGGGAAAATCCGAAAAACAAAGGAAACTCTGCCTAAATTTTTGTAAAAAGTGTATCTCGCTGGGCTCACTCGAAAATGTTTTTAAATTATAAAATATGTGGTTTTCCAATGGTTTGAAAATTTATTTGATGGGCTCATAATGGTTTGACAATTTATGAAGTGAATTGAGAAAGTTTTGAAAACCCGGTAACGCTCCCTGGGTCAGGTCAGGGGATGTTACAATAGGTACCGAATACAAATATTTGATGAAAATTTTAAAACTATAAAATATTTTAATAAAATTTTAAAAATAATTTATAAAGGAAACCACCACCTTTTGAATCACTACACTATTGATTCAAAACTCAATAGATTCTCACAAATGCCAAAGAATCAACTCAATTAATAATGCACTCGTGAAAATATCTTAAGAAATAGTGAAATACAATAAATTTCTCCTTCAAACTCACATCACAGCCTTTGAAAAAAATCTTCTCCTACCAAAACAAATAAAAATAACATATATATATATATGGGGACAGATTGTTGTTTCAATAAAATAATAAAAATTTAGTTTACCTAATATTACTCTTTAGAAATATACATTTATTAATTCTTAATATGTTTTGATTTTTTATTTTTTATTTAGTAAGATAATTAAGTTCACCAAAATCCAATAATGATTGTGATTCAATTATATAATTCAATTCATACCAATAATTAAACTCCTTATTCCTAAAATATGGTATAGTTAAATACAAATTTGATTCTTGGAATGTTCTTGATGTACAAGTAAACTCATTTATTCAACAAAATAAATATATAATTGCAAATAAATAAATAAAATTATTCAACAAAATCATCTTATATATAATTAAAAATGAGAGTCGATGAGAGTTGATATATGAGAACCAATCACAAAAGGGATATTAATATTTACGAATTAAGAGAGAGAGTCGTAGATTTATGGGAATCTAGATGGTTGAAGATATTGTGGCATGCAATTTCTTCAACCCCGAAAATTTGGTCAAGTAAAAGCAAGCCTGGTGTGTACTTTGAATGTTTCTTTTGAGAAAATGAAAGTTGAAAGTTGAAACTATCAATTTGACTGCTAGTAGACGGCATCTAGTATTAAAGTAAAAATATGTGTTGGTAGTTGAAACTTATTAGTAAAGATTTAATATTGCGTAAATTTTAATAGCTCTTTAATTTATAAAGTGTCAAATTTAAAAAAAAAAATAGAATTGAACGGTGAGAGGAAAAACCACTTTTGCTCAAGTAATTAAATTATTTCTCTAATAATGATTAGTCAATTGTTAATTACTTATATAACTAATACAGAATAATCAAGAGTCTCTGGTTCTATCTATGTGACCTAACAACAACTTGATTTGCTAATTAAATAATCTAATGTTTGTTGTTTTGTTTGGTGGTGGTGCTTAATTAACTGCTAAAGCAGCACCTGACGTGATTTTGCATGCCTAGTCGTATTTCTACCCTAAGTAAATAAATAACAAGTGTTTGTGTTTGTTTGATCATAAAAGTTGTATACTTTTAAATTAGAATAAATAATATTAAATCTATTTAAAATTTATTAAATTACACTTTAGAAACTCACACTCAAATTTCAATTAAATACCAAAATTCAAATGGATGAAAATAGTTAAAAGTAACTCTCAGCATTAAAATTCCAAGTCCATAATTTCACTTGAGTGCGCATTAGAGAATTTTTATTGATTCAACTCTAGAGCTACCCTTTTCATGTCGTGTCTTAAGTGAGTCAAATGCTAGATGATGATTTTCTTACAAAGACTATTTCTTCTGCTACTTCACTCCTTACATTTGTCAACATTTTTTTGAAAAACTACAGTGAGGAAGCAGGTAGCATCCGGGTCAGATTTTCTTGTATTTGATTTTAGAAAGCAAAGCCGAAAAAGTGAGGATCCTAGGTTACTTCTCAGTTTGTCCAAAGTGCTTGTAATGAATTTTCCTTTGAAAAGACTTGCTTTTTAGTTTTTACTGTTCTTGTCCCCTAATAAGTTTCTTGACTTCTTTAACAGAAACTTTGTTGGTTAAGGTTGGTGTGTGTTGAGTCAATTTCCATTGTCTGATATTTCACATTAGAAATCGAAACCAAATATGATCTGGGCTTAATAAATGTAATTAATTATTGTTCCTATGGCACATTGATCGGATTATATTGAAATTCTTATATATTCCCTTGTTTGGTAATATACCGTGTTATTCCTCTCTCCTTTGCCGAGGAAAGGCTACATAGTAATTATAAAGGCATTTAGACCGGAGCGTTTTATAGTACTAGTTGGAATCCAAATGAATAAATCTCATGCCCTACTGAGTAAATTGCTTACGTTAAAGGTAGGGGCGAGTAAAAGAGCTCGTTCTTTAATTTTGAGATAATAATATAACTTCCACTATACGAGATTAATTAAAATATATTAACTAATACAATATGAAAAGTCGGAGACAATCTAAATATTATATTTATTCAAATAACACACTATACAATACAAACCACCAAGCAGGCCCTCAAAGTTTATATTTACGTGTGTATCACGTTCACCAATTTTTTTTTACTTTCCAATCTTATAGTTTGATTTTTAATTATTTTAATATATATGTAATCGCATGACTGATGAGTGGGTTATAGAATTAATTATGAACAATAAAAGGTAAGTGATCGGATGGTTATTTATTAATATCTTTAATTGGTTCATGGGCTGCTAATTCCATTTGCATGACATCAATCAATTTTGTACTTTTCCTACTATTTTTGCCAGAATATGCCATTTTGATTCTTATGAAAACACTGTTAAAAATTGAATGCTCAATTATTGTATTGTCATTTTTTGGCAGGTACACTTGTCATAATATGTATATATAATCAAGAAAAATGTGTTTTTGTTGACCTGAAAAATTCGAATTAAAGACGTAAAGGCAACCAGTTTTTTGTTAACCCTAAAATTAGGTTTCTTAATTATTATTATTATTACTGAAGATATCATTATAAAGAGATGTATTACATGAATATAATAAAAGTGTAGATTTGGGTACTCGTGTGAGACATATATGAAATCCATCCATTAATTTCAATATATGTTTAACTTCAATATCCAAACAAGTGTTAGTTTAAATCTTATATTAATTTTACAATGTGTAGATGAGTAAATATAGGAAACTAAATTTAGAGTGCATCTAGGTGACTAGTAATTTTTATTTTAATTACATCATGTGATATACATAATCAATATTCAATGTATTATTTGTATTATTTAATTATTATATATAATTTGAGTGAAAAATATACTAAAAGTGAAATTATACGGAGAGAAGAAGATGTGTAGACAGATGAGGTAATTCCCTCAGGCAAGAACAGGCAAAAGTGATCAAATGTGTGGGATAAGGTGGAGGTGGAGGAGTATGTCATCAAAACTTAAGTGAATTATTTTTTTCAACTGTATACTTATAGTAGTTAATTTTATTAAATTTCTGATAGGTTTCTGACTTCACCGACCGAGGTTATATTTTTTAAAAAAAAAGTAAGAACTAAAATAAAAGAAACAGTCAAACTTTACCACGTGTGATGAAATATAGTCAAACGTGTGTCAGTGCATATGTCTCATTTAATTAAGGGTAGAGGGAGTGATTGAGATGTGCATAGTAACTTACATGTCAATGAGACAATGAATTGCACATTTAAACCTAATAATTGAGGTTGAAAAAAGAAAATCTACTAATATTTTTTCTCCTTGAATAACTATACACGATCAAGTGTGTGTTATCATGCATGCTTGTTCTAAAAAGATATCAAACGGCTTATAAATTGGTAAAACAATAATTGAAGTTTGAAAATGATATGTTGGGTGAGTTAAATGAAGCTACTTTATTTTTCAAAAAAGAAAAAAAAAATAGAAATAAAGGAAGGTACTTGATTCTCCAAGTATTGTAACTATGGGGAAGATGATGGTTGATGACTTGTCCAACTGGTTAAATGGTCCCGAGTCACAGGGACCATCTGGGTCTAGACCACTTTTTACATGGATTTTCTTTTGACCTACTTGTCCCCTCCTGCACTGCACCTTCCTCTATTGCTCCTTTGATTCTTTTTTTTTTTTTTTCAATATGGGTTCGCAAATCAAAACAATACAGATTTTGGTCCCTTTTTTTTGCATTTTTTTTTAAACAGAAATACTTCATTAACCAACAACAGAAAACAACCTAACATCATCCAAAATTAACTTGTTCAGCCAATCTGAAAAAGAAAAAAAACCAACTAGCAGAAACACCAGAACATACAGCCCACCTAGCAACCCTATGAGCAACCTTGTTGCAGCTGCGGGGAATAAAAGAAAAAGAAGAAAAATCATGCTCAACAGCAAGCAAAAGAATGTCATGAATGACATTAGCAACCTCACTCCTAGAAACAATCTTACCAACACAAAGCTTAACAACATTGATAGCATCAGATTTAACCTTTACATCACACAGATCATCATCCACAGCCAGTTTTAAACCCTCCAAAACTGCTAAAGCTTCAGCAACCTCCACATCAACAATCCCAGAAAAACACTTCACAACTGCAGAAACTGAAAACCCTGAACTATCTCGAATAACAGCAGCAATGCTAAACTTGCCCAGCCTAGGATCCACAACAGCATCTACATTAAGTTTGAAACCAGCTCCAGGAGGTTTCCAGCATAAACCAGAAACACCAACAGAAAAAGGAGAAGAAGGAGAAGAAGCACCCAAGGAATACCTGGACAAAAACTCTTCTGCCCAACTCTAAACATCCTGCGAAAAAGAGCTACTACCACCATGAAGACTAACATTTCTTTCTTTCCACACAGCCCAAGCTGAGACTAAGAACTGAAGACCAATCTTCTCCTTGAACGAGGCAAAAACCCATAACACCTTGTCCAACCAATCCATGGCATCAAACCTGCATATTTCAGAGAAAAAGGAACAGCTGAACCACAACGTTTTTGCCTTCTTGCATCTCCACAGTGCGTGATCAACTGATTCTGAACCCCGACCACAAAGCTGACAAAAATCCTCATCAACCACCATTCTTTTAAACAAACAGAACCTGATAGGGAGAATAGCTTTGCTGGCCTTCCAAACGAAAATCCTGATTTTAGATAGCAATTTCAAGCACCACAACCGCTTCCACCATTGCAAAGGGCCTCTAGAACTGGAAGCAAAATCAGCACTATTAGAACTCAAAGCTAAACGATAAGCACTCTTTACAGTGAACAAACCTCTCCTGTCGAAATGCCAGAGAGGAGCATCTACAATGGGTCTGCAGGGTAGAGGGATATTGAGGATCAACTCAGCCTCTTCAACAGTGAAATATCTTCTCACTAACTCCTCATTCCACCTGCTTGGAGAGGAAAGCAGAACTGAGATCGATATACCATCGGGAAGGGTCTGAGGAGAAAAGACCTTGAGGAAAGCAGACCTTGGCAGCCATTGATTACCATAAATAGAAATATTATTCCCATTACCCACCTTCCATCGAATTCCCTTCTTCAAAACATCCCTACCCCAAAGAATACTTCTCCAAATAAAAGAGGGTATTGAGCCTAATTTGCTACTCAAAAAGGAAGACCTGGGGAAATATCTAGCCTTCAACACACGGGCCATAATAGAAGAATGAGAGTTTAAAATTCGCCACCCTTGCTTAGCTAATAATGCCCTATTAAAGGACTCCATCTCTCTAAACCCCATCCCCCCATCTTCCTTTGACAAACACAACTTCCTCCAGGAAAGCCAATGGGCTTTTTTCCTCGCCCTATCAAAGCCCCACTAAAAGTCCGCACAAAGTCTCTGGATCTCAAGGTTCAAGCTACTAGGCAGTCTAAATACACTCATAGGGTAAGTAGGAACCGCTTAAGCGACCGCTTTAATAAGCACCTCTCTCCCTCCAACTGAAAAGAAACTATTTTTCCACCCTTGGAGCTTTTGCCAAATTCTATCCTTAAGAATCCCAAAAATATGCCTTTTATCCCCACTAATAATAGAAGGTAATCCCAAGTATTTATTATGGTAAGCTACAACCTCCATATTAAAAATATTACGCACATCTTCAATCACACTAAGAGAAGTATTAGGGCTAAAAGTAAGAGCGAACTTGTCAAAATTGATAGATTGGCCCGAGGTAAGCTCATACAACTCAAAAATCCCTTTCAAACAACTTCCCTCCTCACGAGAGGCATTAGCAAAAATAAGATTATCGTTCGTAAAAAATAAATGGCTAATAGGGGGGCATTCCTAGCCACAACACACCCATGAATCTTTCCCAAACTCTCAGCTTTAGACAACATGGCCGAGAGCCCCTCGACACAAAGCAAAAAAAGTTACAGGGATAAAGGACACCTGTAATACCTCCTGACCCGACCCGACCCGACTGGATCGACCTAGGGAGCGCTACTTGTTTCAAAACTTTTCTTCACTCACTTTATAATTTGAAAGACATTGAAAACCAAATAAATTATATTTTAAAATCCCTTTTATAGTGAGCCCCTCCCAAAACTGTTTTGAAAAAAAATTTGCCAGAGTTTTCTCTGTTTTTCTGATTTTCCAAAAATCCTATTTTCAACTAAAAACTCAATAATATAATAATTAACACTTCAAATTGTTTTTCTCAATCAAATGCGCACTCTACCACATAGTGCGACTTTCCAAACATTTTCAAATAAAACAATTCATAATTTAATATTTACAAACCTTTAAAAACGAAAACATAAACCATAAAACAATTATTTACAAAACAAATATATCACACTTTTACACATTTACAAATTTCTGTATGTGCATGCGTAACTAAATGATAGACAACCAAAATTCAAATATATCTACCCAATAAGTATGGTGACTCTGATCCTCAGTCTGCAGTTATCACCTTTTCAGTATTTTTCTCCCTCTGTATCTCTGTTACCTATACGTGATAAAATCAACGCGCTAAGCATATCGCTTAGTAGGTGTACACTAAACTTATTTATCGAAATCACAAAAGAAATTTTATAATAAAATATCCTCATGCTATAATATAAAAACACATCATTATTTAACTCAATTCATAAAATAAATCATACATATTCAATTTCCAATTTCGCTTTTAAACATTTTAATCAATTCAATTCAATTCAATTATGGCTCTTTGGTATACTCAACATAATTTCTGGACTGGAATATGGGCTAAAATAACTCCATACCCTAGGACCGGCACTGGGGGCCTGAACCATCCTTAAGGAGGTACATACTATCAATATTGGTGTGACGTCCACTTCCGGGATTCGCCTAAACTGGTCTATGCTAGGTTTGCCCTGCGAAGTCCGACAGTCACTAATAATAACGGTGCAGTACTGCTGAAATAACTCAGCTGGTATACCAACCTCCTATATTCGTTTTCTATGTTCAAGTATCCTTGGGCCGTTTCTATTCTTGTTTACAATACATAATCCATAAAGTACGTATCAAAACATTCCATTTCTTTTGAAATCAACAAGTATAACTCTTAAATCTTAATTAAATTCAATAATAAAATTTTCAAACGATAATGCGTAATTCAAACGATATTCTCAAATAATTTCTTTTAACATACTCGTTATAAATCGAAAAATCGAATTAAATCAAAATATGTAAATAAAGAACTGTATGAACATCTATCCATCAATATTCAAAAATCTTAAATTCAAATCAAAACACAAAATAAAATCGCAGAGTTTTTCAAAAAGGAGTATACACCAACCTGAATACCCTTTTTACGACTTTTCTCTTCTGAATTTTTCCTTTTTCTTTCTCTTTTTTCCTTTTCTCTTTCCTTCTTCTTCTCTCCTCTTTTCTTTCTCTTTCTTCTTCTTCTTCTTCTTCCCTTCTTCTTCTTTCTCCCTTCTTCTCTTCCTTTCTTCTTCATTTTTCTCTCTTCCTCTTTCTCCTCTTCTTCTTTCTTTCTCTTTCTTTTTCTTTTTCTCCTGGTCTTTCTCTTTCTCTTTTTCTCTCTTACTTCTTCGTGAAAATTCCACTGCCATCATATTTTTTTTATAAAAATTTGGCCATCGCGACCGCTCCTCGTGATCTGTGATCGTGCCACCTGATGGCGTTGCTCACTAGAATGATTTTCACCGCTTTCATCACGATCAACCATCGCGGTGTCTGGTCGCGATGTTGGTCGCGTTGCTCACTGCCCAAAATCAATATTTTCACCGCGAGCTGCTCATCGCGATCTCTGGTCGCGGTGACTGGTCACGGTGCTCATTGCCTAAAATCACTATTTTTTTCCCCGCGAGCTACTCATCGCGATCCTTGGTCGCGGTGCTCACTGCTAACTTTTTCCTTTTTCTTCATGCACTCTTTCTGGACCGCTCCACCTGGTCCACCTGAAAAACTTAAAAATATACATACATTTAATTACATTTTCCACCCCTCAAATCATAAATATCATATTCACATACTCAAAATTAATTCAACCATATTTTTTATATTTATTTGAAATTAGGAATGTTATCCTATCTAAGCCCTCTAGAAGGTTTCAAACAGCCCCTCGGTTCCCCATTAATCAAAAACGCATAACTAGCCGAAGATAAACACATCACCACCTTACTAATCCATCTCTCCGCAAAACCAAGTTTCAGCATAATTTTTTCTAGGAAAACCCACTCTACACGGTCATATGCTTTACTCATATATAGTTTAAGAGCTATTTTCCCTTTCGACCCCCCCTCTACGGTTCCTAAGATCATGTAAATATTCGAAACCTACAATAACATTATCAAAAATCAATCTACCTGGAATGATAGCGCTTTAGGAAGGAGAAATAACCTCATAGAGAATCAGCTTCAAGCGATTGGCAAGCACTTTAGCCACCAATTTGTAAATCACTGTACACATGCTGATTGGTCTGAAGTCACCCACCCTAACAGACATCTTGACCTTCGAAATACGAACCACTGAAACATTACCAAAAAATCCCATGGGAGCCCCTAAATTCAGAATGTTAAGCACAGCCTCAGTCACCTTCGAGCCTATAACATCCTAGAAATTCTGAAAGAAGAAAGCTGGAAAGCCGTCCGAACCCGGGGCTTTGAGAGGAGCCATTTGGAAAAGCGTAGTACGAACCTTATCCTCTGTGAACCTGGCTGTGAGGATGCTGTTCATCCATCCTGAAACCTTCTTATCCACCGAAGACAGCACACTATCAATAACAGAAACAGAGGGAGAAGAAGAGGAAAACAGCCTCCCAAAATATCCAATAATCACGGATTCGAGATCATCAATTTTTGTCTTCCACAGCCTATTGTTATCCATTAATCCCAATATCTTATTCTTCCTTCTCCGTTGAGATGCTTTAGCATGGAAAAATCTAGTGTTTTTGTTGCCAAACTTCATCCAGAGTGTTCGAGAACGCTGACGCCAATATCTCTCTTTCAAGTCCAGCAACCCATCAATTTTATCTTCAACAATTTTAATCCTCCGAAAATCAGCCATGCCAGTCCTCCAATCAAATAAATCGCTTAACTCCTTTTTTAAACTTTTCAATTCATTGTCACAAGTTTTCCTTTTTGACACATTCCAGTCCTTAAGAACAACAGCAACACTACCACCTCGACTGCCTAAGTCCCCACCACTGTCAACAGCAGCCCAAGACTTCTCTACCAAAGCCCTGCACTCAGAATCTTGCACCCAAGCCTCTTCGAAGTGAAACCGAGAGCCCCAGCCAACTTCTCTGTGATCCTGGCCCTTGTTAATCTTGTCAATAAGGATAGGTTTATGGTCTAAGCCCGCCCAGTCGATGTGAATTACACAAGCACTAGGGAATAAAGACTGCCACAACACAAGGCCCTATCTAAACGCTCCTGAATCAAAGCACTTCCCACCTGTTTATTAAACCAAGTGAACTTATACCCCTAAAAACCCATATCCAGCAACCCGCAATCATCCACAACCTCCCGAAACTGATTCATTGCAGCCCAATTTCTGTTCAAACCATCACTTTTCTCATCATCTTTTAGAATTTCATTAAAGTCCCCCCCTATGATCCAGGGGAGATTACACAAACTCTGTAACCTGCAAATAAGCGACCAAGAATGAACCCTCGACTGCTGTTTTGGATTCTCGTAGAACCCAGTGAACCTCCAAACGTTACCACAATCATCCTTTACCTTAGCGTCAATATGTACATGAGAAAAAGAAAAAATAGTAACATCCACCACATTAAACTAGAATAACATCATACCCCCTCCTAATCCATTTTTTTTTAACTACAAAAACATTAGTGTAACCTAAACCCAACTTCAATCTACTATTATTACTGCTATCCAATTTAGTTTCAGACAAAAATAAAATCTTCGGGTTAAACTCACGCACTAACTCGCGCAAGGACCTGAATGTCCGGGAATTCCCCAACCCCTGGACATTCCAGCATAGGGTTTTCATGGCTGTCGGCGGTGCTGATCACCAGCAATCATCGACTCATCCAGCAAATTGGACATCTTCCTTCCATGCTTACAATCAGGGCCCCCCTCCTCATCAAACAACAATACCCTCTTCCTAGCAGACTGACCACCTTCTCTCATTTTAGACAGAGCATCTCTAGCCCGAGTCATCCTCTTCCATTTCCTCTGCTTGGGACTGGAAATTTCTTCAGAATTAAGTTTGACAAGCCTCTGATCAATCACCACAAAATACCCTGTGTCCACCGACCCACCCTCAGTGCTTTGAGGACCAACTAAATAACTGGAATTAGTATAATCAGAACCCAACAGCTCTGCTGCATTAACACCTACCGAGACTGCCTCATCCTGACCAGAAACCACCAAATCCTTCGAAGTACTGCCATCAATCTCAACCCCACCATTAATAGGTACCGAAACAGCCTCATCCTGACCAGAAACCACTGAATCCTTCGGAATATCACCCTTATTACTAGCCTGTTCTTCAGCATAAATTTTAATCACTGCATTAGGAGTTTTAATCACAGTCTCAGGAGTTTTAATCACAGCCTCAATCACCTCAACTTTCTCAGCAACACCCTACTCACTACCATTACCCAAATCACTTTTCTCACCTTCCTCCTTAAAGGATTTGCTACCCCTGTTTCTACCCGGACCAGGAGCTCTCAACCATGATCCAAACCTCAGTTTAGATTCATCCACCAAACCCACATCATTATCAGGGCAGTCTCGAATAAGATGGCCCATCCTCCCGCAGAAGTAACAGAAGTTGAGAAGCCTTTCGTAACAGGTCATCACCTCGAAAACCTCACCTCCCACATCTACCCTCAGCCCTCGTTTAAGTGACTTCAACACATCTAACAACACCTTAACTCTGATAAAGCAGCCCAAACAATTACCCCCTGCCCCCTTTTCAATTTCTCTAACCTCCCCCAACATCCCTCCTAACGAAAGACCTGACTCCACAGTTAAACAAGCTAAAGGCAAATTATGAATCTGAATCCAAAAATGAACCAATCGAAAATCTAGATCAGCTATTCTACCCATCTCAACTACCTCCTGCAGAATAATAAGTTTTTTATCGAAGGACCAAGGCCCCCCTTCAAGTACCCTATTCTTATCCCATAGATTCTTGAAACGAAACACAAATATGTTCATACCCATCGCTTCCACTTGAAACCCCATCGTGGTGCGCCAGATTGAGTTGATAGCGGCCTTGAATGCATCGTGATTAACCTCCATGTTCGCCAAAATCTTCCCTACTAAATTGAGGGAAACACCTCGCAGACCCATTTCCTGAGCCTCAGCCCCAATTTTGACCATAGGTCCATCTTTTTCAGTCAAAGAGAGATTCACACACCTTTTTTTTTTTTTTGCATTAGAATATTGTTTTAGAAAACATAAGGAAAAAAAAAGAGTAAAATTATATTTCTAAGATGACAGTTTCATATGTTTAAAAAAAAAAAAAGATGACAGTTTGATGAATTAAATAAAACACATTGATTGCTGCATCAAATATGGGGTTGCATATTAAGTCTACCCAATAACTAATACACAAATGTACATCTACTTATAGTTCAAGTGGTTAGTGCATCTTTTTTCCTCGTCAGTGCTAAAGGTTCAAGTCTCACCATGTGTATTTATCAGTATATAAGGGTAGTTTTCTCCCCTTATTATGGGAGTAGATATCTGAACCGTGCATTTAATAATTGATTACGAGATCAAGTCTCACCATGGCATTTACCATTATGTGTGTGAGTAGTTTTCTTTCCATTATTAATCTCGACAGGTCCTGACAGTTATTAATCTTATAATTGTACCCTTACAAAAATCATTCAAACACAAATGACCATATTAGTCTTAAAAATAGTCCAGCGTATTTTATGCTAGAAAATATATTGAAGAAAGAAGAGAAAAGAACATTCGAAAATACATTTATATATATAGATATATATATATGTATATATATATATATATAGTGAGAGAGAGAGAGAGAGAGTTGCTTTACAAATGACAAAACGAAGGGATGATTTGTTTTTTCATCAGTAGATTAAATAGATTTGAATTTTTATAAAGGTTTAACAGTGACTGAAACTTAAATGATATATTTTTTTTTAATCCATTGAATAAAAGTATTGACCATCTATTTTTTAAAAACATAAACATCAAAATAAAAAATAAATTTAAAAATATATTAATATAAGAATGATAATTATAGAATGAAATATTATAATTATAATTCAGTAAGTAGGTATTAAGTAATAAGTTATTATTTTTAAATTTTTATTTTAAGTTATTTAAGCAGTTAAAAAATAAATAAAAATAACTAAATGTATACAATTCAATTCCAAGCATTAAGTGTAAAAAATATACAACCCCCAACTTGTAGTGTGTGTGTATATATATATATATATATATCTAAACTAATATTTTTGCATGAGAAATTTTTTTTTTTTTTGCTTGAGATCATATATATATATATTTCTAAACTAATATTTTTGCATGAGAAATTTTTTTTTTACTTGAGATCAATACTGAGACAATGCTCTTTTTTTTTTTTTTGTTATCCAAGGGAAACACGTCTTTGGGCCACTCATGTCATTGGGTTCTTACGTCACAAGTCCACTTGTAGAGACGGTAAAACTTCTGGGCCCACCCTCCCGATCCCACAGTAGATGAATAAGATAAGTCAGAAACTCGCACAGCAGCGGTAAGATTCGAACCCCACACCAAGTACTTTCTAAACCTTTGAGAATGACCCCTCTTATCACTACGCTATTGCCCCTGGAGACTTCTGAGACACTGCTTGCTCACGGGGTATTAACACACAATAAAGTTATAAGAGTTCCAATAAGAAAATATAACTCGAATCTATAATCTCATTTAGGTAGGTACGAAGAATGTAGCTAACTTCTTGTAAATTTTTGTCCCCTCTTAACTCTAAACCAATAATTGTGGCTATTATATTAATAAAACGATTTAATGAATGAGGACAAAGCAGATTTGGGGATAAATGGTTGGAGTACCAAATGCTTGGTAGCTATATAGAGGCATGCAACTTGATAGTTAGAATGTGACAGAAAGTTGCCAAAGAATGTCAATTATACAGTAGTTGCTTCTCATTAGTATTTATCACATCAAAGGACCCTATACTTTTTCTTTCTTTTAATTAGTTTTTAAATTTCTTAATTAATTTTATAAAAAAACCTTTCTAAAATTTAAAAATGTTTCTCTTGATATCCTTGTAATTAATTAAAAACCCTATTTCATATAAAAAAAATACAAATCTTATTTTTATTTTGTTAAAATAGATACTGAACAGATTCGATTTTTAAATATAATCCTTTTATTAAAAAAATTAATCAGTGAATAAATAAATAAATATATGATCTAATATTTGGCCCAATTTGACCAAATCAGACATAAAACATAAACACCAAAAAAAAAACAAAACAAAAAAATTTGAGTGCCGTCAACTCAATGAATGATGCACTCGTGCGGGGAAAAAAGTTTTAAGAAATAGTGAAATACAATAAATTTCTCTTTCATACTCACATCACAGCTTTTGAAAATATCTTCTCCTACCAAAACAAATTAAAAAAACATATATGGACAGATTTGTTGTTTCAAGAAAATAATAAAAATATAGTATAGATAATATTACTCTTTAGAAATATATATTTATTAATTCTTAATATGTTTTAATTTTGATTTTTTTATTAAGATAATTAAGTTCACCAAAATCCAAGAATGATTGTGATTCAATTATATAATTCAATTCATACCAATAATTAAATTCCTTATTCCTACAATATGGTGTGGTCAAATACAAATTTGATTCTTGGAATGTTCTTGATGTACAAGTAAACCCATTTATTCAACAAAATAAATATATAATTGCAAATAAATAAGTGAAATTATTCACCAAATCATCTTATATATAATTAAAAATGAGAGTCAATAAGAGTTGATATATGAGAACCAATCAAATAAGGAATTTTAATATCCACAAATTAAGAGAGAGAGTTGTAAATTTATGGGAATCTAGATAGTTGAAGATATTTGTGGCATGCAATTTCTTCAACCCCGAAAATTTGGTAAGGTAAAAGCAAGCATATGAGTCTCTGACGTGTACTTTGAATGTTTTTTTTTTTTTTTTTGAGAAAATGAACAATTAGACTGCTAGTAAACGACATCTGGTATTAAAGCAAAGATATGTGTTGGGAGTTGAACCATATTAGTAAGAATTTAATATGTAATTTATAAAGTGTCAAATTTCAATAAAAAATAATAATAATAAATTGAATGGTGGGAGGAAGCACCACTTTGTTGCCCAAGTAATTAAATTATTTCTCTAATAATAAGTAGTCAATTGTTAATTACTTAAATAACTAATATAGAATAATCAGGAGTCTTTGGTTCTATCTATGTGGCCTAACTTGATTTGCTAATTAAATAATCTAATGTTTATTGTTTTGTGTGGTGGTGGTGGTGCTTAATTAACTGCTAAAGCAGCACCTGACGTGATTTTGCATGCCTAGTCGTGGTTGTGGTTGTTGTCGTTTGTTTTCGTATTTCTACCATTGCTCTCTTTCTATAAACATTTTTTAAAAAAATATTGAAAAATCAGGCTCTGGTGGTAATGTTACCTAACTTTTAATTAAAGTGATGAGTTAATTACACTAAATTTACCTGAGGTTTGGCAAATTACACTCAAAATCAAAGTTTGCATTAATTGACACTAACCTCCCCTCACGTTAACTTTGACCGTCAAAATAAACGTTGACTTTTTTCAAATTTATTAAATGACCAAAATACCCCTGTTAATTAATATGATTAATCTTTTTACTATTTACACAGATTGGATCTCCAACAAAAAAAAAAGTTGAATGCATTCATCGAACCCAGAAGGGTTCGATCTCAAACCCAGAGGGTTCGATCTCGAACCCAGAAGGGTTCGATGAATCTCGAACCCAGAAGGGTTCGAATCGAACCTTCTGGGTTCGTGGAACCCAGATCTAGGTTTCACAAACCCAGAGGGTTCGAATATCGAACCCTTATGAGTTCGATCTCAAACTCAGAAGGGTTCGAACGAACCCTTCTAGATTCGATAAATCTCGAACCCAAAAGGGTTAGAAGAACGAACCCTTCTGGGTTCGATGAATCTCAATCCCATAAGGGTTCGAATCGAACCCTTCTGGGTTTGATGAATCTCGAACCCAGAAGGGTTCGAATCGAACCCTCTGGGTTTGATGAATGGCTTCAAAAATATATATATATTGTTCTTAGTAGAGATCCAATCTGAATTCTACCATTAATTTTTTTAATGAATAGTAAAAAATTGATAATATTAATTAACAAGGGTATTTTGGTCATTTAATAAATTTAAAAAAGTCAACGTTTATTTTGACGGTTAAAGTTAACGTAAAGGGATGTTAGTGTCAATTAATGCAAACTTTGATTTCGAGTGTAATTAACCAAACCTCAGGGAGGTTGAGTGTAATTAACTCTAAAGTTAACCCTCTACTCTCTAAACTAAACTCACAATTTCACATTAATTATTTAGAAAATTTTGCCAATTTTAGATAAATAAATGAGTTTATACTGAGTTTAGACTAAGTTACAGCAAAGTCAAGGTGTTATACTACATTTGTTTTTCATACAATCCAACCATTGTTGTTAACAGAAAATGAGCAAATTAGGAAAATTTGTAATAAATTATGAAACCATATTTGCAAAGAAATGCTAAAAACGACCTTTATCTAACAAAACCAAATGAGATATCATGGGTTTACATCAACCTTTATTTTTTTTTATAATTTATTTATAACTCAATTAATTTGGTAATAATCTTAACAAAATACCATACGCTAATTACCATATTAGTAATAAAAAAAATAAAATTCACAAACCCTAAGTAAATAAATAGCAAGTGCTTGTGTTTGTTTGATCAGAAAAGATCTACATGGATCGCGAACCAAGAAAGACTCAAGCGTATTTTATAATGGTCAAACTTAATAGTAGAGAAATTCAGTGTGAATTTCTATAAATTTTGATTTCGAGTACAAGTCAACAAGTCTCATCTCAGTTTAGTATTATTTGTTGTTAAAACTACTATCAACATGGTATTCGTAACTTATGCATGCATCTTTTAGTCAACTACTTGTTTTTTATCCTACAAATTCTACTCTCCTTTTTAGGATAAATTACAATAGAATACATTATATTTGACATAGGAGAAATTACAATGAACCTACCTGAGGTTTGTTATTTTACAGACGGAAGCAACTTTATAAAAATTTGACAGCGATCCCCCTTACCGTTACCGTTGACCGTTAAAGATAACCGTTGATCGTTTTAAAAGTTTAAAAAGATCAAAATACCCCTAATTAAAAAAAGACAAATTACAACAAACCTATATGAGATTTGTCATTTTACAGGCAGAAACAATTTTATGAAAAATTGATAGCGAACCCCCCTGTCATTGACGTTAACCATTAAAAATAACCATTGATCATTTAAAAAGTTTAAAAATATAAAAATAACCCTAATGAACCATGTACGAAAATCCACATGTTTTTTCTGATGAAACAACGCGAACTTTATATATGCTTTTTCTTCTTCTTTTGATCAAAGACAAAAAGTTGGTGAATTATATAAAAATATTCGATCAAGAAATGCAAAAGAAAAATATGTATAACGTACAAGCACAGGTATGTTCCATTTATACGCTAAAAAGTTGTTTAACCTCCTGGGAATTATATACTAAACATACTATTTATTTTTCTCTTTTCATTTTATAAATTCCATTACTGCTGAGAAATATGTTTACAAGTAAAGAAAGGTAATTAATTAATGGCCAAAATTACATTTCATGGGTATCTGAAACTTTGGATCATCTCACGAAAAGGAGGAAAAAAAAGAAAATTAGTAATAAAATTTGAATGATTTGACAATTCTCTTTGATTAGATTATAATTACATTACATCATCCAATGACTTTTTCTTCTTTTTTTTTAAATTACACAGAGCTTTAATAACCACACCCACCACCACCATCTTCCCATCACCTTATAATAAAACCAAACCTAATTATTATCGTCCACGCCAATCCAAAAAAATCTATTATGATTTATAAAACTATAACGCACACAAATGTATACACAAACACGTGCAACAGATGCATATATAATTTCTTTATTTTTCTAAAATAAATTTAAAAAATGAAAAAAAAATTCAGATATATATAAAAAAGTTGAAAACATAGCAAAAAGAGGAAAGTGGGTGCCAGGCTGCCATGTGTGTAAGTGGAAGTCTCTGGACAGTTTGTGTTAATAGTGACATTCTCATTTCTTTTTGTCGTGTGAATGAAGAAAGTGACCTTTTTTTTTTTAATTTTTTTTATCTTTTTCTTTTAATTTTCCAGACGTTTCTTCTTCTCTCCACATGAATTAAAAGTTGCGTTTTGAGTGTAATTCGTTTGATTCTTTTAATCATATTCTGATTAAACAAGCAACATTATATATATTTTTAATTTAATTAATTTGCTCAAAGTTAGATGACAGATGTTATAATTAAATTAAATTCTTTGTATTATATGGTCTAAAATTTAAACGAGGACGAAATAGAGGGCTGTAGATTTTTTGAAAATATTGGCATTTATACTGCCATTGATTCGAATAATAAAAAAAGTTTATTATTAAGTTTCAGGTGTTGGATCCCATTTTATTAAGGATTTCCAACTGTGTAAATTGGATTCTATTTGATTTGTATTTGTACAAATCGGGAATCTCGCATGAAAAAAATAGTAAATAGTCTCAAAAATAATAACTATTATATATATAGAATAGTTTAGTTTATATTTATTAAGAAACCCTAAAGAAACAAGTTATATCTGGCTGTCTGTCAATTGTGATTATCAAATTTTTTGTTGTTTAAACGTATAATTGTTAACATGCACTGATGCACATGAGCTGGTCATGTGAACTTAAAAACGTTAAGAGAGAGAGAGAAATTTTTTTTCTATAATTGAATATGTCGACGTACGTAGCTTTTCAATATCATGAAAAATCTAATGAAAAATTTTGAGAGGTGGAGAGACAGCTGGGTGATGATAGTCATAGTGTGAATCGGCCTGCACAGAGACACAAACATGGAATTATTCTATTTTAGATTCCATTATATTAGGAATAGCTTAATTTTTTAGAGAAATAGACAGAAAGGGAAGGATGGTTATGTTTAAGAAAAAGTATACATATTCAATACTTATCAATCCGGCAACTATAAATTTAAACAGTTATCCACTCGTATATGAAAGGAATTCGAATATCATCTTTATCAATAAATTTATAAAATAAGAATGTGATATTCCCCTATAATAGTTTGACCATCCTTAGTTTATCTAAAAAAAAAAAAAATTAATTCCTGAAAAAAATGTACGAACATAAAAAGAATATTAAACAACTCCTATAGGTTGCTAAGGTATCAGAGGTTTTAGAAAATTCTTAGTATGCTCTGTGGTTGCAGCATTGTCTGATCTTCCACATCAGAAAAGAATTGTTCTTGGTCTAAATTGTTCTTGGTTGCTGGAGTTAAGTGTTGGTAGTATTGTGGAAGTGCTTGGCTAAGGAAGGTTCTGGCTAGGAAAAACTTGGTATTTAAGTGTGTCCATTGTGGACCCACCTCTCTTTCCTGGGAACTTACCTGGAGTGCTGTTCACGGACTACGGGCACTATTTCAGTATACTGGTTTAGAATGTCTAAATTTTCAAGCTCCTTGAAGTTTGGTGTAGAGAAATTTGATGGAATGATTAATTTTGGCTTTGTGGCAAGTGCAAGTCAAGGATGTGTTTAATACAATTCTGGGTTACACAAGGTATTGAAGGAGAAATCAGGCTCTGTTTTAAGTGATTCCAGCAAAGGTGAGTCTAGTATGAGCAATGAAGATTGGGAAGAAATGGATTTGAGAGCTGCAAGTGTGATTCGTCTGTGTTTGGCCAAGAATGTTCTTGCAAATGTGCATGGAATACATTCAGCCAAGGAACTCTGGGAAAAAACTTGAAGGGTTGTATCAGGCAAAAGGCATCTCAAATCGGTTGTACCTGAAGGAACAGTTTCATACTCTGCGTATGGAGGAAGGTGCAAAAATCTCAGATCATCTGAGTGTTCTCAATGGTATTGTTTCTGAACTGGAGTCTATTGGAGTTGAAATTGAAGACGAAGATAAAGCATTAAGGCTTATATTGTCTCTTCCATCTTCCTATGAACATATGAAACCTATTTTGGTATATGGGAAGGAGACTCTGAATTTTGCAGAAGTTACCGGTAAACTCCTTTCTGAGGAGAGAAGGCTGAAGGGTGGAGGTCGTACTTCATCAGAAGACACAGCATTGGTAGCTAGCAATGGGAGCAATTGGAAGAAGAATAACTCCAGGAAGAAAATATTTTGCTGGGCGTGTGGGCAATCTGGGCACGTTAAGAAAAATTGTCAAAACGGTGGAGCAGGTTCGGCAG
This sequence comes from Xanthoceras sorbifolium, assembly GCA_003430845.1. NCBI lineage: Eukaryota > Viridiplantae > Streptophyta > Magnoliopsida > Sapindales > Sapindaceae > Xanthoceras > Xanthoceras sorbifolium. The sequence continues at coordinate 8,232,981 of CM010621.1, read as the reverse complement.
GTAGCTCCAACAATCAAGCTAATAGTGTGTCTTGTGAAGACACTGAATTTATCCTTTGAGAAGGATATGTACATCCTTATAGCATATCACTAGGTGCTATGAAAAAGGATGTGACACTACTAGTGGGAAGTTTGCACACGGGCATTGGTTGGCGGTATTGATGCAAGGTGTGTGGTAGAATTATGTCGATGGCTGAAGAACTTCCGGGGAAAGCCAACATGGGAGTTGCACCATAAATTTCAGCAAGTTTGTTCGACATGTGCCGAGGTAGAAATCTTAGAATTGATGATTAATTCTAAGTGGTATACTTTTATGGTGGAGTATGATAGTTCTCTGGATTGAGAATTATGATTGTCGGTATAGACAATGGTTGCATGAAAGTTGCGACGGAGTATGATAGTTCTCTGAGTTGAGAATTATGATTGTCGGTATAGACAATGGTTGCATGAAAGTTGCGGCGGAAGGGCGAAGGTTTCCTGTATTTTGCCAAGGTGGAGATTTGTTGAAAAATTGGCAAAATTGTGAGAGCAAATGAGAAGGCAATGAAGGGATATGAATCCCACATTGGAAAAATAAGAACATGTCAAGGCTTCTCAAGGCTATATAAGGAGATCAAGTCCTTAGTTTCTAATTGCACCAATTAAATACACTTAAAGCATTGTATTTAATTCTAATTAAATTCCTTTCTTGTATCTCTTATTTTAGAGTGTAGAAAGGTGTGAATTATTGTATGCTTTGAGAGAGTGTGAGTGTATTGGTGTCGTAGTTTAGAGAGAATAGTCTGTGTGGTTGTAATAATTTATCACATAGTGAATTTCTTTCTGAGGGCCGTGGTTTTTTCTCCTGGTTTTGGAGTTTTCCACGTAAATATTGTGTTGTGGTGATTGTTTTATTTTCTATTTTATTTCTCTGCTATTTCTGATCTTTAGCATATATAAATTTATAAAATGTAAAGAGATTGTGAGACATATTCCCTATAATAGTTTCCAGACCATACTTGGTTTATCTCTCTAAATTCTGACAAAAAAATTTACGATCTCACATAAAAAGAATTTGATTAAAACAACTCATGATGTGAGATTTCTTCCGGTATTGTAAGAGACTAAGAGTATACAACTCCCAATTATAAAAATAGATATATTCAGGCTACGTATACAGTGTTAACCAGTGGTACAGCCTGTTAAGGCATTGTCTATTTTTTGGAAAAAAAAAAATATTTTTAGTTTTATATTTTTTTAAAAAAATAATTGTAATAATAGCACAACATCAATGTTAGCCTATAAAATTTTTAATGTTAATTCGTCCGACATAAAATTTTTAGCTATCTCCTGACCCCCAACGAAGATTAAAAATTATTTTGTGGAAAAAAAAAAAGAAGGTGGTCGGTTGTTATTGAAACTAACAAAAGCTTAATGAGAAAATTGTAGCGCACCGAGAGAAAGACCCTACCAATTACCAAATGCAAAAACTAGGTTATAGCTAAGAAGAGTCAACTCAACTCAAGAGTCAAACCAAAAGTTTGACTAATAATTAAATTTGAAAGAGTAGCAGCTGTTCTCTTTTCTTTTATAATCAACTTTATATAAAGCTTCAATTATATGAACCGACAGTGCCCTTATCAATTGGTTTCTATCATCTTTTCTCATAATTTCTCTTCTCTTTTCTTCTTTTTTTTAATAAAAATTATATATAATATTAATTTAATCCACGTTCACACCATTTTACCATACTTTTAGAGACAGTAAAAGGAGATAATTAGTGTTGGAGTATACATAAATAATTTTTTATATATAAATAAAATAATAACTTCTATTAAAATAATATTCTAATTACACGATTCTCTCAAAATATGATAAGATCAAAAAAGTTACACCAACTAAATAATTGGATCTTAAAATTAATCTTATTTTGCTGTTTAAAGATTATTGATAAAATTTAATTTAATTATGAAAAAAATCTAAAGTATCTTAAAAATTTATCAAAACACGTCAATTTTTACAAAAATCCACAAAATAATTATTATGTATAAAAAAAAAAAAAGCAAGAAAACAAAATATTATTACATAATCTCTCTCATTAATGTCAAACAAAATATATTTTAATTCTAACTTGACGGTTGCTTGTTTGTTGATTTTCAATGTCTTTGTCTTGTGTGGTTTGAAAATGAAAACAGCCGACGTGAATGGAGCAGTTAAGTTCAGTTGGTTAAAGCGTTAAAAGGTGAAGTTACATAGAAGGCATGTCAGGTTTCAGTTTCGTTTACCTTTTCACTGAACCAACTCAGTGAGTTAGAATCCAATTTTTACTGTTAATAAAATATTCTTGCAGGACCTGCACACATAATAGCCACTTCAGAGCCCAAGTGGAAACGATATCTGACATCTCTCTCTTTCACTAAATTGATTAACTTTTTTTTTTTTCTCTTCTTCTTATTATTACAATTAACAAAAACAAGCTCAAGTCTCTGTGTTTCTCTCTCTCTCTCTCTCTCTCTCTCTCTCTCCCTCTGTGAAAGGATCTCGCGAAATATTCTCATATTGTAAAATAATATTTTTTAAAATGTTCTGATTTTAAGTCTAGGTGCCCATCACCTGTGGCTTCTTATTTTTGGGTTTTCGAGTTTGTTCTTGCCGTGTCCCCCCATTGATGGTTGTTCAACTGCTGTCTACATTGACTCTTTAATAAAAAAATAAATAAACAATCTTTTTCTTTTTGGTGTTTCATATAGAAATCAATTATTTAGTGCTTCTCTCACGTTGTTCTATACAGAGGTTTACATACTGGGGAGGGTGTTTTTGCATATGATCACTTCCTGAATCACTTCCTTTTCACAGACAAATGAATATTTAGAGCTTTTGAGACTCGGTATCATGGATCTGGAAATTGGGGTTAATCAAAATCTTGTAAAGGTGAGATGGGTTGTTTTGATTGTTCGTTTTTATGACAAGCTCATTTCAGTTTTGCTATCAAATTCTAGTATTAGTTGCTAATACATTAATTATTCATTTATTTTGGATAAACTCATTTCAGTTCTATAATCAAAGTCTTGAGTCTTTTTTGCAGGAAAAATCACCTATATGATTGTCTTTACAAATATGCATTAATTTCTAGAATATTAGCAACAACAACTGTTTCTGTTTTATGATCAAATTGTTGTCTTTGTTACAGATATGCATTTATTCTTGATTTTTGGAGTAATCCCAATTCAATTTTTCTTATCAGATAGTTGTTTTTATTGCAGAAAGAATCATGGAAGACATTATTAACTTTAGCATATCAAAGTCTTGGTGTTGTCTATGGAGATTTAAGCACTTCACCGTTATATGTATACAAAAGCACATTCGCTGAAGATATTCAACACTCAGAGACCAACGAAGAGATTTATGGAGTTTTATCTTTCGTCTTCTGGACTTTAACGTTGGTTCCTTTGTTTAAATATGTGTTTATTGTGCTTAGAGCTGATGATAATGGTGAAGGAGGGACTTTTGCTTTGTACTCCTTGTTGTGTCGACACGCCCGAGTCAACTCACTGCCCAATTGCCAGTTGGCTGACGAGGAACTCAGTGAGTACAAGAAGGATAATGTTGGTTTTGCACCAAATACTAGTTTTGGGTCGAAGTTGAAATCTACTCTAGAGAGGTACGGGGTGTTGCAGAGGTTTTTGCTTGTATTGACTTTGATTGGGACTTGTATGGTCATTGGTGATGGTGTGCTCACACCAGCAATATCTGGTAATCTTACAATTGAGTTCTTTTTTTTTTTTTTTTGCGTATTGGTTTCGTATTTTGTGATTGTGCCATGTTTGAGGGCTAATTTAACTGTTTGATCTTTGAAATTGCTTGTGCAGTTTTTTCCGCTGTGTCCGGGCTAGAGCTTTCCACGGCCAAGGAGCATCACAAATGTAAGATCATTATAATTTGATTCTAATTGAGTAAGCGTAGTATATAAAGACCTTTAAAAGTAATAGACAAATCACATCTAGATCATTTAAAGGTTTGGTATGGCATAGTTCTTCTGCATATTTTTCTTGATATATTGGTGGGAGTAGAATTTCTACCAGGATTCCTTGGAGTGAGAATTGCTGGATTTCAGCTGAGCCAATTTCGAGTTCCTGTATTGGCAGTCCCAACTACCCAAACTTTCAAGCTTTTGTGCCTTTACTTGTTGTCTGGATTTCTCTAAAATGTCTACTACCTGCATCTAAATTCCTTGGAGAGTGTTCATATGTACTTCCCGGTTGTCTTAGTGCTTCGTTGTGAAGCCCATGGTGTTACTGTTTCAACACAGATTGCAATAGTTTTTCCCGATTGCTAAATTGGCATGTATATGGCGTGTAATTTTCAGTATGTGCTCAAATAGTAAAGTTATTTTATTTCTGTGATGTTTTGCCACTTGCCCATGTTGCTTCCAACCAGGGCTTTTCTGTTTATTTTCTTGTGATGGGCAATACTTAAAAGATATGCTTACTGATATGTGCTACCTATCAGTTTTCAAATTATGAGAGTGTAAATTCAGGCAGTGAGTTCCATTTTCATCACCATCTTTATGGTTTACAAGTCTAGTATAGAGGATGTGTCTAAACAAATCAAAGTAGTCATCAGTAATGTCTCATAAGGAAAGCCTCTGTTAGCTTCCATAGAATTGTTGGGTAAATATGCAATTGTGGCGGGTAGGTTATGATTTGCAAAGGGCTTTCTTGGTGTGTGGTGGTGGGTACAAGTGACTGCATAATCTAGTAATTAACAAGTCAAAGCCAAACGATAGACATGTAATACGTGACCCTGGTTTGGGCTCAGAAATCACATCCTTCTATAATTTCACAACTTAAGTCCTAAAACTGTTGTCTCCATCATGTATATAAATTTACTCCAGATGGGATGGGGTAATGTGTACGCTTCCAATTAAATTGTAGTCTACACTTCAATATTTCTATAATGCAAGCACCTTCAGTATATGTGAAGTTTTTTGTTTATGCAATAGGCCGCTTTTTTTTTTTCCTTTCTCACTATTGATACTGTAACTACCACAGCTGCTGGCATGCTGCTGCTTATTACTACTTTAAACTTTCATGTGGATTGAAATGAATTTAAATAAAGTTTGTAATTATAGAACTCTTTGAGTAGACTAATTTGTTGGTGAATATAAGTCAGTAGGGCTCCTAGTAAATCCTAAGATATTATAACAAAAACATATAGAATTGAAATTTCAGGGATTTCAGTCCTAGAAACAAATTTGTCGGATTTATCAAAGTGTACTTGGTTGTCCTGTTTTTTCTCTCTAATGCATCAGCTATTAGATGTTATGACTCATTTGTTCTTCTCCTTTACTGTAATTACATTCCCATGGCATTAAGAATCGTTCTTGAAAGTTCATTAATTTTTCCAGACATAGAGGTCCCAGTTGCTTGCATCATATTGATAGGCCTGTTTGCTCTCCAACATTATGGCACACACAAAGTTGGGTTCTTGTTCGCGCCTGTGGTTTTAGCATGGCTTCTGTGCATCAGTGCCATTGGGTTATACAACATCTTGCACTGGAATCCTCACGTATATCGAGCACTTTCTCCATATTACATGTATATATTTCTAAAGAAAACTCAAAGAGGAGGCTGGATGTCCTTGGGTGGAATTTTATTGTGTATAACAGGTAATTTGCATGAGACTAATTATATTTTGAATCCATCTAGAATCAAAGTGGTTTGTACAAATTCCTAACGCACATAATCATTTTCCAGGCTCAGAAGCTATGTTTGCTGATCTTGGACACTTTTCACAGTTGTCAATCAAGGTACATAATTTTGAATACTTAAACCTCTGCAGGAATCTGTTTTTACTAGATTGACATGCATGCTTTTTATACAATGAGTGGACCTGGTAAAGTAGCTTCTGGTCTGTGTCTGATTGGCATCCTAACATCTTAGACTTGTACTTGCCTTTGTTATTGTCCAATGTAGAAGGTCCAAATGTTGTATCTTCTTTCCTTGCACCTTAGCAATCATATATTGAAACATTTGAACAAATTTTTTGTCACTTTCAGGATATAAAATAGAATCACAGTGCTTTTAAGCTAGTCTCCTTAGCTAGATGCACACATGTGAAAACAATTCTTTGCATCTGTGTCCTTAGCCCAAAAAGAATGTCTGACAAACTTTAATCCTATGATAAAAGGGAAGAAACTAATTGAGGAATTTATATGGAAGAGTCAAGTGATCTTTATGCACTTCAAGTAACAAAACTATGATCAGCTCTACCACATTTAGTGATAAATGTTTTTCTTTTATGATAATTTTCTATCTGCTGCTTAATGCTGTCCAATTCTTAATATATTCAATTACCTCAATTTGCATTTGTTGGATCACTCCTCTAGTGCTTCCCGCTTTTTAATGCATCTATTCTAGTCTGCAGTCAATAGGATTAGGACTTCTCTTCATAAGGTCAACCAATTACTCCTTGAAAAATATTTGGTTCATTTCTTTTTATGTTATAGGTTATCTAATAGCATAATTTAGGATGTAATTAAATGTTTCTTTTAGTATCAAGTTCGACATTCTCTTTAGCCAAATATGTTATCCCTTGCAATTAGCCAGCTAGTTAATGGCAAACATTTAAATGGAAGACCTTATTGCCAAGAAACAGAAGGTATCATGTCTTGAGAATTAAGATGGCTGATATAGCACACATGCTCTTCTTTGTTCAGTTTTAGTACCATACTGAAAATAATAATTGGATATTAACATTTCTGCAGATTGCTTTCACCACATTGGTTTATCCGTCCTTGATTCTTGCATATATGGGACAAGCTGCCTATCTTTCTCAGCATCATGATATTGACAAAGCTTATGAAATCGGATTTTATGTGTCTGTTCCAGGTAGGTACTTTGAATCTTTCTCTATGAAGATTATATAATTTGAATCACGAACGAGTTTCAGCTTATCCGACGTACCTTGCATTTATAATTCAGAGAAACTGAGATGGCCAGTACTGGTGATAGCAATACTTGCTGCTGTTGTGGGAAGCCAAGCCATTATCACCGGCACTTTCTCAATCATCAAGCAATGCTCTGCTCTGGGTTGTTTCCCTCGAGTCAAAATAGTCCATACATCGTCCAAAATCCATGGTCAGATCTACATCCCGGAGATTAATTGGATATTGATGCTGCTATGCTTGGCTGTTACTATTGGTTTTAGAGACACAAAACGCTTGGGCAATGCATCAGGTATGACAATGATAGTAATATCTTGAACTAACGTATAGTAGGTCTTTCTGAGTTCTCGTAACTCCTGTGTCGAATGCTGAATGATTGACTTGATGCTATTTCTAGTTTTTATAGATGAGAGAGTCGGTATACATTCGATTGAATCTCTTCATATCAACCTTCTGAATCATGGTCTTTTAAAAGCATAATGGACACATGGGTTATATGTAGTGGTTTGCAGGACCTGCATACAGATTCCATTAGGAGATTGCCTATGATGTAATCTGCCATCACCCATTTCACTTTAAATCAGATTCAATTTTCTTTGAAAAATTCTGGGGAAGAAAATTGGTTGTATTTTAAATGCTTTAAAGCATATGATTATACTGAGATATGACTAAATGTGAAAAATACCCTGAACAGTAATTGAGTCATTTTAGTTTGTTTCCACGTGATATATATTGATCACCGATTGCTTTAGCAGTTTCACGGGTATGATATATCTAAGGGTCGAAATAAGGTCTGCTTTTGGTTGACACTGCTTAAAATTCCTGGAAATCATCAAGTAGATAGGATAAATTTTGGGCATCATACCTTTTATTTCCTCAGCATCTTACCTTGAATTGGGGTTTGAATCTCACACTTCCAATGAAGACTTAAAAGCTGCTGAGAATAAATAGCTTCATTTATTTAGAAGAATTGCACGTATATATACACCCACTGAAAATCTCACTCCATCTAGAAGTTCCAAAACATTACTAGACTTGATGAAAGATTGAAGGATCAGAGCAGTTCATAAGCAGAAAATCCATGTCGATTTGAAACCAATATACTAGGATGAGACAAAATTCCAACTCACGATAAATAACATGAAAGTATTACTGTCGCTAATTGTTTATGGTATCCTTTGTGGTCACCGTATTTTTTAATTTTTCAATTGCTTTATTTCTTCATCAACCTTACTTGAGTGATCTTTACCCATTTGAGTTCAGCTTTATTTTCACGTAATGCTTCTAAAAGACTAGACTCGAAATTAGTCTCCCTTTGTGAAAAGAGCAATGCATTCTCATGACGAACTAAAAATGAGTTTTCTCTGTTTCTTTTATGGTGTTCCTAACAATTTGCTATCCGTGGAACAGGTTTGGCAGTCATAACTGTTATGTTGGTCACCACCTGCCTAATGTCTCTGGTAATTGTGCTATGCTGGCAGAAGAATGTCTTCTTTGCAATATGTTTTGTCGTCTTCTTTGGTACAGTTGAAGCTCTTTACTTCTCAGCTTCTCTCATCAAGTTCCTTGAAGGGGCCTGGGTCCCAATAGCTCTTGCATTTATCTTTCTGATTACCATGTGTGTGTGGCACTACGGCACGCTGAAAAAGTATGAGTTTGATGTGCAAAACAAGGTCTCCATCAATTGGCTACTTAGCTTAGGTCCGAGCCTAGGCATTGTTCGGGTCCGTGGCATTGGCCTCATACACACTGAGCTTGTATCTGGAATCCCTGCAATCTTCTCTCATTTTGTCACCAACCTTCCAGCCTTCCACCAGGTTCTAGTTTTCATCTGCATTAAATCTGTCCCAGTTCCCCATGTTAGACCTGAGGAGCGGTTTCTAGTAGGTCATATAGGTCCTAGAAAGTACAGGCTCTATAGGTGCATTGTACGATATGGATATCGTGATGTTCACAAGGATGACATGGAATTTGAGAAGGATCTTGTGTGTAGTATAGCGGAATTGATACGCTCAGGAAGTGTAGGATTAAATGTTGCGAATGAAGATCCCGCGAAGGATGATGACAAAATGACAGTTGTAGGGACATGCTCTACTCATACAGAAGGGATTCAAATGAGTGAGGATGATGTAAATAAGGTAGGTGCAGCTGGCACGTCAGAGTTAAGGGAGATACAATCACCGCCCATTTTGGCGGCAACCAAACCGAAGAAAAGAGTGAGATTCATTGTACCGGAGAGCCCAAAGATCGACATGGATGCAATGGAAGAGCTGCAGGAACTTATGGAAGCTAGGGAAGCAGGTATAGTTTACATATTAGGACACTCTTACGTTAAAGCGAAGCAAGGATCTAGTTTCCTAAAGAAGCTGGTAATAAACATTGGTTACGAGTTCTTGAGAAGGAATAGTAGAGCAGCCACCCATACGCTAAGTTTACCGCATGCATCTACTCTGGAAGTAGGGATGATTTACCATGTATGATTTTGATTATACAGAGTTTTTAATGTAAAATGTACATGAAGTAATGTTTTGCAAATAGATAGAACACAGCCACCCAGTTCCAATGGTGGATGAAAAAAAATGGCTATCCAGTGGTTTTTACAGTATCTTCCTCTTGCTTTTTACAGGGCAGCTCTCACAATTCCTGCAAAGCAATTCTTTATAAACCAATTCAGGGTCTTCTTCAACAACATTTATATTCTTAGAACTGAACCATTATGTCATGTCATGAAAGAGCCCATGAAACTAAGCTAACTGGGAAAACAAAGTTATTCATTTGGGCTACATTAATTTGGTGGTGTTTTACATATTATTAAAACTGCTTTCAAATACTCTTCAAAAAAAAAAGAAATTAATGCATTTAAGGTGTGTGATTGGAAAAGGATTAAGGGTGTGTTTGGGATGACTTTTCAGCTAGAGCTTCTGGGAGTGATCTTTTACTCGTAAGGTCTTGATGAAGTATAGCTTTTAACAGAAGGCTTATGATATTTGGTTATCAATTAAATAAGTACTTTTTAAATAGTTTATTGTTTGATAATATGTCTATAAATGAGGTTTGATAGATAGTTATGAATTATATATATATATAGGGACAGGATCGGTAGCCCTTATATTTTACACAAATTCTTACACACATTCTTGACCCTTAGATTAAGCATATTTTTAATCTTAAAAATTGAGCTTCCCATGTCAACAATACTTCATTGATGGAAAATATGCAATGATAAAAAAAAAAAAAATTAATTTAGACTGTAAAAACATCATATCCCTATTACATAGAAAAAAAATTAAGAAAAATCTTTTTCTATCAACAAAATGTTTTTTTAGATATATATATAAACATGTTGTTCTCGATTAAAATAATAAATAAAGATAAAATATTTGAGAAGCTTGAAATTTGAGATAGTTAAACAAAATTAAATTTATTTCATTAAAGAAAAGAAAATATGTATAGTAAGGTGTATAATAACTTGGGTTCCTTAAAGTATTAATTGATCTTTAACCATTCATAGCACTTAATCTAAGGGTCAAAAATATGTGTAAGAATTTGTGTAAAATATAGAGGTTGCCGACCCTACCCCATATATATATATATATATATATATATATATATATATATATTCTTAATAAAAATGATGTAGTGAAGTATCTAAAATATTTTTTATGGTATTTGAGTAAATTTGATTATTTTAAAAAAATTTCTTAAATAAGTTCAAATTTTAAGCTTCTTCCACTAATAAAAAAAATGTTTTTTTCTAGTTGATGGTTAAAACTTAAAAGGAATTTTTTATATTAAAAAGATTTATTTAACTAATTAAAAAGTTATACCAAATACAATCTAAAACATTTAAAGAGGTTGGAGAAAAATATGGAGAGTCCTATAAGAATGGAGTGTTGTTATATGACACCAAACCTTGCTTTTAAAGTAGTAATACGTGGAGAATGTAATTAGTGCAATTGAATGTGTATTAACCATGAAATTATATCATGTCATACTAACCAAAAAAAAGTAGATGGAGCAATTTTCTTTCTTCTGAAGCTAAAGGTATAAAATTAATAATAAGATTATTGAGATTTGTTGAAATTAATTATTAAATATATTAAGTCTGAATATTTACTCCTATAATAAATATTATTTATATATATTGCTAAACGTGTATAGTAAAATTTAAATTTTATCAATGAGATGGAAAAAAAATATAAACTTACTATTTAAGTTATGAGTTTTTTTTTTTTTTTTTTTGACGAAGGGAAATTAATAAACAAGAAAAATTATAGTAAAGATTCAGACAGAATAAGAGCCTCCACACACGAAGGAACATCCTCAATCTAAAACAAAGGCCTAAAAATTAAAAGATTTAACTATTTAAGTTATGAGTTGAGAGTATACTATAATAAATAAATCAGAATATTATCTTCAAAATGTTGATTGCTATACGAATTACAGGGTCCCACAAATCTTTGAACGAAAGGTATAGATTTAATTTGATGTCATCTGTTGTATGGTCGATGATGATAAAGGAAAGCAGACTAGCTCGTATCTCATATCTTGATAAGATTTGCAGTCCACCTAAAAAAATCCTTTCGAGTTTGGACAAAGATGTTTATGGAAATGGAAATGTCCAGTTTTTTTTGTAAGAAAAAAGTATTTTCTCTATTTGTGTAAGCAACTAAGCAAGTACTTGTATTAGAATATTCTCTCTCTAATGTTGTTGTGTATATAAGGTTGGTTTAGTGATATACTCATTACACTTACATTTTGAGATTGTGAATTCGAATTATTTCATTTTCTCTCAAATCCCAAAAAAAAAAAGATCGTAGTTTTCTCCTATTATAGAAATAGATATTCAAACTTTGCATTTAGTAATTAATCTTATAATCCTAACCTTAAAAGAAAAACACAAATTTAGAGATGTTTTTATATTTTGCTTACAAAACAACCCTCAATAAACAATTCATTTTGAATTTTGCTTACATTAGAAGTGAAGAAATTTTTTTATTTTTTATTTATTTTATTTATTAATTCCCTATTATATAGGTGAAGGAAAAGTGTACAACTCACTTGAATTATAAATTGATGTGTGACGAAAAGAAATTTGACATATTTAATGTAATGTTTTTTAAAAATAAAATACATAATAATGCAAAAAAAAAAATTGAAAAATAATAATTGAAATACATCCAAATAGGATATTTTTGGGCTTTAAAAGAGGTGTCGTACTCATATCAATAAAACCTATTCAATTAATACATTTATTTATTTATATAGAGTTGACAAAAGGAAGTGGCTATCAATTGCATTTGACAATCCACCTCCTAAACGCTTCCTTATCCGATTCAATTTGGTCACCGACCAATTATGCTTCCTCTATAATTTGCAATGCAATATCAAGTCAACGGGACAAAGATACACACCTTTTTTAATTGAAAACTACACACTTTGGTTATACAGATAATATGGCCATTTCACAAATCACAATCAATCAACTATTTACAGCTTGCACATTCATTGTCGAATATTGAGCGTAGAGTGTTTAGTACTCCTCTCTTTCAATTCAGTTATGAAAATTTAAGTTTTATCATACATATTTATCATTATATGTAACTAAAAAAATTTTTTATTGGAGTAGACATTTTTTGTTATAATAATAAATATATGAACTATGTATTTAATTATTGATCTCGGTAGATTCGGATAAATTTTTAAATAATTATACAATTCAAAGAAAGGAAAACAGAAAAAAAAAAAAAAAAACTATTTACATCTTAATTGTTATTGCTTGAGACCTTGCTAGAAGCTTGTATTGTACGTCAAAAATAACAAATAAAATTGTGAGCTACGTTTCAATACTTTGACTATCACTAGCTTCCTTTGTTTCAACTCTTGATATGATTTGGATTATGAAAAAAATAATAAATAAATAAAAACCTTAACGAAAGCATATTAAGGTGGAATTTATAAACTAAAACTATATTCATTCAACCATCTATTTATTTATTAATTAAGATAGCGTCACACCATTTCATACTATATTTTTATTTTTATTAAATTTTTTAAAATGGAGTAAAGGAAAAAAAATATCTTCTAAACGTTCCCAATTGCGCATTAGAGTTATAACGGTTTGTTGAATGCTGCAGTTTAGATACAAGTTTAAAATTTAAATTTAGGTGAATTGCACTAAGTTACCTTAAGCTTATCCATAATTACACACATAAAGTGAATTCATCGTTTATTATACTCAAGTATCATTTATCACGTTGACCACCGTTAACTTAATAGTGGACTTAACGGTTTAAGGGTAAATTAGTCTTTTACGTGTAAATTTTTTTAAAAAAAAAAATAAAAAAACCACTTAACCAATAAAGACGTGTCACATCATTTTTTAATTACTTTGAAAAATTAAAAACAAATTTAAAAAAGGAAGGGATCTAGATTTTCATATCTCTTCCTTTATATTTTTAAAAAATAAAAATAAAAATAAAAGATAGAACTATTTCCATTGCTTCTCAATTTTTTTTTTTTAAAATATGATTTTTAATGTGTTGTTGTTGCTAGGTTTGCTTTCCTGAAATGGAGCATTTTCAGATTTTTCAAAAATAAAAGAAAAAAATGTAAGCTTTGAAAATTGGATGGAGAAATTAAAAGCCAAAAATGGAATTTGTTGCCAATGATGGACTTTTTCTGGGTAAATCTTTTATTCTTTTATTCTTCTTCTCTTTTTTTTTTTTTGATTGGAAAACAATAATATTTTTACTCTGGTTCCGGCTTTAGATCCTAAAATGACAATAGTTGGAAGAAGAAGAGCATTAATTTTATTGGATGATGATGTGATTCCCATTCTTAGTGGAGCAGATGGGAGCAGATTCTATCCCAATTTTTTTTTTTGTGAACTTGTGATCTAAGTTTTTAATTTTTGGGTGAATGGTTAATAGATTGAGCATGGAAGATGGATGGATGGTAATGATGAACATGGAGGTTTTTTTTTTTTTTTTTTTGTGGATGGTTTTAAATTAAATGAAGATTGAATGAATTAAATGAGGGAGATAGTGGGTTGAATGAGAAAAATGGTGATTGACATTATGTGTGTAATTATAGATAAAATCAAGGTACTTTAGTGCAATTCACTCTTATAATTTATATAACCTATCTATAAATTTTCAAAATATTTTCATGAGATAATAACAAAATTTTAAAGGTAAGAAGTGTTGAAAATTATTTTTGTTATTTTTATGAGATAGGTTTTAAAAGGTTTATATATTTTACATTTCTCAAAAGAATTAATATATTTTTTAAATTGCAAATTAAATACTCTATTCTATAATATACTTTATAATTTAGCTTGTAATGTAGTTTATTATTTTTAGAATATCTTACTTCGTAATGTTTAACTTAAATTAATATAAATCTCATATTTTTACAATTTATAATTAATCACATATAGAGATTAATTTTAGAAGTCTTCCTACTATGAGCAAATTAAAATTAAAATTTATAAATATAATTATACATATTAGGCTATAACTTAAACTTTAACGTTCAACCACACATATATTTAGTTTTGATCTAAAGATTTTTAATTTGGCATTCAACACATATTTGAGACACCCATTCTTGTTGCCCTATATCAACTCAAGGCGGAATTTACGGCGGAATAACGGGTTACACTACTCTGTGAGAGGGACCGTAGCAATTGGATCAAACTGTATATCCGTTCTGATGTGCAGGATCCTCCACCGGAGGCGAGCACAGAGCATACTTGAATAGTTCAACAGAATTCTATCATAAAATAAAATAAACAGAGGGTTTTTAGGAAAGAAGAGAGAAGTTTAAGCAAACATGGTTTATTGATTTCATAATATGTTACAAAGGTGAAAGACTTCTTGATCCCAAACTGGAGACGGTCTAACCTTATAAAGGTAGAGCAAACTCTCTGGATCCGAAAATATAATAATTACAACTAGACAAAAGTAGATACATCATTGCAAATGGACAAACAACTTTAAAAAAAAGATGTCAAAGCAAACTAAAGTAAAAGGAAGGTCACAGGTGACTTTCCAAAAGTACAACAAGACAAAACCAAATAGGAAAAGCAAATCATATTTGTATAAGAGGGAATCTGCTGAGCTGTGGGACTAGTGAGTCATCACATCAAGTTCTGGGAAGGAGACAAATTGTTGTTGTCGTATTCTGGATCACTTGAGTCAATGTCACCATAAAGAGATTTGTACCAAGGTTTGGATGGCCCAGTATCATGATCAAGATGACGCTGTGAACAGTGCAGAGCATCTGAATCAAAATCAAGATCAAGCTCTATAGGGTCTTGAGAGTCTTGAAAGTAACCAGAGGGAGAGTGTGTGGAAGGAATGATGAAGACTTCATCAGGGTAGTCAGAATCCACATGATTGAGTTCATAAAGGAAGTTAATCAGTGAAACCTTGATCTGTGGCCATTGGGTTTCAAGATCATAAACCGTCTGATATTCATAGGCATGATTAAGAGACCATAACAATTTCGTATCAGGATTAGACAGATATGGCCTGTGAAAGATAAAAATACAGGACAGTTTATTACTCATGTAATCGTCCATTTTCCAGATATTATGGAAACCCATTAATGAAATGATTTTGTTACGCCACCAAGAGAGGGGATAGAACCACTAAAGAAAAGTCCAAATGAGAGAATTTTCATTGGAGGGATCATGAAGGTGTTGAGAGGTTTTCATGAGGGGAAGGATAAGGTGTGAGTAAAGGACAGATAGACACCAGAGGTACCAAAGGGTATTTTTGGGAAAAGTGATAAGGACGGAGATGGAATGGAGTAATAAAGGGTTTGTTGATCCTAGTCACATGGTGATGGTCATCTTCATTATGAAGAAGATGAAGATAGTGATAATGATGATTTGAGGCGAACTATATGACTTCATGGGAAGTAGGCTGATGGGAAGGACAAGGTTATTGGGTAAATTTAGGTGGGAAAGAAAGTAGCTATTTTGCTGGAAAGTTAAGAATGTAGGAGGGCTTATAGGAAGGTTCAGCCATATTTGGAGAAAGGGTATAAATGACTGGTATGATAGAAGAGATGGAAATAAGCTATATGTGTTTAGGACGAGAAAGCATGTCTGGGATGATGCTCTGAGATCCTTTTATATGGGAAATATGAAAATCATATCATTCAAACCAAGACTTAAGTCTTAGTAACAAAGGATCAGGGGGGACCTTGTTCTTGAAATCCAGGACACGTGGAAAGGACGAATTGTCCATTTCTACTTTAAAGGTATATCCTCTAAGATAAAAATTAAAATTTTCAATTCCATTTCTGACGGCAAGAATTTCCTTGTAGATGGTATGATAATGCTGTTGGGAAGGTTTAAAAGAACCACTGGCATGGGCACAGTAGTATCTTTTCTTGTCCCTTTCCTCAAGGAGCAATACACTCTAGTGACAATCAGATGCATCAATTTGAAGGATGCAAAGTCCATCTGATGGAATGTGTAGTGGAGGTGGCTTTTGAGCTATCGTTTGACATCTTGAATGTGTTCTGGGCCCCATGGAGGAGGTGTCTTTTTTAAGAGACTGGATAAGGGAGATGTATATTGGGCAACATGAGGGATGAAATCACGGATGTAATTAACTGTACCAAGGAACTGTTGAATTTGTTCACGGGACAGTTGTGAGTCAGGTAACTTTAATAATTCATAGGCAATGTGTGGACTAGGAAAATATGTGCCATGGGAAATGTGCATATCCAGAAAATCAACTTCCTGCTGGGCAATAAAGCCTTTCTTTTCAGAAAATATTATGCCATACTGTTTGATGATATCACAGAACTGAGAAAGGAGAGCCCGATGGTCTTCCTCTGTTAGACTGAATAACAAAATAACTGAATAACAAAATATTATCAATATAAATCAGGATACTGTGAAGGATATGATGAAAAATACGAGTCATGGCCTTTTGGAAAAGTGAAGGGGCAGTTTTTAACCCAAAGGGTAAAACTTTCCATTGATATTGGGCATTAGGAATACAAAAGGCTGTCTTAGGACGGTTAGCAGGATGGATACCCAATTGCCAGAAAGCACCTTGTCATCTTGAAGGATGGATCAACTTTTGAAAACAAATGGGCCTTGGCTAAATGGACTAATAGGGTAGATGTTTTGGATAAAGGAAACTTGTCATCTTGAAGAAATCTTTTAAGGGTTTGTAATCAATAACAAGTCTCTTTTTTCCTCTAAGCTTTTCGGAACGTTTTTCAACGTAAAAAACTTGGCAAGCTCAGGAAGAGGATGTGGGCTCAATAAGGCCTTGTTGTAAAAAGGCTTTACATTCTTGACGAGCCAGGTGAAGGTCTGAAGGAGACATACCAGGATGAGAGGCTTTGGTGGGGTTAACATCTTCGTTAAGCTTAAAGGGAAACTTAATAAAGAAATCGGGATTATGCCAAAGTGGATGTGGATGTTTGAACAGTGCATGGTTATCTGCACAATAGGACAAGAGAGTGGTTTTGAAGGTTTCAAAAGATGGAGGACTATGTTGGATGGAGAAGCCTTTCAAGTCTGTAGTAAATGGTTTGAAATCTCTTTTGTATCGAATCCCAATAGAAAGAATTATGAGTTTATCAAACAAACAATAAGTATCCCATCCCAAGAGTAAATCCTTTCCAGGTAAAGGACTACCGATGAATTTGGACCATATGACACAACCAGGGAAAAATTTAACACCAATACGTTTCTTAGTGATAAGTTTAATGGTAAACAGTTCACCATTGGCTGCTTTGAAATGTTGGGTGTGAGGAGTCCAGTACTGTGGAGGAAGGACTTTAAGATACAGTATGGACTTATAAGCACCAGTATCAATATAAGCAACAACATTGATGGGCTTATCATATTTGTCTAGCAAGAGTTGGGCTTGAACATGTGGGCTTGGAATTTGTTGACTGGTTAAAATGTGTGGGTCTGTATGGACTGGTTGAAGGTGAAAGATAGTAGATTCTGAGGAATCAGAATCATCATCGTCTTCTAATGGAGAAGAAACTGAATTTGGTTCGGAGACAGGAAGAGCAAAAGCAGTATCATTATCCATTTCAGATTGTTCAGAGTACAGGGACTCAACATCTGCATCTGGATCAAGAGTTGGTTCTGAGGATTGAATCTGTTGGATCATCTTGGCATATTATTTAGTTTTGCTAGGACATTGTTTTGCAAAATGTCCTTTTTTCTTGCAAATGAAATATCTGTTGGATTTTCGAAATCCTCTGCGTTGCTTCTTTCTGAAATACCTGAATCTACGATTCTTTCTGCCTTTTGTAGGAAGGAAGTGTTTCCGTTTCTTGGTAGAATAAGAACACTTATCAGGCTTGCATTGGATCTTAAGATAAGGTTTCTGACAGACTCTGTCAAACTTCTTCTTATTCTGCATCATCTTAGAGATTAGCTTCTGTGTGTCACAGAGTTTCTCTAGAGCAGCAAGTGTAACACCCCCTGACCCAATTCGTTCGAACCGAATCAGGGAGCGCTACACTGTACGGAAAACTTTGTTTTACTGTATAAAAATCATGTCCTTAAAATTAAAATATAAACATTAAATAATGGTCCAAAAACATTTTCTGAAAATCTGATCAGAGTATCCTCCGTTTTTCTGATTTACCAAAATCTGTTTTACAAATACCGTTTATACAAAATATAATATTTAAGTGATACCCATTCAAAATTAACAGAATCCATTTTACCGACAAACATAATTATTACAGAAAATACATAAAACCAACATAATCCTTACAAATATTTACAAAACATTTTCGGTAAATGCATGTACTGAAAACAAAACTACTGTACACAAAATGTCTACCCAAATATATAGGAACGATGTGACTCTAGCTCGGATCCTGCAAACTCTACTCTTCTCTGTCTTTGCCTTCTCTGGAACCTCTATTACCTATGTGTGAGAAAACTCAACACGCTAAGTATATAGCTTAGTGGGTGTACATAAAACTATAAGCATATAGCTTAGTGGGTGTACATAAAACTATATTTACGCTTACACTATAATATCATTTAAATCAAAATATCAAAAATATACTGACAAATAAATAATCAATATGGGGCTCAATTCAAATCAAATACAAGTCAAAGCATATATTCACATTAAAAACAAGTCAAGTCAAATATTCGTAAATCACTTCCCAATATAAAACACATTTCAAATCAAATAATATTTCTAGTTTCAAAGAACATTTTTATATTCATATGGGCTGCTGATCTATAACATAAGTTTGTGGACTAGATTACGGGTGGTTCGGCTTCGAATACTAAACCGAACATCAGATCAGAGTTGGACTCCAACGGAGTACCCGCTGCATGTCCCATATCAGATTACAATATTTCTGTGATACATAATCACAGCATTTAGACACAGTACTGTTCAGAGAACTCAATTGACATGTCAATCTCCTATATCCATATCTATGTTTACATATATCAGAGCCAAATCACTTTTCGAAAACAATACAATTTATTCCATTCAGAATTATCGAATTATATCCAAATCATATCCATATCTATAAACATATTTCCATAATCCGAATCGCATCAATATTCATTTAAAAGCAAAATACAAAATCATTTTCGAATATATTTTTGAATCCGAAAATCACATCAAATCCATTTAAAAACCACATGCAAATATAACTCATAAATCCATAGAAAATCCAAATGCCCCGAAATCGCTTTTCGATACAAATCGCAAAACAATATATACCAAATCGCTTTTAACCATATTCTCCGTAATAATACTATAATCAAATCATATCGAAAATCAATTCAGAATATTTTTCGTAAACAATATTACGGATCTAAATTATATTTCAAATAAACGTAATCCAAATCATCCCAAAATCAATTTCAAACAACAAATCATAGACAATATAACTCAAATAAACTAAAAATAATATAATATAATTATTCGAAAATATTCTGGAAAATCTGAAAATTCGAAAACGAAAGTCACCAAACCTGAATCACCCTTTCTTCCTACTCTTCTTCTCCTTCTTCTTCTCTTTCCTTCTTCTTCTTTTTTTTCTTCTTCTTTCCTTTCTCTCTCTTCTTTCTCTCTCTTCTCTCCCGCTTTGCTCTATTTTCTGTTCTATTTTGGCTTCTCTTCTAGTTCTATTTCATGTAAATTCCACTACACTTATATTATTATTTTTTTTTTCTTCTTGTTTCCTCCGCCTCTCTCTCTTATCTATTCAACTCATTTTTAAATTTTTTTTTTTTTTTGTGTTTCCAAGGTTTGACATGCAATTATATTGTTCTCCACCACCATCCACTAACATATATATTATATATAAATATCTCAATAATTACAATTTACTCCCTTGAACTTCTTAAAATCCTAAAATGGCAACAACTTCACAATTAATTACATGTGATTTACTAATCATCCTTGAATTATCAAACTAACCCACCAATCACATTCCATCTCAATACTTATTCCAAAAATATTTTACACTTATCCAATTACCAAATTGACTTCACCAATATTCAATTGGACCCATTATCATCCAAATGCACCATGAAAATAATATTTCTAATGGGAGTTAAATTGATTAAAATATATATATCGAATATATATACTTTCCACCAATTTAAATCACATACTTGACTGTTGCATGCTTAATAATAATAATTAATAATAATACTTTTCATAATTATGAAAAATTAGTGGCGTTACAGCAAGAGCCATCTAATAAATTTCTCCTAGAGTAATGTTGGACAAAGGTCTACGGGTTGCAGCGATCTATCTCTGTAAATCTGCACGCAATTCATCAGGAAGAGAATTGATGTACACTTAAGTAAGAGACTCATCATTATATCCATTGAGCATGTAGAACCTTTCAAACATTTTCTTATAATGGTGATTGAGATCTTTGCGCTTCAGGGAACAACATTTTCTGTCAAAAAACTCTTGTTTAATTTGTTTATCTACAAGCTGGGCATCACCAATGAAAGTAGAGAATAACACATCGAGGACTTGAGTGGCATTGGGAAGGCGGACAAACTGGAGTTGTCTGTATTCTCCAAGGCTTTGAAACCAATCTCGAAGCATACTAGTGAATCTAGAAGAGAATTCACGAATAATGTCTTCAAGGGTTCGATTTGACTTGGTCATTTGGAGATCAAGCCATGCACCAAATTCAAGAAGTTTGGCACGCCATTCATTAGGGTTTTTTCCCTCAAGGGAAAATTAGGGACCATTTGTGGCTTTATCTGAGGATTGGGGAGGAAATTCTGGTCTAAGATTGGTATATTGAGGGGAATCAGGAGGATCATCTTTAACAATAAGTTCATCACTGCGAGTACGAGAGCTTTCTGCAAAAGGTCTGTCAGCCATAAGAAGGCGGTTAACATTAGCAGTTTCGGATTCATCTGATTCTGAGGATATAGAGGTAGGTGATGAGGACATGTCTGGATAATTTGGTTCAGAGATAGACAGAGATTGTTTGGGAAATTTATGTTTAGGTTTGGAGGGAAAAGGGTATTTTCCTTTGTCTTTGGGTTTTGGGGGATCATAGGATGGTTTGGATGAAGATCGGGTAGGTGAATCTTGAAGAGGATATTTTCAGAAGGTGTCAGAGGTCATTTTGAATATTTGTGAGTAATTTGGTGGTGAGATAGAAGATGGTGGAGATTCAAAAAGAGAATAGCCATATAAAGAGGAGGAAACAGGTTTTTTTTTCTTCATAAGATCTTTATGAATTCGCTTCATTTCAGTTTTCAAACTCTGTATCTCTTTCTCCTTTTGATAAAATTCATAACCGAAACGTTGTTGTTTCAGTAAAAATCTCAACTCAAAATCAATATGAGCAATTTTTTCTTGAAGGTCCAAATAGTACTTTCGAAGAGTAGAGTCAAGACCAACAAGCTTATCATCTGTCTGAGCAGTGTGTTCCAAAACTTTATCAATTTTGGAATCAATGGTTTGCAAGATTTTGTTTTGCGACCTGGCATTTTTAGTTTGCTAGTTGAGAACCTCTTCAGCCTGAGAACATGGCTTTTGTTGTCCATCAGGAAGGACTTCTGAAGGTTGAACAAATGGACGAGTGGCAATATTGTTGTCTCTATTCGTGAGACACTCCAAAGGAGGAAAGTCGTCATCATAATTGTAGGAAGATGCCATGTGGCAAGAAATGGGTTCAGGATGAAGTTGTGGTCGTTGTGTCTGAAAGGGTTCTGGTATTGGTTTAGGAAGGAGACCTTCTTCTTTCAAAATTCGTAAAGCTTCTTCATATATGTCTAAAGGTTTATAGACTTTATGAATACCAATCCAAGGAGAATCAGGATCTCCAGGTTTGGGAGGCTTTTTGGGTGGAGCACAAGTAGGTTTGGGTTTGCGGTGTTTGTGACAAGAACATCCTTTATTACACATGTCTGGGTCAACATCCCAGATGAAGTGACCATTGATCTTATCTGTGTAAGTAACAGAACCATCATGGTGAAATGAATGGACAGGAATGTCATCTTCAAACGCAACTGGAGTAATCATCATAGACTGAAAGATCACTGGAGTTGGCTCCGCAGTAGCCTGGATAGGTTGAAAAGTGGTTTTGACATAACCATCTTTGAGTCTGGTAAAGTTGGGTTCTTGAACCTGGACAGGAGAAGTGTCCTGGTACAACTTCTCATAGTTGGTGATCCATTCTAGAGGCATGAGCTCAAGGAGCTTGTCTCGAGTTATCTGTTGAGGGAACTGTGTGATGGTAGAAACCTCATCTTCTCTTTCAGCAGTGATGTAGAGTGTGTCTGAAAAAGTTCCAAGAAGAGGAAGATCAATAGCATGATCTTGAAGTCTATAAGCAAGCTGATGGTGCAAAGTTGCCATATAAGAACCAGTAACCATAGAAATTCCAGAGATCTGGACTTGTATCTTGAGAAACTTGCAAAGTTAGGGTTCAGCAAGAGGAATATTGAAGTTTGGGTAAAAGGTGAGGCAAACACTGCCAGCATGTAAGGTGGTGATTGAGGTACCAATAACAGCTTGGTCATACTTGCAATAGATGGAATTTAGGAGAGCAAGTCTAGTTGTAACAGGTAAACCTTTTCGGCCATGGAGAGTAAGGATAACACGAACATCACCTAGATGAAGATGAGAGTATCCTTCTTGTCTCCATTTCTTTATCATCTCAAGATCGAGGGCAAGGTCAACATACTGTTCTTGTGTAGAGGCTGGGATAAGACAATTGTCAAGGCCAGTAGATTGAACATACTCTTTGACATGAGGTCTGGGAGTGCTGATGAGTTTCTGGATGGTTCTTTTGAAACTTATGTGTCTTTTAAAAACATTGTAAGGACTGACTAAAGGCAGATCTGTTTTAGAGATTTGAGCATCTTCTGGAATATAAGTGTATTCCACAATATTGGTAATTTTTGAGGAAGCAGTGCGTTTAATTGTGGGAGTCAAGGAAACTGAGGAAGAAATTTGGTTTGGAGTAGTAGTAGAGGAAGAGGGAGTAAAAATTAGAAGTAGGAATAATATTGGAAGTGTTTGAAGTCATGATTGAGAAAACTCTTTCCTGCCAACCATTAAGTTGTATTCTATCTTATAACAAAATCCAAAAAACCATAAAAAGTACAATACCAGAGATAAGTATTCCACAGTTTTAAATCTGCGAAGATGCGAATAGTGTATTTAAGAATATTATAACTTATAAAATAAGTAATAATTTATAATATAAAAATTATTTAGTAAATTAACTAAAAATTAATAATTTTTAAAATTTTAATTATTAAAAAAGTAAGTTAAAAATTAATTAATTATAAAATATTTTTTAATTTTAAATTATAAAATAAATTATTTTATAAGTTACGGTTATTTGAAAGGACCCATAGTCAGAACACAAATTTGGCTAATCATGTCAGACGGATAAGAGAGTAACAAATAATCAATCAAATGTTGTACATACACAATTCCAGCTCATTATTACAAACGTGCAAGTTTTCACCAATCAGGCCTGAATTCTTCATTAAATACGACAAACACCCCCATCTCGCCACGTGTCCTCGCCTTTATTGGCCAGAAACTGCAACATTTTAGGATCATCAAAATTTTAAAATTAAAAAATCCTCCGAAACAGAGAGAAGAGAGGGAAAATAATAAAAACAAAAAAAAAAGATGCGTGAAGGATACGCCTGGAACATTCCATTTGGGAGTGCGTGGCCCACCCGAAGGGTTTTGGATAGGGAGGACGCGTCGCGAGAAATGCGGCGACAGGATAAACCCGGGCCCACACCCGTATCCACGTTAACACTAGCCTAGCAACCCCACTCCCCAACTTCTCACGAGCGGAACACGTGTCCAGGGACCACGTTCGCGGCTCGGTTAAGGCAATGATAATGAGGTTGAGGAGGGGTTGGTGATGTCCACGTAGAGTTGGGTAGGTCCCACGCAAGTGTGGTTGTTGCGGGGACAGATTTGCGTGGTACACGTGTTTTCATCACTCGTACGCGGGGACGCGGGAAGGACGAGGAAAATGAAAGCATGAGAAAGAAAGGAAAAGTCTTCGCTGCGCCGATTTTATCCGCAACCCAACGACGTCCGTCACAACACCGCCCATTATGTTTCTTACAATTACCATCCTACCACTACTGCCTTTTATGTTTTCCCTGGCACGCCAGTTGTATTAAACTATTAATTAGTTATCAAAATATATATATTTTTTTTAGTATGATATGATATGCATAGAGTTTAGTTCTATTGGAATTTGACAAAATGAGGTCGGAGAAGTAATTACAAATTTACAATTACATTTTCTATCACAACTAATCACTTTATTTATGAATAAATATATCCTTTATAATTATCAAATTAGATTTAAATTTAGATATATATATATATAAAAATTTTGTAAGACAAATCTGAAATGTTTAAATTTAGTATGTTACTGACTTTAATTAAATTTATATTTTTAATACCTACTTACCAAGTTTCTTTTTTAATAGTTTCAAAAAAAAAAAATTAATTATTTGAATTAGCACGCTTTTCCAAACTTTATATATATATATACACTAGCATGCTTTTCCACTCGTCTTGCACACAAACACAATCTTCATTATATTGTTTTTTCTAAAGTTCTTTGATGAATATTGATATCTTTTGCTTCCACTTACCAGAGTCGGACAAAGTTAGAGGTTTGAGATGCGGTAAGCTCTTATTAACTATCTTCGAATATGTTTAGTTTGTGATATTATATTAGATTATTTTTATATAACGGAATTATATTGAATTTGATTAAATTGAATAAAATTATACTAAATTAGTACGTGATGTGATGTGTTTGATAAAATTAATATTAGACTAAAAATAATAATTATCTTATTTGTTACGATGAAATTAGATAATTATATTATTAAATTAATTTTATATAAATTATATTTATTTTAAGTATTTCATAATTAAAAATTTTAAAATAAAATATATAAATTATTTAAATATTTTTAAAATTATATATATATATATAGTTTATGTTTTTTAAAATAATAAATATATTTTAAAATTATTTATAAACAAAACATATTATATTATATATATATATATATATAAAAATTGTAAATCTTATGCTTTGTGGCCTGCTACTATAGAAATTACGTAGTATTTGTTGGGCACAATCCAACATTTTCTATTAGGATTTAACTAATTTTCGTCCAATTTACAAAATATGTATATAAAGTTTAAATTATGTCTTTCTTTTCTATTTCCAAATTTATAATATTTTACAATTAAAAATAACGTATATCTGTTTATTTTGTTAATTAACTAAATTATAATCTATTAAATTTATTTTGTCACGAGTTGTGAAAAGAATAAGAATAATTAAATATAATGTAATTTTTTTCCTAAAATAATATTAAAATAAAATTTCATGAAAAATTCACACAATTCCTACATAAAAAATAGTTGTCAAATGGGTTATAGTGGTTTAAAAAAAAAACTCAATCCAAACACACCTCCTTTATTTAATAAATTTAATGTAAGTTATTGACCTAATAATAATTTAAATCCATAAAAAAAAATTAATTTATATCCATAATTTTATGTCATATCACCGTATTGTACATTTCCGTCATTCCTACGGAAAGGTAAATAAACCTATTTGGATTTATCTCGTGCTAAGCATGATTCATGTGGGAAAAAAAATGAATTAAGACATTTGAAAATATTAGACATGACTATACAACTAGAGAGAGCGACGGTGTTCATTAAAAATAAAACAATAAATGACACCTATAAATGTTGAAAATGTGCACACATCATCTTTATGTTTCCTGTTACTAGTCAAATTATATTATCTAATTAATAAAATCCTTCATTAAACGTTATCAAAAATAGGAAAGGAAAAAAAAAAGTTTGGGAATCATCAATAATTTGAGGGTGAAAACAAGAAATTTCCTCTAATAAAATCCTTAATCAAAGTTAATAATATAATGTCAAACCTTTATGAGTTACATATTAAAATTTTAAGTATTATTTTAAATATATAACAAAATCACCATGCATTTTTAAAATTCTCTCCAAAATTAGTTTTGTTGGGATGAATATCTTAAATTATTTACTATAAAATAATACGGAGACACGCCCCTTTTCTTGTTCCTATATTAATAAATAGTTTGCTTTGAAGATTTTCCAACCATATATTAGGTGTCTTATTTCTAATAATTTCAGTCACAATCTATTTTGGTTGGTACCAAAAAAAGTTTGATCTCATTCTTAAACATAAGTCAAAGCAAATTTTAGGGACACTTTTGTAATTCTCTCTAATTAATAAAAAATATATAATATTTAAAGGAATTTAATAATAATAAAAATTCTCAGGATAATAATAAGGGAATAATAAGTCCCGAGTCACACCATTAAAATAATGAAAATGGTATAGCATGGTCTTTCTTACTCATGCAAGTCACGTGCAAAACATGTGGGTGTATTTTTTAATTTTAAAAAAATAATAATAATTGGATGGTGGAGCTTATCCGGTAGAGATTGCCAGGTTGGAACTGCGAGTCAAGTCGCCTTCTTTTTTTTTTTTTTTTTTATATATATTTTTATTTTCTTTCTTTAGTAAAAGGAAATATAAATATTATTAATTTTTTTGTAAGGATGAATTATTATTTGTTGGGAAGGTTGGTAGCTTACAGTTGCATAGCTGTCATTTACAAGCAAACAGCTCATTTCAAGGACTTTTCAGTTTTCATCTACTCCATCCCATACCTTTACAAATAACCTCGCCTGCTTTACTCGTATCAACAGTCCTCCTCAATGTGACCAAAATCCAACTTTACCCTCTTCGCCTACTCAATTTTTCATCTTAAATTACCTAAGTGAAGATATAAAGGGTTCATATACTGACATGATACAAATGGAACGGGGTGTCAGATTAACGATGTAATAAATAAAGGAGAAAAGAATTAGGAATTTTTGTATAGTTAGGAGTTTTTGGTAAATTATTATATTATTCCTATTTTTGAAATTTGTCAAAATTCTTTATGTATGTAGCTTTGAAAGTTATCATAAATATTCTTTAAAAATATTGAAGTTTTTTTTCTTTATTTTTATAAAATTCAATATCAAATGAAGTATACTTGATGTAAAAAAAAAAAAAAAGAGTATTAATTTCATTGTATTTAAACTAGTTATCCAATAAGGCAAATGAAATTGATTTTATTTAGTACTCATTACAAAATAGATAGAATTCTTAATAAATTCCTTAATTAAATTTATTGATTGTGACATAGCATTGTAGGATTAATTTTTTAATGTTTTCAAAATTAAAAATAATATGATATGTAGGTTTCTTTTCTCAAAAATTAAATAAAAGTTTACAATTAAACAATAATTGAAGAAGAGCTTACAAAATAAGTGGAGAAATGCTTTTACTTTTTTTCTTTTTTTTTGTGCAGTGAGAATTATCATTACAAACCATCTCGTTAGGTACGATTACATTGCATACAATTAATATCATATTTAAAAAATAATAAATAAATAGTAATAGTAGTGAAAAGCTTTTTATATTATCTTTTTTTTATATGAAAGATAACTCATTTAAATGTTTCGTATTTTATATATATAAAAAAAAATCTATTCAATTAACGAACACATACAATATTATAATTCACATTAAAATAAGATATCGGACAGAATTATTATAATTTACAATAGCATTAAAAATCGTGCACTTGCAATGAACCCGTACATGTGAATACAGGGAAATTTTGACAATTTTATATAATTATATTAACTTGTAAAATCACGAGTAAGATCATTGGTGTAATACACAAGTTCGATACATTCAATTTTTTTTATTATTAAACTTCTAAAATCACACACATACAAAAAAAAAAAAAAAAAAATTTGCATGATTGAAAAGGTCACAAATGGCGTGCGCTAAGTCTAAAGTTGTGTCCTGCCTTGGTTAATATTTTAATAATAAGATAGGATAATCTTTTTTTTCCCTTGCCTAATGTGATAAATTAGATATATATAGAGTTGTACATCTCAATTGAAAAGTATTTACGTTTTCCTCCGTCAATATAACAAGAGTTCAAATCTCATTATTATTAATAAATAAATTATTTGTACAGCATCTCTTATTTACAGTGAAAGTTATTTTTCATACCGTACTTATAGTGGTTTATCTTGTTAAACTAATTAATATCAGTGTTAAATAAAAATGATAAGTATAGTGGTCGAACTAGGGCTAGGTTGGACTTATATTAAAATAAAAAAGGTATAAAATAAAAAAGGCATGTAGAGCCTATCTTTGATTATCCATATTTGACCTAATCTTGTCGATTAAACAAAGTAATTAGACAAAGGAGGATATATATTAAGGTGGACACACACTATTGGAAGATAATATTCTTTATATCACACAAGCAACTCCCTTTACTAGCTACCTAATCAAATGGTTAACCAAACCATCCCTTTTGTCTCAACAAAATAATTTTGTTAATGTAAATAAGACTTTGGATTAAAGATTTCACTTCCGTCAAATTAAGATTTATTTTATCTTTTATTATTTTAAAATTTGACATAGACCATGTGAGGGTTTGTCAAATATACTGAGATTAAATATTAAAGTTGTAACTTTAAATCAGTTTTTATAACACCGGAAGATATTTATTTCAATAATATTAAGAAAAATTTTCTCCATACATGTTAGTAAATATGTATTATGGTAACATATTAGTAAATATGTATTATAGTATTTAAATTCTTGCCAAACGTAAAAAAAAAAAAATGTATCTCTTATCTCGTGTTAGAGGTACGAGGTTTTTGATTCAAATTTAATTTATATTTTTTTTAAAGTTTGATTTATATCTAAGATTTGACAAAACCTCCATCACTTAGCTTTTGACTATTCGGAGTACATTAACGGTTGAATTTTTTTCAAAATAAAAAATTAATGTATCAAATTATTAGCTACATATAAGAGCTAAATGTCTTTCTACATATGAATTGACTAAAAGTTAATTGCATTGATTTCAACAAAAATTGAGGCCGCATAGTGGTAAGCCTCCACACAGGTTAGTGTAGATGCTTAGGCCTTCATTAATTAATTAATTAATTATTAGAATAATTACCATTCTTATTTCTTAATTGCTTATATTTTTTCACTTATATGTATACATATACATGTTTAATTACAATAATAGTGTACTACTTTTATGACGTATCTATAAGCATAAGTATATATATATACAAATAAATATATTAATATGTCTAATTTTTATACATGCTTATTCAATATTTAACATGAGTCTTCTACTAATCTATAAGATGAGATTGATCTAATAATATGCCTTTTACACTTACATTCCGAGATTGTGAGTTCGAGTTATGTCTCATTCCTCTAAATTCGAATTAATTATAATAGCTAAAAAAATAATAAATAAAAACATATTAAGGTTGTGGGTTTAAGTTGTACCATCTCTTTCGAATTCTAAATTTATATCTAAAAAAAATAAATTACAAGTGTATTGAACAATTTTAAAAAATTTATATATATGAGAATATAAAAAATATTAAAAGTTTAATAGCTTCTGCTTCTCCACTAATGCTTTGTTATTAGAGAAACATGAACAGTCCAAAGTCACAAACCTAACATTAGGCAAGTTCATGTAACTTACCAAGTAATTGCCAAAAAAGTGGTCAACATTGACATTTAAGAGATGAACTCTAATGAGGAGACGAGACTCATTTGGATTTCGCTTCCATTTGATTTGATTGGAAAAAAGAAAAAAGAAATTAAACCAAATCACCAAGGGTGTTTTAGTAATTCTACTTAAAACAACGCGAAAACTACCGAAAACTGGAGTTAAAATTTAACTGTAGTTAACGCCTTTTTATCGAAGTCTATCCATTACAGATATTATAAATCTCTTTTTTTTTTTTTCACGTTCTCGTCTTTTGTTCATTTCTCTCTCTCGTTTATTCACTTTGTTGTTTCTCTCGGTTCTTTGTACATCTCTATTGGAAAATCCAACTCGCGCCTTCAATTCGAGCCTCTCTCTCTCTCTCTCGCGGAAAGTCTTTTTGGCGTTTAACGAAACTCGTCGGTTTCCGTCGTAACGACCGTTTCCGATCGCCGGAGTATTTAACGGCAGTGATAATGGTAAGGTGGAGTCCTTGTTGATTTTTCGCGTGTCTGCGATCTAGTGTTGACTTCAGTGTCGAATTCTCTTTGGTTTTGTTGTTTGGTTGTGGTGAAACTCTAAAAAAAAAAAGAAAAAAAAGAAAAAAAAGAAGAATGTTAAGTTCTGATCTCATTTTTCATTTTTTTTATTGTTGCTTTTTAACGGGAGGAATCAGTTTTTTTTTTTTTTTTAATAAAAAAAAATTTCGTCGAGGTAAAAAACTGTTCCAGATTTTTCGTGGTTCCTGAAACCATAATAACATGGTAATTCCACAGTTTCTGGCAACCAAAAGCAGGTGCTAAGTTGATTTGTTTGTTTTTGCTTTTGATGTGTTGTGATGTTATTTTTTACTCTCTTTTTTTTCAGGAAATATTTGTTAGTCGCGGTTCTATTGAAGTTAGGTGATCAGATTATTGAATTGAATTTGGTTTGGTTTTCAGGTAATTTTACGTTTTCTATTTTTTATTTTTTTGGTCTCAGGTAGATCTATTAGTTTTGAGTCGTCGTTTACAGCTTTCTAGATTAGCTTTTTTATGAGTTATTTTTTGCGAATTTTGACAGGTACTGTTTTATTTGAGTTATATAGTTATGTATTCTGTATTATTCTTCGAAATTTTGCCCTTTTCTACTTTCAAAAAGAAAAAAAATATGCCCGTTTCAGCAACAAAAAATAATAATTAATAATAACAAATTAAAAATTATGGGATACTTATATGATGAAAGAAGACAACTCTAGACATTGATTGATTTATTGCGATAAAGTGAATAATGAACATAATTCTTGTATTTGTGTAGAATAGTGTATATTGAAAGTTTGTAAATTAGATGGGTTTATGATTAGACAGGCAGTGACAATCTAGCTATATTTTAAACAAAACCATGACGTGTACATGTAACTTATTTATATATGTAAAAGGGGAGGATTCATTTGTAGGCAAATCCCTTTTTTTTTTTAAAATTTGATTTTTTGTGCAGCTCAATTCAGTTTTTTTTTTTTTAATCAATTTTTGCATAACCATGGGCGTTCGTTAGTGCAGTAAATGCATGGTTTACGCTTATTACTGTGACACAGTGTTTCTATTATATATGCATATTTTTGTGATTCGAGTTTCTACATGAGGGGGAGTACCATGTCACCTTCACGTGTATGAAGATTTAGAAATGTTATGTATGCGACAGAGGGTACAACATTTGTGTTCAAGTGTGTAATTATTTTAAAATGGTAATAAGTTGCTAATTCGGTAGATGTAGGCAAGAACATGAAAGGGATGGATCAAGAATTTAAACTCCTGGTAATACAATGACAATTATAAACTATGAAAGGGAGGAAAGGTTTGGAATTATTATTTCAAAAGATAATAATGTACAGGACTATACTTACAGTCATAGTTTCATCACACCTCATTTGATCTTTAAACTTAAATCAGAGAATCAAACCGGCCTTAGCATTTTGTTTTGTCTGCCACTCTTGAGTTTTGTGTGTGACCCTTCACTTTTTAGTGCTTATGATGTACTGTTAGTAAACATGTTGGTCTGGAGACGGGAAAAGAGAATAGGAAAGGTGGCGATGCACTCTATTGTGAAGCTTTTCTAGGATGGGTTCCTACATAAAAAGTAGTTACTAAAGCACAAATAGTTTCTTCCCTGTTTGCTTATGATAGGGCAAGCATAGTGATTTATGCATTCTTTGGGAGTGGTGGTGTTTTTCATTATCTTAGGCGATAAAGACAAGGGTTATACTTGCTAGCTTTGATTGTTGACACCTACATAATTGTCAATGTTCAAAACCTCTATCGGTGCCACCTTAGGAAGCGGCAGATAGATGCCTCTGCTGCTGTTCAAAGCACCAGCAATTTTACATAATATTTTGTTATTTCTTTTTTCCCCGCAGTTATGGATATGGTTTTTTATAGTGATTTACACATTACATGATGAATAACAGAATCTTGGAAAAAAATTACGAAAGGAAGAGATTGTTTTACTTCTCTTGTTTTTCTAATAGTAGTTTTGAAAGCATTTTAAAGAAGTGGGACAGTTATTGTTGACTGATAGAGCATTTATTTGAACTAGCGAACTTCTTATTACGTGTGAATTGATTATTTCTGCGGTGGCAGCAATTAATTGTTATTGTTATAATGTTATTTTATTATTATTATCTTTTATTTGCAGGTTTCTAAATTTAAAGTTGTTCTGCCAGGAAGTGTTCTCTTCTAATTACTTAGTAGGCAAAGTCTCTTTCATCTACCAGACATGGCTTCAAGATCATGTGCAAACTTTTTACACTTGGTTTCTGGAGACTTGTTGGATATTCCTCAAACTCCAAGATCTCTTCCTCGGGTAATGACTGTTCCTGGAATTATCTCTGATGCGGATGAATACGGTGATTCAGATGCTAGCTCATCGGGTAGTCATGAGAGGAAAATTATAGTGGCAAATATGTTGCCTTTGCATGCTAAAAGAGATGTAGAAACTGGGAAATGGTGCTTCAGCTTAGACGAGGATTTACTTTTATTACACTTAAAGGATGGTTTTTCCTCTGAAACTGGGGTTATTTATGTGGGATCTCTCAAGGTTGATATTGATGCAAGTGAACAGGATGAAGTTTCCAAGAAACTCTGGGACGATTTCAATTGTATCCCAACATTTCTACCCCATGATCTGCAGAAGAAGTTCTATCAAGGGTTCTGTAAACAACAATTGTGGCCTCTTTTCCACTACATGCTACCCATGTGCCCTGACCATGGTGATCGCTTTGACCGCTCTCTTTGGCAGGCCTATGTTTCGGCAAACAAAATATTTGCAGACAAGGTTATGGAAGTAATCAACCCCGACGATTATGTTTGGCTTCACGATTACCACTTGATGGTGCTCCCCACATTTTTGAGGAAACGCTTCAATCGAATAAAGCTTGGATTCTTCCTCCATAGCCCATTTCCTTCTTCAGAAATATACCGAACCCTACCTGTTCGAGATGACATTTTGAGAGGCCTACTGAACTGTGATCTTATTGGTTTCCATACATTTGATTATGCACGTCACTTCTTGTCTTGTTGCAGTAGGATGCTGGGCCTGGACTATGAGTCTAAGCGTGGACATATTGGACTTGATTATTTTGGCCGCACAGTGTACATTAAAATTCTGCCGGTAGGTGTCCACATGGGTCGGCTTGAATCTGTATTGAATCTTCCTTCGACTGCTGCCAAAGTCAAAGAGATTCAGAAACAGTTTGATGGGAAAAAAATGATTCTTGGCATCGATGATATGGACATATTTAAGGGCATCAGTCTGAAGCTATTGGCTATGGAGCAGCTCTTGCAGCAACATCCAGAACTGCAGGGCAAAGTAGTCTTGGTTCAAATTGTGAATCCTGCTAGGGGCTCGGGGAAAGATGTCCAGGAAGCAAAGAAAGAAACTTATTTAACTGCCAAAAGGATCAATGAGGTTTATGGTTCACCTAATTATAAGCCAGTTATTCTGATCGATCGTCTTGTTCCTCGCTATGAAAAGTCTGCTTATTATGCTGTAGCTGAATGTTGCATAGTTAATGCTGTAAGGGATGGGATGAACTTAGTCCCTTATAAATACATTGTCTGCAGGCAGGGGACATCCATTATGGATGAAGCTGTTGGTAAAGATAAAGATTCTCCTCGTACAAGCATGCTTGTTGTGTCAGAGTTCATTGGTTGCTCACCTTCTTTAAGTGGAGCAATTAGGGTCAACCCATGGGACGTTGATGCTGTAGCTGATGCCTTAACTTCGGCCCTCACCATGTGTGATTCTGAGAAGCAGTTGCGACATGAAAAACACTATCGGTATGTCAGTACTCATGACGTGGCTTATTGGGCACGCAGCTTCACGCAGGATTTGGAGAGAGCATGCCGAGATCACTATAGTAAAAGGTGCTGGGGGATTGGGTTGGGCTTGGGGTTCAGAGTTGTGTCCCTTTCTCCTAGCTTCAGAAGGTTGTCTATTGACCACATCGTCTCAGCGTATAGAAGGACTAATAGAAGGGCAATATTTTTGGATTATGATGGCACTGTTGTTCCGGAAACTTCCATAGTTAAATCTCCCAGTGCTGAAGTCATATCTGTTCTGGAAACTCTATGCAGTGATCCTAAGAACACAGTGTTTATTGTTAGTGGTAGAGGAAGAAATTCATTGAGCGAGTGGCTTGCACCATGTGAGATGCTGGGAATTGCAGCTGAACATGGATACTTCATGAGGTATGTTAATTGTATACATTATGAAGCTTGAGTCAGTAATTTGAGATGCTTTTTAAATGAAATGAGGGCTCCTTTTCTTTCTTGTTGCAGATGGAGTAAAACCTCTGAATGGGAAACTAGTCCTTTGGGCGCTGACCTTGAATGGAAAAGGATTGTAGAACCAATCATGAGATTATATACAGAGGCAACAGATGGCTCCAACATAGAGGTCAAAGAGAGTGCTTTGGTATGGCATCATCAAGATGCAGACCCTGACTTTGGATCCTGCCAAGCCAAGGAATTACTGGATCACCTGGAAAATGTTGTTGCTAATGAACCAGCGGTTGTTAAGAGGGGCCAGCACATTGTTGAAGTTAAGCCACAGGTATGATCAATCTTTTTCTTTCCTCCTTTTCGTCCCTCTGTTTGTGTTTATATTCAGTTTTTATTAGAAATAAGAATTTTAATACAACAGAATAAAAAGGAAGCGGTAGGAGTAATGAGCAGAAGAAGTCTCCCAAAATCATGTAATAAACAGGAAATAGCAGAGAACCCCATAAATCTGAATCACAAAAAAAATAGCAACCATTCTTAGTAGATAGATACTGAATGATTAATACTATGTGTCTGCAGGGAGTAAGCAAAGGATTGGTTGCTGAAAAGGTTCTTTCGAGAATGTTTAATGATGAGAGTCCACCTGATTTTGTGATGTGTGTTGGCGATGATAGATCTGATGAAGATATGTTTGAAAGCATATTGAGTAGAGTCTCGGGTCCATCCTTGCCTGCAGCTCCAGAGATCTTTGCTTGCACTGTCGGCAGAAAACCAAGCAAGGCCAAGTATTATCTTGACGATGCTGCTGATGTGGTGAAATTACTTCAAGGCCTCTCAACAGCTTCAAGTTCGAAACCTAGGTATCTCGAACACAATCGGGTTTCGTTTGAGAGTGCAGTTTGAGTTAAAACTAAGTGGTTGACACTAGAGTTATTTTCCATATATGGAATCATTTTACTTGTTGGAGCCTTTCCGACTGTGGGGATGCATTCTGATATGAGCTCCAGAATTGGTTCATATGGGTTGGAAGCAGGGAATGGTGGTGACTTGATTGGGATGGAGGTGAGCAAGACAATTCTTGTTTTAGTATAATGTTGACACTGATCTTGTAAAAATTGGTGCCATTAGTGATTCTCTTGAGGATGAGATTTTAGTTGTTTTTTTCCTCCTGTTTTAACCGATTAGAGGCACCTTAACTTGTATAGATACACTGTTTGTCTCAATACATGATTTTGTTTTTGATACGACATCATTCGAACTTTACACCATCATGAGTCGTAATGGGTCTTTTAGCACTTGGTTATGAAACCATTCAACCCAAGTAATCGAATCAAAATTTATTTAAATTTGACCCATCTTTTTGTTTGATGTTGTCACATGCGCACATAAATGCCAAAAGATTGTTTGAATGATATTGGGAACTTGGCTTAGAAGAAAAGTTGGGAGGCTGGGAGATTCTGGAGTTGTGAGGAAACCCGTATGACTAGGAGAGTAATGCGAGGTTCGTATTCTGTGGTGTTTGATTGATTGAGTCGATGTTGTAATGGAGTTCAACCAACTTTAATTTCATAGACTAGTCATAATAGAGATCCACTGCATAGCTGTAGGTGGTTGTTGCCATTGATGCTCTCATAAACATTTTGTAAAAACTAGTTTACAATGGTGTTATTTATAGCTGTGATTCTTATTGGTATAGTCTGGTTCAGGATGAGACTTACAAGTAATAATCAAAGAGAATCCGGAAGCATTTAAAAAAAAAAAAGGATGAAAAAAAAGGAGAAATGGATGGTTCTCCTTTCCAATATCAAAAGAAAAAGGAGGAAATAATGGGAGGTGTTACATGGATGAGATGTTCTTATCACAATATCTATAGCCTACATCCTATTTGGGTATACCATGGGATATACACTTTTTTTGTTGTTCATTAACCATCCAAGGGATAAGAAGAATCATTAGAAATTGCATTGCTAATCTTGTGTATATATAATGCAATGACCTATTAGGTTGGGGTTCCATTTGTGTAGGACCACAAATGTTGCTTTCATGTAGATATAATTTTAACTTCAGTCATTACTTATTTTCATTATAAGAGATATTTAATCTCACAATAAAAAGATCAATTACTAAATGTACAATTCAGATATATATTCTCTTAACGGAAGATATTTTATTGTGGATCAATTACTAAATATACAGTTTAGATATATGCTCCTTCAATAAAAGTAGAAAATTACTTGTATTTGCTGGTTGGTGGTATTTGAATTCTCACCAATAAAATAGGTAAGATGATATATTAATCACTTAATCTATAAGTGAATATACTGTTAAATATATATTCAGATTATATTTCTTGTAAAAGAAAACTTTAATTAAATTTAAGAAAACCTTAGAATAATTAACAAATTAGAATATTATGTGGGAAATGTGCAAAGTGGGAACTTAATTTGCGTGACAAATTTAAGACTTGGTTCAACTGGAAGACCCAACCGGCCATTCTATTTATGTGGGAGTCGTAGACTAGTACCCAAGTAGGTGAGTGAGCTGGGTATTTATGTTGTTTGTTTCACGTGGCATTGTCAAATTTGACAACTTGCTCAAGCCTGTCCAAGTGGGTTGGGGTTCGGGTGGGCCTCTCAACCCATCCATCCCCAAACCCCTTTTTATTACACACCTAAACTCATGTATTATTTAATAAAAAACTCAAACCCATTTTTTTAACCTCTCAATTTTTTTTTTAAGAAGGGGAATACGAATCGAACTACAACCTTAAGATGTAAGTGTGATGAGTAAACTATTAGGTCAAACTCATATTGTCCATTTAATTTTTTTTTTAAGAGTAAATAACATTCAGACTCTCTGTGATTTGTTTTTCTATGAGCGGGAACAACTTTTAGATTTATTGGTAAATACATCTATTGTAGTTAGTTAAATTTCATCTAATTTAACGGTTGATCATGTTTGACTATAAAAAAGATTAAAATACCCTTAAAATAATATATAAAAATAATAAAATTTATTAAATACAAAAGAAAAAAAGGTTAAAATATTACTGTCCATTTCAACTATGTTTTATTTAATAATCTTTTTTAAGAGTATTTTAGTCTTTATACAATTAAACCGAGTCAATCGTTAAGTTATATGAAATTTAACTAATAGTAGAAGAAGTCTTTATTAATAAATAAAAATATTATTTTTACTTGTAGATGAGCAAACCTTCTAAAGTTTAGCCTATTATTTACTGTTTTTTTTTTAATGAGAAAATCAATTAATTGTTAACTAGATTATCAATTATTGTAATAAGTGTAACAACTAATGATTTAAAACCAAGTTTGCATCTAAAACATGATCCTAATATGCTAATTACAA
Organism: Xanthoceras sorbifolium; assembly: GCA_003430845.1. Classification (NCBI taxonomy): domain Eukaryota; kingdom Viridiplantae; phylum Streptophyta; class Magnoliopsida; order Sapindales; family Sapindaceae; genus Xanthoceras; species Xanthoceras sorbifolium. Next base: position 8,194,758 of record CM010621.1, on the reverse strand, counting down.
AATATATATATATATATATATATGGAGACTGTCACATCGAATTTAAATGGTTGGTTTTTACTGGATAGATCCAAAAGCAATCAATTATACTGTAGATTTTGATGTCTTGATCAATTAATAGCCCGATCCGTATACGCCACTTATCAGTCTAATTTTTCAAAAAGTAATGTCAAATCCCAACTTAACTATTGAAATTGTCTAGTATTACTCTTTTTTGAAACGTCTAGCTCTTATTACAACAAATAGGTAATCGTCAATACTTATAAATTCTGATAGTTCTAACTTCTGACGCATACTTTCCAGGTGATATATAACAGTATAACACAACACTCTTCCTATATTAAACCAGATCACTGTATCTCTGTCATCTCAATATATTTTTCCACTTAAATCTGTGTTGTTATATAAATAAATAAATAAATAATATTGAACCTATCTGAGATTTGTTGAATTATATTCATAACTAAAATTTAAAGAAATTCACACTAAACTCCTCTGACATTAAGTTTAACCGTTAAAAAAAGTAGGCTCGATCATTTCTTGGTTTACGATCCATAGTGGATCCACAATAGATTTATCGCTTCTTCTTTACCTTTTTCTTTTTTTTTAATGGTTAAACTTAAAGTCAAGAGAATTCACAGTGAGTTTGTACAAACTTTAACTTTAAGTATAATTTAATAAGTTTTAGACAGATTCATTGTTATTTGTTTATAAATAATACATTAATTATAATTTATTTCCATTATACCATATTATATAAATTAAATTGACACTTATATAAGTTTGGATACGATGGTATTTTATTGTTTTTATACAACATCGAACGAAAAAGGAAAAAAGGTATGATATTATTTTATTTTTTTTTAGTATGTTGCTGGACCACAAAACCATTAGGTAATATCGTCTAGGACACAAGTGCCAGTGAGGCCTTGTGCTTCCCTCATTGTTATAATTAACGACGGATGCGTAATAGTATGCTACGCACCTCTCAATTCATTGTCTGGAGTTTAGGCTAATCTGCCAAAAACACGATCACCATATTCAATTTCTTTTATAAGTTAAATCAGCAACAGCAACAGCAACGGCCACTTGAGTTTTTTATTCCGCTTCAAAAAGGAAGCAACACCACATCACGCAGGTCACATGCTCGATCTATTTCCTCTTAGACAAATATTATATATTAAGCAAAAAGTTTCATTTTTAATAGAAATAAGATTGTTTATATCGATTTTCATTAGTAACCAGATGTTTTATTTAAAAAAAACAGCTCGAGGGAATTTAGGTGGAGAATAAATGTAATGTTGTTAGTTGTTATAATTAACTATCATTATTATTAAGCTAAAATGTAATAAATCTAACAAGCGTTTTTTTTATTTGAGGAAACGAAATCAAAACTCAAAAGCATATGTTCTATCTTTCTCTCTCTGAGCCCCACTGGTTAAATCCTCCTGCTTTTTGCCTTCTTTTTCTCTCTTTTCTTTGTCTCTATGCATCATCTTTTTCTCTTTCTACACTCACTAAAAAAGAACACTCTTTTTTTTTTTTTTTTTTTTACTTTTATTTTAATGAAAACCCGAAACCCAAAAAACCCATTTATTTCTCACTCTCACTCTCACCGGGGGGTGTGTCTCTGATACTGGTCGCATTTTCTATTTTTTTTTCTTTAAAAAGACCAACTTTTTTTTGCAAAAAACCCAGCTATGAATCTTTGAGGATTGCACATTTTCTCTTTCACTAGGGTTTCTTCTGTTTTGAGGATTGAGTGTTTGATATTTAAGCTCTGCTTGGGATTTCTTTTGAGAATCTAAGTGATGGGTAACAATGTGCTGGTTCTGGGTCTTGCTCTTTTGCTTCTCTTCGCTGGTGTCTCTTCAGCTCCTACTAGTGCCTCCTCACCTGCAAGTAAGTGATCGCTTTATGTGTTTATGTGTAACTATAAGAGCTTTGAAGTTTGCTTTTTATTTGATCTGTTTCAGCTTTTGAAGCTCAACTTTACTGTTTTTATTTTTATTTTTGCAGAGATTGTTAGTGGTTTTTTCTCAAATGCTGTGTCTATGTTCATGAAATGGCTGTGGTCACTAAAAGCCAACACTAAAACAGGTTAGATCTTTTGATTCTACTACTTGCATGCATTTTGCTTTTGTATGATTTCTTGTGGAGAGTGAAGATTGGTTTCTGATGAGTAGGTGGGGTATGTGGAATTTGTGTTTGCAGCGATTACTGGCCGTCCGATGATGAAGTTTGAGAGTGGGTATACTGTGGAGACTGTGTTTGATGGAAGCAAACTTGGGATTGAGCCTTTCTCAGTAGAGGCGTTGCCAAGTGGAGAGCTTCTCATTTTGGATTCTGCTAATAGTAACCTTTACAGGATATCATCATCTTTGTCTCTATGTAAGTGGCTTTCTTTTATTATTATCGATGATTGATGGATTTTCTGCATGGCTAGTTCTTAGATCTTTCTTCTTCATTTACAAATGAATATAAATTTGAATAAAGCCAGAGGGAATGCTGTCATTTCGTTTGGCATTATTGTTTTCTCTTTTACTATTTTTTTTTTGTTATCAGGTTGAGGGTGTATTTGTTTCTATAAACCAAATTTTTGTTGGAAGATTCTTGGGTTTAATTTGTCTATGCAAAACCAAAAGTTAAGCTTCTATGTGTATTTTACTAAGTCTGAAACTCCATCCTTGTATAATTGTTTTGAAATATTGAAATGTTTGAAACTTTTTGCATCATGCACATGTTATTTTTCCCTCAATTAATTCATGGTGAAACTGCAGACAGCAGACCAAAACTTATTGCTGGATCCGCAGACGGATATTATGGACATGTAGACGGGAAGCCTAGAGAGGCAAGGATGAACCACCCTAAGGGGATTACAGTAGACGATAGAGGAAACATTTATATTGCAGACATTATGAATATGGCAATCAGGAAGATTAGCGACACAGGTAGCTCCTATATGTCTTCTACTTGAGCAATTCCACAGGCGAAAGAGAGCTTTCTTTAGTTATTCTTGTTACGTCGAGTGAAGTATATTTAATTATCTTAGTGAGTATAAAATGATTTATATGGCACTAGAAAATGTAATGCTGTTTGCAGTGTATAGTTGCTGTTGGATTGTAAATGTTCTTTCACTCATATGGTTGAAAGAATTCACTGCAGGAGTTACGACCATTGCTGGCGGGAAATTGAGCCGTGGAGGTGGCCATGTAGATGGACCGAGTGAGGATGCAAAATTTTCTAATGATTTTGATGTGGTTTATATTGGAAGCAGCTGCTCCCTACTTGTGATAGACAGAGGGAATCAAGCTATTAGAGAAATCCAACTTCGTTTTGATGACTGTGCTTATCAATATGGAAGTGGTTTTCCTCTTGGTAAACTAGTCCATCCAAATTTCTATTTTCATTGTTTTTTCTATGTGATAGATTTGTAGGTGATGTTTTCCACTGTTGCAGGGATTGCAGTACTTGTTGCAGCTGGATTTTTTGGTTATATGCTGGCATTGCTGCAACGTAGAGTGGGTACTATTGTGTCTTCCCAGAATGTATGTATTTTATTCTGTTTTAACTTACCTGAGCTTTCCAGCATCTTAATTTGATGGGTACTTACTGAAAGGAGATCTGCTCTTAAGCATACACTTCTCAATGGTATTAAAAGGAATCATAATTGTTCTGGCTGTGCTTTATAAATGGAAAAATATATCCAGGAAACCTTTCCGGATCTTCCTTTCTCTCTCCCCCTTTGCTTATTTACTGGTTTGTTATATACGCATGCTTGTAAATAAGAAAATAGTTACATCTCTTTACCTTAATGAGGCAACAAATTCCTGTTTCTTCTCTTGGAATTCTGTGTTATTTATCCCTTGGTTTTTCTCCTAATATGCAATACCGAAATCAAAATGGCAAGGAACCGTTAATATGAGTCATGACAGCAGTGCGGATCTACTTTTCTTAAGTGCCAAGACAGCCTAGTTTCTTATTGAGGCATAAGTTAAGATTTTAATATCTTCTAACACGATGAACATTTTTGTGCATTCTATCTTATGCTCATGAAGGATCAGCATACAGTGAAAACAAGCACCACTCCAAGTCCATATCAGAAACCTATGAAATCAGTCAGGCCACCTTTAATTCCAAGCGAGGACGAACAGGAGAAGCAAGAAGAAGGCTTCTTTGGATCCCTTGTAAACCTTTTCGTCAATACTGAATCATCTGTTATGGAAATTTTGAGAGGAATATTTCCTGGTTTTAGGAACAAGTCACTAAGCTATCAATATCAATATCAAGAGCACCAGCAACAGCAGCAGCAGTCAACTGCTTGGCCTGTACAAGAGAGCTTTGAGATCCGAGATGAAGATGAGCCCCCTTCAATTGATACAAGAACTCCCACTCCTCGGAAAACCTATGCTTTCATGTCCAAGGATGCGGAAAAGATCCATCAATTGCGACAAAGTCGGGCCATTTATAATGGATGGGATGGTGATTTTCAGCAGCAGCAGCAGCAGCATCAGCAGAAACAGCAGCATCATAATCGGTATCAATCATCCATCCCACGTACGTATTATGAGCAGAGCTCTGAAAAAACCAAAGAGGTTGTGTTTGGGGCTGTTCAGGAGCAGGATGGAAAGCGTGAAGCTGTGGTAATAAAGCCTGTTAATTATGGGGATCCTGTTTATGATCATCACAACATTCGGTCTCGAACCAATTTTACAGGGTACCCCCATGGCTATTGATAATATACATGGGAGATTAAGATTTTGATGTTATTTATTAGCCCTTTCAAAAATTTAGGAACCCCATTTGATCTCTATATCAGGCCCTTAAAAGTTAGATTATAGTTGGTTCAAGATATCTTATCAGAGAATAGAGTGAATGTGGGAGTGGCTTTATCAAATGTAAGGTTACTTAAAAGCTGGCCAAAATATTGAAGGCCTCTTATATATTGCTGATATCAAGAATGATGAAATGCTCTTTTCTCTGATTGCTCTCAGTCTTTTCCAAAAAAAATCTATTTTCCTTTTCACTCGGATGTCAGTGAAGTAGAAGAAACAATGTCATGGTAAGAAAACAGAGACAGATTTGAATGTGTAACAAGCCTCACAATTCGTGCTTGAAACCACCATGTGGTAAGTCACAAGTGTTATCAGGTCTAGCTTCAAAGGCAGTTTGCTGTACAATGAGGATATTTTCTAAAAGTTCCATGGCCAACCACAGATTGCAATATTCCTTTGAATGTGTATTGAGTGAGCTCGTACAAAAATCTTAAATTGAAAGTGATATTTACTGCTTGTCTCAGCCCACAGGTTGGTTTCAATTCTTGCCCTGTTAAACGTCAGGTACAAATCTTCCACTGCCATGGATTGATATCACCCTTTAATATTTTGAACCTTTTTATTTGACTTAGTTAACGAAACATGATTCTAATGATCCCTATTGATAATTTGTTAATCGAAAATCAATTCAAGAAACATTAGCATCCGATTGAATCATTCCATTCGAACAAAGTTTATTCTTAGGTGCTGTTAGGAACCTCAAAATAAAACAATGAAAATCAAAAGAAGACATGCAAGGCAAAATACATAATAATTAAAATATCATTTGAGCTACAATCCATGTTCAGATTAATTTACAAGCTTCTCAACTTAGGTCATGAAATGGAAATTGCCTTTTCAACTACTTGCGTCTCTTAACTAAACTGGAACCGTCTATTATCGACCCAATTGATAGAGTTTTTCCTTCAGCTGCCCCTCCTCCAAACCCCTTGATATTAGCTTGTATTATCTCATCTAAGTTTCCATGGTTGTCAAATAAAACATCACTGCTCTCTTGATTTCCATGTCCTTGCTTTAAGACATCTTCAGTCGATATGTCATCAAAGCTTATCAAATCTTTCAATTGATCAGCATATATCTGTGATTTTTTTATCTCACAACCACGAAAGTCATCAGAGTCTAGCAAACCATGCAAGTTATCAGAGTCGAGCAAAGATACATTATTGGGTGAAGTTTTGGTTTCTACATAGTTGATTCTAAACATGAGGGAAAGATGAGATAGACTCAACCAAAAGAGCCTCCTCAAGAGTACGTAGAGCGTAGAGCTAACAATTGCGCTTCTGATGTCGAAGCAAATTATCGGTACTTGTTTCACCAGAGTGATTAGGTAATGCCTCCATGTCACGTTGAAGCGGAAGAGATTGGGGCCTTCCTGTCTACAAAATTTGGTTAGAAAAGGTGTTGTAAGTAGTCCATAAGGAGTTTAAGATAAGTTCAGGAGGCACTTACATGACGGATGATGTAAGGGCGAATTACAATTCCAATAACCAAGCCAAGTAAACATGAAAATACCAATCCTAGAATCCAAAATGAAACTGCTCCCAGACCTGAAATCAAGTTAGGACAGTTAACAATATTTCTTTGATGTAGACCAAAATGTGTCCTGACAAGCAAATCAAATCAAATCAAATCTTAACCAGAATTGACTACTTTCGGGAAGTAATAGAAAAAAAAATGAACACACACACACACACACACATATATATATATATATATATTTGTAAACAACCAGAACATCTGTATATATATGAACTATGAAGATGAAAACTGAGTTAATTTGCACTTCGAATTTCAGTCACCATGTCCTTGATGCAGAAATTTGACCCAATGACACTCTAAAATCAGCTCCCCGACACTCAAAGATGTTTCAAGTTAAAGACAGAGTTTTACTGACATCGACTACTTTCCAATTTGCTCTTTTTAGAAACCTCAAAATCACATTTTTCCTTTAAAAAACATACATATGATTCATATACGCCCTTAAGAAAACATATATATAGATTACATACTGATAAACATAGTTAAAACCAAAAACATACCAGATTGAGAACCTCTTGTACAATCTTCTGCCTTGAGATTAATCTGGCGAACCAATTGATTCCCATGATCTGAAATCAATAAAGCACATATACCGGGAACAAAAGTTAACTCAAAATCAGTTGAGAACGATGCATTCTGTGCTGGTCCATCCTGACGGCCTGGTATCTTAGAGTTACCTCCAGCAATTGTGGTCACACCTAGAGACATGTCATTACTCGTTAGCACAAAGAAAAAACTTGAGTGCAAAATTTATATCATACCCATGAGGAGGCGGCAAAACTTTTCTAACACAATGAGAAAGTGTTGTGCCACAATTCTGTTTAAAAAATATAGTTTATACCACATTTTCTTATCAAGTGAACAAATATCGCAAAGGGATACAACAAAGACTTCTATGAAGAGTTATTTCAAGCTATCACTCACTACCCATTGCCGATCACTGATTCATTTTACATATCAAAATTCGCATCAACAATGTAATCAGTAGACCGTTTGGATTATAACAAAGCCTACCTTAAAGTTAAACCAGCTGCCACCACATCATTTGTAAAAGACTAGTAATTAAAGATTATTTCGCTGCCTTCAAGCACATGAATACTTTTAGAACCAAAATACGCGTAACAAGTATACTAGTGCTCCAACCAGGCAAAGTCCATTTCCATTTCCATTTATAATGAGAACATAGACAACAACAAAACAAAGCAAGTAAAGATTGAGTCAGAGACCAGAATTGGTGATTTTTCTTATTGTATGGTTACTATTGTCAGCAACATAAACATTCCCTTTCACATCCACCGCAAAGTTCCTCGGTTTGTTAAACCGGGCCGAACCCAGTTCGCCGTCTGAATACCCGACCTGCCCGTCTCCTGCTAATCGCTTAACCACACTATCTACAATAAAAAAATAAAAAAATAAAAAATCACACTTTAAATATAAGAAAAAACTAACATAAAAAAAGAAAATAAATTTAGTTCTTTTTTTATTATTAAAAAATGAATTACCTTCGGATAAGGGAAATGATAAAGTGTAGAAGCGACTACCGGCAGAATCAGCGACTACAAGATCGGAGGATCCAGGCCGAGAGACAACCGAGTAAGGGTTAATTTTCAACTTGTGGCCGTCAACTACGGTCGTCACTGTGTAACCGTCTTCGAGAAATAGCTCCGATGAAACTATGCAAAAAAGAGAAAAAGTAAAAAATAGTACATCAAACTTCATGAAACATAAAAAATAAAACAAAACAAAACAAAACAAAACAAAAAAGAATTTTTTTTTACCTAGGTTGAATAGGATGAAGAAAAGAGAAAGAGAAGCGAAATGCCAAGCCATGATCGATCAGTGAGTGTGAGTGAGTGGGTCGCTGTTCCAAGTAAAACACCCCTCCAGGCTGCAACTTTTAACTCCTTTTCGTCTGCCCAAAAAAAGGTGAGATTCTCCAATCAAAACTATACGACTGCGTTTTGCAACTCTTTTATTTATTTATTATTATTATTATATGACTAAAATGGTTAATTTCTCCCCCTAAAAGATAAATCTGGAATTAACATTTAGATTTTTTAATAAAAACCTTCCATATCCTTCAAACTCTATTTATTTAATGTTTGACAGATCAAATACCTTTAAATTAATGTAGGGTGAATTGCACTCAAGTACCCTGATTTTTATCATAATTGCACGTTTAATGCCAGTTTTACCATAATTGCACTCTAGTACCCGGTAATCCGTTAACCACCGTTAGGGTAACGGTTGACCAAACGGATTCAGGGGTAAAATGGTCTTTTACGTTTAAATTTATTTTTAAAAAATTTAAAAAATCATCCAACCAATAAGAACATGTCACGTCATATTTTAATTAATTTTAAAAAATATTTTTTAAAAAACCAAATAAAAAAAAAAATTTCAAAAAATTTTCGAAGAACACGAACCCAGATTTCGATCTGGGTTCGACCACGAACCTAGAAACTGGGTTCAACTGCGAACCCAGATCTGGGTTCAACTGCGAATCCAGATCTGGGTTCGAACGCGAACCCAGATGCTGGGTTAGCGATCGAACCCAGAAACTGGGTTCGCGTTCGAACCCAGATTTCTGGGTTCGCAATCGAACCCAGCTGGGTTCGATCGCGAACCCAGTTCATCTGGGTTCGAAGATCTGATTTTCAATTTTTTTTTTTTTTTTTTTTTCCTTTGAGGGGCATTCTCGTCATTTTGCCGAAATCCGTTTGATCAACCGTTACCCTAACGGTGGTTAACGGATTACCGGGTACTAGAGTGCAATTATGGCAAAACTGGCATTAAGCGTGCAATTATGATAAAAGTCAGGGTACTTGAGTGCAATTCACCCATTAATATATAAAATTATTAAAATTTATTTAATAAAAAATGAGTTAATTACACTAAACTCTCTGAGTTTTGTCTAATTACATTCGGAATCAAAGTTTGTATTAATTGACATTAACCTTCCCTCACGTTAACTTTGACCGTCAAAATAAACGTTGACTTTTTTCAAATTTATTAAATGACCAAAATATCCTTGTTAATTAATATTATCAATTTTTTACTATTCACCCATATTGGATCTCCAACAAAAAAAAAAAATTTGAATGCATTCATTGAACCTATAAGGGTTCGAGATCGAACCCAGAGGGTTCGAAGATCGAACCTTTCTGGGTTCGATCTTAAACCCAGAAGGGTTCGAAGAACGAACCCTTCTGGGTTCGATCTCGAACCCAGAGGCTGCGAAGATCGAACCCTTCTAAGTTCGATGAATCTCGAACCCATAAGGGTTCGAATCGAACCCTCTGGGTTCGTGGAACCCAGAGCGACGAACCCAGAGGGTTCAAAGATCGAACCCTTCTGGGTTCGATGAATCTCGAACCCAGAAGGGTTCGATGAATGGCTTCAAAATTATTATTTTTTTTTAATTCTTGGTGGAGATTCAATATGGATTCCACCTTTAATTTTTTTTAATGAATAGTAAAAAAATTAATAATATTAATTAACAGGGGTATTTTGGTCATTTAATAAATTTTAAAAAAGTCAACGTTTATTTTGACAGTCAGAGTTAACGTGAGGGAAGGTTAGTGTCAATTAATGCAAACTTTGATTCCGAGTGTAATTAGCCAAACCTCAGGGAGGTTGAGTGTAATTAACTCAATAAAAAACTATAAAAAAATATTTAAAATCTTTATCATCCATTTCATCTGAGATAGATGGACTGTACAAATTTATTTTTAAAAAAATTAAAAAATAAAATAAATTAAAATATTTAAAAATTGTAAAAAAACTTTAGATCTCTATTGTCTATTTAGAGATGGACGATGAAAATTTATTTAAAAAAAAAGATAGAGAGAGAAGGGTGGAGTTCTATAGTGAATCTCCAAACTCCAATAGGCGAAGTTTGCCTCTTCTGGTTGGACCTCTGGTTTGTGAACCTAGGTTAGTGTTATGGGTTCACGAATCTCGCAAACCATGTGCCTAACTCACACATGAGCGATGAAATATGGAGATGAAGATATAATTTGAATCTCCATTTTTTTTAAGGGCAAATTGCAATAAGATACCCTCATATTTGGTCATATTGCAATGAGATTGTATTTTTGTTTAAACTACAATGGAGTACTCTGAATAATTATCAATTTGGTCCCTAATATATTTTAAAATATCACTTTTTGATCTATTGTTATCTTTTCAACTCATTCGGTTCCTAACTTTTTAAAATACATTAATTTAATTTTTATGACTAAAAACTTTTGACGATCAAATCTGATATAAAGTATAAATTGATAATTTTATATTTTTTATTAAATTATTAAATTAGAATGATGATTTTATCTTTTAATTTTTTAACAATTTTCATATTTTACAGTCTAATAAAAATTGATATACGTTATAAAATTTTAATTTTTTTAAAAATACTTAAAAAAGATTAAATAAATTTATTAAATTTATTAAAAATAAATATAATTAAATTTATTAAAAATAAAAATACTATAAAAATTTGACCTATTTTTACATTTGAACAATTTAATATTTTAGATAACTCAATAAGAAATTGTTATTTATTATAAAATTTATATTATTTTTGAAGTACTTAAAAATGATTAAATAAAAAATAAATATGTTAAATTTATTAAAAATTAAAAATATTTAAAAGTAACGTTATTTATTAAAATAAAAATAAAATTCAAGATTAAATACTTATAAAACTTCAAGTTTTAACAAAAAAAAATTAAAATATTAAAAATATTATATATACATATTTTAGAGTATATTATATAGTATATATACATTATATATATTATAATAGAATTACAACATATATACATGCATTTATTATTATATTATAAAATCAAAAATATAATAATAAAACCGTTATATATATAAATTTATTATATATATATATGTATGTATGTATGTGTGTGTGGGAGGTATTAGATTACTAAATTTTGAGCTTTATAATTATTCAATCTTAAATTTTATTTTATTTTTAAGAAATCATATTACTTTTAAGATTTTTAAATTTTTTTATTTTTTATTTTCAATAAATTTTATCATGTTTATTTTATTATTTAATTATTATAAGTGTTTTTAAAAAAATTAAACTTTTATAACGTATATTAATATTTTATTGGACTATCGAAATAAATAAAGTTATTAAAAAATTAAATGGTAAAGTATCATTCTAATTTAATAATTTAATAAAAATACAAAATAACCAGTTTATACTTTATATTAGGTTTGACTGTCAAAATTTTGGTCATAGACATTAAATTAATGTATTTTAAAAAAGTTAGGGACTATATAAGTTACAAAAATAAAATTAGATCAAAAAGTTATATTTTATATTACATTAGGGACCAATTGAGAATTATCCGAGGTACTCCATTGTAGTTCAAGTAAAAGTGCAATCTCATTACAATATGACTAAATGTCAGGGTATCTTATTGCAATTTGTCCTTTTTTTGAATGAATTTTAAGCGTTCCTCATCTTAAAGATGGATGGATGAGATTTATTTACAATTTTCTTTTTAATTTTTATTTCATAAAATAATTTTAAAAAGTTTGAAAAGACGAAACTATCCTTATGCATGTTAAGTTTGATAAAATTTAAATTAACAGTAGGGAAAATTTTTATCAATAAACCCAAAGATTGATTCCTCTTGTAGATGAACAAATTTCAGAGGTTTAGGTGTTATTTGCTCTAAACCTTGTTAGGCAATGTCATAAATTAATATATATCTCACACACTCCACAATAATAAATTCATCTCAACATTAAATAGAATACGCAATAATTAATCTGTAAAATTAAATTCAACTAATATAAAGCATGTAAATTTTATAAAACAAATTTATCAAATGCGTTACTGTTATGAATTGTCAACATTATTTTTCTTCGTAAACTACATTCCTTGCAATCTCTTCCATGGATTTATGTAGGGATTTTAATGAAATTTTATCTACTCAGGAAAAGTGTGGTGGTCAAATGCGTTCCTTCATTACTATGCTGGATTTTCGTAGGGTTTTAAATGACTATAGTCTTCATGATTTCGGATTATTTTGGTCATCTTTTTACCTGAAATAATAAACAGGGTGATCTGTGTAATGTTCAGGAACGGTTAGATAGGGTGGTTATCAACCATGATGGTCATCTTATTTCACCACAAGTTAAAGGTGCATCATCTTGATTTCTTGAATTCTGTCCATTGACCCATTGTTGTTCACATTGATGATGTTAATTTTCCTTGTTCCTATTTTGTAATAAGTAATTTTTTTCACCTTTATAATTTGTTTACTCATTTGAGGTATGTTATATTCGTACTTCGTCATCATGATATATTTACAATTTTCTAAACTTTATAATATCATTTTCATATATTATTCCATACGTTATCACAATAATCTTTTTCACAGTGGTTTCTTTGAAGAAATTTGTCGTAAAAAGTCATTCAATTTTCATATTGTTAATTATGATATTTGGTTTGAGAATTTCATGAATGGGAGAAAAGAAAAGAAATCCTCTAAGCTATAAGGTAAATATCCCAAACCATGAGGATGTCACTTAAATTTTTAAAATTTACTGTAACGAAGCCCTGTTATAAGTGAAAAAACGATCAATTAATGTCCGTGACATATATATTTCCACAGACCAATCAAATTACAAATCAGGGCGTTAGATCAAGCTCACAAGAGAGCCCCACGTACAAGCTTCGAATCACACGATCTTATAAGAACTCTCGGGTGAGCGGTGAGCCAACTAACATCACCCACTTGTAACCGAGTGACCACTTCCACAAAAAAAAAAAAAAAAAAAAATTCTAGTGCTTATGTTTTCCATTTCTCTTCTCATTTGTTAAAACAAAGACAAATAACAAGCATTTCACAGCACGTAAATTGCTAAACAAAAAGGAAAAAAAGAAGAAGAGAGAAGTCTCATCAGATCTCGGTTCTCAGATCTCATACTTGACCAGATTCGGATCGCGATTCCGAGTTCGAACTATCCGTTATTTCGGGCGAGAAAGGAAGAAAAAAAAATCGTGATCGATTTGATTGATCTTGAGCGGGCTTTTTGATTCGCTAAGTGAAATTTGGATCTGATTGAGCTAAACCTAGAGCTTCCCTGCGGACCCAATCATGAATCCCTTCTCGTCCGGCACGCGTCTAAGGTGAGTTCCAATTCGTACTGTTGCTCCTTTTATCTCGGATCAAGTCTGCACAATTAAGTGTCATTTTTAGATTGTTCTGATAGCGTAATTTGGAATTTAAGTTGATATGTATTTGGCTGAGTGGAAAGATTGTTTTGTTGACTATTTATGTTTGTTTGTATAATTTAGTTCTTGTAGTTGGAAATTGCTAGCTTTTTTTACCTCGGGGTTTGATAATGGCTGCGTAATTCGACGTTTGTTAGGATTTGATAACTGTTTTTAATTACCGAAGAAATGATGGAGATGGATAGACTTATTGGAGAATGATACTGTGGTGGGTTATTTGCGTAAGTGCTTGATTTGTTATTAATTTTGAGAATTGAGTGGTATGGAAGTGGCTGGTGGGATTCATTGGTTCAATGCTGCTTTTCTTGTCGTAGATGCAAGTGTCTCCGTAAGCATGTTGATAGCTAAATAACTTAGTTTCAGTCCCTGGTGAAATGTCACATCTGGCAACCTGTAAAAGTTCATAATTTAAATGTGATAACACAATTAAAAAAATTATATGAAATGTTAAACCTGAATCTGAAATTTAGTCAAGTCTTTTTTTCATTTTTTTAATTTATCGGTGTTCTTGGTAATGCTGAAACACTTCTCCAAGAGTATGATTCATCTCATCATGTCATTTTGTATGCCAAATGTGAGTGTCAGTGTGATAGAGGATGAAGAAGGTACAGAGGAATGATTTAGACATTTTCTTTTCATATGAAGAGAGAGAATAATGTTGCTTTTCTTATAGCCTTAAATAGGTTATGTAAGTGCACAATGTTTCTTTGTTTTGATGTAATCATGTTGCAGAGAGGCCGCAAATAGACAAGACTGAAAGTGATGAATTTCATTTAATGTAAAAGCAGAATTTATATCATAATTCGCACAAAGCCTTTTGTATTATCAAATCGGGTATGCTATTGTTAGAGGTTTGGTTGGATCAGGCGTCATGGGGAATTTGTCTGCAGCACCAAACCAGTCATGTGATTGTAAATTAAAGTTAACAGAGTTGACGGAGCTGGCTGCTTGATGGCTATAGCCTAAAACTAAATTTCAAATTTGACAAAGATGTTTTTATCAAAAGTGGGGTTGTGAATGCAATGTAATTTTTGGAGAACTGCTGAAACGAGAGTTGACTGCATGGATAGGTTCTACCATTTGAACCCAACTGTGTTTTCTTTAGTAATCTTTGGAAGCCATTACATTAAGATGCCAAACATGACATAATCCTTAATGTCCACGTAGTCCTTTTGACAAATAAGTAAATTCTAGCACATATGCCTTGATCAATACTTGTTTGGAAAAGTACGGGGCTGGAAGTATAGGATAGGCTGAATCAAAGGAAGGATCTTTTGTTCCCAAGTGTTTATAAGAGGGGTGGAATACTGGAGGGGTGATGGCAAACTTGTTTATCATTGTATTGTTTGTTACTTCTTCCGTTTCCACCCCTTTCCTTCAAGTTTAGGAGGATTACAAATGAAACTGAGGATGGAAAATGTATCTTCTTCAAATGATTAATCCTCTTCTTTCTTCATCAAACCTAATAAGGCAAATTGTTGTTTACCCTGCCTTTTCTATCCTTGCACTTTTCTCTTCTACCAAGTGGAACGGTAGAATTTTATTCTCTTTCTATCTGTTAGTAGATAGCTTGAAGTGAATTTGAGGCAACACATATCAGAGAATATCTTTTCAAGTCAAAATTGATGGATGGACCGATATCAACTGTTTATTTTTTTTCCTCCCCAATGAGTGAGTTGCAAATGCATAGTTTTGATGTTTGAGCTTTGAATGTACTTAGGCCCTGTTTGGCAGGGCTTTTACTTTGGGCTTTTGGCTTATTGGGAGCTCTTCCTATAAAAGCTATATATTTTGGCTTTGTCTGAAAGAGCTTTTAAAACTTAAAAGCTCTTCTATGGGAACATCCAAATACTCCCAAAAGGGCTTTTGGGTTCAAAAAGCCAAAAGTAGACTTCCAAAAGCCCTGCCAAATAGACCCTTAATCTATGGAGTGGTTCTCATCCATTATGGAAATTAATGAGATTTTTTGTCATGAGGATACTAATATTATTATGAAAGATTGTTTTTTAACCTTTATAGAAGACATAAGGAGAGGACATTTGAATATTATATGCTCCAAGGTGCTTATGTCGGTAATTATGACATGAAGCTCAAATCAGATAATTAAACTTTTGTCCTGCTTGGTGATTATCAAGTTAAGTATTAAGTTTCAAGTCCTAATAGTCGATTGAAGTAAGAGGCTGGATAATGATGATTTCAATGTAGGCTAATCTATATCTTAAACGAGTTTGACATTGTGGAGTGATTACATTCTCAATGTATCATTGTTAGATTGTTTGGATTTTGACCTCTCCTCAACAGCATAGTTTTCTAAACAATTGTATATTTGAACTGTTGTTTTCAACTAAATGGTCATCAGGTTTGTAATCCTTCTTAAAGTAAATAATTTCATTAAAATGAGAGGTGTGCTTTCATTCGAATTGCATGAGAGGATCAAGAAGAACAAAGATCCAAGGTCCAAATTTTACTTCTTTAATTAATAAAGAAGTATCTGCGAACAACACAGCTACTGGAATAAAACAACTACTAGAAAAAAGTCATCAGAGCGCTGAAATGCTTATCTGTTGGCTTATCTATTGCAATTTTAATATTTATTTGTAGAATTAATGAAAATGTTATTGTTTAAAACTTAAAAGTTTTATGATGTATTGAAATACATTCAGTGGAGGAGGCCACAACTCCTTCTCGTGAGCCTCCTCCTCCTCCTCCTTGTTGGGTTATAGAACAGGAGGGAGGGAATGTGCCACCTCCCATAATCTGGGAGGACCTGCAGCCTACTTGGGTTTCTTGGAGGAGGCATTCCTTCCTCCATCCAATAACTTTTATTTTACATTTAATTTATTAAAAATGTTAATATTTATTTGTAGAATTAGCGAAAATATTATAGTCTAGAAGTTTTATAATTTATTATACCCTTGTTTAACAGCAATCTGACTTAACAACAGGGACTTTTTTTTCCTCATTCCTAAACTGGCTGAATCAAGTTGTAATTAGATCAAACATTAGGGGGCTTTAGAAATTTACCCTTTTCATTTTTTGGCTTTATGGTATGAACTTACTGCTTTGTTGCAGGGACATGATTCGGGCTATACGTGCTTGCAAAACTGCAGCAGAGGAACGTGCTGTTGTAAGGAAAGAGTGTGCTGCTATTCGTGCTGCAATTAATGACAATGATCAAGACTATAGGCACCGAAACCTGGCAAAACTCATGTTCATTCACATGCTGGGTTACCCCACCCATTTTGGTCAGATGGAGTGCCTAAAGTCGATTGCATCTGCAGGATTTCCAGAGAAGAGAATTGGGTATCTGGGCCTTATGTTGCTGCTTGACGAAAGACAAGAAGTTCTAATGTTGGTCACAAACTCATTAAAACAGTATCCTGTTCAAAGGGAAGTTTTTTTGTAATCTGCTTACATAATGTTTTTTTATTTTACTTCTTTTAGAAAAAAAATCCTTTGTAGCAACCTTAACTTCCTAACAGAGATCTCAACCACACAAATCAGTACATTGTGGGACTTGCTCTTTGTGCTTTAGGAAATATTTGTTCAGCAGAAATGGCTCGTGATCTAGCACCAGAAGTTGAAAGATTGCTGCAATTTCGAGATCCAAATATTCGGAAAAAAGTGAGTGTTTCTTACTTTTTGTTTGAGGTCCTTTTGGCCACAGATGTCAGAGCTGTATAATGTGTCAGTGGATTAGTTTTGAAATTAACTGTTATGGAAGTGAAATTAGTTCTTGTTAGTGCACTTGTCACAACTTTTAGTTACTGTCTTGAACCAAATAATAATAATCAAGAAGATTTCTAAAATCTAGCATTTCAGGATAGATGCTGACCTTTTGCATTATATCTTACTGAATGTTGGCATACCTACTCCTATTTGTATATGTGATGGAACAACTTTTCTTGAGGACCATCTACCACTCCATAAAGGACAATTTACTTCTAATCAGTGTTCTACAAATCATCTTTCCTCCCAAGTTGAAGAAAATTAATTAGTATTTTAGCAGATACACCTTGTATGTGTTACAGGTCTTAAAATGTGTAATGCAAGATACACAGAATGAAACTCGTTCTCTTATTTTTGCTGTGAGATAAATTCTCTGGTGACTGATTCATCTTGGAAATGGTTTTGACCAACACCACTATATTCTTAAGATTTATGATCTATAGTGTTGGAAACTTTACTGAATCGGTCACTAACAAATTTTATCCTTTTAATTGAAAGGGTGATGTCATTAAAATATCAGTTTGGACCTGTTACTTATCATGCTTCCCTGTGGGATTATCTGTTATAAATTAATTGTTGCATTATTTGGTAATTTGACGTCTTTCATTTGGTTCTTTGGATTGCCTTTCATAATTTATTTCTTTTTAGTTGACTGTGCTCTGTGTTGAATAGGCAGCTTTGTGCTCCGTACGGATTATAAAGAAAGTTCCAGACCTAGCAGAAAATTTTATTAATCCTACGGCTGCGTTACTTAAAGAAAAGCATCATGGAGTGCTAATAACTGGAATTCAACTTTGTACAGATCTATGTAAAGTCAGTACAGAAGCCCTTGAATTCTTTAGAAAGGTAAATTGATTATTTCTTGTTCTATGTCTGCCCTTTAGTATTAAAATGATGCAAGCACTCGATGCATGATATGAAACTTATGCTTACTCTTTTGTCCTTGTGTTATGTGCTATTATTAGTTAGTCTAATTGGCTACGCTGTTAGACTACTATTTTGGTGCTTTCTGCACCATCCATCCTGGTATAGATGGCTAAATAAAAACATACAGAGAGTCCTTTGTAGAACCTCATCGCTGGATTTAGGGTTAGTTTCTTGTGTTATATAATCGTGAATTATGATTGAATGTGCTAAGTCCTATACACGAGTAATTAGTAAATCTTGCAATAGTTTAGGTTCTTCCTTTAAACTCCTGGATAATTGGGCTTTAATTATCAGACTAATTTAGTCATATTCAAATTTCAGCTTTACTTTTATGGTTCCCCTAAAAGGTATGAACTTATTTAATAATCATGTAAAGTATGTCTGTTATAGAAATTTTATTAGTCAACTTTATTGTATGTGGCATTTTTAAGGGAAGAACTGAGTAATTGTGCTAAGCTATGATAATATGTTTATTGTAATAAAAAGTAGTTTCTTTGATCATTATTGCAGAGGTGCTTGGAGGGTTTGGTTAAAACTCTGAGGGATATTGTAAACAGTCCATATGCACCCGAGTATGACATTGCTGGGATTACAGATCCCTTCCTCCACATCAGATTGCTTAGGCTTTTGCGTGTGCTGGGACATGGAGATTCGGATGCTAGTGACTGCATGAATGACATACTTGCTCAGGTCAGCTGGCTTTCCATGTCATACCTCTTTGTATAGATTTTCTTTGGAGTCTTGAAATAATTAGGTAAGGTTAAGGAAATGTCATCCCAGGTAAGAATGGTCAGCAGGTGGTGCTCAAGGCTGAAAGTTTAAGTGTGAAGGCATCTGTTTATGATGATAAAAGATTTTGTTTACGGATTAAAATTGAGGCAGTATCTATTTTATCTTAATTGGGCATTTTTGGCTTGTCTTCCCAATGAACTGCATGCATTTTGTGGTTAACTTGAGGATGTAATTCTTATTAAGGTGGCTCTTTGTCGTCGTGGTTGGAGCTTTCTTAATGATGCACAAATCATGTCAACTTTGCTGAAGCAAATAGAAATATATATTCTTGTCTTTTATATCTAACCTTATTTTCACTGTTTACTTAATGTTTTGAAGAAATTTCTTCTAGCCTTTACCATCAAGTAAATGTGGACTTTTATACCGACTATGGTTTATTATACTATTAGTTTGTTCATGGTTATATAGTGCTCATGAGATTGTTGAAACATATATTGCTTGGAGGCAGTTAGCTTCATGGTTAGACAGAGTTTAGTTCCTCATTTCATTTTTATGTGCTTTATTTTTCCCAGGTGGCAACAAAAACCGAATCAAACAAGAATGCGGGGAATGCAATTCTCTATGAATGTGTAGAAACTATCATGAGCATTGAAGATAATGGTGGATTACGTGTACTTGCTATCAATATCTTGGGAAGATTCTTGTCAAATCGTGACAACAACATCAGGTTTCCCTTCTTTTACAATGTTTATTGTTGGTATTTGTTTTCTGTTTAAGAATCCGAAGTTTGGAATATCTGCAGCTCAATTAGCCATAATTAGAAATTATCTGCCCCCATTTATATATATATATATATATATATATATGCACATGTACATGTATATTCATAATCCTGTTGTCAAATCATGCTGAGGGATGATATTTTTTTATGTACATTTTGTTTTGGATTCTCTGAACACATAAGAGTTCAGAATAAAGTGGGTAAACTTGATTGGCTGTTAAAATGCCAATCTTGCCTTGAGCAAGGCTTTTGTTATATATGCATACGGTGAAGAACTAGGAGGATGTGGGGCATTAATATGTCAAAAAGGTACCAAAGGAAATGGTGTCCGTGTGTTCTTTTTTTTTTTTTGGTTGGGGAAGAGAGAGAGAGAGAATTTCCTTGTCTGGAGATTTGATATGCCTGATTGTTCCTTTTGTTACACTTGACTAAATACTGGCATTTACAATTGAAGTAGAGAGTGAATCTACTGTTTTTTGTTATAGAAATAGTTGCAGCAGTTTGTGTAAATAGAGGGGATAATCGAAAACCATGGACTTGCTTCACAGAGTGGTCATGGTTTCTGAGCATTCTATGTTTCCTATTAGAAAAAGTCTCACCACTCTTATGCAAATAAATATTTGGGGTTATTTCATGATCAGTATCTGAGTTATTTTTCTATCTAGCATACAAATGTTTGTTTTAACTCTCCCTCTCCCACTTCCGTCCCCAAACTAGGAACTGAAGGTTTGGTAGTAGGAAGAATGATGATTAAGTTTGGGAGTTCCTTGAGAACTTAAAACTGAACTCATGTTATGCTATGCTTCCACCTTACAGCTAGCCAGTCTCTTTATTGACTTGTTTATGTACCTTTTTAATATTGATAAATGGATTTTTTAATCGTTAATTATTCATCTCTGTTTTGGGTGGTTGATCTTGGAACTTAATTTTCTTGTATATTTCAGATATGTTGCATTAAACATGCTGATGAAGGCAATTACAGTAGATGCTCAAGCGGTGCAAAGGCATAGGGCAACGATCTTGGAATGTGTAAAGGTATTACTGGACAATGTTCATGACATGCTTGATGATAATCAAAAGTTGCTGATTCATTTCTTGCCTAACAAGCTCTGAAGAATTTTCTTCCTTATTCTTTTTTGCCTCTTACTTTCATTGTAATTTAATTTTGATGGTTGAAATGTACACTCTGACTCAATATGAAGATATTGCTCATGATTCTCAGATTGACTAGGTGGCACTACTACAATGGTTGTTATTTGTGATACAAAAAAATTTAATGGCTTGTTAATTATGTTTTTAATATAGTTTTTCAATTTTTTGTTTCGACCTTTTACTTTTTGTCCTTCTAAATGACCATCGTTTATATTTTGTTGGTTTATTTTATTTATTTATCATTGTTATTATTATTTCTTTTTTGCATTTTGGTTGTTAATTTAGTTCTGAGTTATTTAATGTAAGTGTTTTACAATTTATTACATTTTCTCTGTTTTATTTTGACATGGAATTGGATGCATTCTTTCTTGTTTGAACTTTGTTATATTCATATTCTCAATAGTGAGCCTATGGATATCTTGTTTCAGGATTCAGATGCTTCAATTCGGAAAAGGGCCCTTGAACTTGTTTATCTTCTTGTGAATGAGAATAATGTGAAGCCTTTAACAAAAGAGCTAACAGAGTATCTGGAAGTAAGTGATCAAGAATTCAAGGAAGATCTTACTGCCAAAATTTGCTCCATTGTAGAAAAGTAAGTTACGCTGCTTTTGAATCAAATGGATACTTTATCTTTCTCCGTTAGAGATATGCATAGATAAGCATTTTTAATACATGCTGGGATGTCTGTAATGAACCTGCACATCGGTTCTACAAGAAGTCTTACCCACATGTCTGTTGTCATCAGTAATAGTCTTGATAATGCCTCTAGCCATCAGAGATGGTGGGTTATTTTTTACTAATATTTCCAGTATCCATTTTCTTATACGTATAGAGAATTAGAATGAACTGGAATGATGTTTGGGACTGCACCCATGCAAGGAATCCTCTGATAAGCTATCATAAGAATTAGAGATTATAAAATATTATAGTGAAAATAGTAGTACAAGTGATAATAGGGTTGGGTGTTGTTTTGATAGGACAGTGCCTAGCTAACAAAAGCTAGAATTTAAAAGGAATTTTAAATACAATAGTTATAATAGGTGATTAGATCTTCATAAACTTTTTAAGTTCTGGACAAGAAATTTCTGGTGGTAGGTTTCTTTTTGGTCAACAAAGCCACGTTCCTTTCTCTATTTTTGATTTTAGTCGGTTAGACTAGAGGATGTTGGAGCAGCAATGTTATGGTCAATTAACATTTACATTTTGGTGCTTAGGTTTTCCCCGGAGAAAATTTGGTACATTGATCAGATGCTCAAGGTTCTCTCTGAGGTATAAATTGAAGTGACATCTTCTCTATCTTAATAAGTTTTTGCAGTTTTTTTGGCTTGTTGGAGGCATTCCTGTGTGATACAATTCATTATTCTGTACCTCAACTCTGTGAAGCTTAATATTAGCTGAGTCAACTATATAGATGTTGTGGAGCGGCTGTGCTTTGTATCTGGGCATACATCTTATTAGGTCACAAGTCCTTTCAAAGCTTCCCACCTTTTTTTATGTCCACCTTTATCAATGTCATGTTGCTTTTGTCTTTCTTATCCCCTGGGCGGATGGGTGTGAAGCGCATATTATCATCATAATAAAGAGTCTCAACTGTACAACTTCTAACTTCTTATGAACTCTTTTTTATTTATTTCATTCCTTATGTTATATATTTGCTAAGAGACAATTTTTTTTTCTTCTGCCATTTGCTGGATTTAGGAATATAGCATTCAGGTTTGTTGAACCTACAGAAATATATTTACACGGTTATATGGATATCTCATATTCACAAGTTAATCCTTCTCATCACTACACAAACTATTGCTTCATCTGCAGCACAAATATCACCTTTAATAATTTATGAAGATTGAAAGTTGGTCTCTTGACATCTTGAGTCTTTGATTTGAGCTTTTCGCAATATTATGTAAGTGTATACTTTGTTTTAAGAAAATACTGATCTTTATGTTCTCATAGTAGGCTGGAAACTTTGTAAAAGATGAAGTATGGCATGCCCTTGTTGTTGTGATAAGCAATGCTTCTGACCTTCATGGATATACAGTCAGGGCGCTTTATCGAGCACTTCAAGCATCCGCTGAACAGGTACTCGGTTTTTTTTATTTGGACATGATATATGCTCAGTTTTACACTCTTATCAGCCTGAGTATTCAAGCATGTATGTAAGTAATTCATACTCGTGAGATAATTGTTTTAACCCCTTTTTTTTTGTCAGGAGAGCCTTGTTAGAGTGGCAGTTTGGTGTATTGGAGAATATGGTGATATGCTGGTCAATAACGTTGGAAGTGCTTAATATAGAGGAACCAATAACTGTGAGTGCACCCTTGCAATGGTTTAGTTTGTTTGCGCTAGCTTTTGTCATGTCTCACTGTACTGCTTGTCTTCAATAATGATAATTAGAGCCAGACTATGAACTAATATTATAAGGATGTCTGCAAAAAAAAGCATCTGGTGAAATTAGTTCAATTTAGAAAAATATATAGGGAGTAGATGAAGCAATTTCATGGATGATGAAATAAAGGAAGCATTCAAATACCTGTTCTGTACAGATTCTTCTCCAGATTATCTGCTTTTCTTTTTTTTCTTCCCTCTCCTTCTTAATTGAAAAAACACAATTCATGTTTTCTTTGTTTCTATTTTTTATTTTCCTACTAATTATGTTATAAAAAGTTGCCAACTTGCTTGCTTGCATAAATGATAGTAAATTAAGTTTGTAATTTTATTGAAACTAGAAATTGGACAACTTCTCTGCAAGTTCTCCCCTGTTGAATGCTGTATGACAATCTGAGGTCCACTTTGCTATTTGGTTTCTTTATACTATAACTTCAAACCAATTGAACAAAAACTGTTGCTTGCATTGATAGTTGTAACATTTTACATTCATTCTCGGTAACAGAGACAAACTGGGGTTCTCTTGTAGTTTGTGCATTTTCAGTAACTTTTACAAGTGTTCAGTGAGGGTTTCTCTGAAGCAGGTAACAGAGTCTGATGCTGTGGATGTTGTAGAGACTGCTATTAAGAGTCATAGCTTGGATCTCACTACCAAAGCAATGGCTATGATTGCTCTCTTGAAGCTCTCTTCCCGTTTTCCATCTTGTTCAGAGTATGTTTTTCTTTTGACTCCCTGTTATTTTTTATCACATTTTTCCAGGCAATCAAATTGATGTTTATTTTTTTCTCCTAATGGTCCTTTTTTTTTTCCCTCTTTTTTGTTTTGCTGGAGGGGTGAGGATGTAAATTTTTAGGAGGTCTGGACCCAAGTTCTACAAACCTGTCCATTAATTTTTTATATCCTCTTGTGTATTGACCATACATCTGTTTGTGTTTGTGTATGACCGTTCTATGCAATGCATATCTAGGATCTCAACTATGACATGAAATTGTTCAGATCAATTTTTTATTGTAAAGTTTTGACTTTCGTAGTTATGGTCGATCGTTGTTGACTAAATGAGTTTTGATTGCCTTGTCATCTCTTTTTAATAATGTGGAAGCATAATT
Organism: Xanthoceras sorbifolium; assembly: GCA_003430845.1. NCBI lineage: Eukaryota > Viridiplantae > Streptophyta > Magnoliopsida > Sapindales > Sapindaceae > Xanthoceras > Xanthoceras sorbifolium. The sequence goes on along the minus strand of CM010621.1, from coordinate 8,170,301 downwards.
GTTTATTGAATTGTATTTATAGGAGCATAAAGGATATAGTTGTTCATCATAAAGGAAGCCTTGTGCTTGAATTGCAGCAGAGATCTATCGAGTTCAATTCTATTATAGCGAAGCATCAGAATATTAGGTAAATTGCTAAAACGTTTATTGTATTTAACCCCATTAATCCTTGAGATGTTTCCCACAATTATAGCATATTTATAAATTGCTAAGCTGATGGATGAGTTTATATAGATCTGCACTGGTTGAAAGGATGCCAGTATTGGATGAAGCAACTTTCAGTGGAAGGAGGGCTGGTTCTTTGCCAGCAAATGTATCAAGTTCGAGTGGGGGTTCACTTAACCTTCCAAATGGAGTTGCCAAGCCTGCTGCAGCTCCTCTTGTGGACTTACTTGATCTAAGCTCAGATGATGCCCCTGCACCTAGTTCCTCTGGTGGTGATTTTCTTCAGGATCTCCTTGGTGTTGATTTATCCCCAGCTTCAGTGCCTTCAGGTTAGTTTTTGGGTGTATAAACACATAAATTGATTTTGGAAATTGCAGTTTTATTTTCTCTCTGTCAGTTTCTTTTGTTCATTTTTCCTTTTTTCTTGTGTGTGCGTGCTCGTTCGTAATGGCTGCAGTTAAGATCCCAGCACTTTGAAACATTTATCTTTCTAGTTCATGTTCTCAATTGGTCTTGCTATGCAGGAACACAGTTCTTTGATGTATTATTTCTGCCGGACCTCCCATTTCCGATAATTATGGCAGAAATCATTTCCTATAATTATGGCAGAAATCATCTAAGGCTTCAATTGGTTTCTATTTCAAATCTAATTAGTGCACCTGGAACTATGCTACTTGATTCACCCTCTTACTGGGAAAAAAACTCCATTTGACATGAACCAAACCCATTCAGATCAACCATTTAATGGAACTGATTAAGTTTTGGCAATCTTATGGTGATATGACAATTACCTAATATTAATCATTTTCATTTTTATTTTCTACCTTCTTTTTGGAAAATGTTTAGTTACACAAAAAGAGCTGATTATGTCAATCTGGTTCTGAACCTTCGATCTCATTAGGTCATTTGTTCACCTAGCTAAAAATTGTCACGCGATGATAAAATAGTATTATACAAAAGATATGGAAGGGCTTTTGTGGGTTCAGTAACCTATCTCTGCTAGTGATTCATTTATCTTTTGCTAATGCAGTCTATTGCTTCCTTTTCTGTGAGGAAATATGAGTTGTTGGTTTGGATTTACTTATGATGCTTGTTGAGGTTGTCTAGAAGTTGAAATGTTTCAGTTTCCTATATATTGATCTTTTAACTTTTTCATTTATTGATCAAATCTTGATATTGGGTGTGATTTTCTTTCTGCAACTTCTAGGCATGAGCCAGGCTCCAAAAGCCGGGACAGATGTTCTAATGGATCTTTTGTCTATTGGATCACCTCCTGTACAAAGCAACTCATCTATGCCTGACATATTATCCACTAATCAGAATAACATAATACCAATTGCCACGTTAGATGGACTCTCATCACCTCCTTCAGTTCCTGTGCGCACCACTTCTGCTGGAGGAGCTGCTTCAATGGTGGATTTGTTGGATGGCTTTGTTTCCAACTCACCAAAACCTGGTAAAATTTTGTTGACACTGAAAACTCTGTTTGGCATATATGCTGGTTGTCAAAAATATTTATAGTCTTCTGTTCTGTTAACAGAGGACAATGGTCCAGCTTATCCATCGGTAGTTGCGTTTGAGAGCAGTTCCTTGAGGTTAACATTCAACTTCTCAAAGCCACCAGGAACCCCACAAACAACTTTGGTAGAGGCTACATTTACGAATTTGTCACCCAATGTTTATACAGATTTTATTTTCCAGGCAGCAGTTCCAAAGGTAACCCTGTAGTAGTTTAATAAGCATTTAACTTCAGTAGTTAGACAACCTGTGTTGAGTTTCCTTGAGTGTGAAACTGAAATATTTTGTTGGATACAATCTTCAGTTTCTTCAACTGCACTTGGATCCAGCAAGCAGCAATACTTTACCTGCAAGTGGTAATGGGTCAGTGACACAAACTTTGAGAGTCATCAACAGCCAACATGGGAAGGTAAATTCTTGATTTTTCTTTTTTATTGTGCATATTGCAGCTTCTGGATCTCGTGGTCTGCCATGAGTAATATATGGTTTAATCATCTTATACAGCCAACTCTTTAGTTATATACCTTGGTTTCGTGTAAAATTCTTAGCTTCTGTAAAGATGATAATTTTCTTCCAAATCTTGTTCTTTATCATTATTTTCTTTTTCCCTTTCAACCCTTCGGAGAGTACTGTTATCACGTGACATATCTTTACTAGATAGAAACATAAATGAAATTTCGAGTCATTTTTGAAGTGCTTATGGTGCTCTCCCGTATCACTTGGATGTACCTTGGCAGCCTTTACATATCTCAGGAGATGGAAGTTTTGTTTTTATCATGCATCTAATGTGAATATGGTGTATCAAATTATTGTAATCGTGATCAACGGACTGATGTGTTTTAGTGACCTTTTATTTGTGGCACAGTAGTGTGAACTAACAGTTATTCTGGTCTTTTGGAGTTGAAGATACAAAATATTACCAATGATTTATTCCTTTCAGCTGAATCATATATCAGATTCCGATTCTTTTATTCTTGCTTTGTTTCTCCTGCAAGGTATTGGTAGTTACCCAATTCATTTGATTTTTCCAGAAAGCTCTTGTCATGCGCATGAGGATAGCTTACAAAGTGAACAACAAAGATGTTTTGGAGGAGGGGCAAATCAACAACTTCCCTCGTGATTTGTGAAGTTGATTTGTCCATACAGTTGTTAAAAGATTTTCTTCTACAAGCTCTTATTTTTCTATCTGACTTGTTATCGACTGAGAAGCTTCTTCTCGCAGTTTGTAGCGATAGTGCGAATGTTTTGTTTCAATTCTATCTGGGGGCAGTGTGGCCTGTAGCAATAGGTATGAGATTTTGCTTGAGTATGAAATCTGTTGAATGATTTAACACTTCTTTCTTTCTTTCTTTTTTTCTCTTTACAGTTTTCGCTCGTTTAGGTGGTTTTTATGTACATTATTTTGATTACATTTCTGTACGAAAAAAAATGTGAGAATTGAATTTTGCCTTCGAGGTATAGAGAAGGGTATTCGTTTTATATCAGAAGTGTTATTAGGCATTCTTGCCGTTTACTTTGGATCTATGGACTCCAAATCCTCCTTGTTCATTACATTATTTTGTTATATTCAATTGAAAATAGTTAATAGATTATAGATCATTAATTTTAATTTGATCCTCTGTAATCTGTTCAACTATTGTATTTTTTTTCTTTTCGAATTCATGCATTGCATCAAATAAGCTTTGACTATCAAAAAGTCCGTAGTTGGTGCTTCTACATGCACACCATTTATTTCTAACATCGAAAATTTATAATATTTGGAAAGTGTTATATAAATTGGTCCATGGTAGCTACGGCCTGATTTAGTGATCTGCCATACCTATTTGTTAATTGTGTAATTATCAGTCCTACAATAGTGATTAAAGGGGTTCTATTTATCTTATATTTCTCACTTCAAATCAAATTGTGAATGTGATTTTATTTATTTGTTAAATGAATGACCAAACTCATGTTAGAAACATATTTTGTTCTGTTGCTTGCTTTGTTGAAAGTCAAACACGTTTGAGTCGGATTAACTTCAAAGCTCATGAAGGATAAATAATGTTAGATATCTTAATTATACATTTCGTTTTTTTGTGTTTAAACTGTATGTAGATTTTTTTTTATTTTTTAATTATTTTTGTTGTATTTTTTGGGAACAGGAGCGAAGAGCTCAACTAAGTCAACCTTAAAGAAGAATATAGATGGGACAGTTTTTCTTCACTGTACAAAATAATATATAATTAATAATAATAATTTTTAAATAGCGGTCTTACTCAAGCTAAATAGGCTGTCTTTATGTGGCAGTCCTATACAACCGTCTCACCACATCACTCGTAAAACGGTTTAATAAATTATTATATAATATAATTAAATGATCTCACATATGATAATCATGGTCGTTCCACTCCCACATAAGTTTTTGTCGTCTGTTACACCAAACTGTTTCTACGTACAACTCATGCAGATCGTTGAACAGCTGTCAATATATTAAAATCCAAGACTACGTACACACGTTCACACGAATATGAAATCATATTAACACGAAATGATATAATTTTTTAAACATAAGATAAATGATAACCCGACACCCAAGGCCTTGTATTCTCCCGATCAAACCGCCCATTAAGCTATGCTTCTTTGCTTAACTGTACAATCGCAACATCTCTCAATCTCTCTCTCTCTCTTCCCTTTTGTGGGTATCATTACATTACACTACTACGAAAAAGAGATGGGTAATGATTTGGATATGTTTTGACTTTATTTTAGTGGCTTGTGGAGTTGGTATCATTATGATCTCAAATTCTCAATTTACCAACTCTCTTGACTTTTTAGGATTACTTGCTGCTGCCATATTCACCCACTCAGATTGTCACACTAAGCTTTTGTGATATTTATATATGGTAGACAGACTGTGCACATGGCTTTGATGTTTTTGGGAAATAAGCAGAACCCCTCACCATCAAAACTGCACTAGTTTGTCTCCTCTCACCTATTACAATACATTATACTTTCTTTTTTCCAAGAGATTAATATCACGGATCTCTATTTTATTTTGTGTTAATATAATAAACAAATATGATTGTTTCAAGATTCTTCACTAATGAAAGAGGTTTCCACCACTCTTAGGAAATATTTGTTGTACAGTTCACAAGTTAAAAGTGTCTGAATTGATTTTTTGACCAAAACTTCAATCCTGTTAACATAGCATAGAATAATAGTCTACAACTCTTTCCACAGTTTAGAAACAGCTACTTGCAAGCACTTCTTGGCATGGAAGACTTTTTTCTATGGAGATAGGATTGCAAAATTGAGGAAATACTCAAAAGACCCCACAAACAATCCACACAACTCATGTCAATGTTCCAAATGATGGCTCTTCCATCGCAAGAGTCCCTCAAAGCACTTTTTCAAGGATCCCACCATTTCCCAGCATAAAGAAAGGTCTCTCCATTACAAGATGAAAAAAGGACTAAAGAATAGAATTTTATATGAAGGAAAAAGCACTTCTAGAGCGCAACCCAATGGACCAAAAAACAACATATGAGATTTGACTTCACCGTAATTTTTTTTTCTTCTATTCTCTTTTTGGCTTTTGGTGGGGGTGGGACAGGAGAGTCTACCCCATCCCCATGTACCAGCTTCTACTGTCCTTTAATATCATTCATGGAAATCACATGATATGATGGGCCCATACTTGAATACAAAAATTACAGACTCCATCACATGGTAGGAATTCCAAATCAATACTGCTCATATTGTTTTGAACAGAAATAATGAAATATAATGTATGCAAAAAGAGAAGCATTTTCTGAGACTTGGAAATGTATGCAATTTCACTGAAAGATAAAGTTAAAGTACATAGCCATTAACTACAAAAGGTATAACATAAAACAGGCACAATTCAGAGGAATTTGCATGGGGTAAAGAATTGAATTCCATGGAAAAAGAGAAAGCAAAAGCTAAAAAGAAAAGCTTTAATAAGTGAACTCTTTGATTAAAGACAAGTACACACAGTAAATACCTTCATGTAATCTGACTTGCAACAGCATGGGGTAAACCTACAGTTACAGAATATGAACTCATATGAGCTTCTGATGAACTTGGATATTTGCCCTTCTTAGACCATTGCCATATCTTGGAAACAGAAAAGCTTTCACCTTTACTTCTAAGGTTGATTTTCTTCCCCTCAACATCCCCATCATTCGATGAATTCTCATTTTGTCCTCTTCCTTTCACAATTCTCACACTAGCACTACCACCTCTGGTTCTACTGGGGTATAAGGCCACTTGTAGCTCTGAATCAGCAACCACATATTGGTATGATCCCAAAGAGTAACACCTCCTTGCATCCAAATTACTAGAACTGGTCTCTCCCTCTCCTCTCTCTACTACTCCTCCTTCAACTCCATTGTTTGAGCTTTTAAACTTGCCAAGTCTAATAGAAAAAACTCTCTTTTCACTAATAATCTCATTTTCTGCTGGTTTTTGGCCAAGGGAAACCCCACTTCCTCCATTGCCTGAGAACCTGTCTTCTTCCCTTGGATCTTCAAAATCAAAAACTGGGTTTTCAATGCCAAGACCAGGTGTGTACAGGTTCCCTCTACAAAGAGGGCAAGTTGAATTAGACAATAACCATGTGTCTATACAATCAATGTGAAAGGCATGACTACACATGGGAAGCAATCTCAGGTTATCTTGTTCAGAGAACTCACAAAGACAAACAGCACAGTCAAAGGGCTCTTTTAGACCCATTATTTCTTTATAAAGGAAGACAGGGAGGGCATCTATAAAAGCTTGATCTAGACCTGAATCATGGAGATGAAAGAGTTGTTGTAACTGCCTTTGAAAAGCAGCAGAGCCAGACATTTCTGGGTATCTGTTGGATTCAGACACTGTTGAAGAAGATCTATGCTTTACCAGAAATCTAACAAGCAAATGAAGAAGACCAGATACGAAAAATATAACAGCTAGAACAACTATAATGAATAGAATAGCTGGACTTATCTTGCTACCAGATGATGATGGTGGTGGGGTTGATTGTTTTTGGTAATCACTATTATATGGCAATAAAGAAGAAGAAGAAGAATAAAGCAGAGAATGAGGAGGGTAGGACATTAGCCTATCTTTCTGCTTGATTTGATATCGAATCCAATACATTTTAGCAAGTGAACATCCACAAATAAACCATTTTTTGTTTCTCTTAACCTTCTTGGATCGAGCATACAAATCTCAAGAAACCATTGTTCTTGCTTCCTTTGAGATCAAACCCAGCTCACATAACAAAGAGAACAAGCAATAGACACATTACTTCTCGCAGTTACAAGAAACCCAGTTCAGTTTAGACAACAATGTGAAGCAAAAACCTAATTTTGACTGAGATTCACAACAGAAATGATTGCTTAAGCATAAAAATAGGTACCTTAACATGAACCCCCAAAGTCATTGGCGTGCAAGAAAAAACCAGAAAGAAGGAAACACTGTAACGCTTTTTTAGAGTTGGTTTAGATTTGTTGTAGCTTACCTACTTCAGACCTTGAAAAATCTGCATTAATGGAGCCCATTGTTGTACATTAGATGACGAGTCTGGTCTTGGGCAGTGTTTGTTGCAGTGAAAAAAATAAAAATAAAAAGAGAAAAAGCCCTAACAACTACAAGAAGAGGAGTACTTGTTTAAGGGGTTTTTAAATTACCATTTAATATAATGAAAGGGAAGAGAAGACGTTGTGCTGGGGCAGAGATTAGACATTGAAGAGAGAGAAAGAGAGAGAGAGAGAGAGAGGAGAGAGGAGAGAGGAGGCGAGGAGCTACCAAAAAGCAACTTCTGGTGCGCCAAATAGAAGAGCTGGGGCAAATTTGTCAATTTGAATTTGGTTATTTTGAAGTTAGATTGAGTCTTAGATTTGCAACTATTTTCCCGTGAGTTGTTGAACATCTTACAAGTGTTAAGACATAAACTGCTTTTGTTCTGTTGTTGGAAATCAGCTAACTTTTTTATTCTTAGGACATTACTGTCTCAATTTATGTCTACGACAATAGATTGTCTAAAATTTATTTAATTTTTTAAACTGTTTTCAGTTTTTTTTTTTTTTTTATATATACTGTTTGATTGCACTCGGACTATAGGACAATTAAAAAAAAATTTTTATATCTACTTAAAGAAATTTAAATTTTAAATTTTTTTAAGTAGATTTCGTTTTTAAAAATATTAAAATATCTAATATAATTCTATTAAAATTTGTTAATTTAATAATACCCTTTTAACTTAAAATGATGTGTTTTTTTTTTTAATTCTATCATTTTAAAGAATTTTTTTATAATTAATAACCAAATGACCAACGACTTTTCTTTAAAAGCTCTACTTGTGAAAACTCTACTTTTAAAAGATATACTTCTAAAAGTTCTATTCGAAGTTTTAGATATGAAAACTCTACTTGTGAAAACCCTAAATAGTCATCTTAGTAAGTACATATTTGGAAGAGTTTATGTACATGTTAAAAGAATATTTTTATCTGGATTATTATTAAAATCACCCATATAGTTTGGTATATTCGTCAAAATCTCCCTTATAGTTTTATTTATAACCCAAATCTCCCATCTAGTTTCATTTTATAGTGAAAACCCCCGCTACCGTCAGTTTTAATTACCAAAATTTCATTGACCGTTAACTATTCTGTTATTAATATTATTAAAATCTCCCTCTAAATTGGTGTATTAATTAAAATCCCTCCCTAATTTCATTTATGGTTGAATTCCTCCTTATTTTCATTTTATAGTCAATTTCCCCCTACAGTCAGTTTTAATTACTAAAATACCTTTAACCGTTAACTTTTTTATTAAAAAATTTGGGGCACCAAAAATATAAAGGTATATATATATATTAAATTAAAATATTTTAGTTTATAATATCAATGAATTTCTATCCTCCATCATATGATGGATGATAAAGATCAAATATAAAATATTGAACAATTAAAAATTTAAAAAAAATTAAAAATCTATGGAGATGGACGGTAGAAGTCCATTTTTTTAATTTTTTATTTATTTTTTATGTATTTTTTTAAAAAATATTTTGTGTTTATGATCTCTACTATCCATCTATGGAAATGGATGATAGAAATCCATCTTTTTATTTTGGGCTAATTGCAATAAAGTACCCTGACGTTCGGCTATAGTGCAATGAAATCGTGAATTTTTAGCCTTAATTGCATGTTAGTAACTTTGACTAATTAGTTGACCGTTAGAGTTGACGGTCAACCAATAGTCAAAGGGTATTTTTATCATTTTAACCTTAATTTATTTAAAAAAAATAAAAAAATTGTTATATTTTATAAAAAAAAAAGTTAAATGAATCTCCACCGTCCATCAAAATTGATGGACAGTGGAGATTATATTGACAAAAAAATTAAAAAAAACTTAAAATTTTAAAAAATAATTATATTTTAGTGTTTTTGGTGGTGGAGATCCAATCTAGATCTCCACCAAGAACTCCAAGAACAAAAAAAAAAAAAAAAAATTTCTTGAAGCAGATCCGCTCCATCAACGGGAGCAGATCTGCTCCCGTTGATGGAGACGTTGCTCCGTCGCCGATGAAGCTTCGGCTCCATCTGCGATGGAGTCTTTAAGAATTTTTTTTTTTGTCGCCGATGTAGCAATGCTCCGTCGCTGCTCCATCGGCGATGGAGCAACAGCTCCATTAACGGGAGCAGATCTGCTCCCGTTGATAGAGTTGATATGCTTTAACAAATTATTATTATTTTTTTTTGTGTTCTTGATGGAGATCCAATCTGGATCTACACTAAGAAAAAAAAATTCAATATAATTTTTTTTTAACTTTTTTTAATTGTATGATTTTTAATTTTTTTTTAAATATATCTCCACCGTCCACCAAGATTGATGGATGGTGGAGATTTATTTTTTAAAAATTTAATTTTTTTTAGTTTTTTCAATTTTTATTTAATTTATTTTTTTAAACTAGGGGTAATTATGTCATTTTACACAAAAGTCAAAGTCAAACCGTTATATTTGACTGGGTCAACTGATGGTAGGGTACTAACATGCAATTAAGGCTAAACTCACGATTTCATTGCAATATAGCCAAACGTCAGGGTACTTTATTGCAATTAGCCCTTTTATTTTTAAATTTTTAATATTTTATATTTTTAAATTTTCTGTTAAAAACTTTAGGGCACCAAGGTTATAAAGGTAAATAAATATATATAATATTAAAATATTTTAATTTATAATATAATAAATATTTACCGTCCATTATATGGTAGAGATCAAATATAAAATATTAAAATTTAAAAAATTTAAAAAAATTGGATTTCCATCGTCATAAACACAAATTTTATTATTTGTCCAAATCGCGGTAGGTCGTCCCCTTGAGTCGTTATCTCTCCAACTTGCGGGTTCGATATTGGTGGGGGGACAAGGTTGACTAGTTCACCTACTGCTTCTAAGTCATGCTTTCCACCTACATGGATGGGGTTAAGGTCGCTAATTGTTATACCTTGATCATCTGGTCTAACGGTCGCGTAGGGTAAAGTCTGAGCGAGTTGGTTGGTGGTGGTGCATGGGAGGCTGATGGATTCCCATACGGTCGAGAGGAAGTGAACTTTGCTTTGAAGCTCTTGGTTCTATGTCTTGACTTGTTGGTTCTCTTCATCGGAAGCTTGGAGCCTCTGAGAGTTCTTGTGCACGGGAGATGAGAAGTTGGAGTTGAGCCTCCATTGCACCATAGGCTGAATCGTTGGTCATCGTAGCGTAAGGACGTAGCTAGGAACGTGGAGCTCTATCTTTGCTCGTTTAATAATCGTTGTGCCCCACGGTAGGCGCCAAATTGTAGACCACGAAAATGATAGGGTGATAATCGGGGCACTACAACCTACAAAACCAGAGGATACGAGGTCGATAGAATGCTTAGTTACCGGGGCGGTGCCGGCTAAATACACTTCGACGCTCAAGTCAGTAGACTGTAAGTATGTAAAGTAAAAAGTGAGTGTAGAGTGATTAAAGACACTTCGTGGTATGATGTATCTAATCGGTGATGGTCGGAAGTGTGGAGGCACGACGGTCAGAGTTGTGAGTAAACAGTGATTGTCGGTGGTCCGACTTTGCCAAAAATCGCTTGAAAAGTTAATTCTCGGGAATCGTGTATTTTAGAATGCTCAGAGAGCTTCAGATGTTAAAAAGTGTGAACCCTCACTTAGATTGAAGGTTTGCCTTTTATAAAGCCTGATCCGCCCGTTGGAGGGGGAATCACTCTACCTTGATTTTCGACCCAAATCAAGGAGGATTTGATTGCCTTCTTGACTTGGTCCATCATACTTCTTATGAGAAGTCAATGAATGTAAACTCGGGTCGACCATGATGTAGACCTGAGTTTGGGTATAGACAACCTTAGATCAAGGTGTAGACCTTGATTTGAGCCTTCATATGTGTTTTCAAGGACTCGGCTTTTGGACTTGGAACATGTGTAGATCCAAGTTTTGTGTAATTGGACTTGGAACATGTGTAGGCCTTAAAGGAGGCTGGTTCATGTAATTGGACTTTGAACCTTATGATATTTAGTTTGGACTTAAACTTTCTTAAGCCTGGTAATTACGTTTGACTGATTTTTGTTACTACAGTAATTGAATATAAAAATAAGTTAATAAATCATTTTAATTAATTTTTAATTATGACAAATGGCACATCAGATTAAATTATCTTTAATTAAAAAAATTAAAACTAAAAGTTCTCTCATCTCCCACCAATTATCACTATCCTTTCATCTTATCATCACATTATCTTCCACATTTATTCATCATCATCATCTCCCATTCTTTATCATTACCATTTACCTTCAATTCAATCCCACAAATAAAACATCAACACATCACCACCATCCATCTTTATCATTATTTTCGTCTCTCTTTTTCATCACTATCACCACCACTCAACATCAAAACCCTAACCCTTCACCCCCAACATCAACAGCCGAACCAATCTCCAGTGGAGGAGATCCGGCACTAATCTCCTCCACTGCATAATTTTTTTTTTTCAATATTTTTCACCATAAATCAACCAAAAAAAAAAAGCAAATCAAAGGGAAAAAATAGGGAAAAACAAATCATAAAATGAAATGGGGAGAGAGTTGTGAGTGAAAAGGGAGATGAAAGAAAAAAAAAGAAGAAGAGAGAATTGGACATGAAGAGGAAAGAGGCGTGAGAAAAGATGAAAGAGAAAAGAAAGGGGAGAGAGAGAAATGGAGTTTAGAGAAAGTAGAAAGAAAGAGAGAATTAGAGAGAGAGAACACGGTGAGTAAAGAAAGGAAGAGAGAGAAAATAGAATAAAAGAGAGAAAGAATGAAGGATTTTTTTTATTTAAGAGCAAATGGATCTAAGGACAGTTTTATCTTTTTTACTTTATGACGGAGAGAGAGAGAAAGTTACTTTATAAAAGTAATACTAACAGTAGAGGAGTTTTTGATTAATACATAAATATTAGGGGTAAAATGGCGTATTTATAAAAGTTGGGAGAGTTTTTAATGATACCCAAAAAAATGATGGGAGACAAAACTTGTGCTGTGCTTCGAGTACGAGGTAGACGAGGCTAAGAGTGCAAGATCCAAAAAAAAAGCAGTCCATGGGCTACTGGCAGCCCACTGTGAATATTATTCTCTTAGAACAAAAGCCCATTAAAATATGCTTTCAACGCCAGTGGATAAGAAGTCAGAACATTAGTATGACAAATTGACAAGTTAAATTCGTTAGGTGCGGCAGTTCTGAACCACTCAGTGTTAATATATATAACAACAAATGGTTCTGCGTGGTGCAGCATCAATTAATTGGCACTTCTCAGACAAATAAGATATTTTATTTTGTTATTTGAGTCATTTATATTTAAATAACTTTTCAAACTTTAAATTGTATATTATTTTTAAACAATCAATTATTTTCAGATGAGGAGCAAAATGTCTCCTAACTTATCTTGAAGAGTAATTAAAGCACAAATGATACCCGCCTAACCTAAATGAGGTTTGTGTGTTAAACTCGAAATCAACTTTATTCTAAATTTACAGTGAATTTTCTTCTTGTTAATTAAAAACAGTCAAACTTGATTAAAAAAGGATATTTTCATTATATCATTCTATTCTTTACATATTTATTTAAAAGACTACATATATTTTTAAAAAAGAATCTCCACGTCCATCTTAAAGATGGATGCCGGAGATTTATTATAAAAAAATTATTATTTATTTTTTTAAAAAAAGAGAGATTTTAGGGGGGAGGCTCACCTCGCAGCCAATAAGAGGAGGCTCGAGCCTCTCCTATTGGTTCACCTTAGGGAGATTCATCTGGATCAGGATCAGTGGAGATCTAAGATAGATAGATTGGATCTCCATTATTCTCCTTTTCTTTTTCTTTTTAAATTTTTTATAATGAATCTTCAGCATTCGTCTTAAAAATGGGTGATGAAAACCCTTTTTAAAAAAAAATTTAAAATTTCATTATTTTTTCTAAAAAAAATGATAGGAAGGGATCAAACTTCTGGAACTTGAATGAAAAAAAATAATATTGACATTTATATTAATATAAATAATAGTATATTAATATAAACATTCAAATTATAATAGAATAGAAATTTCAATTTAAAAGAAATTTTGATTTCAATATTTAATTTAATAATATTGAATTTGAATATGCATTTGGTTCTCTTTCTTTTTTATAAGTAAAATAGGTTTTGAATTGTTTTAATTGGTTTGGTTGGTGGAATTTGATGGAGATATTTTTTATGAATGGATTGGTGGAGGAATTTGATGTCATTTATTACGGGTTTTGTAATGGGTATTGTGTGTTGTTGAAAAGCTCATTTTGCATGCACCTGGTCCGTGATAGATACCCTTTGACAATTAGCAATGTTCGTCGTAGAAAACTGCTTTTTTTTGTAGTGAATTTTTTTTAATATATTTATGAATTTTTTTTAATTATAGATATTTTTTTTATCTTTTCACCCTTTTGAAGTATGGTCGACGGAAACATTTAAATTTAACCTTCAAAATAAATGGTAGGAGAGGTCATTTATGAATTTTAAAAATAAATTGATTCCCATGTAACATAGCAAAATCTCGTATATATGATATATCAAGGCTTGTAACAACTCATGCAAGCTACAGCAATTAGTAAAAGTCAGGACTCCGGAATGGATTCAAAGGCCCAAATCTTGCTAATTGTAGGCAAGTTTACCAACTAATAATTTGGCATCTTCAGATTACTATTGGATGGCAAAAGTTTCTCATTTTGTGAGGCAAAAAACACACACACACACACACACACACACAACACACATATATATATATATATATATATATAGACATTGTCAACTTTTCCCTTGATCGATTGGCTACTCCAGAAAAGAGCCAGAGATTTTGAAGTAAAATAAGGTGTGGTGATGGTCCATGCATATATAAGATACCCACCAAAGCGAGTAATGTTAGCTGGTGCTGGCGTCTGGAGAGACTGGAATCTAGTACAAACACTGCTGGCAAATGAAGCTTTTCTGAGAAAATGGTAGGCCATGGATTCACGTTCTTTGTTTCGACATTAACATGATACAATATATATTTGTATAAGACATATTTCACTACTCTTGGTAGAATACAAACGATGGGATTGTGGCTTAAAGGGCATCTAAATCTTTCGTGTGTGTATATATATACATATGTGGCCAATAGAGACTGCTTGTCCTTTCAAAGGTGGCCTGATTTAATGGTTTGATTGGACTATTTTGATTTCTTCAACGTCGTTTTAATTTGTAGGTAACTCGATCGAAATCCATATAATAGTAGTTGCTGTAACAAATTTTAGACGCTATATTAAACTATGAATGCTACGACAATACAATTCAAGTATATATAATAATATAATTGAATTTTTGGCCAAAAGTCCTAGTGTGGAGTGAAATTAATTAAATGGTAAATCTCTTATATAATATAATCATCACCAACTTATATAACATGTTTTCCATTCATAGCTTAAATGGTTTAGTACTGTCTCATTTTCATTTAGTCTCACCATACGTATTTATTAATATGTGTGGGTAGTTTTCTCTTTTTATTGTGAGAGCGAAAATCCGGATCATGTGATTAGTCTCATCAGGTTTTAGCAAACTTATTATTAAAATTATAATTATACCCTTAAAAGAAAACAAAAACAAAAACAAACGAGTTTGAATTATAATAAGAAAGCGGACAATAATAAAATATATAGTAATAAGCAGTTTATTTATGATATTTCAATTTTGGAAAAAATAAAGTTGATTAGAACTAATTAGTGATTAACCTGCTCTAAATGCTGTTAATTTACTACAACTAGCCCACAATTTTAATTTATAATATTTAAGGAATAATGTTTTTGCCAAGACCCTGAAGATGTGATGTGAAATCAATGCCAGTTAATTACGGTCATAATCAATGAAGTAAACACAAATTTTATTGAGATTATTTGGAGCACGCTTACTAGCTTAGGAAAACATGCATCTATCTAAAACTCTTTTAATAACTTTCAAAAGGGTTTTTAAGTATCCACTAATTATTATTTAACTTTATTAATTCTTTTTTCAATCTTTTGATGTTCATTAATTAATTATTCGACAAAAGACTAATTCTTCTTCTTCTTCTCTTTATTTTTAATTTTTTTTTAATAGTTCTTTGGAGATCTATAACGACAAACAGTAAGAAATAGATACAAATAAACTATGCCGCCATAGAAATTGGCCACCTATATATATAAGCTATAGTTTTAAAATAATTAATTATTTTAAACATAGATATTAATTGGAGAATCATGCGCCAAATAATGCAGTGGCACGATTGATGACTACTCATTTTGTTTTAATTAATTTTTTTTAAAGTTAAATGTATGTAATTAATTCTTAGAAAGGGAAATTGATAAATTAAGTATTGCAAGAAGCAGTATTCATGATTTTCCTCCTCGTTGCAAATTTCTGATGTTAATTGTATATGCATATATAGGTTAATTTTCTTGAAAACACTAGCGTCCAAAGTTACAAGTCACACACTTCAAATAAAAGAACAAAAACCAGCAATTTCAAGAGAAAAAAAATATATTATCTACAGCATCTATATATATATATATATATATATATATTAATCTGCATGTATCATATATATTAATTAAAGAGGGAAAAAGTTTGTGGTCCACTGGTTAAGTAAAAAAAAAAAATACAAATTTTCAAAAGGAATTTGCAGGACCAGAAATCAAACTAAGAAACCCTAAATACATATGTCATTTTCGACACATGAAAAGAATAATATTTAACCATTAATACCGCTTTTGATCTCATCTCAATGATGGAGAAGAAGAAATTACAAAAAAAAAAAAAAAAAAAAACTTGCATCAATATTTCCATTAACTCTCACTCTCTCGGGGTCCATATATATAACTTTGTGTTGTATACATAATTAAAGAACATTAAAAAGTAAAATTAATCAATAGAATATTATATATATAAATAAAACCTTAGATTACATATATATATAATATTTATAAAAAAAAGAAGCTGCATACATTTATCCCATGCACAAGCCAATTTTGATATCCTAATTAATCTAGATACGTAACAATTATAATAATTTGAAGAAGAAGAAGAAGAAGACTACATATAGAAAGAGAGAGAGAGAGAGAGGATAGTAATACATAAAATTAGAAATATGGAACTTCAAGGTTGGTAAATCTGGGAAAGAGCTTGCAAAACATTAACTTGTAACTTCAACTGCAAAATGTAATGAGCTGTTCTTGAAAAAAGCCGATCCGGATTCAACCCTTGTCCTCCCGGAATCAGCTTCTGCAACTTCCTCACCTTCAATCTTACAGACCCACGAGCAGCCGCCGCCGCCGCCGAAGATCGCCTCCGTGATCTCCTCCACTTGGCCTTCGTCTTAAAGAAACCCTTGCACCTCCTAGAGCACTCCATCGATCGAATGGAGTAATATTAGATGTTGCAATGCCAGACAGAGAGTGTCTTCAACTTGATAATTTTTTTTCTCTCGCTAGAAAAAGAAAAAGGAAAAAGGAAAAAAAAATGAGGAAATGAGAGGAAGGAGTAGTGTGGAGAGGTATAGATGATGAGAGTTTATAGGAGGAGACGGGTGGCCATGTGAGCCGAGCCATGAAGAGGGGGGTTTTTTTGGCGACGACTCGGTTTTGGGTTGTCGTTTTGTGGGATGTGGACAATGGTGGGGTCCTGACCAAGTGACCATGCATTAGTTTTCAGCGACCTACGCACGTGTCTGACAGCTCTCTCGCACGCTCACTCCGCCCACTAATCCCTTCTCTTATATGTCCTCGTAATCCCCCGAATCCCGACAGTTACCTCCACACGTGTATTCATTTCATCCGTTATCTTCCACGTCATCCAACTCTTGCCGTTAGTGCGCGCTAGATTTAAATTCAAACCACTAACAAGAAATCCAATTAATGTCCCACTATTTTTAATTAATCTTTTCTCTTTTTACTAGAGTGGTACATAATTTTTTCTAAATCAATCAATGTGATCTTTTTAATCAAATTTTTAACGTCAAACCTAACAGAATATGTATATTAATCATTCTACTCCTAACTTTCATTGATTGAATTGTATTATGTGTAATTTCTGTTCAGATAAGGCCACGTCATCACAAGACCGATACATCGTCATTTTGATCTCAAAGCAACCTTATAAATTAGGGATCACCTAGACATTGTTTTAGAATAAGTAGCCGAGGACATTGTCGGCCATAGACATAAGTATCCAAGTGCATTAATATTCTCGCAGGGCATTAATTACCTGTCAGTATAACCTCGATGACAGATATATAGTACGGCTTTGCTCGGACAAAAAGTTGTTCGCATTTAATGCATCTGACGATATTTATGATGAGCCTGACCAAGCCCTGTATCTTGTCATCGAGAGGGTCAAACGCATTAATTGCCCAGACATTGCAGGTTACCGTTCAACCACTCATCCTGTCTTATCCCTTGACAGACGCTCCGAGAATACAATTATTTCACGTTTAAGGTAACATATGGTTGACCAGATTTGCAGATAACCTAAACATTCCTCAAGTAGAAGAGAACAAAAAGAATTTCTGGTTGACTATAAATAAGGTCATTTAAGAAGAAGTAAGATATGTTAATTAATATAACTCACTAACCTTAAAACTCTCTCAATTAGTTCATTTAGTTCTCCATTATATATGAAATGACTTGATCATCAGAGCTTAATCATCGGTATAAGTCGTCAGACACTCCTCACCGATCTTTTTCTGCTTTTAAATATCTATTTAGCAGCTTGCAATTACTTGGTTCTCACCACAGCCAAGAATCTTCTTGCAGATATCAAAGATCGAAATAGAAAGTTACAAGCTTAACTAACCATTAAATCCACCTTATGTGGTATAGTTGACCATTGTTAACCACCTAAACCATTTTTTACAGTCAACAAGTTAAAAATACAATTTTAATCTTTAACATTTTAGAATTTAACTAATTTACCTTCTAATGAGAAAAAAATAAAAAAATAAAAAAAAAATGATATGGAGATCCGCGGAGATGGATGGCAGAGATCCCAGATTGCCAAAATCTCCATCTCCTCTATTAATTTGGCTCTGATTAGAGAGAGAATTAAAAAACAAAAAAAAAAAACAAAAAAATGGACCTTTCACATGCATGTGCAGGAGTAGTGGTGGCGAATAGAGTGGGAAGCAGTTGTCAGGAAACTTGGAGGCCTTCACCGTCTCAACCTGTAACATCCATAATTTCGAATAATTAATTTTGGGGATATGAATATAATATTTGTGAGTTGAGGGGTGTAAAACGTAATTAAATGTATATTTATTTTTATGGTTTCCAGGAGGACCAGATGAAACGGTCCAGAAATGATGCATGAAGAGAAGGGTGAAAATCGGGCAGTGAGTACCGCGACCAGAGATCGCGATGAGTCGTTCGCGACGAAAATGGTGATTTCTGGCAGTGAGCACCGCGACCAGAGATCGCGATGAGCTGCTCGCGGTGAAAAATGTGAATTTTGGGTAGTGAGCAACGCGACCACCAGCGCGACCATGATACCGCGATGGTTGCTTGCAATGAAAGTGGTGGAACTGCTCCAGTGAGTACTGCGACCAGGTGGCGCGACCACAGGTCGCGATGACCGAATTTATATATATAAAAAAGAAAGCTTCTCGAGGAAGCCAAACAGAAAAGAAGAAGAAGAAAACGGGAAAGGCAGAAAAGAAAGAAAGGAGAGAAAGAAAAGAGAGAGAGAAAGGAAAAGAGAGAGAGAAAGGAAGAGAGAGAGAGAAGAAGAAGAAGGAGAAGAAGAAGAAGAAGAGAAGAAAAGGAAGAAGAAGAAGAGAAGAAGAAGAAGAAGAAAAGGAAAGAAAACGGAAAGAGAAACGAGAAAGAAAAAGGGATTTGTCGGAAAGAAAACGGTATCCAGGTTGGTGTACACCCGTTTTCGAAATCTTTACGAAAGTATTAAGTATTTTTAGTCTGAATCTGAGATTTATTTGAATAACTTCGTAATTATGTGTTTATATTGTTTTCGTTTGAATGATTTTACTTTAATCGTATTTTGATTATTATGTTCTCGTTGAAATTAATTGTTTCAGAACATCGTATGAATAAATTGTTTAAATTTCCATGAAATCATATATGTATATTTGTTAATAATATAGTTTGAATTTTATATTTGTTGAGTTGAACTTCGATTTGTAAATTACAGTTATTATTTGAAAATGTTGTATCGAAACGGCCCTAGGATACTTGGACATAGAAATAGATATAGGAGGTTGATATACCAGCTGGGTTCATTTAGCAGTACTGCATCGACATTGATATTGATATTGATGATTTATTATGTACCTCCTCATGGATTCGTCCAGAGGTAGGGAGACACGTACCTCCTCAAGGATTCGTCTTGGGGTAGGGAGACACGTACTTTCCCGATGATTCATTCCTGGGATAAGGCGATATGTATATCTCTAGGTTCCGAACACTCGGTCCTAGGGTAGGGAGATACGTACCAACTTAAGGATTTGTTCTAGGTTGGGAGTTATGTTCGACAGACAGCCACTGAGGTCGAACGACCCATATTCCAGTCCTGGATTATGTTGAGTATACCAAAGGGCTAGAATTGAAGTGAATTGAATGATATATTTATAAGTGAATTTCGAAATTGATTTTATACGTTTATTTCAGTATTTAAGTTAAAATGATTGTAAAAGAATTGAGAATTTAATTTAGTACGAATTATTAAATTGATTTAGTTGTTTTTATTAACCTGATTTCATATGATTTAAATTAGTGACTGAGTTGAATATGGTAATATTTTATTTACGTTCGTATTGTGAGATTTATATTATGAAAATTATGTTATGTTTTTGATAAATGAGTTTAATGTACACCCACTAAACTATATGCTTAGCGCGTCGGTTTTTATCGCGCGTAGGTTACAGGGATACCGAGGCAGAGAAAGAGTAGAGAGGAGGTACCTGCAGATTGAAGAGTTCAGAGTCACCACATTTATTGGGTAGTTATATAGTTTTGTATGTTATATTAAGTAAGTATGCATATACAGAAGTCTATAAATTCGATGATTATATATGTTTTGTAAATAATTTTATGATTTCTGTTTTCAATTTTTTTTTAAGGTTTGTAAATATTGAATTATGAATTATGTTATTTTAAAACTGTTGGAAAGTCGCACTAAACGGCAGAGTGCGCATTTGATTGAAAGGAGATTTGAAGTATTGTTGTGGATTTTATTTGATTTGAGTTTTATTTGAAACAGGTTTTGGGAAATCAGAAAAAAAAACAGAGGGAACTCTGCCGAAATTTTTGAAAATAAAGTTTGATGGGCTCACTAGAAAAATTATTTTTAAATTACAACTTTATATGATTTTATATGGTTTTTATTTTATAAACAGAATAAAGAAAGTAATTGAAAACCCGGTAACGCTCCCTAAGTTGATCCTGACAGGTCGGGTCAGGGGGTGTTACACAACCTATGAGTTGCAGAGAAAGTTGGTTCAGACATCTTTATTCGCTGACTCTTTTGACGATGTCTAATCATCTTTCTCTCTCATCACATCATTATATGTTGTTTTCTAGGTTATAATTGGTGGTAGCGGTAATGGTGGTAGAAGTTTTTAATTTGGTTGTATTGGTGTTGGTGGTTGTGTTCGTGTTTAATCTGGTTGATTTTGTACTTTCCATTATAGCTAAGCAGATGAGGTTAATTGTGAGTGTAACGCCCCTAATTTTAACGATATATAGTGTATAAACGAATAGTGATTTTAATCGATTTAACTCTTATTAGAAATATTATTTTCATGGTGTATTTGAATGATAATGGGTTCAATTGAATATTGATAAAGTTAATTGGTTATTGGATAAGTGTGGAATATTTTTGGAATAATTATCGAGATAGAATGTGATCGGTGGGTTAGTTTGATAATTAAAGGATGATTGGTAAATCACATGTGTTTAATTATAAATTTATGACATTGTAAGATTTTAAAATGTCAAGGGGGCATATTGCAATTAAAGATATATATAATATACTAACACAACAAAGTCAAAAAAAAAAAAAAACTTGCAAATACAACCAGAAAACAAACAGAAGCAAATCGTGAGAAAGAAGAAGAAAAGAAAGCCGAGAGAGAAAGAAGAAGAAGAGGAAGAAGAAGAAGAAAAAGGAAAGAGAAGAAGAAGGAGAAGAAGAGTAGGAAGAAAGGGTGATTCAAGTTTGGTGTATATAAGTTTTAATTTTTCCAAAATATTTCGGAATTATCAGATTATATTGATTTTGAATTATTTGAATTATATTAATTAGAATTTATAGTTTGAAACTGATTCTGAATTGATTTGAATTACGTATTCTCAAAATGTAGTTTATATCATAAATATTGATTGTGAATAATATTATGAATTGATTTTAATATGTTATGATATTATTATTGATATATAAAATATAATTGAAAGTGATTTGGAATATATTGCTTTATGAAATGTATTGAAAAATGATTTTGAGGTATTTTGATTTAATATTGATTTATGAAATATGTACGTATATGATTTTGAATTGATTTGATGCAATTATTGGTTTCCAAAATATATTTGAACATGATTTTGTATATTTATTTTATATGAATATTGATGAAATTTGGATTTCGTAAATTTGTATATCGATTTGGATTAATTGAAAGTTGAATTTATTTATAAAAGAACGATTTGTAAATGTGTATTGTGGAATTGAAATTACGAAATCGAAATTGAATGATTTGAAAATTGAATTTGTTGATTCTAAAAGAAATGAAATGTGTTGATATTGACTTTGAGACATGATATTGTAAAATGGCCCTGATATATATGAACATAAATGTGGATATAGGAGGTTGACATGTCAATTGGGTTATATAGCAGTACTGCACCGAAATATTGTGATGTACCACCCTATGGATAGTACAGGCCCTGAGTGCCGGTCCTAGGGTAGGGAGTTGATATGATATATTTCCGACAGAAGACACTGAGTGATCAATGTTAGAAATGGATATGTATATATAATGCCATTCGACGAGTAGGCACCGAGTGTCCGATGTCGAAATGGGTTCGGCGGGGAGGCACCAAGTATCCAATGTCGAACAACCCATAGTCCAGTCCTGAAACTATGTTATGTGTATCAGGAGCTCGAAATAGAAATTGAAATGTGATTTGAAATTATTTGAGATTGATATGATTTATGCTTTGGTTTGATTATATTTAAGCCCATATTTGAATATTTACTTGTTATTTTATTGTTGATTAATCGATTAAAATGTTATTATAGTATATTTGTAAATTCAGTTTTGTGTACGCCCACTAAGCAATATGCTTAGCGCGTAGGTAAGGAAGATTTCAGAAGTGAAAAAGAAGTGAAGAGTTGAATCTGCAGGAGCAAGGATCAGAGTCACATCATTCCTGAGCTTTTGGGTAGCCTTTTTGTGTTTCATATAGATATGTTTTTTTATTAGCATCCTTATACAGAAGGATTTTGTAAATATTTGTAAAAATACATGTTGTCTTTATATATTTTCTTTAAATGTTCATGTTTTATGGAGATAAGGATTTATTACTTTTAAATTGATATGGATTAAATGTTTTGATGAAATGATTAGGTAAGTCGCACTAAATATGGAAGAGTGCGCAAAAGTGATTGATAATTTTAGAAGTATTGATTTTATGATTTTACTGAAAACAGGTTTTGGAAAGTCAGAAAAACAGAGGAAACTCTAGCTAAATTTTCAGAAATTTAATTGGGTCATTATTAAAGTTTACGTTTTAATTTTAAAAGTATGGTTTTTATAAAAGTGAAGTAGAGATTTCAGTATATGGTAGCGCTCCCTGATTTGGTTTGAACAGGATTGGGTCAGGGGGTATTATAGTGAGTATTTTGTTTTTTGCTTTGTTTCCTCTCTTTTCCTTTTCTTTTCGTTCTTTGTGGGTTTTAAAGGTGTTGATGATCTAATCTGTTGAATACTCGGATGATGATACCTTGATGGGTCTGACTCCTTCAATCTTGCTAAGAAAGAATGGTTAGAAGGGACTTCGACGATTGGTCGGGATCACCCTCTGAGACTCAAGTCAGCGGACAAGTTGGAACTAATAAGCTTCTCCGAAGTAGGAGCAAAAGAGAAGGAATTTCAAAGATGCCAGTAAAAAGGAAATGAAACCGAAGGATTTTTGTAATTGGTTTTATTTTGATATGTTTCGTGGAGATCAATACGGAGATCAGGTTTCTATCTCTATCTGATATGAAGATCCCATATGGGAACTCCATCGGTATTTTTAAGTTTTAGTTTTTTTTTCTGTTTTCTTTTTATAAATTCAAAATTTAATTTTTTTTTTAATAATTCAAATTTTTTATTTTTTTAACCTAAAAAATATTTTTATGTGTAAATACTGAAATATCTCTAAAACCGTCAAAATTAACTAGTTGTTGACTACTAGAATGACAAAATTGATGGATAATTTTAAAATGATAGAGATCATGCGAGTCAAAAGAAAAAAGATCGGTCAAAGGATAATATTTACATAAAAAATAAGGACCAAAATAATTTTCACTCTTAATTAATTTTCTTTTTTAAGTTGACACTTAAAAGGTCAAAAGTTACTATATATATATATATTATAATAAAATATATATGGTAGGATCTGAACTCCTACTAAAAATATAAATAGAAAGATATATACCACCTAAATTAAAAAGGGGCGTGCAATTACACTAATTACTACCCACCACGATTTGATTAGTCGATTTAAACTAATATTTAAACAAAATTTTGAAAAATCTTCCAATCATCATTTACTAACATCCCAACTTGTACAGGCATTGTGAGTTGTGACGGACGTCAAAAGGTGAGCGTATATATAAATATGGTTTAGGAAACATTATATGTGTTGATATGATATGACATGATCATAAGCGATTCCCCATATAGGTGCAAAAAAGGAGTTTGGGTTCACATGTGTGTGTGTGTGTAGTGTTGTCCAATCAGGTTCTTGTGCTGCGACTTGGTTTCGTTCGTGGGTAACGTGATCATGAAGATCTTGATGGGGGAGGGGGAGAAGGGCCCACGTAAAATAATAATAATAAAAATAAATTAAATGACTAATTAATTAAATAATGATATATTTTTATTAATTTATTACAATAATTTTATTTTATGATTAAAAATAAAATAAATAAAAAATTAATTTTTTGGATACATTCCGGTACACCCTTAAACGGTAAACTGTCATCGCCCTTCTTACTTGTTTGTTAGGCTGTCCAGAAGAAAAATTAAATTAGTACGGGTCTGTTTGGCTGGCATGAAATTGGATTGACTCGAGTTGATAACTGATGACCAATTTGATTGGATTGGATGTTTTATATCTTAGTGGCTAGCTAGTGATGTGGTCAGCCACTCCTATACGTGGATGGTCCCAAACAAGGTATTTGCTTCTTCTTTCTGTACAAGTAAATAGTATTTGCTGATTTTTTTTTAAATAAATAAATGGAAACAACTATTTTTCTGCTTATTTTGGGCAATGATGATTTGAATTAATATTGATAAATGAAAGGGAATTTAGTAAAATTGTCCAAACAGTAGTCAACAATTGTAAAACTATCCAGGGTTCACTAATTTTTACAACCTCTACCCAAAGACTTTGTTTGGACAAATTTGCCCTTACTTTTACATTTGACCCACTGCACTTTCTTCTTCTTCTTCGCACTGTCTTCTTCTTCATCTAGACAAGTTTCTTCACCTCACCCGGTTCTCTCTTCGTCTCTTCTTCTCTTCTCTTCTTCACATTTTCTTATTTTTCCTCTCTTATCTTCTCCATAAATCTCTTACCCAACCTAAACCAAGAAATTCTCAAGTTATCTCTTGCAAATAAACCATCGATCCATCTCACAAAGTCTTTTTCTCCATCAAAAATTCCAAGGTTAGTGTTAAACTTTTTTTTTAGTCAATGCACACTTTTATGGGTTTTGAATCAGTTGTAGGCATTTTACATTTGTTAATCCTCCATAAAAAAAATGAAGAACGAATTTTTATAAATTTTTTTTTTCATCATGCCGGCCCGATGCTTTTGGCCAAATGAGTTTGGCCTGATGCTTTTGGCCTGATGGTTTTTCTTTATGTTTTTTCATCGTTTTTGGCCCGATGGTTTTCATCATGTCGGCCCGATGGCCTTGACCCGATGGTTTTCATCATGTATTTTCACATGGCGGCTCGATGGCCTTGACCCGATGGTTTTCATCATGTATTTTCAAATGGCGGTCCGATGGCCTTGACCCGATGGTTTTCATCATGTATTTTCACATGGCGGCCCGATGACTTTGGCCTGATGGTTTTCATCATGTATTTTCAAATGGCGACCCGATGGCCTTGGCCTGATGGTTTTCATCATGTATTTTCAAATGGCGACCCGATGGCCTTGACCCGATGGTTTTCATCATGTATTTTCAAATGGCGGCCCGATGGCCTTGACCCGATGGTTTTCATCATGTATTTTCACATGGCGGCCCGATGGCCTTGATCATGTATTTTCACATGGCGGCCCGACGGCCTTCAAAATGTATTTTCATTATGGCGGCCCGATGGCCTTAAAATTGTATTTTCATCATGGCGGCCCGATGACCTTGGCCTGATGGTTTTGAAATTGTATTTGCATCATGGCGGCCCGATGACCTTGGCCTGATGGTTTTTGGCCCGATGGTTTTTGTTCATGCTTGCCCGACAGTTTTGATACTTTAATTGAATTTAAGTTTTATTTAAATTTTTTATTTTAATGCAGGAAGGAGTATGGATGATGTGCAGTTGATAATTAACTGGGATGAACATTGGGTATGTAAACAAGGGGTTTATTGGTATGATGGCAAGAGATCGAAATGGGTGTTATTTCCAAGAGATGCAACTTATGCTCAACTATTAGATAAAGTATATGCCGTCACTGGGATTGACAGAAACTGCTTTCGAGTCATTATAAAGACGGTTGCTCATACCATCCGCCCAAGCATGCCTGTAGAGATAAGTGATGATGATGATGTTGTAATATTATTACGTTAAAAGAATGTTGACCCTTTAGTTTGTATAACCATGTTTGAGAATGAGCATAGTGACCGACAATTGCAGCAGCAATGTTTTCCAGAGTCATCTAATCAACAACACCATCCCATCAATCTTCAGTTTCCTTCATCGAAGGGAAGTAACCACATTCGGGAGGGCTACACACCACATTTAAATGATGCTACGGTTGATGATGAATTTCAATTTGTTGATGATATCAGTAACGAAGCCAGAGATAATGAGAAGTCCCAAGATGTTCAGGGTGTTGGAAACAGTAATGAAGAGTTGGTTCGAGCCACGTCTGTAATGTGTTCAATTAATGATGTTGAAGTAGCTTCGAGAGCTATGCTGATTCTGATTGCAAATGGGGAAGTCTTTGACAGTAAAAAAGAGTTGCACTCCCAACTAAGAAGGTACGCTGCTGCAAATCGTTTCAATTTAAAAGTGTGGAAGTCGGATACTTCACGTTTTGAGGTACGTTGTGCTGTTGGAGAATGCAAATAGCAGCTACATGCATTCAAGGTTACAAACACTGATTTTTTTCGGATTACAAGATTTGACGACAAACACAGTTGCTCAATGGAGAAAAGGTTTTCATGGAATAGAAAGGCTAGTGCACAGTTTATTGGACAACATATTAGGGAGAAATTTCGTGATGGTCGTATCTACAGACCAAAGCAAATCATAAGAGATATCCAAAATGAATTGGGCATTACAGTAAATTACCACAAAGGATATCGGGTTCATATCCTTTAGTATGTTACCTTATTATTGTCACATGTTAGAGGAAACAAATCCAGGGACGATGACGAATATTAAGACTGATGATGAAAATAGGTTCATGTATATGTTCTTCTCCATGAAAGCGTGCATAGATGGTTTTAATGCTGCCATTAGACCGGTTATTGCAATTGATGCCACATTTCTGAAGGGTTCATATAGGGGCATATTGTTTGTCGCTGTATATCAGGACGGGAACAACCAAATATTTCCTTTGGCATTTGGTGTTGCGGATTTCGAGAATGATGTTTTATGGAGTTGGTTTCTATCTTATCTACATGATACCATTGGAGATGTTGAAGATCTTGTTTTTGTATCTGATAGGAAAAACAGTATTGTCAAAGCTATTGCAACGGTTTTTCCAAATGCACACCACGGTGCTTGTTTCATGCATTTAGAACGAAATATGATTTCCATTTATAAGAACAAAAATCTTTCCATACCATTTCGGAAGGCAGCCAAGGCATACAGAGTTAATGATCACTCATTTTACATGGTACAGTGTTGAGCATTAGTGTTGGAGCTCATCAGTATGTTGTTGATGTTGGAGAAGAGAGGTGGTCCCGAGCCTTTTGTCCGAGAAAAAGGTACAACATTATGACTACTAATATTGCTGAGTCGATGAATAATGCAGTGAAAGATTTTCGAGAGTTACCCATTGTTGCTATGATTGACCGTATTCGAGATATGATGCAACGTTGGTTTCATGATCGACGCACAGTGGTTGCTTCTTATGATACACAGTTGACAGAAAGGGTTGAGGCACTTATTGGGGTTAGTGATGAATCTGCGCAACATATGAAGGTGTCCCCAATTGCATTGTACCAGTTTGAGGTGCACGATGGAAAACAGAATGACATTGTTGATTTAGAAAACTGTACATGCAGTTGTAGGGAATTCGATCTTGATCAGATTCCATGTGCAAATGCTTTAGTTGCCATAAAATATAAAGGATTGCATTACACAACATTCACCTCACCCTACTACTCGACTGCTTATCTGCTTTCAGCATACAGTAGTGAGATTCATCCAGTAAGCCATCAAGGTGACTGGTTGGTCCCAGCGGATGTTGCAAATACAATTATTCTTCCACCAGTTGCCCAACACCCACCAGGTCGACCAAAGAAACAATGTATACCTTCGATTGGAGAAGAGGTTGTACGCAGAAGGTGTATAAATTGTTGGCGCCACGGCCACAACAGCCAAACATGCAAGAATCCTAAAGTAGTTGAACCATCCGAATGATAAGGATATGCAAGATATGATTATGACCGGTTATTTATGATATTCTGTTTTGTTGTATTTAATTGCATTTTGATTCGGAGAATTGCAGGAAATGAACAATATAATTAACATTATTGTACAATTTGGAACACATTATTGTACTATTTCAATTAGCTGTTTTGTTATATGCAATTAACAGTTTTATTATTGTAATATTTCAATTAGCTGTTTTGTTGTATGCAATTAACAGTTTTATTTGGTTTTTGGAAGAGTTTTTAATCAATTAACTTATGAAAATTTTGCCAGAGTTTCCTCTATTTTTCTAACTACCCAAAACCTGATTTACGAAATCAATGCATTTAACAACATATGTATACACTTCAAAGCACAATTTTCAATCATTTGCGCATCCTTCCGTTCGATGTGACTTTTCCAATCATTTTATCAAAGCAAAAAAATTAACGTTTAAAAAATTTACCATTATTTTCTGAATAACCAATGATATACCTATAACCAATAATTTCCCAATAACCAATAATATTCCGATAACCAAAATTTACAATCATTCCCAATAACCAATAATATTCACATAAATGAAAATTTCAAAAAAAGTACAGGTCATTCTTCATCTTCATCTTCTAGCCGTGCAGAGTTTGCAAATATTTCAATGGATATTTTCTTCCTCAGAGCCGTCATTTGCTTTGCATTGAAATCAAACTTCTGTCTGTGTGCAACAATGTATTCAGCAAATACAAGGGTAAATGCACCACAGTGACCACTGCAATAATTTCAATATAATAACACTGTCAATTATTGAATCAATTATAATAACAATCAATATAAAAATATAGAGTTCAATCAACTTACGCCCCGCGTTGTTGTGGAACAGTATCGGGACCTAGTCTTTTGCATGCGAATGGAGCGACTTGTACTTGTCTCCCCTTATGTTCAAAATAAC
Source organism: Xanthoceras sorbifolium (assembly GCA_003430845.1). Taxonomy (NCBI): domain Eukaryota; kingdom Viridiplantae; phylum Streptophyta; class Magnoliopsida; order Sapindales; family Sapindaceae; genus Xanthoceras; species Xanthoceras sorbifolium. Next base: position 8,141,040 of record CM010621.1, on the reverse strand, counting down.
CTCCGCTATACATAAGGGACGGCAGAAGAAGTGCTAGTGGGGCGACATATTGCTCCCGAAAAGACTGATCAGTGTCCTTACATAAAGAATCATAGATCCGTACTTTTCTTTCAACAAGATTAACAGCCGCCAACACCCAATGATAACCATCCACATTCATAAGCATCAACAACTACATTGAACACATAATTGTCATTTAACTTATAAAGATATTGAACTGTAAAATAGCTGCATGATTACACTTACATTATCGATCTCTCACCATGGACGAGACCCTTCAAGTCGTTCTCCGAGAACATAGCCAAGGTAAAAATCCTCCCATTGAAAGGTAAGGGGATCGTATGCCTCCTGCGATATAGTTCCATCCTCGTCCTTCGGAAGTTTTTTCCACATGTGTTAAAGGGTTGTCTACAAAAATTTAAAATATCAGTATGTTCTTTATAAGTAAATCATGGAAAACATTTAAATAATTTTTATTTCAATTACAACTTACAAAGAATGTTGGATCAATCAAGTTGTAATTTTGCGAAAAAAATGGTCGGATGCGAAAGCTGGCGCCTCCGTAGTACTGAGAAATAAGCCTCAATGTGCTGTTTTGTGGTTAGATCATGAAAAAAATATTGCCATTGAAAACTCATCATAAGGAACATTGCAAGTTAATGACATTAGCATGAAAGTAACAAAATAATTTGAATTTATTTACTAACCCAGCTGTCCAACCAATCGGTCGCACTCTCAAACGTCTTGAAAAATTCAGAGGTCGCATCCATTGGTGCCCCAACATAGCACCTGCATATACGGTATAATATTCAGAGGAAATTACATTAAACATCACAACAAAAAAAGAAGTCTGAAAATAGGTTATGCACTTAAATTATATATGCTTACCTAGCTTTCTTATTTTTTTTGGAAGCCTCGTACTCCGACTGTACTTCCTTATGAACCGGTTTTAAAGGGTCGAACTTAATTGGATTTGCAGACCGGGTCTTTTGCTTTTTTGGCTTAGTCGGGTCAATGTTCGGGCTAGATACGAATGCAGAACGCTTACGCTTCCTCATACCATATCTTACGCCGAATGCTTTTTTTTTCAAGAGCTTCGACACTCTGATTACCTGTGGCACTCATGATATTCAGCAAGGGAGAGGGAGGACAGTAAATAGTAAGCTGTAGGCATTGATCGGGTTCAACACCCTCCTCCTTTGCTTCATCATTTCTAAGATCAGTTGTATCGTCCACATGGTAGGTTGTATCAAAGATGTCGTCACTCTGATGCAGTGAATACAACAGTATACGGTTAATAAAATGTCAAAACGGAAATGACAAAGTTCGACGTGATTAAATAAAAAAGAAATTACCTCTGGCACCTTAGTTCCAGCTGTAAATTTTTCCTTACTACCTCCTGTCTTGCAGACAACTTCAATCAATTTCTCAACTCCTTTCCGCATCTCATCAAGTTCTGTTTGTAGGGTTGTAAACCCTTTGTCAACTTTATCATTCAGTGCGGTCATAGAAGTCTGTAGACACTTGACTTCTGTGTGGAGGCCATCCAATTTTCTATGCAAATCTTGTGAGTCCTAGCATAATGTCCAACAAAAAGTTAAATTAACATTTACATAATATTTAATGAACGATACAATTAAGGGACAATATTGGCTACATACCGATGGCCTCCGTCCAATAGGCCGCTCTTCTTGTATTTCAGCTTGCTTATGTTTCGATTGTGGTTGCTCTTCTTCAGCAACATCATCACTATGATTGTCATCACAATACTCGTCATCGTCCTGATCACCAATCTGTATATTTGGGGCAGACGGATCATTTGAGATGGTAGCCTTCTCCAACCCCGTCAAATATGACAACTTCAATTCTTCCTCCGTTGGTTTCAAAGTTTGAAACGTTGAAATCTAACCCACAAAAAAAAAAAAAAAAAAAACAACCCACATAGCGTTATAATAAAAATTTATATACCTAACAGAAGTCTTGGAATGTAGTTCATACCTTTCGCCTACTGAAAATCTTAGTTCTCAAAGCCTCATATCCAGGACTCGTTTTGACTTCTCAGTTCAGAATACGAGGGGCTGTACGAGACACTCTGGTAGTAAAATTCTTCTTCGAGTACAGCGGAATCGCTTCAATTGCCCATACCTAGCAAATAAAACAAGACTATGTTTCAATAAGAGTTTTAAAGAAGTTAAGGGTAAAAAAAGTTAAACACTTAAAATTACCTGAAAAGCATAGACAAATCCATACATGTTGATCTTCTCTGCTGTATGGCTCGGATCCTTTTTAGCCTTTTCCTTAAACTTCTGATCTCGACCTTTACAACAGGTCGATAAAGAGTTGAATGTCCTTGAATATACATAGAAACCCCATGGGAACCGATTGAATTCTTCTAAATTATCAACTAACTTCATTGCCCAATATTTGACCTTAGTCCTCAAGTCTTTTCCAAGCAATGTTATCTCTAAGATCAGCAACAAAGCTAGTTTAATCATGTCATCATCATCATCATTTTCTTCCTCCAGACGTTCGAACAAACTTTGCAATTTGGTTCCAGTCACCTTTTTTGCTCCCTTAAAATATTTCTGGCGAATTCTACACATATCATCTTCCTGTATAGTAGGGACGACTGTATCCCCACGACGTAGATCGCTCACGAGGCAAAACTCGTTTGCACTGAACCGTATTGTATTCCCACCAATCACAAACCATATTTCATTTTCAGCCTTGTCCACATGGCACTCCCGCAACAAAATGTGATGACAAAATTGACCCGTGAAGGACATTTCATTAACATCTAAGAAATGCCCAAAGCACATTCCTCTTATTTTTTGTTGTTGACGTTCCGTCAGTTTATTCTTAATCAGCCTGATGCAACCCCATTTAGAATACGTCGTCATTTTGGCATGGAAAAATTTTTTTTCCTTAATTTTCATACTGTCAATCAACTTGTCACTTACCATTGAATATTAGCCTGCAAAAAAAAAAAAAAATTCGAATTCATCAACAAACTAAAAAATATAACGCTTACAAATATAAATTTTATTTCATCAAACCAGGCTAGTCCGATGATTTAATTTCATCGGGTCGCAGTGGCCCGATACTTTGATTTCATCTGGTTTTGTTTCATGGTGATGGTTGCAGGCTAGTCGATGGTTTAGTTTCATTGGGCAGATGAAACAAAACCATCGGCCAGTCGTGGCCCGATGATTAAATGTCATCGGGTCACCGCGACTCGACGGTTTTGTTTCATCGGGCCACGGTACCACCATGAAACAAAACCATCGGGTCGCGGTGGCTCGATGCTTTGATTTCATCTGGTTTTGTTTCATGGTGATGGTTGTAGGCTGGCCGATGGTTTAGTTTCATCGGGCAGATGAAACAAAACCATCGGCCAGCGGTGGCCCGATGATTAAATGTCATCGGGCCACCGCGACCCGACAGTTTTATTTCATCGGGCCACGGTGCCACTATGAAACAAAATCATCGGGTCGTGGTGGCCCGATGCTTTGATTTCAAAACAATGTTTCATGGTGATGGTTGCAGGCTGGCCGATGGTTTAGTTTCATCGGGCCGATGAAACAAAACCATCGGCCAGCGGTGGCCCGATGATTAAATGTCATCGGGCCACCGCGACCCGACGGTTTTATTTCATCGGGCCACGGTGCCACCATGAAACAAAACCATCGGGTCGCGGTGGCCTGATGAAATTTAATCATCGGGCCACGGCTGGCCGACGGTTTTGTTTCATCGGCCCACTGTGACCCGACGAAATAAAACTTTCGGCCAGCTGTGACCCGATGAGTTTTTCATCGGGTCACAGCTGGCTGATGGTTTAGTTTCATTGGGCCACTGTGTCCTACGAAATAAAACCATCGGCTAGCGAAGACCCGATGACCACTGTGACTCGATGAAACTAAATCATCGGCCAGCGAAGACCCGATGAGTTTTTCATTGGGTCACAGATGGCCGATGGTTTAGTTTCATCGGGTCACTGTGTCCTACGAAACAAAACCATCGGCCAGTGAAGACCCGATGAAAAACTCATCGGGTCACTGCTGGCCGATGGATTTGTTTCGTCACAGTAGTCCGATGAAAAACTCATCGGGTCTGAGCTGGCCGATGGTTTAGTTTCATCGAGCCACTGAGATACTGGCCCTACGAAACAAAACCATCGGCTACCCGTGGCCCGATGCCCAAAACACAAATTTCTACACAAAAAATCAGAAGAAAAATCAATGAAGAAACGTTTTTCCTTACTTTCAATTGGTGTGGAATGTTACCACGGAAGAAGGAGACGATTTCGTTGCTGTGACCCGATGAAAAAATCATCGGGTCTCAGCTGGCCGATGGTTTTGTTTCATCGGGTCACTTAGACACAGTGGCCCGATGAAACAAAACCATCGGCCAGACGTGGCCCGATGCCCAAAACAATGATTTGTAAACAAATAATCACAAGAATAAATTTTTCCTTACTTTGAAGAAGAAGATGATTTCCTTGCTGTGGTCGAAGAAGAACGCGACTACGGCGGAACCTGTAAACACAAACGAAACGAAGAAGACGAAACGAAGAAGACAAACAGCAGCACAGAACACAAACGAAGAAGACGAACAACTCCAGCGATGAACAACAATTGAGATTCACAACAGTAAAAACAATTTGGTCAAAAAATGTAAAGTCAAAACGTGGAGCCTGGGTCAAATGTAAAAGTAAGGGCAAATTTGTCCAAACAAAGTCTTTGGGTAGAGGTTGCAAAAATTAGTGGACCCTTGGTAGTTTTGCAATTATTGACTACTGTTTAGGCAATTTTGCTAAATTCCCTAAATGAAATTGAATTTATCAATTACTACAGAATATGGGCAATATCTTACCAACTAGGATATGTATAATATATATATATATATATATATATATATATAATTAATTATACAATATGTTGGTTGAAATAATGGAAAAAAGTTGATTATTATATTTACCTCACTATAGTGTATTATATATATTGAGACTTTTTTTAAAATTGATGAGAAGTCTATATTTAATACTTCATAATTTTTATATATTTTATTGTGGGTGATTTTTCAAGAATAGATTTGTCATATAATAAACCCCATACCAAGACCCAAATATGCAATTTGGGCCCAAGATGTCCAAACGGGTCAATACGCATTTCTTAAGGCAAATGAAGCTCTCGGCAACAATATAAAAGTCAAGAGACCAAGCATTTATTCGAGACACTTATTGGATAAGTGTAACAGAGAAGGCTCATGCTGCCTACCACATTAAATGTTCCTACAAATCCCTGCCGCCTATCAAATCAGCTCTGCAACGCCGACTGGGGCACCATTTCATTCAGAACTCTGCACATTTAATGCACTTGACAGCATTAAATATGCAGGCATTTAAAGCTAAACATGTCTATACAATGACATTGATTGCGATGTGACCCGAGCCATACAGCCGGTCATTTCCCTTAAATACAATTCCGAAGAAATCATGATTGAAGGGAGAAATAGGCGGCCAACCATCAGAGCACTCAACTAACTAGGCCCAAACTGGAACTGTACTAGGAGAATGTTGATTTTCCTATAAATAGCTCCAAAAAAGAGGAATAAGGTAACGTTCTTACATAAAACAACACAGAATACTCTATAATCCTTATTACGAGATCTTTTTTCTAACAAAAACTAACTTGATCGTCGGAGTTTAATCGCTGGTACAAGTCTGGCACTCCTTAATGATTTTTCTTTGATTATAGATTCAGTCATCCGACAAATTCATTTTCAAGCCTTTGTCGTTGCCGAGCACTATAACACAACAACTAACCACCTCTTCTACTTCATGTATCGTGTTTGACTATCATTGACCACGTGATCCAATTTTCATTGTTAACAATTTGGCGCTAGAAGTAGGATTGTATTTCATTCCTCTGAGGATATCTTGAAACAATGGATTCGCGTGACCAAAATAAGAAGTGCAAACCCTAACAAATGACACCAACGGAGATCCCTCTATCTCCGATCAGACAAATCCCTCGGGGTTTCACCATACCAGACAGCACGCCAGACACTTCACTCTCACTCCTCCGATCACTCCACAAATGGAAATGTCTACTCAAGATATGCACCAAGTGGGATATTATTTCCAAAGACTCATGGAGATCATGGACAACAAAGTCATTACTCCTTCGGAAGGAAGAGATAAAGGAGATGCGGGTCCTAGTAAAAGAGCTCCTTCCCACAAGATGCACACTAACAAAATGAATGAGGCATTAATACCTTATGTGCTTTTCTCAAGTGAATCTTCATCTCATTTAACCAGCAGCTCAAGGACATAGAAGAGTCCAGCCCGAGGCAAGCGCAAACAACACCGAGAGAATAGTTAAAAATTCCATTTCAGCACAAGGCGAAGGACACCCAAACAGGCACGACAACACTATGAAAACGATTCCATCCAAAAACAAATAGAATATGACGAAAACTAAGAATCAAGCTATAATGACAGCTCCGCCGATGATAAAGACTTAATGCGAGAAAAGATCCAACGATTGAAAGAAGGATTAAAGCAGGTCCAGCGTGAAAACCAACCCCTCAACAGCTTGACACAATACTTGGATATAACAAGTAAGTTCACAAACAGTGTTGGTAAAAAGGTTCTCCAAAAACTTCAAGATGTCGGCTATGGGTGAGTACAAGGAGGACAGAGATACTGTTGAGCACGTATCTCGCTTCACCACCCTCATGGAAACTTAAACTCGAGATGATAGATACTTTGCCAAGCTTTTCCTATCACTTTCAGAGATCTACTAGGCAATTGGTTCCGACAACTCCCCCTCCGCAGGATTAACAACTTTGATTAATTTAGCAGGGCATTTTCTCAGCAGTTATGAGAAGTGTACAGAGGAAGAAATCCTTATCTCACCCGTCGTCGGTAAAACAGGAAATAGGAGAACCAATCAGAATCTACATCTTACATTTCAACACAGTTCAGATGGTGGACTTTAACGATACATCTACTATCAACATATTCACTAATGGTCTATAGAGTGAAGTATTCTTCTTCCAATTGAGAAAGCAATGACCTAAATCATATCTGAAAATGGTAGAGATAGTGGCCGACTATGCATGTGCAAAAGAGGAAAAGATAGCCTAAGGAGGAAACCTCGTGCATGGGACTCGCCCAAACGAGTCAAACAACAAAAAATGCATGCATAGCAAAGAAGATGCCGATAGGTCTAGAGGGATAGATCCTCGCGACGACGGACGAGAAGCCAATAATCAATCAAGGGAAAATAGATGAAATGAAAATCTATTTAACCGATATACACCCCTTGACGAGAGAATGTGAATATATGCTATCAATTGCTCAAGACAAAGAAATCGCGATGGCCAGGGAGAATGGCATCGACGCCCTAGAAGTGCGACAAAGATAAATACTGTTGTTTCCACCTCGACCACGGTCATGACACATTAAAATGCGATAAGCTGAAGAATTATATAGAGAACTTAATTATGGACGACCACCTAAAAGAATTCATTCAGAAGGCGAGCGTCCTCCCCAAACCAGGGCATCATCGGAGAAGAGAACAGATCATTCCCGAGAGCCTTTAGAGCCAGCTCGCTCTCGAAGTTCTAAGAAATCCAACGGGCGATCAGAAAGCCTAAAGGCCAATCTTATCCATACAATCCATAGAGATCCAGAAACCGACACTCGTAATAAGAAAAGAAAAGCAGAAATTCGAGAATTATCTAACCAAAGGCAAACCTCGACCATAAACTTGATTCATAGAAATGCCAAAAGGCAGAAAGAGGGTTGGGACCCAATAACATTTACAGCAGAAGATGGGGTGTGAATCGACACCAAACCCAATGATACGATCGTTGTGGAACTTCAAATTGCCCACAGAAAAGTCTGTCGCATAATGATCGACAACGGTAGTTTCACGACCGTGCTTATGGCTTAAATGGCTTTTGGTTTCCAATTTTCATTTGGAATATGAAAAAATAAGAAGCTTTTTGCCGACATCTTGCACATCTCAGTATTTAATCAGCTGAGATTTCAACCGAAGGATCTAGAACAATTCAACACTTCTCTCCGAGCATTTGGTGGTTTAATAATAAAATCATGGGATACTGTGATACTCCCTATAAGAATAGGAGTCAAGCCATGCAAGAAAACGGTACATGTGGAATATGTGGTAGTAGATATACCCAATTGGCCTTACAATGCCCTACTGGGAAGGCTTTTTCATAACAAAATTAGGGCGGTAATAGTCACATACTGCCTCAAAGTAAGGTTTCCCACCGAAAACGGAGTCGGAGAGTTAAAGGGTTGTCAAGAAATCCGTCCGCTTTCAAAGACAAGGGAGTCACATAAATTTGCCAAATTGAATCTAGAGAATGAAGATAAGCTCTCTAACAGAGGAGAGAGAAAGGCTGTATAACATTGCTAGATAAGCTGACTACTAATCGAACAAGATCGCCCGACTAGGGGAAAGCGTCCTCAGTGTGATATAGTCTTTGTGTTGAATATAGGTGGGAAAGGGTCAGCTAAAAAAAGCATGATATAACGTTTGTCCAATCTTGAGCAGTGAAAACCCATTTGACAAGAAGAATCCACGCCCTCAAATAAAATCAAGTTTGACGTGAGTTTTTAAACTATCTCTTAAAACTTAGTGGCGACTATGCCCTCCAATTAAATCAAATTGGAGATGGGTTTTTAAACTATATCTTAAAACTTGGTGGCGTCCACACCCTCAAATAAAATCAAGTTTGAAATGAGTTTTTAAACTATCTCTTAAAACTTGGTGGCGACCACACCCTTAAATTAGATCAATTTCGAGATAAGTTTTTAAACTCTCTCTTGAAACTTGGTGGCGACCATGCTCTCCAATTAAATTAAGTTCGAGATGAGTTTTTAAACTATCTCTTAAAAACTTGGTAGCGACCATGCCCTCAAATAAAATCAAGTTCGAGATGAGTTTTAAACTATCTCTTAAAACTTGGTGGCGACCACACCCTCAAATAAAATCAAGTTCGAGATAAGTTGTTAAACTATCCTTTAGAACTTGGTGGTGACCACACTCTCCAATTAAAATCTAGTCCGAGGTAAGTGCTTAAACTGCCTTTTGAAATTTGATGCTAAGGACATTTTTCGATCAAAAAGACCAAATTCAAGATGAACTCTTAAAAAATTAAGAACTGACGACCGTTAACTTAATTCAAACACTGTCCCAAAATTGTTCATCCGACCACTTTTTATAACTTGGGGTTAGAGATGATGTAAACCTTACTATAATCTTAAATTCACAGTTAGAAGTTGTTGTGATCTATGGCTTTACACAAAAAAAAAAAGGCAATGCTCACTATTCAAAGAAATCATGATCTCAATTGTGATTATAAAAATAATGAGTGTTAAACGAAATCAAAGTCACACAAAAATTTGTACGATAAACCAAATATTTCAAAAAAAATAACATATCGTCCTCAAAGGAAAAAATACACAACTCAGATCAAAATGTTGGAGGATGCGAATCCCTCAAAGTATCTCTGCTTGCGGCATTAGAACTCTCGTCAATGTCCTTCCCAGATGGGGAAATGTCTTTCGCTTTCCTCATAAACGAGCTGAAAGTAGATGCATCATCATCTTCGATATCTTCATCATCAAAGGTTAAAACAACCTCTTCTTCATCGTCAGACACGAAGGAGGAATAATCATGGTCACGATTGAGCCCCTTATCTAGACACGCTCCCATGACTAATGTACCGTCCTTACCAGTGACAAAGTAAGTAGGCTTTCCATCTTCTGTAGGAACTTCTGTATGCATATCTAGAAGAGGGAGCCTCATCATTTGACAATGTGCTCGCCATAGTTTCCTTTCCGGGCCAGGGTCTCCTTACATTCCTTCTCATTCATAAGAATGGTTGCCTCAAGTTTCTCTAAGAGTTCCAAAGCCACATCGTATTTGAGGAAAGTATAACTTACTCTCATCTCATTTGCATACTCCTGGTGCATGAAACAGTCGAAAGCAGGAGACCTTTTATACCGATCCACAGCTCGAATTTCCAATTTCAACCTAGCCCCCTCTATTGTTACCACATAGGCTTTAATATTATCCAACATCTCTTGCCTTTGCATCTCTACCGAGACCAGTTGATTCTTGACTTCGGCTCGACCTTTAATAGATTTATCAAGCCGATCGGTCAAGGACGATATAGCCTATTTATTCTTTGTAAAGAGTGCGGCATTCTCGGCCTCTAGAGTAGCCACTAGCTCACGAAGAGCATCCATCGCCTTAGCCATAACGTCATTCTCATGGATGGCGGCATCCCTCTCCTTGGCAGTAACATTAATGTTTATAATGAACTGTAAAAGAAAAATGGTCAGAGTTTTATCAACACAGATATTAATAAAAACGCTACTCGAATATAAAGAAATACTCACCACGATGGAAAAATCCATGTAAGATCGGATCTGGTGCTCTAATGACCCAGAAAGAACCCATTTAGCACTAATGTGATCCTTCAAGAAGACCCTCCTGGCTGTGGCGCTCTTCAAAATGACATCGGTCGAAAGAGGGATGTGATGGGAGGGATTGACAACATGAGGACCTTGTTCCCCACTCGAGAATGGGGGTGGGGTAACTGTGTCTGGGATAAATGTCTCAATTAACACAATAGTTCCACCGATCTTAACATTGGCGAGGCCTTTCCCTTTTTGGTTCGACCCACATTGAAGTCTACCATCGATAAACCGCTCTAAACCCACGCCCAACACATTTTTATCTTGCTCGGTTGAAGGAAATGGTAGTATGGATTCCCTTGCAGTATCAGGGAGTAGAGGCACAAAGCTTAAAGGGACTGCCGCCCGAGCTGCCTTCTTCAAAGAGCATTGAACCCGATTGGGCTCAACCTTAGAAATAATAGAAGCAGCCTCATTTTCTTTCCGACTGCTATAGATTTTGAAGGCACCCTACCTTTTCTCTATTCGTATTCGGATGGTAAGCGGTTACCCCCTGGGCTCAACGATTGGCCCCGCTCGGATTAGAAACAAGAACCTATTGATTCACCTTCGCTTTGAAGGGTTTATCAACCTCAACACTCGGTGAGACAACCTCTTCCTCCTTACTAGGAGAGTTAACAACCTTTTTGCGTTAGTGGCAACAACGACCCTTTCGACGTACTGTCTGGTAGTAACAAAATCAGCAGATGAGCCCTTCAACCTGCGGCCCAATGTCTTATAACATCTCGGGGGTACTTTAGTCGTTTCCTTCCCCGTTCGGTGAGATCGAACAATATCTTCCTCATTGTTAGACGATTCGACTTCCTCATCGGTGCCTTTTCTGAGTTCCATCCACAAAGTTACGACGGCGTTCTTGGCCTCACCCATCTTTCAGCCACTCATAGGGCCATTCTCTTGTACTAAGAGCAAACTAAATAAGGATTAAAAATGAATAACGAAACATATGAACAGACAACACAAATAGGCTAATTAAGAAAACTTACTACGAGGACGACCGGAAAGATAAACGTCCGAAGAAGTTGTAAAAGCTTCAAATGCACTGCCCAACAGCGTTTGCTCGCAATACAATAGAGAGGTAGCCCGAGCATCCAATGAGGTAGTAATCGCTCGGGCACCCTTTCTACTTCCCTCCGAGTTAGCGGTGGCCCCTCACTCCATGAATCTGTTAAGAAATAATGCCATTAACTAGGCTTTATAAAGTGGCAAGGAATAAATACTGCTGGAAGGCCTTGGCCGGGTCAGCTTTGACAACGCGACACTAATTGCCATCAACGAAAAACCAGGGGGTCTTCTAATATTTATTAAAGGTAGGGAGCCCCCAGATAAACGCTATATTTTTAGAGTCAAATGAAGTGATTATCTTCCTTGATACTTTCTTGTCGTGCATCCCAGTTGCCAACCATCGGCTTGAATTAAAAGCGGAGAAATGGAAGGATTCGAGTTTGTTGGGAGATGGCATCAAACCATAACAACTCTTAATCTCGTTTGGTGAAGGGGGTGGGGAACCTAGAGATTTTCAAAGCGAATGGACCACCATTAATGTTCGGTAGCCATTAGACGGGAGCTGGGCAGGGGCCAAATAGGCTTCGCTGAGAAGCGAGCAATAAAATGTTAAAGTGGCAAGGTTACGCACAGCTCAGCATCAACCCATATATTGCTACCATCCCTGTGGGTGGATTTCACGTCGTAGCCAGATGAGAAGGAGTGAGCCTCACTGTAGATGAAAGGACGAAGTAGGTGTAACATCCCTAATTTCAAATAATTAATTTTGAGTATATGCATATGATATTTATGTGTTGAAAGGTATAAAACTGGGCAGTGAGTATCGCGACTAGGGATCGCGATGAGCTGCTCGCGGTGAAAATGGTGATTTTAAGCAGTGAGCACCGCGATCAGTTACCGTAACCAGAGATCACGTTGACTAGCTCACGATGAAAATGTTGAATTTGGGCAGTGAGCAACGCGACCAGGCATTGCGATGAAAGCGGTAAAATCACTCCAGTGGGCAACGCTACCAAGTGGCGCGACCACAGGTCACGATGACTGAATTTTTATAAAAAAAATAAGAGGCGGTAAAGCTTCTCGAGGAAGCAAACCAGAAAAGAAAGAGAGAGAACGGGAGATGAGCAAAAGAAAGAAAGAAAAAAAAAAGAAAGAGAGAGAAAGAATAAGAAGAAGAAGAAGAAGAGAAGAGGAAGGAGAAAGGAGAAAGGAGAAAGAAAAAGGAAAAGAGAATTAGAAAGGAAGAGATGAGGAAAGAGAAAAAAGGAAAAAAGAAAATTCAGAAGAGAAATAATCGGAAAGAAAACTGGTATTCAGGTTGGTGTACACATCTTTTTGAAAAACTCTGTGATTTATTTTTGTGTTTTGATTCGAAACTGAATTTCTTAATTTGAGTTAGTTCGTTTTTCGATTAATAACGATTATATTCGAATAAATGATTTGAGAATATTGTTTGAACTATGAATATGGTTTTGAAAATATTATTGCTGAATTTCGAATATTATTTTGATATATGTTTTGGAAATGAAATGCTTTACTATAAAGTTTGTGATTTGTGAAACTGTATTGAAATGGTCATAGGATACTTGGACATATATGCGGATATAGGAGGTTGGTATACCAGCGGGTTCATTTAGTAGTACTACACCGTTATTGATATTGATGTTGATATTATATACCTCCCCAAGGATTCGTCCTGGGGTAGGGAGACACGTACCTCCCCAAGGATTCGTCATAGGGTAGGAAGACACGTACCTTCCTAAGGATTCGTCCTGGGATAGGGAGATATGTACCTCTCTAGGTTCCGAATACTCGGTCATAGGGTAGGGAGTTATATGTACCACCCTTGGATTGTACGTGCCCCAAGTGCCGGTCCTTGGGTTGGGAGTTATGTTCGACAGACTGCCACTGAGGTCGAACGACCCATATTCCAGTCTTGAATTATGTTAAGTATACCAAGGACCAGAATTGAGAATGAATTGAATAAAATGATTAGAAAAGAATTGAAAACTGAATTTTGTATGAGTTACTGATTGAATTTAGATGCTTTTATTAAACTGATTTCATATGATTTATTCCAGTGATTGAATTGAATTTTATAATGTTGTTATATGTTAACATTGTAATATTTTATTATAAAATTATTTTATGATTTTGAAAACTGAGTTTAGTGTACACCCACTAAGCTATATGCTTAGCGCGTTGGTTTTTATCACGCGTAGGTAATAGAGATACCGAAGAAGGAAAAGATTGAAGAGGTGTTAGCTGCAGACAGAGGATCAGAGTCACCATACTTTTGGGTAGATATATATATACTGTTGTATAATATGGTTAGATACGCATGCATATACAGAAATTTGTAATTGCGTTATATATTTATGTTTTGTAAATAATTGTTTTATAGTTTCTGTTTTCATTTTCAAAGGATGATAAGTAGTGAATTATGAACTGTTTTATTTTAAAACTGTTTGGAAAGTCGCACTAAGGGTGCGCAATTGATTGAAAGTTTGATTTAGAAGTGTTGAAATTATATTGTGTTGGACTTTTGTTAAAAACAGGTTTTGGGAAATCAGAAAAACAGAGGGAACTCTGCCGAAATTTTTTTAAAACTGATTTTGATGGGCTCACTAGAAATGATTTTAAAGTATAAATTATTTGATTTTCAAATTATAAACAGAATTAAGAAAAGTTTTGAAAACTCGGTAGTGCTCCCTGGGTCGATCCAGACGGGTCGGGTCAGGGGGTGTTACATTAGGAGGTGTACATAAGTAAGTCGGCAATGCTAACCACATTCGACTTGCAATCTAAGAAACTAGGATCCGAGGAACAATATTTTGCCATCCTATTTTTATGGTCCTCACGGTCGGAATCTTAGACAAATTGCTCGGTCAAAAGTGAAGGACCTCTCGTTATAGGGACAGTTCGAGGAGACACAGAAGACATCGAAGAAGCACTTGAACTCACGTCGACAACATGCGCATGAGAATAATCAATATTTATAGGAGTCGGTTCATTGGGGTCTCGCTTTATGAAGGCCACGAAGCCAACTTGTTCCAATTCCTCCATTTTTCGCTTAAAATGCAGTATTCGAGTACAATCCATTTCTAACTAAAAGAAGAAACATAAGCAAAAGAAACTCACCAAGGAAACAAAGAAGAAGAAACCCGAGCCGAGAGTTACAGGTCAGAAGTCAAAGAGGCTTCGTCACTCACTTTGAGACTAGAAAGTTCTTCGAGTCCAAAGAAAACTTTCGTAGAAAAGACAAAATGTTTTCCCCTGAAACGAATTTATTGATATTAAAGAGCCCGTAATCGTTAATCTTCGAATAGACCAAAAGGTTGGTATATTCATGAGTGAATGAGCTTATCATTGTCTTGTTTCCCGCCTCGAAAACGTACGAACCAATACCAATAGGGAAACACCACGTCGAAAATAAGTAAACGTAACCGGCGCCATTTCAAACGTTTCCTTTCCGAACTCGAACATCTTGATCCTCATACGACAACGTTTTGTAGGTCTTAAGCTATTAGATCTCATACAACGGCATTTTGTGACGCTGAAGCATTTTGAATCCATATGAGGTCATTTTCTTTTAAGTAACTTCCCTCTCAAATACTGTTGTTTTGAACATTTAAGGGGTATTGTTGTGAATAGTTTTTCAACAATAGGTTTGTCGTATATTAACCCCATACTACGACACAAATACGCAATTAAGGCCCAAGATGTCCGAATGGGTCAATACGTATTTTCTTAAGGCGAAGGAAGCTCTCGGCAACAATATAAAAGTCAAGATACCAAGCATTTATTTGAGACACTTCTCGGATAAGCGTAACAGAGAAGGTTCTGGCCACCTACCACATTAAATATGCTTACGCAAATTCCTGCCGCCTATCAAATCAGCTTTGCAACGTGGACTGGAGTACTATTTCATTCATAATTGTGCGTATTTAATGCACTTGACAATATTAAATACGTAGGCATTTAAAGCTAAACACGTCTATACAATGACATTGATTGCGATGCGACCTGAGCCATATAGTTGGTCATTTCCCTCGAATATAGTTTTGAAAAAATCATGATTGAAGGGAGAAATAGACGGCCGATCATCAGAGCACTCAACCAACTAGGCCCAAACTGGAACCGTACTAGGAGAATGTTGGTTTTCCTATAAAATAGCTCCAAAAATAGGAATAAGGGGGGGGGGGGGGGGGGGGGGGGGGGGGGGGGGGGGGAATACTCTGTAATCTTTATTACAAGATCTTTTATCTTACAAAAATTGACTTGATCATCAGAGTTTAATCGCTGGCATAAGTCCAGCAATTCTTAACGATCTTTCTTTGATTACAGATTCTGTCATCCAACAAATTCATCTTTAAGCCTTGGTTGTGGCCGAGCACTATAACAAAACAGCCGACCACCTCTTCTACTTCATGTATCGTGTTTGACTATCGTTGACCACGTGATCGAATTTTTATTGTCAACATATGTTTTTAAAGTCTAAAATTCTATATTAAATACCCCGTGACTTTTCAAAAGTTTTTATTAAATACACCTAAACTTTTTAATTCTATAAAAGTATTTGAAAGTCTGAATTGAATACACTCCCATTAAAATGAAAAAAAAAAAACACAAGTTTAAGAATTAGAAAGAAAAATTATCTAATGATTTCATATATATATATATGACAATGATGTTGGGATTGTGAAGCTTGAATCTTGAGTTGATTCAAAGCAGGCCCTGGGAGCAGACACAGGCAAGTCCAAATAGATTAGCCCATGAGAGGAGCTAGACAGCAGGCCCAAGATAGGCCCAAACAGTAGGCCCAGAAGAGGTCTATGAGAGGTGTAGGAGCAAGCCCAAGATTTGGCCCAAGTGAACAGTACTGTACACATGAATAATACATGATGAATAGTCCGTATACGTGAATAGTAAAATATGAACAGTCAACGGTGGGCCTTGAACAGTGAATGGCGGCGCCATCTCGTAGGCGGCTGTGAATAGTGAATGGCTGTGCCTAACAGGTAGGCCCCACATGTGAATAGCTGGTGAACAATACCTGTGAATAATACCGTATACGCATGAACAGTAACCAGACATCTCCTATAAATAGCCATAATTTGTGATAATCAACTCAAACTCATATCCACCAGAAAGAGAGCTCCAGTAGAGCATCTCAGCCTCTGGGAAGGAGGTCCAGGCGGATCCGGGTAGGAGGCCCAAGAGGATCCGGCCATGAGGAAACTCATCTCTTCCAAGTGAGAGAGTTCAGAGAGAGAGCTTGAGTTGAGCGGCTCACGATCCGGGCAGATGGCCTAGGAGGTCGAGGCATGAGGCCTAAACGAATCCAAGCATGAGGCCCAGGCGAATCCGGGCAGGAGGCCTAGGCGATCAGGGTAGGAGGCCGAGAAGATCTGGGGGGTAACCCCGATGAGGAGCCCAGGTGTGAGGTTCCGGGAGATCCGGGGTGATGACCCCGATAAGGAGCCCAGGTGTGCGGTTCCGGGAGATCCAGGGGATGACCCCGATGAGAAGCCCAGATGTGCGGTTCCGGGAGATCCAGGGGATGACCCCGATAAGGAGCCCAGGTATGCGGTTCTGGGAGATTCGGGGCAATGACCCCGATGAGGAGCCCAGGTGTGCGGTTCCAGGAGATCCGGGGGGTGACCCCGATGAGGAGCCCAGATATGCGGTTCCGTGAGTGGAAACACTGAGAGAGAGCAAAGAGTATAAACACACGTGAGAGGAAAAACTGTGTGAGAGTTTTTTGTATAAGTGTTGTTGTGATAGCTCTTTCATAGTGAATTGAGTGCTGGTGCGCTCCGTGGACGTAGGAATCAGTTGATTGCCGAACCACGTAAAAATTGTTGTCTCCTTTACTATTGTACTTGCTTCCATATGTGTACCCTGTGCAGATTTGTGTGTTTGCAAGCAGTTTACAACTTCCGCTGCGTTGGGAATCGGATCGGATTCCCAACAAATTATAAATTAGCTGCCACAATATTTTAGGATGGAAAATTCAAAATATGTTTTGAGTAGCGTGGCATCACAGTTCAGAAAGTAACTTCCATGAGTGATCTTTCCAAACTTTATAATTTTATAAATATGTGTTAGATTTGAACCCATATGACGAATGTGATGTGCGGATGTGACATTGTTCTTTAGTCAAAGACGAAAAAAAAAATATTGTGTTGTATTGTGTGCATGGTACATCATTTCTAAAGATATTAAATTGACAGTGAATTTGGTCAAGGGAAGATTCGAATGCTCAATTTCAATGGTGTGGATGTAAGTGGTATATCACTAGGCCAATATCATTTTATCATTTGATTAACATACTTTGAAACATACCTAGGGGTGGAGCCCTTTTGGAGCTGGATTAGGCTGCAACCCAGTCCAGTTTTTTTTTTTTTTTTTATGGTTTTAGTTATTTATATTATTTTAGACAAAAAAAATTAAGTAAAAGTTTAATTATCTAATTTCTATCTAAGCTCATAAAAATTAAACTTAACCAAACAAGCTAATTTAATTGCAATGAGAGCCCAATAAACCAAATTAAATTAAACCCCATAAATTAAATTTAACATAAACCCAAATTAAATGTATAACTAAAATAAATAAAAATTAAAACTAGAAAACTCTCCACCACATTTAATATAACATGAACAAAAACTGTACCAAACCGTTTTTCTCATCGAAACATGATAATCATACTTATTTTACTTGATTGCTTCGTTTAATTTTGACTCTTTCTATTTTCACAGCAGTACATAACATGCATTTTTAGTTATGAAACTTGTTAAATAATTATTTTGAAACAAGAGAAATGACAATCTTTTTACAAATTGTTTGGTCATCTACATTAAGAGTGAACTTATTGATATTATTGACTCAAAATGAATAGTGTGTGTGTCTATATATATATTATTATATTTTGAAATTACATAGTGCACAACTTCAGTAATATCTCTTTGTATTTGCATTTTTTTTTGCCTAACTTATGTATTTGAGGAAAATGATCATTATGTCATCCTAACTCGGTTTATCCTTTAATAATAATAATAATAATAATAATTCTCTCATAATGTTCATATTTAACTATTACAAATGAAATTTTTATATAGCATAAAATAGTCGGACTTTTAAACAGAATAATAAAATTTAGAATAGTCCATCCGATATAAAGTTTCTAGCTCGTCCTTGAACATTACCCAATAATGATAACCACATTTGTAAGATGGGTAGAAAATTATATGTTTAAGACATCCCACATTGGAACATCCACTCATAACTCAAGTGGTTAATGCACCTCCCTCCCACCTCGGTAGTGAGGGTTTAAGTCTCACTATACATTTACCAGTATGTGTTAGTAGTTTTCTCCTCTTATTGTGAGAGTAGATATATCCCGTTATAAAAATAGATATACGGACCGCAAATTTAATAATTGATCTTGGTAAATCCTGACAGTTATTAATCATGTAATTTTTCCCTTAAAAAAAAGATCCTAGAGATATGACAAAAAAACATCCCATATTGAATTTAAATTTATGCAACAAGGTAATGTATTGAGATATACTACATGAACAGAATTAATCAACAACCATTTACAATGACATGTCCTGTACTTCATTTGGGTATATATTATAATAAAAATATTTCTTCAGATTTTTCTCTAGTTAATATTGTAGAGATTTTGTCACCGATTTTTCATTCTTTTATTATTTTAAAATTAAGATTATGATATTCTAGAATTGGATTGGTCAAACCAAATTTAATTGAAAAAACAGTATATCTGTATATATATTATAGCAAAACATGTTGCCCTCTCAATTGGGCAGTCAGCTTTGCTAATTCTAAACCACGATTCCTTTGTCGGGCAACACATAACATGTTCTTTTTTCATAATTTAATTAATTGATTAATGTGGATTCAAAACAATAATCTGTAATTCTTCATAATCTTTTTTTTTTAAAAAAATCAAACAATATGTTTGGAACATTATCTATTATGCATTTGATTATATATCACAACTTTTATGTCTCAACTAGCAAAATAAAACCCATTCACATGCAATGTCATCCTCTTTTTAAAATTTTATGAAATCAAAATAGTAAAAAAAAAAAAAAACAATATCTTATATTAATATATAGGGATATAATCAATTTTTCCACTTTAGTTAGAGTATTATCTATTTTTCACCCTCTAGTTTTTTTTCTCTCTTTTACCTCTTCCGTTAAGAGTTGTTAAAATTTTAATTGAAAAGACTATTTTACCCTCAATTTTTTAATAAAATAATAATTAAATCTTTTCATATATAAAAAATTAAAAATACATAAAAATTTTTTTAATAAAAAGATAGATGTAACATATTTAATAAAAACATAAAATACATAAAAAAATTAAATAGAATTTTTTTAAAAAATAATTCTAGATCTGATGGAGAACCAACCATCCATCTTCAAAAGATGGACGGTGGAAATTGATCTCCACCAAATCTCTAAAAAAATATTTAAAAAAAAATTGAACTATATGTATGTGTTTGTGTGTAATCTCCACCATTTCATGGATCTCCACCTCCATGACATGGGTGCGAAAATAGCCTTCCATTTTCGCACCCCCACACCATACCACAAAAAAAGAAAAGAAAAAAGAAATAAAGATGTGAGGAAGAGAGAGAAAATATGTGAGAGAAGAAGAAGAGGAGGAGGAGAGAGAGAGAAATAAAAAAGAAGAAATGAGGAAATAGAGGAGGGAGAAGAGAGGAAAATAATTTTTATTTTTTATTTTAAATAAAATTTTATTTAATTTAAAAATATTTTAAATATTTATTATGTTGCAATTATTTTTATACTCTTCAACATTTAACGTTCAAGTTTAAAAATCAAATAAAAACTATGGAAGATTTTAGATATTTTTACAAATTAAAAGGGTTAAAATAAAAATAAAATAAAATTAGAGAGTTGAAAACAGAAAATACTCAAAACTATAGGGGAAGAATGATAATATCCCTTAATATATATAATTCTCAAGTCTCAAGAAACCCTAGAATTCCACAAGAAAAATATAGTTTACAATGATGATCTCTCTCTCTCTCTCTCTCTCTCTCTCATCCAGGCAAGGAAGCGGGCATCATATATGAGTGGAAAAGAATGGAAACAAGAAGATTCTATTGATTGCATAAAAAAACGACATATATGGATATATAGATATAAAACTCTTATGTTTACATGCACAAAGCTGTTTTGCATGTTTTAGCAGCTTGCGGTCCCCTATTTGCTGCCTCAGAAACTTCCAGGCTTCACGAGAACTGTTAAAGCCCCATACCATGTGAAGGATGATCATGATTATTTGACATGCGCGCATATTTTTATATATATACACCTTCACTTGTGGTAATTTGAACTTTTATGCTAATATAAATTATAGTTTTTTGTGATTGACTGTTAATAAAATTTACGGATTGGATCGAACTTGTTGATCATAAGATTTTTCAAAATTTGAATGGAAGTACTCAAATGAAACAGTTAATAGTGGAAGGGTGTTGTAAAGCTTTATATATATATATATATATATATATATATATAGTACGATTATAGTTGTGTATAGATGATATAACATGAAGAATGGCTTAACGTGGAGTGAGTTAATGCAGAGAAGGTGGGGATGGAAGATGTCGACGGCAAAAGATCATGTGGTGTGTCGTAGCTAATGGCTTTTACATGCTCGCTAGCTGTAGCCTGTAGAGTATTCGATTTCTTTCTTTTTCAGTTTTATCATATGTCCTCTGCTTCATTTATTAATTGAAATCTTTTTTTTCTTTTATATATATATATATAAAACAACACTTTGTCTTTATCCTAATTTTGTTGTGTTTGGCTGTCAAGAAAATAGGTAAACTATATTAATTAAGTTATTTTATTTAAAAATTAACATTTAAAAAATAATTAAATAATAAAAAAAGGTTAAAAACTGTTAAAATAAAATAAATAGAGAATTAAAAAATTAAAGGAAATATTTTGAAAAAAAATACAAAAATAAAAACATCTCCTTTATTTTTTTAATTCTTGATTTTATTTATTTTATTCTTTATTTTTTAAATGTTATTTTTCTAATAAAATAACTTAATTTGAATTTTTTTAATAGGTTTTATATTTTTAAGTTTTTATAATTTAGTTTAATATTGTTTTATGAATTTATTCTATTTATTTTTTATTATAAGGTAAAATTGTAATTCTATTAATTGAATTCTTCAAAGGTAAAACTGTATTTTAGATAATTTGCGATGGTTGACCATCAAAAAGTTAATCAGAAGAACCAATTTGATATATTTAGAAAACGTTAGAGACTACGCGAACCAAAAAGAAAATATAAATAAAAAAGTGATGTTTCATGAACAAAGTAGGGACTAAATTGAAGTTTCCCCATATGTATATATATTGTCATTAACCATTAGGCCTAAGAACTTAAACTGATAGGAAATGCCATAAATATAGTATTTAAGTTGTGTGTTGATGAACTTTATCCTCTCACGTGTAACGTAAATATGATGACAAATGCCGCGGATGTACACATTATGTGGTGTAATATGGATATAATGATAAATGCTACTGACACACATTATGTGTGTAAGATGATAAATGCCACGGACAAACATTAGACCCCCCCTATCGGGGGAAGAGAGGATTTGAACTCGAGATATACTGACTCTGATACCAAGTTATTAACTACTAGATCTAAAATTTTAAGGTGGTAAGAAATAACACAACTATAGTATAGTATTTAAGTTAAAGTTCATGGGTTTTATATTATATATATAGTGCTGGAATTAATTTGCTTGACAAGTCTATATATTGGGTCCATGGCCAAAATGTCTTTAAAGGTGTATCATGATTCTGATTAGGGTATGCTTGTAGGCTTATAGTTTAGTAAAGGAGAACATGTCACACACTTCATGCGACCATGCATATGGATTTAATTTCATTGATTCAAGTGTTTATTCATTGAATGCAATTAAATTTTTAATATGAACAAAAATAGTAATTCTTGTATATGTATAAGGAAGAAATATATATATATATATATATAGAGAGAGAGAGGGAGAGAGAGAGAGATGAGAAGGGGATAGCTATATCTAGGTGATCTAGGACAGGCATGTCTGCTGGAGGGCACAATCCAAGCTAGCTCCACTTAGATCACTTAGCATAGAGTTATTGACAGAATATGTGGACCATTTGACAATGGCTATACACATGGAGGGTCAATTGCGAGAGTGAGAAGTATTATTGGCAGTGATTTATTGGAGTTGTCGCCTTTCTGGGCGTCAGAGGAACTCCTGGGATCGCCGAACTTAAATTTCTAACATGCATCAACCCAAAAAAGTAAAGATTGATGGATGGATGGATCGATGCTAGCGTTATTTATATTGATGTGAATCACCACGATGGCCTTGATCCCAGATGCCAAATTGATAATTGGTTTTGGTTGGGCGTTGAAAGAATGGATGAGATGATGATGGTACGAGGTAGGGCCCTCGATCAGCCTCAGGCTAACATCCATCATTAACAATGGTATAATCAGTTGCACCCTACGCCCCATACTGTGCATGTGGTTTGCCAACTCATTGATCTTGACCATTCATTAGGTTGACATACTTATATACACACTTCCACTTTATGTACATGAAGACCATATATATATATATATATATATATATATATATACACACACACACACTAGCAAATATGTGTCTCACTTGAGATTTTATAGCAAAAACTTGTGCTTTTGGAGTTTCAATCGATGTTTTGATATTCTCCCAAAGTAGTACTGCTAATTAGTTCTACTCAACCGTTTTTAAAGGATTAGAATTATTTTTATCAGAGTAAATGGAAATATTTACTATGTATGTTTACGTAGTATGCTTCTTGGAATAATTAAACTTGAGTGTCTATAAACTGCTGAAAAGATCTTATGGTAAAAAAGAAGAAGAAATAGGCTACGTACAGAAGAAATCAAATGCAGTTGCTAGTTGTACTTTTGGATATTTTAATGGTTTTGTATATATGTATGAATCATGATAACTTGAAGCTAATATATATGTTGGATATTTTATAAAAAGGACGATGTGTTGCATCACTATCCAACAGTTTCCTGCCACATGATAGTTAACAAGCATTCACAATATGACTTGTAAGTATCTGCTGGGCAACATTATTATTATATATGCTCTTTATTTTAACGGAAACGAGATCTTGGGTCCCTTTAATGAAATTATAAAAACTACATTTTTTTGTCATCCTTCATTCTCTTTGCCACCGAAGTTTGAGAGCAGTACGTAGCCAAGTCACAGTAAAACCTTATTAATAATTAATGCATGCCCCCGTTAACATATATCAACAGACTTGAAGTTAAGGCTTGAGGGGTGCAAAAATGTTTTAGTAGAAAGAACGTGACAGAAACGACTTCAATTTATTAGTTTTCGTGAAGTTATATTCAAAATCATCTCCATCGAATTATTGTTGTAAAACCTTGAAGTTGGACATAAATGTTTAAGAACATAAGAACCGTTTTCTTCGTTGAATGGATCGATGATGCTATTGAAATGGAGAGAGATCGAGAGGGGTCTCATGTAGGGGACCGAATGGAAGCGAAAAGCATGTGAGTCAGGTGGGGAGAAAAGGCACACTGTGGAAGCGAGTGAGAGAGGAGAGGAGAAAAACTTGGGTGAGACGGGCATATATACAATGTCACTATCATTCAAAAGACGACATGTATGTGATATAAGCTATAAATATTCAATCAATTATATATTATCTTATGTATAATGTAAAGAAAAAGTGTTAGTGATATGGTGGGAACGGGTGGTGGTGAAATGGTGACGGGGTGTCTGAGTAATGGCGTTAGCTAGCGGGGGAGAGGGTTTCTTAGCTGTAGTCATGAGTACATGGTGGGAACGGGAGTGCACATGGTTGCACATGTACAGTCCTTAAGACCATCCCAACCCAACTAGTAACTTGGTGCCCTACTTCAACGCTATTGTTGGTCCACTCCCACGTACGCCCCGGACTTTTTATATTCTCTCGTCTGTTTCAACTAAGCTTGTAACTTTCTCTAGCTACCAACTTCCTCAAAAGAATCAGCTTTGGAGGATGTACTCGATCGGCTCCATTGCATATATATATATATAGCTTTATAGCCTGGCTAATAGTCTATCGAATATTAGAGCAGTAGGTGTGTGCGGCGCGCGCACATGTAAACACACGCACGTATGTTTGAAAATTTGTTGGAGCTTCAATTTGGACCGTCAACCTTACATTATTTATATATCCATATAATTAATGTTTAGCGACGATACAAGTATTTTCCCTTCAAATCCAAATAAAAATCCTCACAAAAATTTGATGTTGACGGATGAGAATTGTGGTTGGTTGATATAGCTAGCCAACCAAGAAACACATTTATTTTTCTTAAATGGGAGTTACAAGAAAAAAGAGGAACTTTAGCATCACAGTCAAAGTTTGCCAAGGTTTTTAATACAGAATTTGCGTATTTTCTTCTCTTTTGAGGATTCGTATACATATATATATATATATATATATATATATATTCGGATTTGACTTGGTTGAAAACCTTTTACTCAAAGAATTAAGAACAAAAAAATAATAATATTCTATTAGTGATCAAATGTTTTTTTAGCTATTATAATTAATTTAAAATTTGAACGAGTAAAACATTATTCGAACTTACAATTATAGATTAAATCTTAATAATCATTAGAGCAATCTCATCTTATCATTAGTGATCTAATGTTAATGACAAGTATAGATCAAAGTGCAAATCTATATTCATTCACTTTTTACAAAATATAAAACTAAGAAATCACAAAAGAATTGTTATAACCAGCTTATAGATTTGTTTTCACATAAGTCTAATTTGCACTTCGGTGGATTGTTCTAAAATATTAGGCCTCAATTAATGTAGAACATTTTATGTGATATTGATGCACATATTATGGGTTTGGGCCCAGCTTTATCCATCGATGGACTTTATAAATAAAAGCCCTTGAAGCTCCTAAACACACCCAGCGTGTTTCTGTAAATCTCTCAAGTCTTAGATTCTTCAACATTAAAACCTAAAATGGGGTGCAATTAGTAGAGATTCAAAACCCTATTTAGTTCTCATACCACCCAACTCATTAGCTTGATTCACGCGCTAATTGCTTGATACCCACGCTACAGGAATTTGGATTCTTCCGTTTTGACTTATTTAAACATTAATTATAGAATTGAAAATTTTATAAATTTTTTCTGTTAAGAGTTAATTATATATTTTCGTCTATAAGATAACATAAAACGCTTTAGATTTAACAATAGATTTGAATCATTACTATCGTTTTACGGTATATTAAAAAAAATAAAAATAAAGAAGAGAATGTAAAAGGCATAAAAGCATGGGGTTGGACTTGGAGGCCCAAAAGTGATACGTATGCAATGTGCTAAAATTTTAGCAACTCTCTCGTTGAAGTTGCGCCGTTTCTCTCCACCACCTCTGCTGTTCCCTCCTCACTTCCAGAAACCCTCCTCATATCTCGGCCGATTCTCCGCCATGGCTCTTCTGGATCACCCAAAAGACGAAGAGTATCTGAACAAAGTCATCACCAAACGAGTCCAACTCTTCCAGTCCATCCAGTCCCAGCAAAAGGCTCACTTTCAGTCCCTCCCCCACGACCCCATCAAGTACTTCAATTCTCCCTTTTTTTCTTTTTTCTTTCATAAAATGTGGAATAATAGGTTTGTTTGATTGTTTTTGTTTGAAAGGGTTGTGTTGCCAGATGGTTCCGTGAAGGAAGGAAAGAAATGGGAATCTTCGCCGATGGATATTGCTAAGGGGATATCCAAGAGTTTGGCTAATAATGCTCTGATTTCTATGGTTAATGGTGTTTTGTGGGACATGAACAGGCCCTTAGAGGGCGACTGTGACCTCAAGCTATTTACTTTTGATACTGATGAGGGCCGTGATACTTTCTGGCACTCTAGCGCTCACATTCTTGGACAGGTACTATTTTGTAATTTTTTTTAGTGGTTTGATTGTATGGTAATTTTGATGTCTCTGTTTCGGTACAGTCTCTCGAAATGGAGTATGGTTGCAAGTTATGTATTGGGCCGTGTACTACAAGAGGAGAGGTACTATTGTCTGACATTATTGTTAATATTAGCGTAATATAAACTTGCTTATTCATTTGTTCTTTTACGAGCTTGTATGGAAAAATAGATGTTAGCATGTTGAGAGTAAACATGGGTTTTAGATGTGGCGGTATAGCTTGTGATTAAGGTTTGCTGATCAGTTAGTGAAATTTAGGAGTTTTTCAAATTTTGTTTACTTATTCAAGTTAAAATGTCAATTGTCAATTCAGTTGACTCTATACATTGTGTAATCTCAAGATAATTTTGTATGTCTTCGTACCATCTGATTTCAGCTGCTACGTCCAGTAGCTATATATTTGTCTTGAAGTTCTACATCTTCTTTTCCTTGTTAGCCCATTATTGGGCAGATTAGTTAGTGAAAAGTGGTGGAGAGTATTGAGATAATCATGTTAAGTATCCTTCCATTCTTTTGACATCATTGAATTTTAGTTTCATAGCAATTACTAATTTATTCCTGGCATATATTTATCATGAATAATGAACATGTCCAGTAGTGGCAACATGCATTGTCTTAGTGGACTATTTCAAATCAGTATGAACAAAAGGTGGAATGTTACTTGTTCAGTTGACACTATTGTTTTATTATTAGTTGTTATTTGCAAATCCAGTTCTCTTCTAACAAAGTCCAATATGCTTTTGCAGGGTTTCTATTATGATGCATTTTATGGTGATTTGGGCTTGAATCAGGATCATTTCAAGTCTATTGAATCTGGGGCAATGAAAGCTGTAGCGGTATTGCTGTTTTCTTCAATTGCATACTTCATATATAACGATAATCAATGTTTTCACTTATCCTAATACATAAAAGAAAGTGGTTAAAAGCTAAACATAGTTTTCTGATTGGGTAAGTATCAGTGTCCATATTTTTAGGATATTCAACAATTTTCTTATGGATAGTTGCAGAAAAGTATTGGGATGAATTGGGGCATACCTTAAGTACACAGTTTTTTTTTGTTGTTAAATAATATGGTAATCAAACTGAATTGTGTGGCATCTAGCTTAGTCAAAGCTTTTTCCAGAATGCTGAAGATCTGAAATTGGGTATTCTACCTCCCAGCATCTGCATACTGAAGCTGGGGCCTCTGCCTCTATCTCATGCACTCTAGAAAAGGGATAGAATAGGTGCGGTGAGGAAGCACATGCATAAATTTTTTTAGTAATTGTAAATTGATATTTTTTCCCTTAAAAATTGAAAATTCCATTTTTTTTAAATGCAAAGCTTTAATTTTGTATGCTATATGTGCTCTGTTGATTGAGAATGATGCCACTTCTTGTCACAGAATTGTTTTGTAATACCATGTTTCAGGAAAAGCAGCCTTTTGAGCGAATTGAAGTAACAAAGGAACAGGCACTTGAGATTTTTTCTGACAATAATTTTAAGGTGAGTTTATCTACTTTGTTCTAGATCTTTTAAACCAAATGTATCCTAATTGTTTCTTCTCTATATATATGTCATTTCATTATTAATGCCCTATCTGATTTTTCCCCCTTTTACCTGTCATCATTAGGTTGAAATCATCAATGATTTGCCTGTTGACAAAACTATCACAGTATACAGATGCGGTCCTCTGGTTGATTTGTGCCGTGGACCCCATATACCAAATACATCCTTTGTGAAAGCATTTGCATGTTTGAAGGTGATACCTTGTATGACTTGTTGAAGCTGGGATTTTGAAGTATTTGCTTGTATTATGCCAATATACTTTTTGTTATGCTCATGGATTCACATTTTCAGGCTTCATCAGCTTATTGGCGGGGAAACAAAGATCGTGAGAGTTTACAGAGAGTTTATGGGATATCTTATCCTGATCAGAAACGGTTGAAGGTACTTACTTTTGGCCCTTGATAGCTATCTTTGTTCTGCTACATGCGTCAACAAAGTCATCAGGTCTTTCTACTAAACTGCTGAATGTATTTGGATTTTGCTTTTGTACCATTTAAAGTGGGTGCTATATTAACTGGTTTAGACATTCTCGACATTCACATGTCAATCAGAGGCACTCTCAAAAGAAATAATAAAACAATTCTCTGGGATTTTTGTATCCTTTGATTTAGAAGTTTGTAGTGAATGCTTTTAATTAGTTGCTAATTATATCATTGTTTCTATTATGTGATGGCATTGGTTTCAACATAGGTACGTGCCTCTGAGTTGGGATTTTTTCTGGGTGATTTATTATAGATCTAGAATTAAGAGATTTGGGAAATAATGACATAGTCTTGGGAAAAGTAAAACATAATTTGCTGGAAATTTCTATATTCAGAAAGAAGAAAATGTTATTTTAAGTAAAGTAATGACTAAAAGGTTTTCTGTGCACCATCTCATCATCATAACATTGAGTATGTATAAGTTCCTATCAAAAAGGAAAATATATGTAAGAGATTCTTAAACATGAACTTGTGAACCTGTTTTCTTAATAAACAACTGGATATAAGCAAATAAAACTTCAAATACATTCGCAAGGATTTGAAGTGGATATGATTTGACGCTAGTCATTTGATATGATTTTGTGTCAGAGAGTTTGTGAAAAGATGGAACATACATCCAACTCCAAACAAGTTAAAATTTACTTTTTAAGCCATCATGGAGTGTTATATAGAAGTTGTTAAGATGAAATGAGTATTGATTATATGTCTTTTACAAAGATGAGAGACCAATCCTTTACATTACCTTTTTATTGGTTGGTTTGAGTGATATTGTCTCCTTATGAATTATATTGATCATTGTCCAGGAATATATTGAAATGCTGAGAGAGGCAGAGAAATATGACCATAGAGAGTTGGGTAAAAAGCAAGAGCTTTTCTTTAATCACGCTCTTAGGTATGTCATGGATTGATAATTTGGCATAACTTAATGTGTTCAAAATTGTACATGATATTAATTTGTTCCACTTCTGTGAATTGCAGCCCAGGAAGCTGGTTCTTCCTTCCTCATGGCACTCGAATTTACAATAAATTAGTGGAGTTCATTAAGAAACAGTATTGGGAGAGAGGTTATCAAGAGGTTAAAAATCCATTGTTGATTATTTACTGTCATAATTGATGTGGTAACAATGCCTGTGGACTCATAGAGTGTATTTTGGCAGGTTATATCACCAAATATGTATAATATGAAACTCTGGGAAACATCTGGTCATGCTGCAAACTACAAGGAGAATATGTTTTTGATTGATGTAAGTTTTTGCATATTTTTTTATCTTTTATGAAGTATTGAGAATCAAGATTGAAAACTTTATCTGCATTTATTGTGTTCATGTGGTAAGGATCTTAGTTAATGTCAGTTTTATTATTTATGCTTATGGTTTGTGATGGAAAATATGACCTGCCAGTCCCAAAGAATAACCTTCCTCTGTTACATTTTCTTGGAACTGGTTAGAGGATTATGGCCTGAAATTAAGGGAAGTGTATTGCTGGTGTTAAATTGATATGTGAAAAATAATACAATTTCTCAGTTGGGGATGACGAGTACTTCATTAAATTTCAGATTTGGCCTGTTCGTGTAATATAACGACACAAACATGAAAACTATAAATATGATTCGTGTAAAATATGTTTTAGTATGTTTAAAGTTATACCAGTGAGATTTTTTTTTTTTTTCGGGTGTCATTTATTGGAAGGATGGAGCTTATATTATGGTCATGATTTACGGATAAAGATAAGCGTAATTTTCAAAACCTCTTTAGCTTAGTTTGGGAGTTTATCTTTTCTAATACAATTTAGCATATGTAATTTTATCATGTATATGAGTTATACAAGAATGTGCTATTAATGGTCTTGTCATTAAAATAAGTCAAAGTGAAATTCTGTAATATAAAGGGAGTACGCTTGCATTGTTCTGGATTTAACACAACCTTGTAAATCTCTTGGTGGAGCAAAATACTTGTCATATCTTAGCTTACTGTCTTATGTCTTCTTTGGGATGCTAATATTGCATTTTTGGTACAGATTGAAAAACAGGAATTTGGATTGAAACCAATGAATTGCCCAGGGCACTGTTTGATGTTTGACCATAAGGTTCGTTCATATAGAGGTGAGTTCTTTTGACATCATTATTTTTCTCTTGATTTATTTTACTTGAGTTACTTCCCAGCATAGTCACTCTGCATTCCAAAGGCTTAGATTTATATTTCAAAACATGGTTGACTGTTTTAGTGTTAGTGTGCCTTTTATGTCTTGCCCAAAAAAAGAAAAACTGTCTCTGCAGTTTATTCTATGTTGCAATCTGTTTATTTTTCCTTTCCTTTTCTTTTCTTTCTTTCTTTCTTATTTCTTTATATGCACATTATCGGTCATGTGATATTGTAATTTTGTAGTGCATGAGGAAACTATTTGCATTCTGAGCATAGAATAATAATGCTTGTTTGATTTAGTTTCTTTTTTATAATCAATGTTATATTTGAGGATGCTTTCTGTGCTGAAAAGTTGTTCATGAGGTGTTTTCCCCAAAGTCTGTACCTCCTGTACTGGTGTCCTTTTATAATTTGGCTCCTTAATGTTGCACTGTGACTGGTTTTGCTGCACATGTCCAGTATCATTTGCTGACGACTCAGCTGTCACCTGTTGGTGTGAACCATGAATGTTTCACTCATTTATTATTTTTTGAACATGCATGTGGCTATAGTGATGTTTTCGTTGTGAGACACACCGGTTAGAACTCGATATAAACCAATATTACGGAAATAATTCTAACCTAATTTGTTAAATCTGTATAAATGAGATTCGAACATGTAAACTGGTGGTGCTATGTTACACTTCATGCATGGAGTAATGCGTACCAGGCGAGAACATCCTTTTCTGCTAGTCTTTATGGATGCTCTTAAAGCGATGGTCGTTGCTATTTGCATCTTTCCTCATTGCATGTATACCATACTGGGATTTCTTACCTATGGCATCTTTTTCTACAAGTCCTTGCTTTCATTTGCACATATGATTATGATTTTGCTGGTTGGGTACTTGGGTTTTAGAACAAGATTGCTGTACTATGATTGCTAAAAGTGATGGTTAAGAACTACTGTGATGTATTCATATTTTAATAATGATCAAATGAGATTGAGGTGATAGTTTGTAATCATTGCGAATGTTTTTGTTGCCACTTTTTGCATCGGTTTGCAGAACTACCTCTTCGTCTGGCTGATTTTGGGGTCTTGCATCGGAATGAGGCTAGTGGTGCACTCACTGGATTAACTCGTGTCAGGAGATTTCAGCAGGTATATTTATGTTTATTATCATTAATTCTAATTGACTATAATAGTGGAACTAGTCACCACTGTTGTTTGGGTCCTTTGGGTGTCTGCACGTTTTGTGCAAAACATAATCTTTTTCAATTCATTTTGTTTAAGTCATTATTGGCTCTCAAATATCCATATAATTTTGTGGACTTGAGTGTGATACAGTTTGCAATACAGTCTGCCTAGGTATATTTATACAGGGCATGATCAGTAATGTTGTGGATAGTAAAACTCTGTAATTAATATTTTAAGTATCTCATGATTTTATTCCTTGGCTGCTAAATTTATTCTGATAATGAATCGGTTTTCTGCATTTTGTTACAGGATGATGCTCATATTTTCTGCAGGGAGTCCCAGGTGACTAAAACTGTTGATATCTAACAGAAGTTTGTTTTTTAGTTGATTGATTGTTTTTAAAATAATTTCTTCGGTTCACTTTTCAGGTAAAAGATGAAGTGAGGGGTGTCCTAGAATTCATCGACTATGCTTACACTGTATTTGGATTCACTTATGAGCTGAAACTATCAACTGTAAGATATTTGCTCCTTATCTGCGCTTAAAGTATTGGGGTCATCTTGACTTGAATGTTTATGATATTAGATTATTATTGTTGGTTTCCGATGGAACTGCTTGCTCGTCTTACTATTGTGGTTTGCATTGATGTGATTTTCCTTAATGCAGTTTTCTTTAATTGTTTTTTTTTTTAAATAATCAATTGGTCTTTTGTGAAGGAAAAATAAAAAATAAAATTGTCTTTATTTCTTCATATATAATCTTGAATGCGTTTGGGTAAATGTGTTGAATATACGATGCACATCTTTTTGTGTGATGAGTGTGTTATATATGTAGGATATCATTTTTTTAAAATTTTATCTAAAAAATCTATCCATATATCTATGTGTTTGTGTTCTGAAATATAGGATATTTGCTAATCTATCTATCCATTTTCTTGCATGTGTGTGTTTAAGTAAATGGATTATGTTCATTCATTTTGTGTTGCAATTATCTATTTATATTTGCCGTCTTAATGTTTTGAAATGGATGATATTCATTTTATCAAGACGTTTTAGAAAATTATTGAAAAATCTTTTGATATATATTTGTGCTTTTGTGTGCTGAAAAATAGGATGTTTGCTAATCTATCTATCCATTTTCTTGCACGTGTGTTTGTGTAAATGGAGGATGTTTATTCATTTTGTAACACAATTATCTATCCATATTTGTTCTCTTCATGTTTTTAGATGGATGATACTTATTTAATTTTTTTGTGCTATGGGTGTGTTGATATGGCGAGATATATATCTTTTATTTTTTTATAATTTGTTTGAAAAATCTATCTGTATATTGTGTGGATCTACAAGGTGTTTTCTTATTTATCTATCCATTTCCTTGCATGTGTGTGTTTGTGTAAATGGAGGATGTTTATTTATTTTGTGTTGCAATTATTTATCCATATTTGCTGTATTCATGTTTTGAAATGGATGATATTCATTTAATCGATACAAACATCTGTATTACAGAGGCCAGAAAAGTACCTAGG
The DNA here is from genome assembly GCA_003430845.1 of Xanthoceras sorbifolium. Classification (NCBI taxonomy): domain Eukaryota; kingdom Viridiplantae; phylum Streptophyta; class Magnoliopsida; order Sapindales; family Sapindaceae; genus Xanthoceras; species Xanthoceras sorbifolium. The sequence continues at coordinate 8,107,557 of CM010621.1, read as the reverse complement.
GAAATTGGAGACATGGGAGAAGGCAGAATCTGATCTCACAGAAGCATTGAATGAGTTTGGGAAGACGTGGCAGGTAAATCCATTAATGAAGTTTTCTTGTCTGGAATATTTTTAAAATAGAGGTTGCTTGTAAATTTGTTTAGTGATATGTTCTGGTTCTTCCCTCTGATGATGTGTCTCGTCAATTTTCTTACTGCCTGGCTGTGAACAGTAATATTAGAATTTCATATTGTGATATATTTCGGGCACATGAGTTCTATATCTTCATATGGGAAGTTTTTGTTCCCAGTTTGCATGCCATGGCTGTCAGTGTTTTAACTGACTTCATCTCTGTTTTCAAGATTGTGTCTTATGTTTGCCTGTCAGCACCAAAATAGATGCATCCACTTCCAGGCATTGCTCAGTGCAACCTTCTTCTGCATTATCATCCTTCCAGAACTTCTTGCTGCTAGTGCCAACACTAGACCCTGCCTTTTTCCTTAACTGCCCATTGTATTATTTTCCATTTGGATCTTATTGTTCATTTTCTATGTTCTTGCATGCTTCCTAGCCTCGGCTCCTTCTTTTAAGGGCATTTTTCTAAATTATTCTTCAGCATCACTTTGTAGGCTTTTAAGCTTAAATAAAGAAAGAAGGTTCCAATAATTTGTTGTATTGAAAGGTTTGTGTGAGAAAGGCCAAAAGAGAATATGAAATGAAAAAGATGCAACCTTAACTTATATTTCGCATCGGTGAAATTAGTACTCACTTTATTGTCGGTATTATTCATCTACTAATATCTATATTGGTGTAATTAATCAGATAGACATGATTTTGCTGTTATCATATATATATATGGAGAGAGAGAGAGAGAGAGAGTCTTCGATAATTGATTGTACATCTCATCTATAGTGATCACAATGAGTTTGTTGTATCTTTTTTGTTTTGCATGTGTGCAGATAAATGAGGGAGATGGAGCATTTTATGGACCAAAAATAGATATAAGTGTATCTGATGCCCTGAAGAGGAAATTTCAGTGTGCAACATTACAGGTTTAACTTGTTGATTGTTATTTTTTTTGCCTTTTTGCTGCTCAGTTGTAATGTTACAGAACTTAAGTGATGGATGCATGTGGATACAGCTTGACTTCCAGCTTCCTGATCGCTTCAAGTTGGAGTACTCAGCAGAAGAAGAAAACGGGATGGAGAGACCTGTTATGATTCACCGAGCTGTATTGGGGTCTGTTGAGCGTATGCTTGCTATACTGTTAGAGCATTACAAAGGGAAGTGGCCCTTTTGGCTTAGTCCGCGTCAAGCAATTGTTTGCCCTGTGTCAGAGAAATCCCAGCCATACGCACTACAGGTACTCTAGCTCATTTCTCTTCAATGCTTATTGTTTGGATGTTGTGATGTCCATCACTGTTAAGCTTCTAGAATTCTAGATTATTATGCGTCTATACATCATAGGGCTTGCTGACTCGGTATTGGCATGTTTTATTTGCTTCTTATTGAAGGGCTAGACAGATACCTTGTCTGACTTTTGGCTACTTGCACTTGTTTCCTCAAGAACTAGAAATATATTCCTCTAGTGAATTTTTTCTAGTTTCATTCATATATTATCATTATCATATCTTGAGGCACTTACATATTGCTGAGGACTGGTTATTTGAAAATTGCAATACATTTTATTTGTGTATTATATGGGTTCTGTAGTTGTGACTGATCACATGTTTGAGAAGGATTGAATTAAAGGTTTCAGTCATTGCATCTCCTTGCAATACTCTCTATTTGAAGGGAACAATATGAAGTGTAAATATCTATGTTAGATTCAAGTTTTTAATAGGTCATCTCTTGCTGTATTATTTTTTGTAGGTGCAAGATCAGATCAAACAAGCCGGTTATTATGTTGATGTAGATACAACGGATAGAAAGATCCAGAAAAAGGTTCATCTACCACCTCATCTTTTATTGTATTAACTGCGTTGTATGTTTCTGGGGATCTTGCATATTGTATATTGTATTTTTTTGGACATCTAATATTGTGTGCTTGGTTTTATATGAAAACATATTTCCCTACAAAACTCGTCATTTTGGAGCTTCATTATAGTGATTAATGTGATTCTTGAGGATGTTTCATTGAAAATTCTGTCAGCAGCGTAAGTTGTGATTTGCTGATGTCAAAAAGAGCTAATCTTCAATCTTGCATGAGAGGATGGGCTCTTTAGAAATTCTATATGCTGCCAGCCAAATGGATGTGTAAATTTCACTGCAACGGTTGAAATCAAATTTTTTCATTGGAATTATTGAAATGCTTACATACTTCAACATTTGACGTAATTGCCTAATTGCATTTAGTTTTATTTTTCCTTAAAATTGATGTGCTGGTAGCTAATGGGAAATATCATGAGAATCTAATCATTTGTTGAACATCTAATCAATGAAGGATTGAGACAACTGCTTATGTCATCATAAGATTTCTTTTGAGACTGCCTTTTTGTTGCTTTGTTAGTATGCTGCTACCATTGATCAAAAGTACAATTGTAGAATGTGATCTGCTCACTGAGAAGCTCCCTGCAGGTACGGGAAGCTCAATTGGCGCAATTCAACTTTATATTGGTTGTTGGTGAAGAAGAAGCTAAAACCGGACAGGTTTTACCTAATATCCTTCATCGTGTCAATATATTAATCCTGTTAATTGAAGTGTTAATTTTGAAACAATCCAAATTTCTGGTTCTTCTGGTTTGTAGGTGAGTGTGCGGGTAAGAGATAAGGCAGACCATTCAGTTATGAGCATTCCGAGCCTACTCCAGCACTTCAAGGAAAAGACCGAGGCATATCAATAGGATGTTCAATCTTTCAGCTGCTTCCTTCACTAGAAACTTCATTAGAACAGGCTTATAAAGAAGAAAGAAAAATTCATTAGTAATTAATCAGAAACTGCATTATCTCAGACGTTGTATTATAATTTGCTTGTAGCTGATGAATAGCAATTTGTTTGTTCCCCATTGCACCCAAAAACATCAGTTTTGTGGTTTTTTCTTTTATTTTGAGATTGTTGTTTCGTTTTTTTTTGAGTTTTGGTTTACATGACACTCTTGATGCTAACTTCCTATACACACCTTGAGAGTGAAAAAAGAACTTGTTACTTGAAGCAGTTGTCTAGAGCTCCACACTTGATTTGAATTCTTTCCATTTCTACCGGGGTTGATATGAATATCACAATTTTCTATTTAATTCTGAATGCCATGTGTTTTTGTTTGTAAGTGGCAAAGTGACAAGTATAGAAACAACGCTTTGAGATTAAATTTTGTGGAAAAGAAAATTGCTTCGGTTCCTCTAATTTGCATTGAATTATTGATGGTGATGTACACATAATGATTTTATCTTCTCTCTTCTTTATCATTATTCATTTGGCCTTAAATTTGTAACAGTTGTATTGTATTATCTTTTTCAACCATATTTGTTTTTAAGAGCTGAAAATATTGTGGTGTTTTCTGTTAATGCAAGATTATTGTAAACTTTCCTGCTAAGTAAATTTACCTATTCATGGGATAGGGATCCAAAACCCTTTTATCAGCTGATGTTAGGATGGATAATTTAGTTCATCAGCTTCTACAAACTGTGTTGGTGTTGGGCAATAGCCAATAAAATTCTCTCTGAGACACAACACAAGCGCACAAGTTACAGTAGCAGTAACAGTAAAAAGAATTCATATTATAACAACTTGATTAATAATAATAAATTTATTATATATGATATGATATCTACTGGGAATCTATGACTAAAACAGCTTTCACAGTTACGAAGGCTAAATCAAGGCTAGTACAAACTTGCAGCAGTGAGACAGAAGACATAACAAACTAAACAAACCTAACAACGTTAGACGATTCCAATCACTTGATTCCTCCTCCTCCTCCTACTACATAATAATAATAATAATAATGATATTAATACTTTTTTAACTCTTCAGACCCCGTTTCCTGGGTCCCTACCAGTTTTACATTCAGATTTGATGGTGATGAAAATGATGTTGATGACCATAACCAGACATTGAACTGCTACTTTCACCAACATCATGTTCACTACTCCTGTACTCTTCATCCATCTCTTCTTTGGTCGTTTTCTCCATTTGAATGAACTCCATGGGCTTTTGGGTTGATGATGCATACTGTGACATTAACATTGGCTGTGACTCAGTACAGTAACCGCCAGAAGATGATGAAGGTGGCACCACTGATGGTAGCTTTGAGAGGAGGGCTTCAAGGCTGCTCATGGAGGGTGTGATCTTCATTGGTAATTGATTATTGAAATGTTCATAGAATTCCGGTGGCGGTGGTGCTAGTGAGCCTTGATAATGCCACGTGTCTGCTACTGGTGCTCCATAACCATCCACCTTGAAAGGGTATGCAGAAGATGATGGGTGTGGCAACAGCACTCCAGGGATGCTCTCTATGTAGCTGAACTTCTTTCGTAGTAGTACAACATAGCTCAGGTCTTCAATTACCTTTAACAATCATCAATGACATATCTACTGTGAGTGATCATATTATTATTAATAACTTTCATGCTTGTGTTTGTTTATGGAGAGAGAGAAGACCTTATGGACAGCTCCTAGTTGGACAACACCTTCTCTAACAGCAATCAAAGCTATGGTCTGCAATGATACATATATTAAGTCAAAAACAAAAACAAGTAAATCTCTGTCTAAGATGTTAAGAGTTCAAAGTTGTGTGTTTGTATAATATTATTATACCTTTATACCAGACTGGAACTGGGCTTCCCATGTCCTGGGATGCTGTAAAGAAACATGCATTTTAGTAAGAACACAGGCAGATTTTTCTTCAACAAGGTGCAGCATTAAAACTCAAAACTAGTGCAAAGGAAGTACTGGGAACATATGCTTACTGAGTCTGCTGAGTTGTGCCATGCTGACAAGAAGTTGATTTCTTGGTCATTTGGTTCTTTGTATATCCACTTATGACTATGATCTGCAGCTACTTTTCCTATCAAACTGTCCATATAAAAAACACCCAGATCAATTTTGCTTGCTTTCAGAATTTGATGTAGAGTTTAATTGAATCGAATTACATAAAATATAAAAGTGAAAGGATCTATTTTATTTTTAAATTTGTTCACCTACCCTTCCCCATAGTTGTAGATTTCATGGGACATCTTAAAGAAGAGCTCCGGTTGAAGCCCTTGATAGTGCTGAAATTCACAGTTGCCATAGACTGAGGAGCTTGGACAATCCCCAGAACTGACATCAGCCGTTGAGGCTGCAAAGTTGCAGAAACCATCTTCCCAAACCAATATCCTGCCATAATAGATATATACACACATATAAATAGTACTGTTATGCCCAGATGAAGTTTAATGGCATTAGTCATTCATGTGAATAAGAAACTCAAAGCATACCAGTTTCTCCTGTTTCCTCTTGACCTATCATAAGCTCCTTGACCATCCCATCTACATTAAAAGACAAAAAAAAAAAAAAGGGTACAGATTTATAGTTGAATAAAATAATGTATCATCAGGACATTGTGTTAATCAAGGGAATGAATTAGTATATTAGAAAGGAAACAAAGCCTGTTGTTTTTAAAAGTTGCAATTAATTAACATATATAGCTTTCCTTACTTGGGTGGTGGGTAGTTTCTAGGCAGGATCCTCCAAAAGACAGCATAAACCCACTGAGAGTCCTCATGAATGCACAAGCTTCTCAGAGTGTGTTGAAGGAGATGAGTAACAGCTAGTGGGTTGAGATGTTCTTCCATCTACTTACTCCTCACAATTATAGACTTTTCTCTCTCTCTCTCTCTATATATATGATCTTCTTCCTTTTAAAGAAGAAAAAACACAGCATCCTACCTCTTTATATAAGCCCACCAAGAAGGAAATCTCACATTTATACCTCTCTCTCTATCTATGGCACTGTACATATTTAATCATGCTTTAAATTTTACCAAATTGATTTCTCTTGAGGGCTACCTTTTAGTTTGCCTTCCAAGTACCCAACTTTTCCTTTATCAATACTCCATTCAAAACAAATCTCCAGTTACTTTTTTTTTTTTCTTTCTCTCAACTGTTAAAATTATTCAGTAGAGACCAAACCTTATTATTCTTACACTACATCATGATCAGTCAGTACATATATACATGGCTCCATTTCTCTGATGATCCGTATCTTTCTCTTCAAGTACCCCAATTTATATATAAATATATATTTTGTTACCATACACTGACACACACCAATATTATATTAAACAACAATCTGCACCGCCATTGATTTTTAGCAGTACTGAAAGTTTTAACTTTATACAAGTGGGAAATTTTTAAATTTTCTATTCATATATCAGTTACTATTTTTAACTTGGTATGTGGAGCAGCTGTGTAAGATGGAGAAAAGTCTAAATGCATTATCATTATGATGACTTTCTTAGATGGGTATGGCTGGATGACCGTGCAAATACATTTTGTCCAATTTACATTTAAATTAGCATATTGATTATACGATAAGGTGATCAATGATATCATAATTTTTCTAATATTACTCTTCATAGATAAAGAAGTCGTTTCATAAATTTATATTTGGCTATTTTAAGAATTATGAATATGTAATGTTTTAAATGATCTCATAAAAGAAAGCACTATTGTATGTGTATATTTTGCTATGCTTGTTAGTCTTTGAAGTAGGTATGCAATTGTAACACACTCTTTTTCTTGTGTCGACATAGGTACATTTTCATACCATTAACTATTTATTGTAACTAGTGAGAAATAAAAGTTAAAATGTATATAAGTATTTAAATTTGCGCACATCGGTCAAAATCACAATAACAAATGAGATAACTGTGGTTGTACATGTGACCTATGTATATATATATATATATTATATATATTTCTCTTGATACAATCACGTCAGAATTTCTCTTGCATATTATATATTTACTTTTAAATGGTTGAGATAATTTTGAAGACAATACACTTGATGGACTTTTAGTATTAGTGGATGCTCCAATGCCAATGGTCTGGTTATTGGAAAAATATAGTTGGCAAACTCAACATGCAAGTTAAGTTTATATAGCCAAAGCTGAGTCTCTGTGTTAGACATAAAACCAAAAGCCGTACAATTAGGTATTTTTGCAACACAAAGTTTCAATCTTGCCCACATGTAGATGTTCCACAGATAAAAAATACATACATCAGCCAAAAACAAGTAATTTACATGTCAAAACTTTGAAACACGTTCTCATCAATATGTGTTTATGCGCACAACTTGGTGATGACCAGCTGCATGCCATAACCAGCCGCACTTTTATAAATTGTACAAATTTTTTTAACTTTTTATCAACCACAGACAATCATTTCTTAGAGCATATGAACAATAATTTATGGTGCTGCATGTATCGTGAGTCTGCAATCGAGGACCCCCACACACAACCCCCAACCCCGCCCCCCACACCCCCCCCAACCCCAACCCCCCTCTCCCGCGTCATAATCAAAATTGCTAGTGAAGAACACAGAAATCATCAGACGACCTGATAAAAGCTTGATGATATTTCTTGGTGTTTAATTAATTTTCTTTTGACTACACAGAGTTAATATGGATAGAGACAGTTTGGTCACTTGGTGCCATTTTTTATGGGTAGAAACTGTGGCTAATGTGGAAGGATCAGACTCATTTCTGCAAGAGAGCCAAGAAGAAAAGCTTTGAATGATAGTCAAATGAAAAGGGTGTTGGATATATATTTTTGTTTTGCGTTCTATCTATACCCTATTCAGTGAAAAATCCATCACAGTTACCATTTTCTATACACTTAATATACACAAACATTGATGCAAAAAATGCATACAGCTCCAGTGTACTTCTCTAGTAGATATCATTTTCAATTGAATGAAGAGATTGTAGTAGTTCTCTGGAATCTTTCCCTGTCTCTCTCTCTTCTCTTTCTCTTTCTCTTTCTCTGTGCAAGTTTCATGATGACTAAAAGGAGCTAAATCAGTGCTTTCATTTCACCTTCCCTGACAACAAGAAAGTTTTGACAGACCATTATAATCTGTCTTTGACCACTTTTAATTAACAATTATGTCTCTTATTAGCCATTTAATCAGTCTATAATTCACCATATTATTATACATAACCCACCAGCATTTGTCCTCTTTATTTCTCGATTGTGACAGACATTGCTATCTTCATAATTTTTTTTCTCCTCCTCAGTTTCTTTTCAAGGCAAACCTCATTTGTTTTTTTCTGCTGCAGAAACTGGGTTGTCATAATTCATAAATAGGGCTCAGTTATTGCAGTTTTAACAATTATATATATATTTGCATGAATGTACGGTCCCTTTTAAGCTTAGTAAAATAATAGAGAGTTGGCGACAAGGCTCTGTTTATGACGTCAGCAAAAGGAGTGTGTTGGGGCTACAAGTAAATGAGTTTTGGATTCTTTTGATGGTGGTGGTTCTGGAGATTCATAAAATATTTTTGCTCTTCTTCCTGTTCAATAACTCCAGTAAAAAATTAAATATATACTGTTCGTTGCAATCAGATACAATACTTGTCTTTCATTCAAATTATGTTACATAATATAGAAGTAATGGATATACGGTGCATTGGATGCCTACTAAACTTTTACGATCAAACTCGAGTATGGGAATAAAAGAACAAGAGACTTGGTCAAGAAATACAGAGAAGTTAAATTGCCCCATCCCTTTCTTCCATTAAGGAAGTGGAATCTCTGCTCTTCCCATCCTTATCAGTATCCCATTTGAAATAAAAATATCTGTCTAATCTAACAAAGAACAAAATCTATTAAATTTTTTTAAAGAAAGTTTGTGTTAGCGTGTGTCTGTGATGATGAAGACAGAATGATAGATTATATTATCAGAATAGATAAAACAGGAATACATATCCAATAATGCATATTCCAAAAGAAGGCAATAATCTTCCTCTTCTCCCCAGAATTCTTGCATATATTTTAATAAATTAATCGTAAGAAATATTTATAGTGGGAGCAAGAATGGCCAAAAGGGTTCTAATTTGATATGATTTTGGAATGTTTGATAGCATATTATATTAGAAGATGGGTTAGATTTTGCCCTTTTAGTTTTCAAAAAACAGAAACACAGAGTACAGATCAGTTGCTTTGGTTTAGTTAGAAAGGGTTGGTTAATAGGTATGGATCAATGATCGATGTCCAATGATATAATCTTAATTTCACTTTTTTTTTTTTTTTTTGGAGTGATGGAAACATATCTTAATATATATACCTTTTAATTAACTAAACTTTGTATTATAATGAGTCCACAATTCCCAACATGGGGTTCCATTGGTTCATTGGACCTCTCCCAGAATCTGAAATCTTAAGAGCATGCATGCATGTCCAATGAAGTTCATGCATGCCATGCAATCATACACCCTCACCTGTGACAGTACGTGACAGCAAGTCTGCAAATGTTTCCTTCTTATTTTCCTGTGAGTCTATAACAAGCATCCACTGAAGTATGTATGTATGTTATATTATATATAAGATGATCCTCATGAAAAGTACTAGACGATGGTTATGCAGATCAATATTGTTTCAAGGACTATTATATTTCTTAGTGTGTTTTTTTTTATAAGGGTATAATTACAATATTAATAACAAGTATGACGGGATCTGTCGAGATCAAATCATCGAATATCTATTCACATAGAGTAGAAAACTACTCACATGTACCGATAAATGCTCATGACAGTACTTGAACCTTCACCGCTTGGAAAAGTAATGAATTTTAGAAATGATGAAATTTTGTTCTAGTCAGTAGATGGGTTGCTTTAATGCTTGTAGTAATGTATAAGCCAAATGGGTAATTCTTCATCTTTTTTTTTTCCTTTTTTTTCAGATTATTTGCTTAATTTTTTAATATTAATTACTAAAAGGAATCATATTATACCACCATGGAAAGGCTAATTTTGGTGAAGGTGGATGGGTACCATGATCTCACAATTTCCATGAATGTAGATATCACTCACCAATTACGTGTTGCGGTGCCTCAAGGCTATAAGGTAAAGATAAAGAAATGCCCAACAACACGTTTTACATGATTAGGCTACAGCATATATATATATATATATATATATATATAATATGCTTTATAGAATTCTAGATCAAGAAATACCTAAACATTGGTGAGAAGCTGAAGGAAATGAATAAAAAAAAAAGGAAAGAAAAGAAAAGAAAATCCAAATGAGGTGATTGGGTTGGTCAAATGTATCAAAAATAACAGCGAATTCAACTTAGCTACAGAGAGAAAAACTCCAAGAGCATCACGTGAAGGCATGGCGGTCAGAATCTAGCCCTAGAAAAGCTTGTGTACCCACCTAAGAAACAAAAAAGAAAAAGAGGGAAAAAGAGAGACTCAAAAGAAAGATAAGCTACTCCTTTTTTAAGTCATCTTTCTGCAACCTTTTTCATAGCTGTAAAACTAGCCTTTTCCTTCATAAACTCTAGTAATATGTATACACACAAACGCGCACACACACTCTTGACTCTCTCTCTCTCTCCTCCCACCCAACTTTCCCATATCATCAATTTTGGGAAAAAGGCCTCCACTCTTGGTTCCTCAAATATCATGAATGAGTACCATATATCAAATGGGGAAGCTGAGCTGCTCATGATCATCCAATCTAGGCCATCCAATTACCTGACTTTTTCTCTATATATCCTTCTCTTCTCAAACTCAAAGGTCAGAGATAGATACCATTTCTTTTTTTTTTTTTTTTCCTCTCATGTTGGTCAAATAGAAAGTGATTTGATATGATCACCCACTAGAGTATTCAATCTATTGGACAATTCAGACGAGGGACCACCTAAACCCTTATTGTGCACACAGGTGTTCAACACAAAATCCACCTCTAGTTAATAAAGATTTAGCTGTCCCTCCAATTTAGTGTCCCCTCACTTTCATCATCCATCAACATCATAAAATAAAGCAGCCAGGCCGACTTACCAAGACAAAAACTTGATTATTATATGTTGAACCAACTTCATGCTCTAATCATACAATCATAATCCTATAATTACTGCATTGAACACTTTAATTAGCTGGTCTTTATTCTTTAGTCAAAAACATTATAGAAAGGATTCCATTCCATATCTGGTTTGAGCTTTGGAAACCAAAATCATCATTAATAAAGAAGCTAAGTTGATGGAGACATCAGACATGCAAGCAAACTTGCTTCTTGACTGATGATATAGAAACTGGGTTGCCAATCATATATTAGGCTAATGTTCAATACAAGTTTTAAATAGAACTTGGTTTTCCTATATGTAAATTTCATTTGCTGTAATCAATTTGTTTGAGAGTCAAGTGAGAAATCAAAGCTATGTTTGATTGCAGTACTTGGGTTGGGTGGGGTTTTGTTGATGCTAGCTTCTTTAAGCAACATGCCACTGATAGAGACTCGCAATCATAGAGAGATGGAATAGACATCTATAAGCTCTGTAGTTGAGGACAACGTGACCGAGATATGTGGGTCACAAGAGATGGAGACATTTGATCAATCACCCAGAAAAATGCCTCATCTTCCACCTCCTTTTCTCATGAATTAACTACAGTTTCTCTCTCTCTCTCTAGAAGCCTCAAAAGGGCTAACAAAACTAGGACACTTTTCTTGCATCTTCTCCCCAACTACCAACCATAGTATGTCTAAAAATCCACATTATCATTATTTCACTCATATAAGATGTCACCAACAATGTCATTTCAATGCCAAACCGATGGCATTAGTACTTTGCCATTTTTTTCTTCGTGTCTTTACAGAGGGGATTGCACATGGAGGAATGGCCACAGTGTACGCAAGATGCTCTTTGTTTCTCTCTTCTCAATAACAAAAGCAAATAAAATAATAAAAAATAATTACAGCATTTTCCATGTTCACACACCTCCATTGATGTGATGATGGTTTGATAAGAGTCTTTACTTCTCTTTTATCAAAGAGATCAAGCCTAGTGTCATTCTGGTCCCTCCATTGCTGATTATGATGGCTTTTATTGACACTTTATGTGATAAACATGGTACAATAATGGTACATATGTTTACAAGTTGCTTACAGCAGCTCTTCTACATTGCCATTGTGGTACGTACCAACTAGTAAATTAGTAGGCTGCTAAGTTGGTGGAGTCCCCTCTCAATTGGGTCATGAACCAAATAAAGGACCACACTGTTCTTATTCTCCCGAGTTGTCCTAAGCTAACCCTCCCCTTGCCTTCCTTGGGCATCCAAACTATGGACTGGTTTTTTGAACCATGATGCAGTGGTAGGCAACTGCAACTGTCAATTTACCACGTTTAATTGCTTCAGGGACCATAATTTTAAACAAACATCATCATTCACACGCTGAACCTTTTGCTCATATAACATGGTTGTCTGAAACTTATTTTAGACACAACTAATAATGGAAATAAAACAAGGGATTCATTATCAAAATGAAAGGTTATTAAAGATTCAACACTCTTCCTACATTATGCCCATTCTAAGGCGATACAGATCATCAGAGACTCACTGGGGGCTAACCTGAAACCTCTCAACCTTATTCAATAGAATCCTTTCTCAGGCACTAGCTCCAGAGATAGAAGCCATAACTAACCAAACAAATCATGAATGCTAAGTATAAAACTAGCTGCCATTATATAAGTTGAGGAATGAAAGAACCATAGGTGAGCTGGGGGGGCCCTCTTCTCTCTCTCTCTCTCTCTCTGTTCATTGGTCAGTGAAAGAGGGAAAACGTACTTGGTACAAGCAGCCAATGGGTTGCACTGAGCGGTCTCTGTCCCTATGCTAGCTACCTCAAAAAAAGGAGGTGGATCAACCTCTGTTGTACTTCCTGAACAAACTGGGACAAGAGCATCTTCATTCCTCACTCCTTGGCATGTGACTACCACGTGTTTTATATCCAGCTCCTATGATTCACATGCCATGGTCTCATTGGCAAGTGCTAATTGTCATTCTTGTATCAAAAAATGTTACTAAAACAAAGCTAAAAACATCTTTATCAAAGTAATGATTTCATTATCAGGGAGAATTTGTCCTTTGATAAGCCTCCTTATGCTCTAATTACATCCATCTTTTGAAAAATAAGCTAGAATAATTGTCATATTCATTCCCATCACTTCAAACAATTGATTGTAAAGTGGCTTATACTACCAAAATGCTAGGCATAAAATGATTGTATCCAATTATTTATTTCAGTTCTCACATGGGTTGATGTAACTTCTAGTAAAAGATGTAAGCGTTATTATCTTATGTACAATAAAGTTCATTCAATCAAAAAATATATATAAGGTTCTAATCAACTTTACCCTTATCTAGATTAGGACACTGCATGCTCCTCTCATTTGCTCACTCTTTAACGCCTGTCAATTTTCCTTTCCTTTCTCTTGGCAGACAAGATTGATAACAAGAAATTACCCACTTTCTGTAATCTTATCTGAGGCCAACCTCTAAAAGACAACTAAATTTCTGGACAATAGGGCTAGGAGTAAGGGAAGGGTGATGCGGACCACCTCCATCATAATAATGTATGCATTAGGAACTACGGTGTATAGCACTTGAGTCATTAAACATGCCGAGGACATAGTTCATTTGCCGCTGCTTTTTATAATTACACTTTGTGAAATGATTTCATATAACCATCTCTGTCCCTACACAAACATTATAGAAAATTCATTAAAAAAAAAAAAATTATAGAACATGGATTGATCCAGTTTCTTATAGGAGAGCATTCGAACATATGAAAGTTGTGGCAAAACAACATGAGCATTGAAATCCTAACCATGTAAGTTACCGATCAATGAGTTCTAGCATGTAGGAGTCTCCATTCATTTTGTTTCTTTTGGATTTGATGTTGGATTGTGAACCTCATACGCATATATATATATATATATATATATATATATATATATATATATATAGTTGATGTCCCTTGGTAATTCAAAAATCCCCTGAACTGTCCTTGAGCACCTCCTCTGGCTCTACTCTAGGTTGTGTGTAAGGAGTAATTGACAACCTGCAAAATTTAGTCCTATTCAACCAAGTTGTGAGGAAATTTATTATTTTTAGACTAAAATGGTCAAGACTTATCATCGATTAAGAAAAGAACGCATTTATGATTTATATTCTTTCAGCCTTAATCGGTTCCACAATAGTGAAAACAGTGCATTCAAAACCCCATATTATACATATGTCAATGCAGTTGCAGGCAGCCCTAACGAAGAGAGGCAAACCATGTTCAAGTGCATCTCAAGATAAGCCCAGTCGTATGCCAATTATTAAATAGCCACAGATAGATTTGTTCACAAAATTGCTGAAGCAACCTGCTTGTGATTTTTTTGAACTATGCACTGCAAAGTCCAGAACAATTTAATTATTCTTTTAAGTCCAGAACAATTTAATTATTCTTTTAAGTCTTACAACAAAAAAATTACAGATTAATCATACCAGTATAAGTTACTTACGTCAAGAAAAACATCTATTGAGTTTGTGCAGAATGAGGAAAAATAAGAAGGGACATGTATGTGATAATCCAAGGCCAAACTTCTAGTCAATTTTTTTTTTTTGCAAGAAGGTCATCACTTCGTAATTTTGAACATAGACGAATGACACGAATCAAGCTGAAAAAAAAAAAGGCATGAACTGCTTCCTAAAGACCTGATGCCAAAAATGCCAACAAACATTATCAACTCTCTTTTTTTTATTCTAGGATGCTGACTTTTCAATAAAAGAAAATTATATATTTTTAGTCATTGCTAAGCATGCCATCAGAAGCAAGCGAATAACAGAAGAAAAAAGTAGCCAGATACTGACCACGCACTAAAACGAGCAGGTAAACTCAAAATCATAAATCTTTAAGAATCTATGATCGACTGACTGAAATCACTAGCTAGTCATGTTGCAGAAGCACCCTGATACTGTAAATTACTAATAGTAAGCTAAGTTAAAGAATTTGCAGTACCGTGTTTGTCCACTTCAGAAGCAGCTTGTAAGTGTAAAGCACTAATGTGCTGAGTTTCAGCGTTTCCATTGACATATTACTCCAGTAGATTTTCTACCTATTTAATTTGAAATACTAAGATAATAATCCCTAACAGAAGAGCTGAAGGAGGACCCTTGATGATTTAGAGCCACACACTTTTCCATAATAGTTAACTAGGACAACCAGTCAGTAAAAAAGCTTTCCAATTAATGCTTCAAAAGACGTGAATAGTCATTAAAACATTAGGACCATGCCATTCAAACATTTGGACCACCTAGAAACTGATGCAATTATGGTGGTCCAGCATCTAAATATCCAAAAGAGTGATATGCATTAGAAGCCTCATAGAAATCATCACTACAATCTTCATGTATCCTACCATTCATGCACGTATATTGATTTGATGCATTGAGACTCCCATAAGTTGCATTTTGAAGGGGAAGTCAGATTAATGTTGCTTATTAATTCACTTCAGTTGCATCTTGGTCTTGTAGCGTATGATATACATCATTCTAGAATTCTTAAAAAGAAGGGTTATGACATAGGGCGATTGAAACTTAAAAAGGAAGAGAAATTTACAATCCTTGAAAATGAGTAGATTACAAGCCTTCACTATATATTTATTTTGACGCTGGTGTATCTCTGTCTCATTAGATTCATAGTTCATGTCAGCACATCATCAAATTTGTTGCATAGTATCCCATGTAATGCTGAAGCAATTAGGTGTCATTCACAAACATGTGAGTTATCCAAAAACGAGCCATAATCACAATATTGGGAATTGCTTTCCTTAAACATGCCATGTATATCATCAATGTCACGTTGTATATTTCCATATATGCACTGAGGCTGTGTCATGTGCTTTAGATGATTGAATCTAAGAGATGTTATCAGACATCCGTACTACATTCTACATGCATCACCGCATCTCATAATATTTCTAAACAGAGACTTAAGCTGGATTTATATTAATAGCAATTTCGAGCTTATATCATCTCAAAGCTAGTGCTGTGACTGTGAGGCAATCAAAAGCTACTCTTGATGGAGCTTTAAAGTAGGGTCAAGCCTTTTAGGTTACTTTTGGTGGTGTTCTTTCTTGTACAGGTAAAAGTTTGCTAGGAAATTAATTTTCTTGTTTCATCATTTAAAACAGCTTGGCTCACAGTGATAGATCCATGTAATCTAAATTCATAAATGTGGTCTCTTATTGGGAAAGAAGATAAAACGGTTTCTATTTGCCAGATTTCAATTGTCCACTAGTGCATCTCTAGCCACCTTCAAGTTTAACTTTATTGAAGATTAAGACCACTCACTGCAAGCCACCTTACTTTCAGTTACTTTACTAATTTAACAAAGCCATTCCACAACCACTTGTTGCTGGCAACATAGAAGCAAGGTTCACAATAATATACTTCAACTAAAAATTTGATATAGGCTATCAACATAATTGAAACTTCAAATCTTTGATGCATCGTCCGGACATTATACATCAAGGCATAGAATATTATCTTATATAACCTAAAGATGCCTTGGGAAACCCGCAAAATATGCTGCCAACAACTTAGGACAAAAGAACTATTATTTATCCCCAAGGAAGAAACATGTTAAGAGAACATTTTATGTGCAGCCTGCATTTGTAGCATGCACCAATCACCGCAGCATGTGGTTCCTTAAGAACTAGTAAGCTCAGTTCCTAATCAGTGCATTTGTTGGTTATTCCTAAGGCCAGTGACCAACCCCACCCCACCCCCCCAAGAGGTGTCGAAAGACAAGGTGGGTTACACATTAAGTCATTGACACCAATAGAATGACTTGAATAGCCTGATTGCCTGTTGTCAGCATGCCATAGATGCCACTGGTTCATGAATGATGGAATGACTTGAATAGCATGAGCTTGTTGGTTCCAGAGGAAATTATAGGGTCATTGCTAAAGCCTTCAGAGCTGATGCTTTTGCAGGCTTGAGCCTACAGTTGACATGCAACAACGTTTCCATCTTTGTAGGCTCCGATCATGTTAAAACTTCTATACAAGGCCGTTACAGCCTCATGTGAAGGGGATATGAGCTACTGGATTCTCTCAGGGCAGAGCAACCATTTTCTCTCTCCTATCTCATTCTCTACTTCAACTAGCTCTACTCTCCTCTATATCCTGTAAGTCCTTCTCATGTTACCCCTCTAGTTTAAAAACCGCAAAATAGAAATCAACAAGGACACTGATACGAAGATTTGAGCAATGCAAAAAGAAAGAGTTGAGATATTTAAAATTTTCCATAGGGATCAAAAAGAGTTGTCAAATTTCATGACAACTTGAAGAACTTGATTATAAAACCAAGAATGAACAACAAGGCATATCTAGCCAACTGTACAGGATTTGGGTATGGCTTAATTCTACTGCTAAGGTGTCTAATAAACATAACAGAAAACTGAAGACATTCCAGAGTCCAAACTACCTATCCATCAGTTATCGTACTAAAAGATCTCATAAATACACATCAAATATAATCATATCAACTACAACAAATCCAGATTAGCATTCATACATGATCAGTTCAACAAAACAACCAGCGAAAAAGATCAATATTCGCAACATTGAAATATTCCCTTTAATTTGGGTACTTACAGCTGGTGGAAACAATATTTCTATATTTTCGTATCATTTAGACCATACACCTTTCTCTAAGTTCCTCCAAAAGACTAAGGTCACATGGATACAACTGACTAAAAATGAGACATGCACTCTGGAACCGTCAAGGATAAAAATGATTTGCATATAAGGAGTGCAACAGTAAATCAAATCTAGTAATTCTAATTAACAACAAAAACAGCAGACTGAGAAGGAATAACGCTCAAACCTCATCTCTTTGTTGGCTGGTTTGTTAAGTCTTCCCATAGTATTAGGCAGTGGCAACCATTACAGACAAAATAGCACCAGGAATAATCTCAGTAGAATTCTAGTCCAAAATAGAATAAGCAGCAGAACAAGCAGACTGTAAGCACTTTGGCAGCCTCTGATATAAATGAAACTAATAATGAATATGTCTTCAAGTAGTAGAGTCACAGAAAAATTCTAGTACTAATGTTGCAGACCGACATTAGCTTCAAGCTATAGCAACAATTCAAGCAGTGGAAATGTACCATTGAAAAGGAAGCATAATTCAAGAAAACACGCGAAAACAAGAGAGACAATTAAACAACACATCAAGGAAGAAAATATTATCCAAAAAAGTTTGAAAATTGGATAGTACATTGTCCGAACCTGAAAAGTGAAGACTGAAGAACAGTTCTCCATGCAACTTGATTCGGTAGTGATTTTCCCATTTCCTTAGCTCAACTTTCTAAGCAGCCAAACAGAAAATGAAGATTGAACACACCCATTTGAGTATCTGGGGCAGATTTTTCAGTTTGACCCTTCACATACAAGCACTGTGAAAAACGTGATGGCTCTACATTTTTTTTCTTTTTTAATAACAACCAAAACGCAAAATTGTACAGTTTGTGTCGGACACCGTAAAGAAACCTAAAATTGGTAATATGTGATTAAATTATACTAAAGAAGTCATCTGTTTCATGAATTCACCATTTTACTTTGGTTTCATGGAAGTCTCTCTCACACTCATGGAAGTCTCTCTCACACTCTGTTTTTTTCCTACACCAACTACAGTTTCTCCCTCAGTACGAATATCTATACGCGGGAGCTATCCTACTCCAACAATACAAGGAATAAAACACAGTAGGTAACATCTACTACTGCGCGTGAGAAAGCCTTCCTACTTACAATGTTTAATAGGGTAAATTGCAATAACAACCCGTATATATAGGTATAATTATATAAAAATATAAAAATATATGATAATAATAATAACTCTCCTTTGACCAGTTGACTAACGATGGTCAACCGTTGACCACAATTAGTCACTAACGGTCAAAGAGGTAAAATTGTCTTTAAAAAAAATAAAAAAATCTTAAAAAAAATAGAATAAGAAGAAGCAAGAAGAAGAAGAATAAGAAAAAAACATTTTTTTTTCAAATTTTTTTTCCAATTTCTTTATTCATTATCAACCCAACAACTATCCAAAAACCTTCAATTTATTTTTTTTATTTTCAGATTTTTTTTTTCCCTTTTTCTCTTTCTCTTCTTCTTCTTCTTCATTTTTTTCGGATTTTTTTTGTTCTTTTTTTTTTCAGATTTTTTTTTGTTCTTCCTCTTCTTTTTTCTTCTTCTTTTTCTTCTTCCTTCTTTTTTTTGGATTTTTTTTTTGTTGTTCTTCTTTTTTTTTTTTTTTAGATTTTTTTTGCTTCTTCCTCTTCTTTCTTTTTCTTCTTCTTCCTCCTTTATTTTGGATTTTTTTTCTGTTTTTCTTCTTCTTCTTTTTTTTTAGATTTTTTTTTTGTTCTTCCTCTTCTTTTTTCTTCTTCTTCTTCCTTTTTTTCATATTTTTTTTCTTCTTATTCTTTCTTCTTTTTTTTTCATATTTTTTTTGGTTCTTCCTCTTCTTTCTTTTTTTTTTAAAATTTTTTTTTTTAAAAGATGATTTTACCCCTTTGACCGTTAGTGACTAACTGTGGTCAACGATTAACCATCGTTAGTCAACTGGTCAAAAGGAAGTTATTGCTATTATCATATATTTTTAGATTTTTGTACAATTATGTCTATATGCACGGGAGTTATTGCAATTCCCCCTGTTAAATACATATAATAGCACTTGAATCAGAAAAGTACAAATCACATCATTTTAAGTTTTTATGGGTAATGATGGAAATAAATAAATAAATAAATATATATATATATAACACACACACACACACACACCCCTACATAAAGCTTTTCTACGTACACTGTTAAATACATATAATAACACTTAAACCGGAAAAGTACAAATCACACAATTTTATATTTTTATGGGTAATAATGAGAATATATATTTATATACCTCCATAAAGCTTCCTACGTACGCTCTGTTAAATTGATACAATATCACTTGAACCAGAAAAGTACAAATCACGCAATTTTACGTTTTTGTGGGTAATGATGAGAATATATATATTTACATACCTACATAAAGCTTTCCTACGTACGCTGTTAAATACATATAATAACATTTGATCTAGAAAAGTACAAACCACACAATTTTACGTTTTTATAAATAATGATGGAAATATATATTTACATACTTACATAAAACTTTCCTACGTATGCTGTTAAATACATATAAGAGCACTTGAGCCAGAAAAGTCAAATCACACAATTTTACGTTTTTACGAGTAATGATGGCCTGATAGAAATATATATTTACATATCTACATAAGGTGTTGAACCTTAATGATTTGGAGGAATTTGAGACCTCCAACCACCAAGAAAAAGGTACCTAATTTATATTAAACTACATATATACGTAATTTACAAATGTTGCCTTCAATTATATGAACCATATACTTTCTGAAGAAAACCATACGAAACCTATATATATTGAATAGAGTTAAAATTTCATTTCAAAAAAAAAAAATAGAGTGAAAATTGATAAAATTTACGAATTCATAGAAAAAATTGATTATGAATGTATAGTCTTACTTAATTGGAGTAGACAAGTTTGAACCATCAATTTTCCTCTTAAATAAAATATATTTTGTAAAGGCCAAGTTCTTTATTCTCTAGCCACCACCTACCGTCGCATCGTACTGCCGTCTGCTCTCATCATCGTGCCGCACTGCTGTCTCTGCATCTCGTTGTTGCTTCGTCGTAGATCTTGTCGTTCTTGCTTGGCCGTAACCGACGTTTGCTCCTCTCCGCCATCGCCAGTTGGTCATTTGTAAGGTGATTAAAATTCTTCTCTTTCTGCATATGTCCCTGATTATTTTGAGTTTTAATTTATGAGTGTTGGGATTATTCATTTATTTGTATGTGATATGGGGTTAGGGTTAAGGGTTTTGTTTTCCAAGATTTGTTTTTTCTAAAATTTTGTGTTGGATTATGATTTATGGGTAAAATATTTTTTACTTGTTATCTGGTTTTAATGTTTAGTAAGTTTGAAAATATTGGGTTTTAATTTTAGAGTTACATTGAATTTAAAACTATTAATTAAATAAAGTTTATTGGGCCTTCCCGTCAATTTTGAATTTTTTAATATTAATTTTTAGGGTGATTATCAATTTGGTTTTTAACTTTTAAGGCGTTACTAATTTTTTAAACTAGTTTCGTTTATTGGTATTTTTAGACTCTAACTTTTTGAAAATATATCAATTTGGTCACTTTGACTACTTTTCTAACGGTCAAACCTCATAGAATTGATAAAAAAACTGATTTGCCATTGACTCTATTTATATAAGTCAAAATTACAATTTTAACATTAAATTTTAAAAAGAATATTAATAATTAGAAGGGTGGTATGGTCATTTTAGATTAATTTTTAATTAAAAATTTTAAAATATTTTTTAAATGCCCTTAAAAAAATATTTTTAAATGGATCTCCACTGTTTATCAAAATTGATGGACGGTGGAAATTATATTGAATTTTTTTAAAAAATAAAAATTTTAAAATTAATTTTTTTCAATTAATTTTTTTTATTGTTAAAAAAATGTTGATATTCTTGGTGGAAATCTAGATCAAGAATAACAAAAAACAAATTGAAGTTGAAGGTCTGGATTCGATTCGATTCGAATCCAAATCAACCCAGATCTGGGTTCGATTCAACTTCAATTTTTGTTTTTTTTTTTTAGCTGTTCTTGGTGGAGGTCCAATCTGGATATCTACTAGGAACATCAACTTTTTTTTTTAAATAGTAAAAAAAAATTGAAAAAAAAAATTAATTTTACAATTTTTATTTTTAAATTTTTTTTGATATAATCTCCATGGTCCATCAATTTTGATGGACGGTGGAGATTTTTATTTAATTTTTTAAAAATTTAAAAATTTATTTAATTTTTTAATTAAGGGTAGGTTGAAAGATAAAAATACTTCTAGAGCAGTTATATTTGACTAACGGTTGACTAACAAAGAGACCAAATTGATACGTTTTTAGAAAATTAGGGTCTAATAATACCAATAAATAAAACTGATATAAAAAATTGATAATTTTTTAAAAGTTAGGTACTAAATTAATAATCGACCTAAATTTTATCATTTTTTAAGGACAAGTAGATTAAATTAGTGCTATCTAATGTTAATAGAGGTACTAAATTAATAATCGACCTAAATTTTATCATTTTCTAAGGACAAGTAGATTAAATTAGTGCTATCTAATGTTAATAGAGGTATGTTGGTCATTAACATATTTAGTACAAGTCAACTATTATTTTTAGGGTGATTTTCATTTGGGTCCTTAATTTTTGGGGAATTATCAGTTTTTTAAAGCAGTTTCGTTTATTGGTATAATTGGACCCTAACTTTTTAAAAATGTATCATTTTGGTCCCTCTGACCAAATTTTTACTAGTCAAACTTAATAGAATTGATAAAAAGACTGTTTTGCCCATAACTTTATTTAAATAAATTAAAGTTATAATTTAATCTTAAATTTTAAAAAATAATATTAATAATTAAAAGGATAATATGGTTATTTAATATTAATTTTTAATTAAAAATTTTAAAATATTTAAAAAACCGTAAAAAAAAATATTTTTAAATGAATCTCCACCGTCTATCAAAATTGATGGATGGTGAAGATTATATTAAAATTTTTTTAAAAAATTGATGTTCTTGGTGAACATTATTGATGAACGGTGAAGATCCAATTAAGTTTAAAAAAAAAAAATAATCTTAAACTTGAAGATGAAGAATAGATTGGTGTAAATGTGTAATGAGAGTGAGATGTATTGTGAAATGAATTTTTTTATTTTTTTCACGGGTGGGTGTTCGTGTAACAGAGCTTTTGTTTTTCTTCATCTTTATGTTGCTTGTCTGAGTTTTTATGGGGTCTGCCATTTTTGATCTCTCTCTCTCTCTCGCCTTTTATTTGAAGATTGTGTGTTATTTGATTTTTTACTTTTCTTCTTTATCTGCTTTATTTCACGAAGAACCTGATTCTCTGAACACGAGAAACGAATTACTTTTCTCCTTTTTTATATTTTTATTTTTTTGTAAATAAATTTGAGCTCAAACTCTCCTCTCTTTGTTAGCTTTTTGTCTTTTCTCTCTCTGTCTCGCTGTCTCTCTCTCTCTATTTCTAATGTAGTGAAGAAGCTAGAATTACTCAACTCACACACAGAGAGAAAGAAGCGGAGAGATATCTGGCAACTATATTGATTTTCTCTTCCTTTAGAAAACCCAAACGCCACTTTATTTTTATATTTTTCACTTTTTTCTCTCCTCTGAAAAACCAAACCAACCAACCAACCAAAACTCCTCCATTTCTCTTTCTCTCTCTAGATATCTCTCTACTTTTTTCTCTTTTTTTTTTTTTTCTATTCACTCATCTTCAACTTCCAATACTGATTTGGAAGGATTTGTACAACTCAAGCTGATTTACTTTTTTTTTTTTTTTTTTGTGTAAATGAAGAATCTGAAACATGTTGTGGAGCAAACGAAGATCTGGGTTTGTTGAGCGTTGTTGTGTGTAGATCGATTTAGAGCCGTCAAAGCAGTTTTCCAAAAACCACAGATGTTAGTGTTGTTTTGGTTTTCAAAAAAATTATCATCATCGTTGTTGTGGTTTTCAAAAAAACAACAAATCTGGGTTCCAGGCCGAATCCAGAAATCTGGGTCCGTCCTCTTTAAACCCAGAACTGGGTTCCTCTTCAAACTCAGATCTAACTTTTTTTTTTTCTTCTTTATCTTCAATTTCGATGTTCAAAATTTTTATTTTTATTTTTTATTTTTAGGACGAGGAGATCCATCAAAAATATTTTTCTTAAATAGTAAAAAAAATTTAAATTAAAAAAATTAAAAAAATTAAATTGAAAAAAATTAAATTTTACAATATTAATTTTTTAAAAAAAATTTAATATAATCTCTATCGTCCATCATCCATCAATTAGATGGACGGTAGAGATTTTCATTTATTATTTATTATTAATTTTTTAATTAAAAATATATTAAAAAATAAAAATACTTCTATAATAATTAAATTTGATTAATAGTTGCAGAAGGAATACAATAATATATTTTTAAAAAGTTAGGATCCTAATATATCAATAAACGAAACTGTTTTAAAAAATTAATAATTTTTTAAAAATTAGGACCTAAATAAAAATCATCTTTATTTTTAATTATTAAAATTAATGTTAGAGAAGTATTAATTTATATAAATTTTAATTTTAAATATAATTTATTAAATCTAATTAGGTTGAATTTTATTTATTTATTTTAAAATTATAACAGCATAAACACATTTTTACCCAAAAAAATCTAAAGTAAGTGTTGAGATTTGACAAAAGGTACTGGTATTTGTAAAAAGGAAAAGAAAAGTCAACGGATTAGTGCCTTTATCTTCCCACTCCAATAGAATGTAATCTCACCAATTGTGAGGTCGCAGGTGAATTGTTTATCAAAACTATTATTTTCAACATAACAGCTTTCCACCAGACAGACGGTAAAATTAATCTTATTTTAATTTAATCAAATTAAAATCTAAAGGACTACTGTATAAAAATTATATAGTTATAAAAAATTTAACCTAACACATAAATAAAAAAGAAAGAAAATTCGGCCACTAAAGAGAGAAGAAAAGAGAAAAAAAAAAAAAAATTTTAACCCTCTCCTCTTTTGTAGAATTCAGCCGACGTTCTTTTCACGTGACCTCCATCTCTTGCCATGACGTGCCTACACACACGTTGTTAGACCGCGGGTCATAGTTCGAAAGATCTGGGGGTAGATCGAGAAATCAGAAAAAAGAAAATCAAGAAAAATGTATACAGTTTCTAAAGTCTTTTTCTGCGTATACATAGGAACTCATTCATGATTGAAAAAAAGATTTTTAATATAAGAAAAAATTTTGAAACTCAATTCCGCATGTTATACGATAATCAAAATCTTTTCTAAAACTCCATTCAATCTATAGGCTGGAGATCCCAAAAACTAGGTTTAATGGGTAATAACAAGTCATGAAGTGATTAGTGGTGAATCATGCTATTATATAAGTTCTATTCGATATATTACGTGAAGTATAATATCCTAAAGCGTTATAAGGATGAGTTTATTTTAAACTCTTAATAAGTTCTATACTCTATGTGGAGTGAAGTACCTAGCTACAGGAATACTCTTGATAGACTCACCTAAGTGAATGTGAAAGTGTGGCCGCTTTTGATAAAATTTTGGACAAATTCTCTAGAGCATTCACTATATTGGAATACACGTGCATGGCCGTAAAGCACGGGCTTTTTGACTTTACCCTAGTAGGGTTGTGTGTGAGATGTTTGTTAGAGTTATAGTTCAAAACTACGAGTTACTTTAGTAAAATCTAAATTATCTACATTATGCAAGGGTTCAAATCGATATACACATTTGTTTATGTACAATCTTATATTATAGTATATTGCTCGATGAAAAGTTTTTTAAAATTTAAGTGTGGAATTGTTGGAGATTATATGAATTTTAATTATTATTTTATAAATAATAATATATTTACATTTTCATTTACTTGGTAAAAAAGTTCAGTTGGAGACCTAGTCTCTATCTTAAGTATTTTCCCATATTTGAACGTTCTACATAATTTTTCTCTACATAAACAAACGGTATACAATAGTTTTAAAAACATATACTCAAAATACACGTAACACTTTTTCTCTGCAATTGCAGAAGCAAATAGTGCAAATACTTTTTGTCAACAATTGCAAAAGCAAACAGTGCAGTTTTTGTTCTTATTTGTTTTCTCAATTCAAGCGTATCAAACTTACTTTTCTATTCCTTTTAATTGTCGAATTCAAGCAAGTCAGCTCAACGAACCAATTTTTACAACTTCTATTTTTTATTTGCCATACAAACACCACAGTGCAGTTTCTGTTGTTCTATATTACTTTGGCAAACAACAAACTGTAGATTTTGTTTTATTTATTTTACCGGCGTAAATAGCTACAACAAAGTGCAGTTTCTGTTTTTCAGTTTCTGCTTTTATTTTTTTATTATTTTGATTCCGAGCATTGTTTAGGGTGATAGTATTTCGATTTTTTTCAGTACGAAGAATTCTGAGACAGAGGTGATTCTGGACTGTTTTATTCTAGGGACGACGGGGCTGTATACTGTTTGTACAAAATTTGGGTAGAGCCGCGATGTAACACCCCCTGACCCAACCCGTCTGGATCGACCCAGGGAGCGCTACCGGTTTCAAAACTTTTCTTAATTCTGTTTATAATTTGAAAACCAAATAATTTATATTTTAAAATACTTTTCTAGTGAGCCCATCCAAAACTATTTTAGAAAATTTTGCCAGAGTTTCATTTGTTTTTCTGACTTTCCAAAAATCCTATTTTTCCACATAACTCAAATAATATAAAAATCAACACTTCAAATTCATTTATCAATCAATTGCGCACTCTGCCGTATAGTGCGACTTTCCAACATTTTTAGAAAAATATTTTGTATTGGAACGGCCCTAGGATACTTGGACATAGAGAACGGATATAGGAGGTTGGTATACCAGCTGTGTTATTTCAGCAGTACTGCACCGTTATTATTAGTGACTATTGGACTTCGCGGGGCAAACCTAGCATAGACCAGTTTAGGCGAATTCCGGAGGTGGACGTCACACCGATATTGATATCATGTACCTCCCTAAGGATGGTTCAGGCCCCCAGTGCTGGTCCTAGGGTAGGGAGTTATTTCAGCCCATATTCCAGTTCAGAAAATTATGTTGAGTATACCAAAGGGCCAGGAATGAGATAATTTGAATAAAATGCTTATAAATGAAATTAGAAATGAATTTCACATGATTATTTCATTAATTGAGTTATATAATAATATGTTTTTATATTATATCATGATTACATTTTTATTTTGAAATTTATTTTGCGATTTCGATATATATATAAGTTTAGTGTATACCCACTAAGCTATATGCTTAGCGCGTTGATTTTATCACGTGTAGGTAACAGGGATACAGAGGGAGAAAAAGACTGAAGAGGTGATAGCTGCAGACTAAGGATTAGAGTCACCAAACTTTGGGTAGTTATATAGTTTTGTATATTATATTCCGTTACGCATGCATATACAGAAATTTATAAAAGTGTTATATATTTGTTTGCAAATAATTATTTTATGGTTTATATTTTCTTTTTCAGAAGTTTGTAAATATTAATTATGAATTGTTGATTTTCTAATTTTCATATCAATTCATTTCCTTCATTTCAAAATCAACAAACTTTCATTCGAAATTCTAAGTTAAATTCAACAATAAAATTTTCAAACGATATTCATAAGTCAAACAATATTCTCAAAAAATTTATTCTAGCATATTCATTATAAATCGAAAATCGAATTAACTCAAAATATTCAAATAAAGAACGATATAAGCATATATTCATCAAAATATTCAAAAATCTCAGATTCCAATTAAAACCCATATTAAACTCGTAAAGATTTCAAAAATGTGTGTACACCAACTTGGTTACCCTTTTTACGACTTTTATCTTCCAGGTTTTCTCTTTTTCTTCTCCTTTTTTCTTTCTCTTTCTCCCTCCTCTTTTCCTTTTCTTTCTCCTTTCTTCTTCCTCTTCTCTTCTTCTTCCTCCTCTTCTTCTTCTTCTTCTTTCTGGAGGTAGCGACTGATCATGATTTAGAGACTGATCTATTAGTCAATGCAAGATCACTTAATAAACCCATTAGTCAATGGGAACAATAATTACTATCAATAGTGACTAATCATGAGTAAGACTACATTAATCAATATAAATGGCAGGCAAAGTGGGGCCGATCAAGAAGGTGTCAACAACTCAACATCTTTCTTGCATGCTTCACAGTAAACTACTACTACAGCCAAACAAATACATGTATTAGATGCTTGCATATAGTAGCCAAGTTGTTGCCTTCCATTCAATTTCCTATTGAATTGTTGATGATTAAACAAATTTGGGATTCTCTTGATGGTGTGTGTATATATCTATTACAAAATAACTCGAAAAGATTCTAGACAGCAATAATATTCTGCTGCATGTGTGAATAAATTAATACCAAGATGCCTCAGTCATGTGCCAAATTCTTTTGAGCTCTTAGTTTACTTATATTGGAAAAAAACAAATCAGTAGTAACTCAGCAATGAAAAATAAAAACCAAAAGTAGTGGGCCAAGTAAATGCATCTATCATGAGTAGTATGATTAATAACAAATAAACCAAATAAACTTACAAGGAAAAGAAGTTGTTTGTGCTGAGTTTCCTATTAATCTTTTCTGGGGAACCTGAGAGTTAGCAGAGAGGTGGAAGAGAGCTGAAAATGAATTCCACTGCTATTCAGAATGTATTACCATTTGTGGGAATGGTGATAGCAGTTCTTGCTCAAGTTAGCGAATTGGAAGTATTGAAAGCAGCAATGTCTAATGGGTTTAACAAATATGTGATTGTTGTCTATTCCCAAGCCTTCTCCATCCCTATTTTTCTTGTTTGGTCACTCATAATTCACAGGCAGGTCCTTTCATGTCTCTACCTTTCTCCAATGATCATCACTCCATAGATATTACTAACAAAGTAATCTTAATTTATATAAATGTTGCATATGCATTTACTCGTGGTTTTGCAGATCGGAGCGTCCTCCACTTACCTTCTCCACTCTCAGCAAAATCTTCTTGCTTGCAGCGTTCGGGTTTGTAACTACACGATTAAATTTGAAGTGGTCAATTACGCAAAATTTTTTCTCTATTTTTAAGAACATAGATGATCACATGAGTGCTTGATTGGTTTAAGTTGCGATTAGTGGTGTTGTTTTTCTGCTGTCCAGATGTTTAATCAGGTTATTTACGTATGGTGGCATAGAGTTAAGCTCTCCAACTCTATCAACAGCAATTGTCAACCTACTGCCAGCATTTACCTTCATACTTGCCATCATTTTCAGGTTCTTTTTCTCTCTTCCATCTATAATCAATATTATCAACCAAAATTCCTGAAGTATATATACACATATGGATGATTAATATAGGATGGAAAAGATAAATTGGAGAAGCAGAAGCAGCCAAGCTAAGTTGTTGGGAACGCTAGTGTCAATTGCAGGAGCATTTGTTGTAACATTTTATCAAGGCCCACCAATCTTCAAAACACTTTCACTTCTTTCATCTAAATCAAACTGGATCATAGGAGGGTTTTTCCTTGGATGTGCAGCCTTTTTTGGTGCAGCATGGTACATTTTGCAGGTTAGGCCATTACTCCTGTAAACATCAGTTGAACTTAAATAAACTGTAACTAGAACCACATACATATAAAATTGTTGACTTTCACCTTCTTGAAATGTTTGCAGGCAATAATCCTCAACAAGTTTCCAGCCATAATTATTATATTGCTTTTCAAGTATTTCTTTGGTGCCATTCTGGCAGCATTGTTTTCTGTATTTGTAGTTAGAGATCCAAGTGCTTGGAAGCTAGGACTTGATATAGGGTTGGTTGCTATTTTATACTCGGTAAGCATATATATATATATATATATCATCGTCTTCCTTCTATTTAAATTCCGAAATTTTATAAAGTTATTACCATATACGTACCATAATCTATTTCAGATACAAAACTTATATTACATATTAAGAGTAATAATACTATTTTACCTATTTTTGGTTATGCTGAAAAACCATGTCAGAATGTTATGAGTTATGACATGTAATTCGTAACTAACACGTGAATTACTGTGTTACTTTATAATTTATATGTCATATATAAATCATATGGTAATGTTACTTTTGGCACAAACTTAGAGTTACATCATACTATTTTTTCAAATCTTCATCAAAACTATTTTCACTAAAGTGAGATGTTTCAAGCTAATTTGTCACTCACTTATTATGACGTATAATCTTTACAAATTTCAACATGCAGACAATTATGGGATCTGTGATTCAAGTCAGCTTGTGCACATGGTGCCTGTCAAGAACAGGACCTCTTTATGTTTCCATGTTCAACCCCTTGGCCATTGTGTTCTCTGTTGCCATGGATTTCTTCTTCCTAGCAGAGACCCTTTGTATTGGAAGGTGAAGTTAATCAATCTCCTTAAATATTTGTTTTCCTTAACTTACTTTCACAAAATATAAGCTAGCTAGTATGAAAATCAATAATTAACAGTAATAGCTCTTAAAATTTCGAATGCTCAAAGTATTTATATACAGTCGAATGGAAATAGCTGTAGAAGTGGTCAAACCACTATAAATTACATATCTAATTTAAACCCGTTAAGTTGATAAAATATGTATATACCTTCCTAATTGTAGATTTTCCATCTTATGGCAGTTTGATTGGAGCGATTATAATCGTGATTGGGTTTTATTCTGTAATGTGGGGAAAAACAAAAGAGGAAAAATTTGAGCACACTACTGCTGTACTGAGAAGTCACAGATCATATGACGAAAAGGTACCTCTATTGCAAAACGAGATAGAAGAGGTACATAACAGGTCATCAGTGTAAAGATTAGCATTATTAATTGTTCATACTTGATAAAGAAAACATTAACGCAAATTAGTAGTGATTATTTCCTCTAATATATGATTTGCCGCTCAGATGGTTGTAACTTGTAGGTGTAAAGTTCTAAACCAAAGTTTTTGAAGGGCAATATATATATATATATATATATATATATATATATATATATATATATATATATATATATATATTTGAGAGTAAATAACTCCTACCTCCCCTGAGGTTTACTCAATTAATATAGGTGGAGTCAACTTTTTGGTTTATTGACAAAGATTTCTCCTCTTTTGGGTTTGCTCAATTACAGACAGAATTAACATTTAGCCAACTCTTCAAGTTTTTGACAAAGACCTCCCTTAGTCAACTGTTATATTTTACCAAATTTTACTAAGAGTAAGGAAAGTGTTTGTCAATAAACAATAAAGTTGACTTCGCTTGTAATTAGCAAAACCTCAGGGGAGGTTCATGCAATTAGCTCTAAAAGCCTGAAAAACGTTTTGAAGATAGAAAAGCAAAAATGAAAAGTAGAGGAAAGAGAAAAGAGAAGTGGGAAAATGAAGGACTCCCCCTTTGCTGATGTGTCGCATCGTTAATGGGCACGCTACCTCATAACCACTAGCACGTGACACAAGACGCCTCTTACCTTCCTAACAAAGAGCAATGATTGCCCAGACGCCAGCTGGCAAGGCATTTGAAGAGTTTAGCACCTGCTCGATATGGTTGCTCGACCATAGCAAGCCTTTTCGCATAACAACCTTGTGACAAGGTCACCATCACCCATCTCCCTCACCAAGCTCACTTGACAAGGTCGAACGACCATTACGAAGTCGAATTGACTTCAACGAGTTCCATCCTAAGGCTCAACAAAAGAGGACTACACACAACATTCAGTCGTACGACCAAAATTCCCCAATTCAGCATTCGACTTAGTCGAACGACCAGAACAAACTTCTTGCCATCAGCCTGCAGACTAGATACCAACAAGTTTGAGGGCAAACTGTAGTGACCAAAAATAGTTCAAGCCCAAAAGGACTCAAGCTTGCGTAGAAGCCCAATCCGATACCACATCTATAACACTTATAAGCCCAGTGCCTTATCCGACCAACAAAGACCCATAAGGCAACCCATATGAAGAGAACGTGGTTCGACCATAGGGCAAAGTCGTTCGACTGCCTCACCTGTTACCAAAGGGGTTGCCCAAATTCTAATGACTAACACAGTGGCTCGACCGCACGAATGGCTCGACCATGTCGCTCAACTAAGTACCTTGGCCTCAGCTTGACTCACCTTGAAGCTTGACCCTACCATCAAGATACCCTTGTCGTTCAATATAATGGTAGATGATGGGTCGCTCGACCATCTTGTGAGGGTTCTAACCCATAGAGGGTCATCACTCGATCCCTAACACCCTCTCCTTCATAGAGCAACCTTTTGGTCGTGGCTACCAAATCAAACCCTATCAAACTTTGAAGTCAAAGTCTGATAGACCGGGTTAAAGAGACAATCATATCCTCCTTGATCCGTGCCTTAATATGAACCTACTAGGTAAAACTCACCCTTAAAAACCGGCTTGTAAGAGGAGGGTGCCTATCAAGTTATATACCAACCATTAATCTCATACTTAGTGGATGTGAGATCGTAACATTTCACCACGCTTTCACAGCCGATGTCCACGGTGGCCTATCATTTTCAGCTGGGTGACTATGTGGATCCCGCATCGGGTAGCAACCCTTCCCATATCGCCCCGTCCGTGTATCGTCCATGCGGGTGCCTGTGATGTAGGTTCTGATACCACTTGATATGAACCCACTAGGTAGAACTCACCCTTAAAAATCAGCTTATAAGAGGAGGGTGCCTAGCAAATCATACACCAACCACTAATCTCATACTTAGCCTCCAAACCCTTCAGTTGCTATGACAGCTGGCATCTGGGTAATCATTGCTTTTTGTTGGGAAGGCAAGAGGTGTTTTAGGCCTCTTGCTGGCAGTTACGGGGACCATGCCTAATAACAGTGCAACACATCAGCAAATAGGGTCCTTCATTTTCCTGCTTCTCTTTCTTTCCTTCACTTTTCACTTTGGTTGTTTTGTTTTCAAAAGGTTTCCAACTTTTTTTCTCTCTCAGTTCGACGGTGAGGCAGTTTTTGCTCAGGTAACTTTCAAGCGAGTTTTCAGGCGTTTTGCGATGACACCTTGCTATTCTTTCTTCACACAAGTTAGTTGTGTAGGTTTTCTGCCATAAAGTTCTTCTTTTTGGTTTTATGCGTTTTTTTTTTTTGCTTTTTTAGTGTTCTTGTTGATAGGTCAAGTTTTAGTTTTAGTCGTTCGCCCCGGTCGAGCGATGGAGATTTTACCTTTTTAATTTTTTTTTTGGATCTCCACCGTCCATCAATCCTGATGGACGATGATTGGATCTCCATTTCCATCCAACCAAAGTTTGTTTTTTATTTTTTTTTATTTTCATAAATGTCATTTTAAAAAAAATTATTTTTTTTAATAAGATCTTTATCGTCCATCAAGATTGATGAACAATAGAGATCCATTTATTTTTTTTATTGTTTTTAATTTTTTTTTAAAAATTAACTCAAGGTGCCTTAGTACAATTTACCCTTCGTTTTTTTAACTTTTAATTTTTAATTAAGGGTATTTTGATCTTTTTGAACTTTTAAAATAGTCAACGTTATCTTTAACGGTCAATGGTTACGGCATGGAGGTTTGCTGTCAATTTTCTATAAAGTTGTTTTTGACTGTAAAATGGCAAATTTCAGGTAGGTTCGCTATAATTTGTCCTTTTTTAATTAGGGTATTTCGGTCTTTTTAAACTTTTAAAACGATCAACGGTTATCTTTAACGGTCAACGGTAACGGCAGGGGAATTCGCTTCAATTTTTCATAAAGTTATTTCCGGCTGTAAAATGACAAACTTCAGGTAGGTTCGCTGTAATTTGTCCCTAAACTTTTTAGCTAATCTATAAAAATATATAGATATATTTTTTTTTTTTTGCAAATCAACATCATATTTTAGAAATATATTTCATTGGTAATTCTCATGCGGTGAAAGATTTTGTTAATTAAACTTTTTTTAATACATATAAGTGAAATATTTTCCTTTCTAAAAACTCTTATGTTTTAGTACACGTCAACTCATAGATCAAGTTGTTACTGCACCTCCCTACCATCTCAGTGGTGAGAGTTTAAGTCTCACCATATATATTTACCAGTATGTGTGGACACCCGTTATGAGAGTGAATATTCGGACTGCGTGTTTAGTAGCTAATCTCAGCAGGTGACAACAGATTGTTAATATTGTAATTGTACCTTAAAAAAAAATTACACACAACCTATTTGAGGTTTGCCTTTTAACACATTCACAACGCGTGAGATAAATCTCAAGTGCATGATGTGTTGAAGTAATAAATTTCCCGTGAGTACGGGGTCGAGTCTACAAGGAAGTGGTGGTTAACTAAGTCTAAAACTAAAGATGTGAACGAAAACAAAATTTAAATCAAGATTTGTTGATTGAGTTGAATTGCAAAGAAAAGCAAAAATAACTATAAACTAAGTGAGAACTAGGCCAAGAGGAAGGAAATGGTAGGTGGTCTAATGGGCCCAATCATGAACAAGAACATGATAATTGACTAAGTGAAGCACTTATTTTCAAGAACTAGATTATGATTAGTAGATGCACACTAAATTATATAGGTCATGTATTGGTGTTGTAATTCCAATTAAATTCACCTATTGGTCTTAGAGTGAAAATAATTGAAAACCCAATACTAATTCTAATCCCTAGGTTAATTAAGTATTTACATACCTTAATTAAACTAGCCATTGTTACCTAGAATTGATGGTTAAGCATTCAATCTAATGATTTCTGAAAATAAATTGTAATTATCTTATTGGTAATAATCCAAGATTCATGCATCAAACTGTCGTAGTGCAACCAACAAGAATTATAAATCAATAGAATAAAATAACTAGGAACAATGTTTCTTGAAATAAATAAAAAAAGATTACAAAGTCAATTAAACCCTAACATTCAATCTTGGTCCATTGACCCCCTAACTATTGAATTAGCTACTCATAACATCAATTGAACAATCAAAAGAAGAAAAATGAAGCAATACAACCCATTCTCGAAGATCAATGGTGAGAAACTCCGGTTTGGTCCGGCTAAAACTTCGTCTTCTTAGATTCTTTGTCTCCTCTGATGTATGATCGATGAATAACAAGCAACTAACTTTAGTCTTGTATGGAATGGTATTTGTAGAGTGTTTTGATGGTGAAAAATGGCCTACGAACTCTCTTTTGCGCAGCTGGACAAACCAGGAATGAACCCCTCTTTTCTCTTCTTTTTTTCCTTTTATAGCTTGCAGAAATTAAAGCTGCCGCATCGCCTTCGAGACCGTATGTCGCGACCCCCGGTCATGATGCTCTAGTCGCGACACTCACTGTCAAAAAAATGATGTTGTCTCACGACTCAGGGTTGCGATACTCGCTGGTCGAAATTGGCAAGACTGCGCACCATTATAAAAACGAGTATAGCTTTCTCTAGAAAACTCCAAATTCCAAACCGTAAAATTCATTGGAAAGTAGACATCTAGATCTTTCTAAAAATATAAGGACTGCAACCCAGTTTATCCTATGAAATTTATAGCAGCCTTCAAAACATGACCAGTCTGCAGTGAATAATCTTCAATTTTTCCAACTTTGTTATATCTTCCCTAATATTCACCTAAGGCCTGCACAAGCACAAATTACATATTAAACCTACCAAATTACTTGAAAACAAGGTCAAAAGACATGGTCAAAGGGGTGTAAAAACATAACATATACAATCCTATCACCTTTTCACTTATATATACGACTTTGGTCAATCGACACAAAACCCCTTTCACCGTTAGTCAACTCTAGTTAGTTTTATTGTTAAAAGGGTATTTGTTTTCACTTTATTTTAAAAATATATATATTTTAAAAATATAATTTTGGATCGCCACCACCCATTAGATAGATAATAAAGATCAAATATAATTTTTTTTTTTGAAATCCAAATATTTTTTTTTTCAAAACATTAAAAAATTATAAAAAAGAAATCTGGGGATAGGATCTCCACCTTAAGAGATCGTCTCCATGGAAACAATGGAGACCAGACGTGGCCTCCATCAATCTCGTCCCTATTTGGATACCTCAATGGAGATGAGATTTGGTCTCCATCTCGATGAAGATCTAATCTCCATACTTAGATGGGATCTCCACCAACTTTTTTCTAAATTTTTTTTTATTGTTTTTATCTCCATTGTCCATTACTCTTTTTTTTAGATCATATATATTTTTTTTATTTTGTAAAAAGTTATTATTATTATTATTTATTTTTTATCATTTTCCTTGGACAAAATCATAATTACATTTATTTGACACTATAAAGGGTATTTTGGACTTTACATGCAATTTGGAAGTCAACCGTTAAAACTAACCGGAGATAACTAACAATGATAGGGATGATAACGGATCGGATCGGTTTCGGATCAGCATGCTCCAAACCCGAAACCCGCTTTGGATAGGATGCTCCAAACTCGATCCATGCCCCACAAAAATTTTCAACTGCCGCTTCAAATCCAAATCCATTTGGAGCCAGGTCATCCATACCCAACCCTAACTAACCCATTTTAATTTATATATATTTTTTTAAAAAAATATTTAACTCACTATTTAAATCAATTTTCACATAAAATTAAAATTAATTATACATGTTACAACATTTAAGTGCAATAAACTATATAATATTTAGTTCAATAAATCATACAATATTTAAGTTCAATAAACCATACATTATTTAAGTTCAATAAATTTTAAATTCAAATATAAAGTATAAACACCAAAATAACCTAAATGACATAAAATTTATTAACTTCTTACAATATTAGCAATATATATATAATAAATTATAGAGAAGATTTAATTTTAAAAAGTTACTAAATTGAGTAATTAACATGTAAATTTTAAGTATAAAATATTAGGTAAAGAGATAAGAGATTAGAGTTTTGTTTCTTCTTTTATATTTTTAATATTTTAAAAAATAATTAAATAAATATCGGGTTAAACGGGGTGGGTCGGGCCATAATGATTTGATCTAAACCTGACCCGCTAAAAAATCGGATCACAAAAGTTTGACCCAAACCCGACCCGAGCCCCATTTTAAGTGCTTCAAACCCGTCCCAAACGGATCGGAGCCCTACCAGATCAGAGCGGATCGGGGATTTTTGTCATCTCTAGATAGGGCTTTATGTCAATTGACCATAAAATTATATATGAAAGTAAAAAGGTAAATCTCAAGTATATTGTGTGAAATTTATTTTTTTAAAAAAAAACTCTATCTTTTAGTTTATAAAAAATAAAATTACTGGAAATCAAGCTAGCATGGAACAGGACTAATCATCATCTATTTGACTATAATTGGATAAAAAAGTCTTATAAGACATTATATTTACTAAACAATTTGGCATTCTAATTAGGCAAGTTTCTCACAAAGATATTTAATTTGATTAGATAGCTGCAATTGGGTTAAATTGTTATTGCCAAATTGGAAGTATTTAAAATTTAACTGAGTTTACAAATAAATGATATAAATAAGTAAATAACATAAATAACTAAATTTATTTAAATAATATTAACATTGATATTACTATATTAGATTGGATGCTTATAGCAATGGTTAAGTTTCTTTAGTTATAATTATAGTCGTATATATAAATTAGGTGTGTAAATCACATTTTTTTTTAGTGACAATATTGACAATCAGAAAAGAGAAAAAAAAAAAAAGAAGTTAAAAGATCATTTGTGTAAACACTTGCGCTTTGTTTTTTGGTAATGCCCTTGGAGGGCCGCACGCATTGCCGCACCAAGGCAAGCGCAATTGCGCTTCTGGCACGTGTAAGCTGCCGCGACAACCCTTGCACAGTAGCGCACCAGGCCGTACGAAGCAACCCAGCTGCCGCAAGGGCCATGCGCAGTGCGCGCTTGCTGGTTGGTGCGCGTGGGCTGCCAAGTGGGGCTGTTCCATTGCTTCTTTTACCGCCTCCATTTTTCAACTCTTCGATTCTTCGAATCTTTAATAAATTACAGCAGCCCTATTTTATTTTTTACAACAATAAAAATAAAACCTAACAACTAATTAAGAAGGAAATTATGGCAATGATAGGCCACCCTTCTTGTTACAATTT
The DNA here is from genome assembly GCA_003430845.1 of Xanthoceras sorbifolium. Classification (NCBI taxonomy): domain Eukaryota; kingdom Viridiplantae; phylum Streptophyta; class Magnoliopsida; order Sapindales; family Sapindaceae; genus Xanthoceras; species Xanthoceras sorbifolium. Next base: position 8,069,811 of record CM010621.1, on the reverse strand, counting down.
CAAAACAAAAATATATTAAAATTTTAGGACCAAAATTGAGCAATAACAATTTATATAAACATACATATATATATATATATATCCATACATTCCAATATAAATATATATGCAAATACCTAGAGTGCCATCTCTTTCTAAACATGCATATATCCAATAAAAAAAAAAGATTCACATTTATACATTAATTAATCAAGGGTACAACCAGACTCTCATATCAATTGTAGAAAAAATCGTTTGAAAGTACACAGCGAAATAAAATAGTTTTGTTATAGGTTTCAAAAATTTTCCTTTTAAATAGACCTTGGTCATTGATTAATTAACATAATAATAAAAGATATCGTATATTTTCCCGTGATGATTGATGTTGCGTCGAAATTGTTTTCTGCAATATCTTCCAATCTAATTATGAACGTGAATCACCTTAGAGTGTGAGCTCCCTTTTTTTTGAATTGTAAATACCTGAGGATGGAGAAAAATAAAAACTTTTTCTTTGTTAGTCACAACAAACCCAAGTAGAATCTAGAGAGCGTTTGATCACTTTTGAATTCTCAATTTTTCAATCAAAAATTCGCGTGAACCAAATTCGATGTTGTATACAAAGCATTTTGATGTAAAAACTAGTAGTGTACTATCGAAACAAAATGGTCCTCTCTTTTTTCTATTGGCCGAATTCCTCACACACTTTTTCTTTGAGTTGACCGAATTTTTCTAAGCAAAAATCAAGCTCTCAAAAACTTGTTATGGCCGAATTCCTTTGATAGGAATATTAAGGCTTGGCCGAATTCTCCCTAGAGGAGGATTTGTGCTTTACCAAAATTTCTATCACTAAAGGTGTTCCAATATTTTCCAACTCATAAATGTGTAGTCAATTTCTAGTAAATGACTTATATTAAAATTTCCTTTTATAGTATTTAGATTAACTTTCATAATTCAAATCCTAATAGGAATATTAATGTGTGATTTATCATAACTTCCTATTTAATTAGATAAATATAAAAAAATCATGTATTTATCTACTTATCGTATAGAGTCATAATACTTATCATACTTCTGACAAAACTATGACACTAAGAGACCTCTCCTAGTAGAAAAATATTTTGACTAATTAAACAATTAATTAATTACCATTTAATTAATTAATAAAATAAAACAAAATTTAGACTAATTATTTTAGTCCTTGCCACCCAAAGCAATTACATGGGCTTTATTTTATTTTTTCATTTTATTAAATCTATTGGACCTTAATTAAAAGTCCACATGTGAACTAGACCCATTCTTACTCAAAAAGGAAATAAGTCTACATGCCTAATTAATACACTAATATAATTATTTAGCCCATTTAATTAAAATGTGCAATTATATTCTTAATGTATTAATGGAATGCTAATTGCACCCCATTACGGCCGCCCAAGACTTCCCACAATTGTGGTCGCCCATTTCAAGTATATGAAGAGTTACCGCGTGTCTTGTTCACACATGACCACATCTCTTCAAAACTTTTGAATTTCAGAACTAAAAAATAATTCTAAATGGACCCAACAACTGGTACGGTAGATTATATTAAGTGACTCAGGCAAGTTCGTATAGATTGGGGATCTTGACGGGCTATCTAAATTTCAGCTTCAATAAGCACAACCTAATAACAATCAACAAATGATTCATTTAAGTTCAATCTATTAATTTTAGTTCATTCCACTAAAGAACCAAAATTGAACTCATAAATAAAGATAGAACAAGATAGTGTTTTTCATTCGTTCCCTAGACAATCTTTTGGGAGAAAGTGTATCCTTGTGAAAAATACTAGTAATCGCCAAGAGCTCATAGATCGCCTATAGCTCTCCTAGTTACCAGTTTTAATCATATGACCATATTTTTGAACTTGAATATTTTGACTTTTCCAGAAGCCATATTTCAATAGACACTATTAAAAACTTAACGTTAAGATTTAATATATAATACGTCAAAAGACCTATATTATGGTATTCTACGCTCATTTGTTAAATAGAACCACGATGTCCATAGCTATAAATAAAGTCCTCTATTATTAACAAGTGAATACCACCAAATCATTGAGGATAGACTATTTCAAATAATTGTATTCATTGAAAACTCAAATGATAACACTTGCAACTATAAGTCCACATTTATCTCAGGACTGAGATAGACTCTTCAAATGCCCTCAAGTGAAAAATTTTATCCATTGATGATTTTGGATAAAGTGTTTCACTGTGATCTTATTCAATGCACCCAGTGCACTGGATCCTTTTGCCTAAAAACACTACACTTCGATGATTTTAGACTCATTATAACACATTTAATCCCACTCAAATGCTACCAAAATAATCTACAATTTTAACAAGACAATGGCGTCCAACCTTTATTTTAAGTTGTGAATGTTATTCAAGACTAGCTAAAGAATTGTGTCTACATTATATATATCCAGATATATGAGCAATTCTTTATTTCTCATAGTCTTTTGACCTTTTGATTATTTACATTTAACAATTATAATATTTAAACTATAAAAACTATAAGATTTGTTAAAATAAAAATCACTTTATTAATATGAAAAGATTGTTAAATTACAATATTACACTCGTGCTATTAAGCATAATCCTAACATAAACATAGTAACTTTAAGGAGGTAGTGAAGGATAATTGGAAGGGTAATGGTTCTATTTTGTTAAGATCTCCAGGTTATCTAACTCTCTTAGGGTCTGGAATAAAGAGAAGTTTGGATGCTTCTTCTTAAATAAAAAAAGAATTCTGGCTCATATTTAGGGTATACAGAATTGTCTTAGTAGAAGATTTAACTACAGTCTTATTGTGCTTGAGCAGAAGTTGAGAGAAGAGTATAACAAGATTATTGAACAAGATGAGCTCTTTTGGCTGCAAAAGTCCAAAAATAAATGGTTGGAGGAAGGTGATAGAAATACGAAAGTTCTTCCATATATCCACTTTGGTGAGGAGAAGATTCAATAAGCCGAAGGGAATTAAGGGTGTTGATGGGTTCTATACTAGCAATAAAGAAGCTATGAAGCGTATAACTATAGAGTATTTTAGAAATCTTTTCTCTATGAATGATGCTGCCTTGGATTATGATAATATACCTCCTATGCTGCATCAGATTTCTGACAATGATAAGAATATTTTGAACTTGGAGGTTTGTGATGAAGATGTTAGGGTTGAGTTGTTTGGTATTAGAGGCCTGAAGGCCCCTAGACCTGATGGTTCTTCGGCTATCTTCTTCCAGATAAATTGGGAGCTTTGTAAAAAGGACCTAACTCAGCTAGTTGTGGACAGTTTTCAAAAAGGTGATGTCCCGGGTATTATTAATCTTACTCTAATTTTTCTTGTCCCTAAGATCCACAGTCTTTTGGAGATGACTCATCTTAGGCCAATCAGCTTGTGTAATACCATTTATAAGGTTACTAGCAAGGCAATTGTCCACAGATTGAGGTCTTTACTTTTCCATTTAGTTATCCCAATCAAGTGGCGTTTGTGCCGGGAAGGCAAATTCAAAATAATATAATTGTGGCTCAGGAAGTCTTGCATAAAATGATAATGGCTAAAGAGAGTAGGGGTTTCTTTGCCTGGAAAATTGATCTAGCAAAGGCTATAATAAAATGCAATGGAGCTTCATTGATAATGTGCGCGAATAGGCGAGAGTGGAAGGTAAGCTCAGAAGTTTGATTATGAGTTGTGCTACTAGTGTCAAATATAGGGTGATTCTCAATGAGGAAGCTTCAATATTTTTAGTCCTGGGTGTGGCCTTAGGCAGGGGGGCCCTCTTTCTCCTTACCTCTTTGTGTTGTGTATAGAAAAATTGTCAAACCTTATCTATACTAAACTCAATGAGGGTGTCTGGAAACCTATCTGATCAATTTCTCGAGGGGGGCCTGCCATTTCCCACATATGTTTTGCAGATGACTTTATCCTTTTTGGGCATGCCACAGTTAAACAAGCTAAAGTTATGAATAATTGTGTTAAGTATTTTTGTAAAGGTTTTGGCCAACAAATCACTTTTCCTAAGTCTAGGGTCTTTGTCTCTCAGGATATCAAGGACTCATTTGCTAAGTAATTAGTTGGGCTGTGTGGTCTCTTTTTACTAAGAACTTGGGGAACTACCTAGGTGTTCCTCTTATCCATGGTAGGATTTCTAAACACACCTATATGGATATTTTGAATAAATTTTAACATAAAACGGCTACTTAGAAGAGTGCCAATCTTTCTCTTGCTAGGAGGCTGGTCTTTGTTAATATGGTGGCCACTACTTTGCCCGTGTATACCGTGCAATCCATCAGACTTCCTCTTCACGTTTGTGATAAATTAGATGGGCGGAGTAGAGATTTTTTGTGGGGTCATACCAAAGATAAAAAGGATGTGCACTTGATGAAATGGGATATTGTCTGTCTTCCCAAAGCTATTGGTGGTCTAGGGGTTAAAAGTATGAGAATGTAGAATCAAGCTCTCTTAGCCAAAGCTGGCTAGAGAACTCTTTCAAAGAAATGATAGTATTTGGAGTAAAATGCTTATTCATAAGTATGTGAAGGATAAAAGTTTTGTGGAGGTCTGCAACATTAAAATGGCTGGTTGCTGCAGCACCTGGAGGGGCATTGTTTATAGTGCCAAGCTTCTGCTTAATGGGATTAGATGGAGAGTGGGTTCTGGTGAGGATATTGCTTTCAGGTCAGACTACTGGATTCCTGGTGTAGGTAGGCTGTTGGATCATGCCTCTTGTGTTTGTTGATGATGTTATGATGGCTGAAAAAGTTAGCTCTTATAGAGTGAATGATGATTGAAATTTCAATAAATTGTCTTCAATGATTCCCTGGAATATTATGCATCAGATAGGAATGTTTTTGAAGATAAAGAACATTTGTTTAGGGGTTGTTAAGTATCCATTGCTATTTGGGAAGATTGTTTTAAGGGAGTCATCAAGTCCCATTTGTTTAAAGGTGATTTGAATGAATGATTATTTCAAAATCTGAATGATAAGAAGATGTCTGGTAAGGTGGCTGGTTATATGAGGTTTGCTGCTGTCCTTTATTATGTTTGGAAATGGAGGTACAACCAAGTCTTCAATACTGACTTTGTCATGCCTATTTGGCCTCATGTTTCTATTTTTAAGTATGTGCAGAACTGGCATCATTCGTTAGGGGAGATTGCTAAGGAGAATTTGGATGCCTCCAAATTGATCTCTTAGACTCCTCCTCCTCCTAGGTGGGTCAAGATCAATGTGGATGGTAGTATAAGTGGTGTTGGTGATATTATTGCTGCAGGTGGTGTTATTCATGACTCTAACAGATCATGGAGAGGTGGGTTTGCTGTCAACAAAAGTGCTGGAAGTGTGGTGGAGGCTGAGCTATGGGGAGTGCTTAAAGGGCTCAAACTTGCTGGGCCTCTGGTTTCAGGAGAGTTATTTTGGAATCTAATCCGAAAGCTATTGTTAATATCCTTGTGAGTGTTGTTAATCCTCTAAACCTTTTGTTTAGTTTGATTCAGAGTTGTAAAGATTTGATTTTTGGGAACTGGAGCTATAGAATTGTTCATGTTTTTAGAGAAAGGAATCGATTGGCTAACAACCTTGCTAGTTTAGGAAGGTTGTGTAAGCTGAGGTTTGCCTTTTTTGAGACTTCTCCTTCAAGTTGTTTGAGGTTCTTTCTTGAGGATGCTACTGGGGTGCCTTCTGTGACAAGGGTTTGTAAGGGTAGCTAGTTTCCTTGCTTTGTTGTGTTTGGGCGTTTAGCCATCCATTTCACCATATATATATATATATATATATATATATATATATATTGACACATTATATATAAAAATAAAAATAACAAAAAATATTACTTGACTTGATAAGCTGTTAAGCTCCACCTTCCACAATTATTCTCTAAATTTGTTAATATTTTTTTAAGAGATAATTTGAAAAATACATTGTATACGCTTCTTTTGGTTCTTGTCTTTTGTCCTAGTGTCGTGGCAAACAATGAAATTTAATTATCAACGGATAATAAACTATGTGGAAGAAAAAAAGAACCTGAAATGTTTTTATGATAATTATAAAAATAAGAGTAAAAATTATTTTGATTCCTATATTTTTTAAATTATGATTTTTTGATCATCTTTTTTATTTTAATTTGTATGGTTCTTAACTTTTTCGAAATTAATTAATAGTTAAATTTAACAGAATATATATATTTATTATTTTGCCCTTAACTTTAATTGATTTAATTGACCATATGGTGTTATCATCTAACTTTTTAAAATTTCAGATTTTTTCTTTATCACAAAGCTATTTAAAATAAGTACTGATTCATCGATCATTTCCTCTAAGAAATGATAGCAGCTAATTGGATTGGTAAGTTGTAAATTGTAATAGTGAAGCTGTAGACCAAAATATATAAATCAATTGTGATTGAGGGCCATGTGCAAGAAAGAAGATAGAAATTTGTTAGTTACAAGTTGTAAATTAATTCTATTTTCTGCTAAACAAAAACATGGAACCGAAGATAGAAAACTTTTACACTAAAGTAATATACCGTCTAATGTGGTTCGGTATTAAAGAGTATTCATTCAGTATGATAATATTTTAAATTTGAATTGTCACCATCGCATGTGGTATGTTAAAAAAAAATAGAAATTAATTTTAAATACTAATCTATTCATGATTATTACTATTGAGAATATCTATGTTAAAAAGAGAATATTTATGTTAATGATAAATATATAAAGGGTGTAGATATTACCACCCAAAAAAATTATTTAAGCACTCAATTAATCAATACACCAATAAGTGCATTCACATAATTTTTTTTTTTTAAAAAAAAATCAAACTTTTAGTTTAAGCATAACCCTATAACAATTTATATATTCATTCACATAATTTTATTTAAACCATAAATGCTTTTGTTTGAATTTTTTTTAAGAACAAGTTAGATTTAAACTTAGAGTTTGTTTGTTTTTTCCACTTGTAATTTAATGGGTCTGAATTAGATATATTAAGTTATTTTTATTTGTTGTTTTAAGTGATTAACCATCTTAAAAATATTAAAAAATAACTTTAAATAAAAAGTTAAAAATCATACTTATCACTTAATCATAATTACAATATTTTCTTTTACAATTATAATATTTTATTTTATAATTATCATTCTTATATTAATATATTTCTAAATTTATCTTTATGAATTCTAGTTTAAAAAAAAAAAATCAACACTTTTATTTAGTAGTTAAAAAGAAAAAAACATATTATTCATGTTTCATATTTCAGTCTTTATTCAGTTTTTAGAAAAATTCAGACCTATTCAGTTTCCAAATAAAAAAACAAACGAGCCCTGATTATCAATTTAATATTTGACAAAATATGGAATGTTTTTTCCACAGGCTGCTTCTAGAAATTGAGAGTTTTTCATTAGGTATTTAATCAACAATAAGATTCCATTGGAGTAGATTAAATGGATGCATAAATTAATTTATTTAATGTTATTTAATTATTTTATCTTTAATCGTCATTTTCTTCGTGGGTGTTTTGGGAATATAAGTATTTATTAAAAAAAAAAGGGTTTTTAAATTACTTTGATGGCCACCTCTCTCTCTCTCTCTCTCTCTCTCTCTCTCTCTCTCTCTCTCTCTCTCTCTCTCTCTATACATATATATATATATAAATTAAGATTAAATGCAAATCATGCATTGACTTTTCCAATTATATAGTTGTTTCAGTACAATGTTTAATAAAAATAAACTCCACCACATCCATTTATAGTAATTACTGTATTTTTTTTTATTTTAATATAAATAATTTTTTTTTTATTATAAAAATAAATATTTAAACTATATATTTAATAATTAATTTCGATAAATTTTAATAATTATTAATATTATAATTATATCCTTTAATAAAAAAACCATGCATCTACTATTCAATGGGTACAATAATTATTAAGAAAACAGTCCAAATAAGAAATAATTGATAATGAGTGAGAGCACATCAATCAATTTAAATGGAAGGCAAAGCGGGTCCACCTTAAATGCCTTATTCAATTATTGATGATTAAACAAATGTGGATTCTCTTTGATGATTGTAGCCAGCAATAATATTCTGCTGCAAGTTTTGCAGTGTGAAAGTATAAATTATAGCAAAACTGATGCCTCAGACATCAAAACTGACTCAGTAGGATTGGGCGCAGTTCGATTTGAACCGGATTACGATTTTGATTTTTTAAATTTTAGGAATTGGAACCGTCAGTTCCGGTTTCTTTTTTCTAAAATAAATTGAAAAAAAAAAATTTTATATGTTAGAAGATTAAAAAAAAAAAAAAATTTGGTTCTGGAACTGGAATCGGTGTGGAACTGCTAATTCTGAAAATTGGATCAAGAATAAGAACTGGCAGTTTTTACCGGTTTCTGAATCGGAATCGAAACGGTACCTCACTATTCCAATTCCCTGTCTAGGGGAATCGAAAGTGACAGTTTTGGAACCGCGCCCATCTCTCATCAATGAAAAATAAAAAGCAAAAGTGGGCCAAGTAAATGCATGTATCATGAGTAGTGTGATTAATAAACTAATCACCCACCTATAACAAATAAATCAAATAAATGGTTCTTTTCCTTATACTGCTGGGGTTCTATTATTGAACATATCATTGCTCTTCTTGCTTTTTTAGGTGTTTCTTCTTGTACTTTTGTCACTAGAATTGGTAGCCAATTTAGTAGCCCATACTGCTAGATTTACTATCTCTTCTTTGGAGGATAAGGTTTGGTTGTCTGATTGTCCTCCTTTGATTTCGCAATCTTGTTTTAACTCATCTATCTCAATAAATTCTGGGTATTTTTGCAGTTTTGATTAGAAAAAAAAAAAAAAAACTTAAAATTAGGCAAAGTTGTTGTTATGTGCTGAATTCCTATTAATCTTTTCTGGGGAGACAGCTGAAAATGAATTCAGCTGGTAGTAGTAGTAATAGTAGTAGTATGCAGAATGTGTTACCATTTGTGGGAATGGTGATAGCAATTCTTGGTCAAGTTAGCGACTTGGAAGTATTGAAAGCAGCAATGTCTAATGGGTTCAACAAATATATGATTGTTGTCTATGTCCAAGCCTTCTCCATCCCTATTTTTCTTGTTTGGTCACTCATAATTCACAGGTCGGTTCTTTTATGTCTCTATATATCTTTCTCCTATCATCACATATATTACTAATATATAAATATATAATAAAAAGGTTATGTTGCATGCATTTTTTTCTTGTGGTTTGGCAGATCGGAGCGTCCTCCACTTACCTTCTCCACTCTCAGCAAAATCTTCTTGCTTGCAGTGTTCGGGTTTGTATTCTAAAAATGGTCTCTATTCTTTTTCATTTGACCAGCAAGGGACAGGAAGATCACATGGGGTGTTGATTGATTAATGTTGCTGTTTTTCTGCCATGCAGATGTTTATGCAAGTTATTTACTTATGTTGGCATAGAGTTAAGCTCTCCGACTCTGTCGACAGCCATGCTCAACTTAGTTCCAGCATTTGCCTTCATACTTGCCATCATTTTCAGGTTCTTAATTTTTCTTCTTCTCTGTTCTTCGATCTATATATAAAATATCAACCAAATTTTGTTAATTATATATATGGGTGGTTAATATAGGATGGAAAAGCTAAATTGGAGAAGCAGAAGCAGCCAAGCTAAGTTCTTGGGAACCTTAGTGTCAATTGCAGGAGCATTTGTTGTAACCTTTTACCAAGGCCCACCATTAATCTTAAAAACACTTGGCACTGTTTTCTTATTTCATGATCCACTTCTTTCGTCTAAATCAAACTGGATTATAGGAGGGTTTTTCCTTGGATGTGCAGCTTTTTCCATTGCAGCATGGTACATTTTGCAGGTTTGGTTATTGCTCCTGCAAACATCAGTTGCACTTGAATAAACTGTAACTAAAACCGTATACATATAAAATTGTTGACTTTCACCTTCTTGAAATGTCTGCAGGCAATAATCCTCAAGAAGTTTCCAGCAATAATTATTATATTGTTTTTCAAGAATTTCTTTGGTGCCATTCTCGCTGCATTATTTTCTCTATTTGTAGTTAGAGATCCAAGTGCTTGGAAGCTAAGACTTGATAAAGGGTTGGCTGCTATTTTATACTCGGTAAGCATATATATATATATATAGAGAGAGAGAGAGAGAGAGAGAGAGCATGGTCTTCCTCATATTTAAATTCCAAAATTTTATAATGTTGTTACCATGTGTGGATCATTAATTTATTTAATTAGATACAAACTAGTTTTTTTTTTACATTAACTAACATATCAATCGTATATAAATATCATTTTTAGCTTACTTTTGGCGCAAATTTAGAGTATTAATTCTGTTATATATTAAATGCCTTGGAAATTCAAGCACATACTATTTCTTCAAATCTTCATCAAGATTGATATCACAAAATGAGATGTTTCAAGCTAATTAGTTATATAATTCACTTACTTATTGTGACATATATAATCTTTACAAATTTCAACATGCAGACAATTGTGGGTTCTGTTATTCAAGTCAGCTTGTCTACATGGTGCCTGTCAAGAACAGGACCTCTTTATGTTTCCATGTTCAAGCCCTTGGGCATTGTCTTCTCTGTTGTCATGGATTTCCTCTTCCTAGCAGAGTCGACCCTTTGTCTTGGAAGGTGAAGTTGATCATCATCAATCTCATTAAACTATTTTCTATTTTAATTTCACATAAATGTAATCTAGTATCAAAATCAATGATTAGAGCTTAAAATTTTGAATGATCAAAGGATCTATATATAGTCGATTGAAAATAGCTGTAGAACTGGTCAAACTACTATAAATTATACGTCTGATTTAAACCGTTACGTTGTGAAAATATGTATATACCTTCCTAATTGTAGATTTTCCATCTTATTGCAGTTTGATTGGAGCGATTATAATCGTGGTTGGGTTTTATTCTGTGATGTGGGGAAAAATGAAAGAAAAAAGGATATTTGAGCACAATACTGTTGTGAGCAGTCGCAGATCATACGACGAAAAGGTCCCTTTATTGCAAAAGGAGATACAAGAGATACATATCCGGCCCTCAGAGTAGAGATTAGCTTTATTAATTGTCATATAGGACATGAAAAATAATTGATGAAACACATCAATATAAATCAGTAGTGATTGATTACTTCCTCTAATATTTGATTGCAGCTCAGATGTTTGTAACTAGTAAGTGTAAAGTTCTAAACCAAAGTTTTTGAAGGAGAATTAGGGATGGTGCTGGTTCGGAACCGGAACCCAAAGACTAGGTTTTGGTTTCGGTTCAGAATTGGAAATCGCACTGGGACCATCTAGTCCCAATTCCGATTCTTAGAAAAAAGGAATAGGAGCCGAAGAAACTGCGAGTTCCGGTTCCTTTTATTTAAAAAAAAAAAATGACCGTTGGCCATTTTGCAGCCTGCCCCCTCCCCCTAAAATTACCAAAATGACCCCTCCCTTTAAATCTAAATAAACTCCCCTTCTTCACTTCATTTTTCATACAATTCATATTTCTCTCTTATTCTTATTCTCTCAAATTCTCTCTTCTTCTTACTCTCTCAAATTCCCAATTCTTTCAATTATATCATAATTATATTCATTTTCTTTCAATTATTAATTTTAATTCTATATTTATTTTTTTCAAATTTCAATGGCACATTTTGATCTTTTCACAAGATCAATTTCTGCCAGAGGAAAGGCTCCTATGAATGTTCAAGAAGAGTCGCGTGATACTTTCTTCAATGAAGCAAATTATCACGATTTTCTACAGCAGCAAGCATTTGAGAAAGAAATATTCGGTAATGAAACTTCTGATCCCCCTCTAAATATTTCTGAACCCGGTTTCACTCCTCAAGGCCCTCAAAACCCTTTTTACCATGCAACTAGCCAATCTTAAAATATACCCGTTTTGGGTGATGCTGATTTATGGAAGTATAAATGTGAATATTTTAAAGTTCACATGAAGAAGGTGGAAAAAAAACCAGGAAAATGAGGTAACTATTGTTCCAAAGAGTTTAAGTGGAAAAAATCTGGAGGATACGACTCATACTGGAAACACATCAACAACAATTATCCAGTCGAAGCATCCCGAGCACGCAGACAATAACCAATTGACAGGTACGCATCTCCTAATCATACATTATTTAAATATAGTCATGCATGTAATAGGGAAGAATTAAGTAAGATGGTAGCTGTAGAACATTTACCGTTTAGTTTTAGTGAAAAAGTAAGCTTTTTAAAATATTATTATAATGCCTTAAATCCCGCTACATGTAGGGTATCTAGAAATACTCTTAAACGTATAATGTGTGAAATTTATAAAAAAGATAAGAAAGCTTTAGTTAGATATTTTAAAAATTATGTAGGTCGTGTTTCCGTTTGTGATAATATTTGGAGTGATCATTGGTAAAAACATTCATATTTAGGTGTCACATGTCATTATATTAATGAAGCATGAGAGAAGCAAAAAAGAATTCTTACATTTATAGTTTTTGATGAATCTCATACTGCTGTATATAAACTGATGAAAATTATTTTTGAAAAATATTCTATTAAAAATAAATTTTTTACAATTGGATTTGATAATACTGCAAATAATACTGCCGTCATTCCACAATTACATGAATTATGTAGTCCTTATTTTGGCGGTAGATTTTTTCATTAAAAATATGTTTGCTATGTTTTAAATTTATGTATACAAACTGGTTTGCAAACACTTTAAAATTATATTAAACTAATTAGGGATGTTCTCTATTATTTATAGAAACATCCTAATACTATGAAACAATGGACTAGGTTTTGCAAATCTCATGAAACAATAGCCAAACAAAATTTTGGAAACCTTATCTCAACCATGGCAGTGGAACAAGAATTTAGTGTCGACGGCAACATTCTTGACGAAATACGATCGTTGTTGAGTCCAGTCAGATCCAGGTATGTGTTGACGATTGGACCAAAGCGCAATGAAGGCAACAGTAAATAGACGTTAACGATAACGACTTTTTCGACAATAACGATGATACCACAGTCACCGATGATACGAGTGACGATTGATCATAATGAAATAAATAAAAGGTAAGAGAACTATGTGGACTTTGATTCCTCCTAAAATATACGTAGGCAGCTTAATTGAGGTAATTAAGTGCAAACCCAAATTTTTTTATTTATTTCTTTAAATTTTATTTTACTTTTATGATTTTATTGTAGCTTAGGGTTACCCACTTTTAATTTTTTTTATGTTTTTTTTTAATTTTTAATTCATTTTTTAAATTTTTTTAAAAAATGAATCTGTTCCGGTTCTAGGAGCTGAAGGAGGAACTGGAACCTAAAGAGAGAGAGAGATTATCAAGTCAGGAATCTCGAATTAGTGGTTAGCCGCTAGATCAAATCCCTTGTTGGAAAGTCTGACGCACACACGGTGCCTAAGCTGACAAAAAGTCGGACATCTTTCATTTCTTTTTCTCTTCACAACCTCTCTTTCTTTTACTTTCGCTTTTTTCTTTTGCTTTCTCCGTCTCTATTCTCTTCTTCACCTCTCTCTCTTTCTCTGTCTTTCAATCACCTCCCTCTCCACTATAATGGTTATGTGTGATTATATACTTTCTTCTTGTGGAGAAAATTTAATGTGAAACTTAAATTGTTGTATATTAATTTTTTTTATTTGGAACTAAAATGTCAAGTAAGGTCGAAGTTGTAGTTTGCATCGAGCTCATGATTGAAAGATCAAACAACACCGGTTGTGAAGAAAAAAAACTTGAGTTAGAGAAAAATAGAGAGAGATGACTTAAGTTTATTAAGGTGGATGCGGAGGACTAATATCAACTTCACCGATAGTAAATTCAATTACAAATAAATTCACTCTTCTTTCTTTTTTTTAAAAAAAAAAACTATTTTGGCTGGTCTTACATGATTTTTTCCCCTACCTTCCACTTCTTTGGAATCAAAATGAAACTACAGTCAAATAATTTTGGATTGAAATAATTATTATGTATATATTTGGAATAGATTGAGTTTGAGTTCATTTGTAAAAATTGATTGAATCTAATGATGAACAAGAATAATTTTTTTGTTTTGATTGAATAAGAGGAGCTGTATTTCCAAATCTCCACGTGTGAAAAGATATTTTTGTTTTTTTTAAAAATAATATTCTTTTTAATTAGTTTTTTTTTTTTTTAACTTTCTTCACAAGTAAAATAATCTCTTTACGCTTGTTCCGTTATGTATCCATTAAAGGTTAAATATTAAATTTTATGAGCATAGTTCAGGGTATCCTACTATAATTTATCAATTTTTAATTAATTGACCATGAAATCACACATTCATTTTAAAATGGAAAATGTTGTATAAATTATTTATTTATATCATATCACATCATATTAGATGATATAAATTTGACAATGATTGAATGAATATAATACTGTAATGTGATGTGATATGTGATATTTCAGAATTTGCCATTTTTTAAAAATTTTATATTTATATATACATGTAAGTTCAATCTCTTGCATAGAAGTCTCTTGTCTTGGTAATTAGAGAACTTAAAATTTTTTAATATGTTAAAATTCAACACTTTGTGTAAATATGTAAAAATATATTTTTATTATTTATAAAAATATAATTATGTGGGTAAATCTTTTTCCTATATTAATCTTTTACGATTTAGAGGAAAACTGGCCAACAAATTGTCCTAATTCTTCCTTTGTTCATAGCAAGTGGGCTTAATATCATATCAATTGCAAGCACTACGACTGACGAATAAATAAATAAAAGGGTTGTTTATTTTTTTATTTAAAAAAATAAATATGTTTAAATTTTTTTAAAAATTAAATAGACTAAAATTTAAAAGACATATTTGCTTTTTTTATTCTAATAACTGAAAAAATGTTGATTATTTATTTTTTTTGAAGACATAAACATTTGGATAAGATAAAATTAAAAGTATATTAATATAAAAATGATAATTAAGGAATAAAATATTATTATTATGAAAAAAATAATATTATAAATTATAATTATAATTAAGTAATTAAGTGTTGAATGATAAATCATAATTTTTAACTTTTTATTTTAAGTTATTTTAAAATATTTTTCAGTTGTTTGACTATTTAAAAAAATAAACAAAAACATCTTAATGTGTCAAATTCAGATCTGTTAAGTTATAAGTGGAAAAAAAAAAAAACAAACAAACAAATGACCCCTAAATATATTTTTTATCCTTATATATCCTCTTTTAGCTTAAGTGGTACACTTCTCATTTCATATTTGTGATGAGAGTTTGAGTTTTATCATATCTCAGCGATAATTAGGGATGGCAATAGATTGTATCGGTGTCGAATCTGCGTGCTCTAATCTCGAAACCTGTTTTGGATCGCATGCTCCCAACCCGATCCATGTCCCGAAAGAATTTTCAATTGCCGCTCCAAATTCAAACTCATTCGGAACAGGATGATCCATGTTCGACCCTAACTGACCAGATTCAATTTATATTTTTTTATAAAAAAATATTTAACTCACTAATTAAATCAATTTCCACATAAAATTAAAATTAACTATCAAGTATAACTAATACACGTTACGACATTTAAGTCCAATAAATCATACAATACTTAGTTCAATAAACCATACAATATTTAAATTTAATAAACCATACAAATTTAAGTTCAATAAACTTTAAACTCAAATATGAAGTTCAAACACTAAAATAACCTAAATGACATAAATTTCATTAACTTCTTATAACATTAGCAATATATATATATATATATATATATAAGATTCAATTTAAAAAAAATTACTAAATTGATTAATTAATATATAAATTTTAAGTATAAAGTATTAGATAAAGAGATAAGAGATTAAAGTTTTGTTTCTTATTTTATATTTTTAATATTTAAAAAATAATTAAATAAATATTGGATTAAATGGGATGGGTCAGGACATAATGATTTGACCCAAACCTGATTCGGTAAAAAATCGGATCACACAAGTTTGACCCAACCCCATTTTAAGTGATTAAAACCCGCTACAAATGGATCGGAGCCCCACCGGTTTGGACGGATCGAGAATTTTTGCCATCCCTAGCGATAATAGTGTTATGGGAGAGAATATCTTATGATTGTATGAATCAATATTTAGATCATGTAGTGCTTAATTTCAAAAGGTATTTAATTCATTTGGTATTAAATTTATAAAAAAAAGAAGAAGTTTAAATATTGCGGCAAAGTCAATTCCTTCCATTAAATAATTTGTTGTAGGTTTAGTCCACTACTTTTTTTTTTTCAATTATAGAAAGTACTTTTAAAATAAAGTTTTGGGGAAAAAAAATATTATCTTTGAAATTTTTAATTAAAAATATATATTTTTAAATTATTCTTTAACAATTACAAGCATTTTTTTTTTAAATCTGATACCTTATGGGTTAGAGGATTACCGGGACCAATCGAGATTAAATTATATAAATACGACCCAGACAACTACTCCCAGCAATGGGAGGGGTCTACTCCCAACATAGGGGAGATGTCTACCTACACAATTGCGTTTTTATAAGTAATGATGGAAATATATTTTTTACATAGGGTTGGCCCTGGTTAGAGCGGTTCGAATCGAACTGCCGGTTCTGCCGGTCCTGATTCAGAACCTGTAACGCCCCTAATTTTTCATAATTATGAAAAATATTATTAATAATTATTATTAAGCATGCAACAGTTAAGTATGTGATTTAAATTAGTGGATTAGTTTGATATTTAAAAGATTTTTGATTAAATTCATGTGATTAAATTTTTATTGGTAGTCACTTTATGATTTAGACTAGTTAAGGGGGTATATTGCAATTAGTATAAAAAATATAAAAAAATAAATAAATAAGGTTGCAACGGTGTAGTGGAATGACACCTAAAAAGCAAATGATACCAAAACATTACACCTAGCAAACACTCAACATTTTACATTCAAAATGGTTTGACTAAGTGAATTTGAGTGTGAGAGAGGACGTGAGAAATAGAGAGACAAAGAGAGAGATTCTAGTGAGAGAAAGAGCTAGAAGAAGAAGAAGAAGGAAGGTGGAGTTGGTCAAGAAGAGTTTTATGTAAAGAATAGCATTTCAGGTTTAGTGATACCGTTTTCGTATTTTTCAGATTTTTCAGAATATTTCGGAATCGTTATAATATATTGTTTTTAGTTTATTTGAGTTATATTGATTACAATATATTGTTTGAAATTGATTTTGGGATGTTTTGGATTACGTATATTTGGAATATATTCTGGATCCGTAATATTGTTTACGAAAAATATTTTGAATTGATTTTCGATATGTTTTGATTATAGTAATATTATAGAGAATATTATTAAAAGCGATTTCGTATATATTGTTTTGCGATTTGTTTCGAAAAGTGATTCGAGGCATTTGGATTTACTATGGATTTACGATATATAATTGCAAGTGATTTTAAATGTGATTTGAAGTGATTTCTAGATTTAGAAATATTTTCGGAAACAATTTTGTAATTTGCTTGTATATGTATATTGATGCAAGTCGAATTTCGGAAATGTGTATACTGATTTGGATATGATTTCAGAATTTAAATTGACGATTTTGTTCGGAATGAATTATATGATTTTCGAAAAGTGATTTGGCTCTGATATATGTAAACATAGATATGGATATAGGAGATTGACATGTCAATTGAGTTTTCTGAGTAGTACTATGCCGATTCTGATATGTATATGGGATACGCAGCGGATCCTTCGTTGGTATCAAACTCTGTTCTGTATAGCCCGTAATCCAGTCCGAAAAATATGTTTAGTATATCAGGAGCCCGAAATGGAATTAGAAATGTGATATGATCTGTATATGACTTGAGATGAGAAATGATTTGATTTGTTATTATTATGTTTTCATAAGGTATTTATTCTGATTTTCGATGGATTTATTGATATTTGCTTTGATATGATATTTGTTTCAGTTTTCCGATGGATTTATATATTCGAAATGTTATTTGATATATTCGATTTACATGGGCTCTATATGTTGATATTAAATGTTATTTTGCATATTTGAAAAATTATTGTACTATTTGCACATTTGACTTTTGGGTACACCCACTAAGCGTTATGCTTAACGTGTTGAGTTTCTCATACGCTGGTAAATGAATTGTTGAAGGAGACAATGATCAGAAAGAGTAGAATCTACAGGGATAGTGTTCAGAGTCACATCACTCCTGCATTTTTGGTAGCCCATTACGTATTTGATGTTTTATATGTATTATATCGGCATGCATGGATATAAATGTTTTTTTTTGTAAATATATGTAATGAATATTTAGTTTTATGTATGTTTGTAAATATTTATGATAATTGGGCCTATGGATTTTAATGCTTTTGAAGTTGAATGTTTATAAATATTTTATATGAACTGTTTTACGAAATTGTTGAAAACAAGTTTTTGGAAAGTAGGAAAAATAGAGGAAACTCTGGCGAAAATTTCAGAAAATCTTTTTAGACCATAATTTTAAATATTTATTTGGCTCATTACTTAAAGTTTCTGTTCTGAAATTTGTTTTCCATATACGGTAGCGCTTCCAGATTCGATCCGAGCAGGTTCGGATCTGGGGGTGTTACAAAACCGGTTAGGAACCGGCTAACCGAAAAATAAGGTTCTGGTTCCAGTTTTTAATTTTAGGGAACCGGAACCGCCGGTTCTAATGGTTCCGGTTTCCTAACCGATTCCATTTTTTAAATTTTTAATGTAAAAAAAAGGGGGGGGGGGGGGGGGGGGGGGGGGGGGGTGGGGAGCGCGGTTCTGGTTCTCGAAATCAGAGGAGGAATTGAAACAGCGGTTCCTCCCCCGGTTCCAGAACTGGAATCAGAACCGGACCCCACGTCCCGGTTCCGATTTTCCTTCTAGGGAGACCAGAACCGGAACTGCCAGTTCTAAAACCGCGGCCAACCCAAATTTTACATGCCTACACAAGATGTTGAACCTTGGTAGTTTGGAGGAGTTTGAGACCTCCAACCAGCAAGACAAAATACCTTCAATTACAAGCATTTTAAGTATTTTTAACTCAATTTTCTATATAATATAAAACCATACCTTTCAAAATAAAATAAAATAAAACCATAAAATACATAGAAAAATATATTTTTTTGGGAATTGATAAACAAAACATTATTAACTATATTAAGCATTAAAAAAGGGTAATTATCAATTTGGTCCCTAACTTTTAAAAAATTATCAATTTTTTAAAGTGGTTTTGTTTATTGGTATTCTTGGACCCTAACTTTATGAAAACATATCAATTTGGTCATTCTGTAAATTAACCATTAGTCAAACTTAACTGTTCTAAAGGTATTTTTGTCTTTCAACCTACCCCTAATTAAAAATTTAAATAAATTAAAAAATTTAAAAAAATAAATGAAAATTTCCACCATCCATCAAAATTGATGGACAGTGGAAATTATATAAAAGGAATTTTAAAGAAATAAAAATTGTAAATTTTTTTTTTAATTAAAATTTTTTTTTTGCTGTTCATAAAAAAAATAAAATTGAAAACTTGATGTTCTTGGTGGATACCTATATTGGATCTCTACCAAGAACAGAAAAAAAAAAAAAAAAATTAAAGTTAAAGATCTGGGTTCGCTTTGAACCCAAAAACTGGGTTCAAATACGAACCCAGTTTCGTTTCAAACCCAGATCTGGGTTCGACTTCCAACTCAGTGCTGTTCTTGGTGGATTGGATTTCCACACCAAGAACAGGAAAAAAAAATTTGAAAACTAATTTTTTTTTCTTGGATCTCCATTAAAAATTTTAGTATAATCTTCACTGTCCATTAATCTTGATGGACGGTGGAAATTCATTTAAAAATATTTTAAAATTTTTAATTAAAAATTAATCTAAAATGACCATACTACCCTTTTAATTATTAATAATCTTTTTTAAAATTTGAGGTTAAAATTATAATTTTGACTTATTTAAATGGAGTCAAGTGTAAATCAATCTTTTACCAATTTTGTGAGGTTTGATTGTTAGAAAATTTGTTAAAGGGACCAAATTGATACATTTTCATAAAATTAGGGTCCAATGATACTAATAAATAAAATGACTTTAAAAAATTGATAATTCTCTAAAATTTAGGGACCAAATTGATAATTGCCCTTTAAAAAAAAGTGTCAATTTATGTACAGGAAGAATCAATGAGATATCCCACAGACTTTTGTCTCGACTATTTCAAAAAATTGTTTGATTTCTTGACTTGTTGTCCTTGAGATCAACGTTGGGGTGTGATTCGATCAATTTGCATTAAAATATTTTCAGTTTTAGCAACTTCAACAGCAGCAGTACTCCACATTAATACACCATCCACGAATCTTTTAACGAGATTCAACGTTAATATTTGTAACTTAAATTACATGAAATCCAACCCAAGTTTATACACCAGCCACCAATCATTTTCACCTCTACAACCCAAGTTTTAAAAAAAATGGAAGAAAATCAGAAAGTTATTGCCTCGGACATGTGCTAAAGTTGTGAGCTCTCAGTGGACTTGTTTATAAAAACAATAGATTAGTACAACTTACAGCAGGCAAGCAATTAATTAATATTATAAACTTGGTATTAGTGGTGGTAGTGAGTGAGTGAGCTCCTATTGATCATCTTCTTCTTCTTCTCCTTCTTCTTCTGGGTAGTTAGTGAGAGTTGTGAGAATGGGGTTGCTATGGAATATGAAGAATTCATTGCCTTTTTTTGGGATGGTTATTGTAATTCTGGCTCAAGTTAGCATCCTTGAAGTCATGAAAGCTGCAATGTCCAAGGGCAAGAACAAATATGTTATTATGGTCTACTCTGATGCACTCTCCATCATTATTTTACTTGTTTGTTGCCTCATCAAACACAGGTTTTTATTATACTAATTAACATATTGTTCCTTCTTTTTTCTTTGTGTGTGTGTGTGTGTGTGTGTGTGTGTATTATGTAACAAGAAGTTGTAACTGATCATCATGGTTTGACAGATCAGAGAGGCCTGCTCTTACCTTCTCCACCCTCTGCAAATTCTTCTTGCTTTCGTTGATCGGGTTTGTAACTATCACATATTTGAACTTAATTACTTACATATACAGAATTTACATTATAGCTTCTCTTTTGATTTTGGAGTAGATACTCGATTTATTATGTTTTACATATAACTATATATATATGAGGCAACAAGGTCTCTTTTGATTCGAGGGACAATCTGATTTTTCTCCCTTTTTTCTCCCCCTGCAGATGTTTAATGCAGATTTTTGCATATGTTGGCATAGAGTACAGCTCTCCTACGCTAGCCACGGCCATGTCCAACCTAGTTCCAGCTTTCACCTTTATACTTGCAATCATTTTCAGGTTTTCTTTCTCTTTTCTATACATGATGTATTGCAATAATTAGCAGTATTTTATCAATCAAATTGAAGATGTTAAGATATTGTATCCTTCTTCTATTGCTAATTCTGTGAAGCTCAATAACTTAATACATAATATGTAGGATGGAAAAACTAAATTGGAAAAGCAGAAGCAGCCAAGCTAAGTCCATTGGAACCATAGTAGCAATTGCAGGGGCATTTGTTATTACATTCTACAAAGGACCACCAATTCTGAAAACACTTTCAGGCACTGTTTCATTTCATGATCCACTTTTTTCACCGAAATCAAATTGGATCCTAGGAGGAATTTTCCTGGCAAGCGACGCCTTTTTAAGTTCAGCATGGTATATTTTGCAGGTTAGTCCATTAATTTCTCCCTTGATAGATAGAGCAGAAAGAAAAACTATTTTATCTTTTAATAATAAAAAAGAAAAGAAAATTGACTGTCCCTTTTTGGAATGTTTGCAGGCAATAATTCTCAAGAACTTCACAGCAATACTTATCTTAACGTTTTTCATGTCGTTCTTTGCTACCATTCTGGCTACAATATTTTCTCTGATTGTAGTTAAAGATCCAAGTGCTTGGAAGCTAAGACCTGATATTGGGTTGGTTGCTGTTATATACACAGTAAGCATCTAACATTCTTTTTCCTTTTGTTTAAGTTTCCAAGATTTTAGCGCTGTGTTAGAACTATGTATATAAAGCTATTAGGTGATTAGCTCTGGTTGTACCATATTATTTACCATTTGATAAAATACTTTAGTTCTTAAATGGGGCAATGAAGTATTTAAGATATGTGAGAAATGAGATTTGACACGTCAGGCTAGCGTATCCAATTTATAACTCAGTCAAAGATAGAAAGTTTTTAATACATATTAAGTGGGATATACATAATCTTCTTCTAATTTTTGTCTTTAACCACATGCAGGCAGTAGTAGGATCCTTGTTTCAAGCTAGTTTGTGTGCTTGGTGTCTGTCAAGAAAAGGACCTATTTATGTTACAACATTCAAGCCCTTGGCCATTGTCTTGTCTGTTGTCATGGGTTTCCTCCTCCTAGGTGATGCTCTTTGTCTTGGAAGGTGAGTGGTACTACTAAATCAATCTCCTTCACATAATACTATCTACTTCAATTTAAATTACTTCACATAATACAAGATGATACTAAAAATCATGTAATTGTGACAATAATGGAGCTTCGCGAACTTGAAAACAGTAGAAGCAGCAAAACAACAACAGATTTCATTCATATATATGATTGTTGATATCATATTCTTGGAACTTTTAATTAATTCAAAGTTGGTTGCAGTTTGATTGGAGCGATTATAATTGTAGCGGGATTTTATTCAGTGATGTGGGGAAAGGCAAAAGAAGAAAACACAATTGAGCACAGTGCTGCTGTGGTAGGAAGTCTCAAATCACAGAGTGAGAGAGTCCCTCTGTTGCAGAACAAGACAGAGGGGATAGATGTATAATACATCTTCATATATAGGAAGATAATATATATTTGCCAGGATTAATTGTTCATATGTGAGATGGAAAATTTTCTATCAAACTATAAATATGTTGCAGCTTCGAAGGTTCTAAATACAAATTTTTAGACCAGATTTATGTAATAAATTCTTTTTCTCTTTACTTCAGTTTTTTTTATTTGAGGACCGACATCAGTTGAGTTAAGGCTTTACAGCAACCTAGCGATATTAATTGATAAAACTTGTAAATTTGAATACTTCTTATAAGAAATGATAGCAGCTCAGATAGTTATAACTTATAAGCATCAAATTTTATAGACCAACTTTTCTTGGAGGGAAACATGAGTTAATTGAAAGCATGTCTCTAGAGTTGTTCGGTCAGCTTATTGCTCTGTTGATCTTTGTGTTCTTAGTTAGAATTTGCCAGAATATATATTCAACACGGTTCAAAGCACATGAAATAAATATCATACTCGGATATTGTAATCATAGGATGACGATGTTAATTTGCAGCAATTAAAGTTACGGTGGTAGTCGATTGAATATAGCTGAGCGAAGGCTGTGCCGAATCAGATGTTGCTACTGAATTATGAATCATTGAGCATTATAGATTTGAAACAATAGAAAGGTGATAGAGGAACTGAAAAATGACCGATAACTCAACATGAATAGCTGACTGATGATGAATTGCTTGGTTGAGAAAAGAGAAAGGCAGACTATGAGCATCTTATGGAGCAACAGATGATGAGGATACAGAGAGATTGAATGGGAATTCAAGCTCATTAAATGCTATATTTCTAGAGACAAAAACCTTTCCTTGAAGATGAAGATGCTTATATGTTGTTGAGAAAATATGTACAAAAGTACTAAACTATTGAATCTACAAAAATGAAGCAAACCAGGCAAAAACAAGCACATAATAATATGAAAATAAAATTAGTGAACAACAACTATATGCATAGTTTGACAATATACCTCCGTCCACGAATGAGAGAGAATTACTAGCATGTTTTTATAAATAGAAGACTACAAATATCTTATTGTTGATGCAAGAAAGTGATTTTACATTAACCGTAATGTTTTCGAATATTCTAAGAGTTGATTACAAGCAAAGGTCTTGCCAAGGCATTTCCTTTTGAAGACAGTAAGTCTTTTAGAGGTACAGGGACCTTAGGCCAACTGATAGAAATCGTGCAAAGATGCTTCCTTATGCTGGCTGTAAGTCTTTTAGAGGTACAGGGACCTTAGGTCAACCTCCCTTCGCAGGTTGTCTGGTAGGAGTTTTTGATCATTTTCCCAAAGTCTTATCTCCATCACGACACGTGGCGCGCTCCTCTTTGGTGGTTAGAGATTTCGACTGACGTTCCCTCCAAAGGGCTTCTCCTGATTCGATCCGTACGACTAGGTTTGTGGAACCCAGGACCTAAGAGAAATGGTCGTTTTCCATACAGGCTAATGGTCAGAGGAACATGACAGCTGTTAGCTCAGCTTTTCTAGCCCAAAGATGCTGACTCAATTAGTTCTGCTCTTGGTCAGGTTATGTCAAGTTACCATCATGTCAGACTACACCAGCTGCTCTTGGGCTTTGTGCTGCTATGGGTTACAGCTCATGCTTGGGTGTACTCCAACTCTTCTTTTCCTTCACCCTATGAGATATTTCAACAATCCCGGGGATGGTTCGTCACCCCAAGTTAGTCCCAACACCAGGTAAGCGAAGGGGTCCCCTAAGGTACGGCGAACCTCCAAAGGTCCATGCAATCCTCCTTTGGTCTGGTTCCCTTTGGATACCCTTTGCTGAGGGGTATGTTAATCCGTTCGTGGTTTATTGCTGTTGACTTTGTTAAGACTAAATATTTCACATTATTTTAGGATTGCCATTTTACCCCCAAACAGTAGCCCCTTGACTTCTTGCACGAAGGGTATGAGAGTCAAATCATGCAATTGTAATCATTTTTTATCAGGTGGTCTTTTCAAATTTGAAAATCTCTACCTTGGGAACTAACATCTCGTTTCTTTTTACCTCGGAATTTATTTAGAGACCTTTATCCTTTAGTTGCACCAAGGTCATAAACTCAGCCCCAACTTTTTGAAGGTAGGTGGACTTTGGGTCTACCTGAGCTCGTTTTGCCTCAGGATTTCATTGAGGGACCTTTGCCCTTTGGTTGTACTGATGCGACTTTTTGTACCCGCAAGTATACGGGGTCGGCACAAGTAATAAAATGATGAGTAAATTATCGTCTCCACAGGGATATTTAGGCGTTGAGTACTAAAATTAACCAAGCCTATTTCTATTTGGATAATCGAAAGATATTAATTGATCGAATTGAAAGATGAAAATATAAAAACATAAAAGTAAAGCAAACAACCAATATGAGAGATTAGTTAGAGTATTTGAATTCACCTAATCCATCCGATTGAATTTCATGAGAGCACATTGTTGAGGTTTAACTATGCATGATGATGACCGTGTTAATCTAATTTATCCAAAGTCCCCTCTCGAGGTAAATCGGACCTATTCCGCACACACTAATATCCTATCTCTCGATGGTATATCCAAGTGTATGGAAATGCATTAGTCACAATAAACACCCTATGTGATCACACAAGCAAATTAGTATATCTCTATCCAATTTTACTTGTGGTGGACATTATATCGAGCACGTGGTGGGCGTCTCCTCTCGGTACATAACACACCACCAATTTATCATCTAAATGGAGGCCTTCACATTCAAAGCATTAAGTACAATAAAACCACTCAACAACACAATAATCAACCACAACAAATTAAACAATCAATTCATTCAATCATCATAGAATAGGATCCATCAAAACCCCAACTCACAAGTTTAGCTCCTAATCATGGTTTTCAATTAATTAAACTAAATTAAATTAACTAAAACAATTAATATAAAATGAGACGGATTCAATGGAGGGTAATGCGAGGTGGTCACACGGTTCCAATCACGGAAATGGAAAATATATATATATAAACAATATAATACAAATCCGTTTACGGTTCCGAAAATCACCTAACAATAGTTCTAACAACTCAAAATCATAAATGAACAATCAAGGAAGATAATGAGATGAAATACAACCCATTGAAGCTCTCAAGACTCGAAGTTCCACTTTGGTCCGGCTTGAACTTCTCCGCTTTCGATCTTCGTCTTCTTCGATGAACACCCACGATCTAGAGATGTTGTGATGATTTTGTGATGTTTGGGATGTGTTTGGGAGGAGCAAGGAGGGTTGAAATCACCCTTGGAACAGCTTGAAGGCTGCCTGGACTGCTGCCACGAGCTCCCTTTTTTTTTTCAAGTTTCTGCACTTTTCATTTTATAGCAGCCCGTTAGGGCTGCGTTTTTTTTCACACCGCGACCACCACCGCGACCTGTGGTCGCGGTGGCATGGTCGCGGCCTTCACTGGTCCGCTGGGAATGGCTGGAGTGCGAGCAGCCTCGCGAGGAAGACACACCGCGCTGCCCCTCGCCACGCTCACTGGTTCGTTTTGCTTCTGCACCGCGAGCTCCCCACGCGATCACAGGTCGCGCTCGGAGCTCGCGCAGCTCACTGGACGACTCTTCTTATGCACCGCGAGGAGAGGCTGGTCGCGGTCGAGCTCGCCGTGCTCACTGGTGGCCTGGGCATCTTCAATGCGAGCTGCTGGACGCGAGGAGAGGTCTGGTCGCGCATGTATGGCGAGTTGTTTTGTTTTTGTTTCTTTAGACTGCAAAACGACGCCGTTTTGTACCACCCTTTTGGTGCCAAAACGGCGCCGTTCCACTTAAGTGAGAAACATTAGGTGCAAAACGCACCGTTTCACTTAAGTTTGGTGGAACTTTCTGAAATTACAGTTTTGCCCCAGCACTTTGCTATTCGTTCATAGATGCCCTTCCCCGAAGTTACTGAATTTACACTTTTTCCCCATAAATATATAAAATCATCACTTAGGTCCCTAAACCTGCACACTCAAGGAAAACACATCAAAAGCACCAAAAATACTTAAGAATACAATTAAAAGATACGGTTTAGGGGTCGTAAATATATGAAAATAAATGACCGATCAACCAAGGTCATAAACCCAGCCCCAAGGCATGGAAGGTAGATGGACCTTGGGTCTACCTGAGCTCGTTTTGCCTCGGGATTTACTTGGGGACTTTTGCCCTTTGGTTGCACCAAAATCATGAACCCAGCTCCACAACTTTGAAGGTGGATGGAACTTGGGGTGACCTAAGCTCTTTTCACCTTAGTATTTACTTAGAGGCCTTTGCTCTTTGGTTGCACCAAGGTCATGAATCCAGCTCTAAAGCTTTGAAGGTAAATGGACCTTGGGCCTTCCTGGGTTTGTTTTACCGTAGGGTTTTGTTTAGAGACTTTTGCCCTTTGAATGCATCAAGGCTATAAACCCAGCTCCAAAGCTCGAAGGTAAATGAACGTTGGGCCTTCCTGGATTTATTTTTACCATAGGGGCTTGTTTAGGGACTTTTGCCCTTTGATTGCGCCAACGCCATGAACCCGGCTCCAAAGCTCGAAGGTTGATGGATGTTGGGCAATCTTGAGTTTAATTTTACCATAAGGGTTTGCTTAAGGCCTTTTACCCTTTGATTGTGCCAAGGCCATGAACCTGGCTCTAAAGCTCGAAGGTTGATGGACGTTAGGCCTTCCTGGGTTTATTTTTACCGCAGGGGTTTGCTCAGAGACTTTTGCCCTTAGATTGTGCCAAGGCCATGAACCCGGCTCTAAAGCTTGAAGGTTGATGGACGTTAGGCCTTCCTGGGTTTATTTTTACTGTAAGGGTTTGCTTAGGACTTTTGCTCTTTGATTGCGCTAAGGTCATGAACCCGGTTCCAAAGCTCGAAGGTTGATGGACGTTGGGCCTTCTTGGGTTTATTTTTACCGCAGGGGTATGCTTAGGGACTTTTGCCCTTTGATTGCGCTAACGCCATGAACCCGGCTCCAAAGCTCGAAGGTTGATGGATGTTGGGCAATCCTGTGTTTAATTTTACCGTAAGGGTTTGCTTAAGGCCTTTTACCCTTTGATTGTGCCAAGGCCATGAACCCGGCTCCAAAGCTCGAAGGTTGATGGACGTTGGGCCTTCCTAGGTTTATTTTTACTGCAGAAGTTTGCTTAGGAACTTTTGCCCTTAGATTGCACCAAGACCATGAACCCGACTCCAAAGCTTGAAGGTTGATGGATCTCGGGCCTTCCTAGGTTTATTTTTACCGTAGCCGTTTGCTTAGGGAATTTTGCCCTTTGATTTCGCCAAGGCCATGAATCCGGCTCCAAAGCCCGAAGGTTGATGGACGTTGGGCCTTCATGGGTTTATTTTTACTGCAGGGGTCCCGGCTCCAAAGCTCGAAGGTTGATGGACGTTAGGCTTTCCTGGGTTTATTTTTACCGCAGGGGTTTGCGTAGGGACTTTTGCCTTTAGATTGTGCCAAAGCCATGAACCCGGCTCCAAAGCTCGATGGTTGATGGACGTTTGGCTTTCCTGGGTTTATTTTTACCGCAAGGGTTTGCTTTGGGACTTTTGCCCTTTGATTGCGCTAAGGCCATGAACCCTGCTCCAAAGCTCGAAGGTTGATGGACGTTGGGCCTTTGTGGGTTTATTTTACCGCAGAGGTTTACTTAAGGACTTTTGCCATTTGATTGTGCCAAGGCCATGAACCCGGCTCTAAAGCTCGAAGGTTGATAGACGTTAGGCCTTCCTGGGTTTATTTGTACCGCAAGGGTTTGCTTAGGGACTTTTGCCCTTAGATTACGCCAAGGCCATGAACCCTGCTCCAAAGCTCGATGGTTGATGGACGTTGGGCCTTCCTGGGTTTATTTTTACTGCAGAGGTTTGCTTAGGAACTTCTGCCCTTAAATTACGCCAAGGCCATGAATCTGGCTCCAAAGCTCGATGGTTGATGAACGTTGGGTCTTCCTGGGTTTATTTTTACCGTAGGAGTTTGCTTAGGGACTTTTGCTCTTTGATTGCGCCAAGGCCATGAACCCGGCTCTCAAGCTCGAAGGTTGATGGACGTTGGGCCATCCTGGGTTTATTTTTACCGCAGGGGGTTTGCTTAGGGACTTTTGCCCTTTAATTGCACCAAGGCCGTGAACCCGGCTCCAAAGCTTGAAGGTTGATGGATGTTGGGCTTTCCTGAGTTTATTTTTACCGCTGGGGTTTGCTTAGGGACTTTTGCCCTTAGATTGCGCCAAGACCATGAACCCGGCTGCAAAGCTCGAAGGTTGATTGACGTCGGGCCTTCCTGGGATTATTTTTACTACAGGGGTTTGCTTATGGACTTTTGCCCTTTGATTGTGCCAAGGCCATGAACCCGGCTCCGAAGCGCAAAGGTTGATGGACGTTAGGCATTCCTGGGTTTATTTTTACCGTAGGGGTTTGCTTAGGGACTTTTGCCCTTTGATTACGCTAAGGCCATGAACCCGGCTCCTAATCTCCAAGGTTGATAGACCTTGGGCCTTCTTTAGTCTTGACTGGCCTAAAAAGGTATTAGAAAATTGCTAAGACTTCGAGAAATGACGGATGTGTTTCGTTGCACTTCATGGAATTCAAATAATTGGTGTGTGCCTTTGGACCCTTAAGTGATTTATGATCAGAGGGAATATCTTCATAGTGGATTCTCACTTTATGCGAATGTGTTAGAGAACCTTTATAGAAGCTTCTCCTTCGGTAGAGCCCCTAGTTCGCCTTTTCCCCTTTTGGTTGATTCTTGGGAATAAATGGTGATCACCTGGGCGCATTCCTTTATGGAGGCTGTGTAACATCTGTAATTTTTATTAATTATGAAAAGTGCTCATAATTGTTGTTAATTATGTGACAATAATATAATGGGTTTATTTGGATCAATATTTAGGTATACAAGTGGACTAGGTGGAGCTGTAACACCCCCTGACCCAATCCGCTCGGACCGAATCAGGGAGCGCTACTATATACTAAAATCTAACTTTTAATTTATATAAACATAATTTATATCTATATTAAGAACATTTTGAAAGTGGTCGAAATAAATTTCCAAAAATCTTGCCAGAGTTTTCTCTGTTTTTTTTATGACTTTCCAAAACCTGTTTACAGTTAAAATTCATAAAATCAACTTCCAAATTCTCAAATCAATTTTGCGCACCCTTCCAAATATAGTGAGACTTACCAACCAATTTATCATAAGATAATATATATATATATATATATATATATATATATATATATATATATATTCAGATAACATAAACATATAGTAAAATATTTATATAGCGGAAGCTCTTTAAATATATACAAACAGTTTCTGTATATGCATGCTATATCAAAATATATAGACTTATTACAAACGAACTACCAAAATATATGCAGGAAAGATGTGATTCCGGACTCTGGTTCTGCAGTCTCTACTCTTCTTTATCTTTATCGCCTTTGGAACCTCTGTTACCTGCGTGCGAGAAAACTCAACACGCTAAACATATTGCGTAGCGGATATACACAAAATTGTATATACTATATCAAATACGTTTATCTATTTTCGATCAAAATATAAATCACATATAATTAAATCATATATGAGGCTTATATCAAATCAAATCATAAATTCAACCAGTATAATATCCAAAATCAATCAACATGCAAATTCTTCATAATTTCTCAAATGTTTTCATATAACAAATCAATTTTCAGACTGGGCTGCTGACATACAAAACATAAGTTATCGGACTGGATTACGGGTTGTTCGGCATTGGACACACATCCGCCGAACATCAGATCAGAATGGAACACTAACGGAATAACCCGCTTTAAATGTCCCATGACAATTTTTAGAACCCTAGGACCGGTACTTGGGGCCTGCACTATCCAAATGGTGGTACATCAACCTCCTATATCCATATCTATGTTTATACACATCAGAGCCATTTTACAAAACATTTTCTCACATCCAATGTCAACATTTTTTATTTCTTTGAGAATCATCAAAATCAACTTTCAACATATTCCATTTCAATTCATATCACATTTCAATTCATATCAATATATATATATATATATATATATATATTGTAACATCCCTAATTTCGAATAATTAATTTTGAATATGTGGATATATAAATTTTGTGATTTGAGGGGTGTAAAACGTAATTAAATATATGTTTATTTTTATGGTTTCCAGATGGACCAGATGGAGCGGTCCAGAAAGATTGCATGAAGTGAAGAAAAAAATGGCAGTGTGTACCGCGACCCCTCACCGCGACCAGAGATCGCGATGAGCTGCTCGCGGTGAAAAATGGAATTTTTGGCAGTGAGCACCGCGACCAGTCACGGCGACCACACATCGCGCTAACTAGCTCGCGGTGAAAAATATCAAATTCGGGCAGTGAGCAACGCGACCACCAGCGCAACCATGGTACCGCGATGAAAGTGGTGGAAGCTTTCCAGTGAGTACCGCGACTAGGTGGCGTGACCATAGGTCGCGATGACGGTTGCGATGACCGAATTTGTATAAAAAAAAGAAAACTTCTCGAGGAAGCCAAAAAGAAAAAAACAGGAAGAAGAAGAAAACGGGAGAAGAGAGAAAAAGAGAGAAAAGAAAGAAAGAAAAAGATAGAAAAAGAAGAAGAAGAAGAAGAAGAAGAAGAGAAGAGAAGGAAAAAGAGAAGAAAAAGGAAAAGAAGGAAAGAGAAAGGAAGAGAAGAGGAAAGAAAAAGGAAAAAGAAAAAGGGAAAACTCAGAAGGAAAAAGTGTAGGAATGGTATCCAGGTTGGTGTACACTTGATTTTAATATTTTTATGTGTTTTGATTTACATTTGAGTTTTGGATAATTTAGTAAATATATATTTATATTATTTTTCTATTAACTAATTTCGATTTAATTGTATTTATCGTATTTTGATTATTGGTTAGGTTGAAATCAATTGTTTCAGAAGTTCGAATGACCGAATCGTTGAATTATTTTTATGATATTGTGTATATATGTTTTCCGAATATTGATCGAAATTTTTATTTTAGTTACGTTTAAATTCAATTTGTGAATTTCAGTTGGTATATGAAAATAGTGTATTGAAACGGTCTTAGGTTACGTAGACATAAAAATGCATATCGGAGGTTGGTATACCAGCTGAGTTCAGTGAGCAGTACTGCACCGACATTGATATTGATATTGATGATTGATTATGCACCTCCTCATGGATTCGTCCAGGGGTAGGGAGACACGTACCTCCTCACGGATTCGTCCTGGGGTAGGGAGACACGTACATTCCTAAGGATTCGTTCTTGGGATAGGGAGATATGTACCTCTCTAGGGTCCGAACCCTCGGTCCTAGGGTAGGGAGATACGTACCACTCTTAGGATTCGTCCTAGGGTGGGAGTTATGTTCGATAGACAGCCACTGTGGTCGAACGACCCATATTCCAGCCCTGGTTTATGTTGAGTATTCCAGAGGGCCAGAATTAAAGTGAATTGAAACATATGTTTATAAGTGAAGTTAGAAATTGATTTTATTTATACGTTTATTTAGTAAGTGAAATTGATTGTAAAAGAAAGTGAGAATTTCATTTAGTACGAATTATTAAATTGATTTAGTTGTTTTTATTAAATTGATTTCATCTGATTTACATTAGTGATTGACTTGTATATGGTAATGTTAATGTTTTATTTACGTTCGCACTGTGATTTTTATATTATGCAAAGTATACTATGATTTTGATACTTGAGTTTAGTGTACACCCACTAAACTATATGCTTAGCGCATCGGTTTTTATCGCGCGTAGGTCATAGGGATACCGAGGCAGATAAAGAGTAGAGAGAAGGTACCTGCAGAGTGAAGAAGTTCAGAGTCACTACAGTTATTGGGTAGTTATATAGTTTTAGTTGTTATATTCTGTAGCATGCATATACAAAAGTCTGTAAATTTGATAATTATATATATGTTTTGAAAATAATTTATAATTTCTGTTTGTTTTTATTTTAAAAAAAAAAGGTTTGTAACTATTGAATTCTGAATTATTTTATTTTAAAAACTGTTGGAAAGTCGCACTAAACGGCAAAGTGCGCATTTGAATGAAATAATATTTGAAGTGTTGTGGATTATATTTGAATTTTATTTGAAACAAGTTTTTGGGAAATCAGAAAAAAACAAGGGAAACTCTGCCGAAATTTTTAAAACTGTATTTTAGATGGGCTCACTAGACAAACAGTTTTAAATTACAAATTGATATGATTTTCAATGGTTTGAAATGTATAATGTGGATTTAGAAAGTATTTGAAAACCCGGTAACGCTCCCTAGGTCGATCCAGACGGGTCGGGTCAGGGGGTGTTACATATATATATATATATATATATATATATATATATTTTCGAAAATTCAAATTTCATCAAATATCATATAACGGAAATATACGAATATATTTCGAAATTAATAATCACATCAAATCAATCCGAAAATATATTCAAACGTATTTCATAATTCTATATCGAATCAAAATACCCCAAAATCATTTTCCAATACATTTCACAAATATTATATAATTAAAATCACTTTTAACAATATATTTCCATAACACTATTAGAACCAAAACGTATTCAAATCATTTCAGAATAGGATTCACAATTAATATTTCAAATATAAACTAAAGTATAAATCAAATCAGTCTAAAATCGATTTCAAACAATAAATCGTAATCCAAATAACTCAAAATAAATCAAATGAAATCAATCCGAAATATTCTGGAAAATGGAACACGTGTACACCGAACCTGAACTATAATCTATAATCCATATAATTCAACTAATTCAAAAATTCTAAAATTCGACAATTTCGAAAATTGCTGGAAAACTGAAAATTAAAAAAAATACATGTACACCAAACCTGAACTTTTCCTTCTTCTCCTCATCTTTCCTTCTTCTTCTTCTTCTTCTTTCCTCCTTCCTCTTCTTTCCTTTCTCTCTCTTCTTTCTCTTATCTCTCGTTTTGGTTTTTGTGATGTTTGTGAGCTTTTGCTCACTAATCTTTGCTGGTTTTTATTTGTATGGGCATCGTTTCAATCACTCGATGCTTATTTTTTAAAAAACTTTTTGAGCCATCGCGACTGCGTACCGTGAGCTGTAGTCGCGTCGCTCAATCGCGTTGCTCACTGGTGGAAATTTCCCACCTTCAGTGCAAGCAGCTACCGCTCGCGCTAGTCGCGAGCCCGGTCTCGGTGCTTACTGGTCCAATTTCTCCATTTTCACCGCGAGTAGCTACCGCAATCCCTGGTCGCGATGATGGTCGCGATGCACACTGTCTAGTTTTTCACCCTTTTCGTTGTGAATTATTTTCCACCCCTCAAATCATAAATGTTATATTCACATACTCAAGATTAATTCAATCATACTTTTCATATTTATTCGAAATTAGGGATGTTATAGGAATGGTCCAGTAAGAGTGCATGAAGGAAAAGGAAAATGTTGGCAGTGAGTACCGCGACCAGGGATCGTGATGAGTAGCTCGTGGTGAAAATATTGATTTAAGGCAGTGAGCAACGCGACCAACATCGCGACCAGACACCGCGATGGCTGATGGCGATGAAAGCGGTGAAAATATTTCAGTGAGCAACGCAACGAGGTGGCACGACCATAGGTCGCGATGGTTCAAATTTTATAAAGAAAAAATAGATGACAGTGGAAGCTTCATGAAGAAGCAAAAGAAAACAGAAATAGAGAGAGAGAGAGACCGAGAGGAAGAAAAAGAGAGAAAGAAAAAGAAGAATAGGAAGAAAAGAAGAGAGAGAAAGAAGAAGAGAAAGAGAGAAAGAAGAAGAAGACAAGAAGAAGAAAGAGAAAGAAAAAAGGAGGGAGAAAGAAAAAAAAGAAAAAAAAGAGGAGAAAAAAAAATCCAAAAAAGAAAAATTCGTAAAAAGAGTATCTAGGTTGGTGTACACTTCTTTTTGAAACCTTTGTGGTTTTATTATGCGTTTTTGATTTGAATCAGAGAGTTTTGAGTATTTTGGTAAATATATATTCATACGTTTCTTGATTTAAATATTTTAATTCAATCGTATTTCGATTATGTTGAAATGAATTGTTACAGAATATCGTATGAAACAAATCGTATAATTTTCAAGGAATCAAATATATATGTTTTACGAATATTGTTCGAAATTTATATTTGTTGAATTAAATTTCGACTTGTAAATTACAGTTGTTTATTTCAAAATGAATACATTGAATTGATATGAAACTTAGAAAAACATTTTGTATTGGGACGGCCCTAGGATACTTAGACATAGAAAACGGATATAGGAGGTTGGTATACCAGCTGGGTTATTTCAGTAGTACTGCACCGTTATTATTAGTGACCGTTAGACCCTTACGGGGCAAACCTGGCATATCCCGGAGGTGGACGTCACACCGATATTGACATTATGTACCTCCCTAAGGATGGTTCAGGCCCCCAGTGCCGGCCCTAGGGTAGGGAGTTATTTCAGCTCATATTCCAGTTCAGAAAATTATGTTGAATATACCAAAGGGCCAGGAATGAGATGAATTGAATAAAATGCTTAAAAATGAATTTAGAAATGGGTTTCGTATGATTTATTTCATTAATTGAGTTACATTATACTTTGTTTTTATGTTATATCCTGATTACATTTTATTTTGAAATTTATTTTGTGATTTCGATAAATAAGTTTAGTGTACACCTACTACGCTATATGCTTAGCGCGTTGATTTTCTCACGCGTAAGTAACAGAGATACACAGGGAGAAAAAGACTAGAGAGGAGGGAGCTGCAGACTGGAGATTCAGAGTCACCATACTTTTGGGTAGTTATATTTGAATTTTGGTTGTATATCATTTAGTTACGGATGCATATACAGAAGTTTGTAAATTTGTTATATATATAAGTTTTGTAAATATTTGTTTAATGGTTTATGTTTTTCAAAGTTTTGTAAATATTGATTATGTATTATTTCATTTGAAAATGTTTGGAAAGTCGCACTATACGGCAGAGTGCGCATTTGATTGAGAAAAGCAATTTGAAGTGTTGATATTATATTATTTGAATATTGTTGAAAACAGGATTTTGGAAAGTAAAGAAAAACAGAGGAAACTCTGGCAAAATTTTTTAAAACAGTTTTGTATGGGCTCACTAGAGAAAGCATTTTAAAATACAAGAGATTTAGTTTACAAAATTTATAAAGTTTTCAAATTATAATAAGTTTAGAAAGTTTGAAAATAGGGTAGCGCTCCTTGGTTCGATCCATGACAGTCGGGTCAGAGGGTGTTATATATAAGTGGTATCAGAGCGCTGTTTAGGCGTTTCTGGACTAAAAGAGTAATATTCTGTATATGCTTGCATTGTATAAAGAGACCTATGGGTGTATATGACTCTAATCTGCAGACCTCTTTTCTGTCTTATATACGATAAAAAGAAATGGAAGAAAGTGGAGATAGACCTGAAAGTCCCGCTAGCGTGGTTGGGCGAGCATCTAGAGAATCTGTAAGCCCAAGGGCAACTGGATCAGAAGTTCAGGGTCAGCCAGCATTTATACAACAAATGGCTGAATTCTTTCAGAACGTGGCTAGAGCAGCGCCACGAAGGTCAGCCATTGAACGTTTGGCCAGATATAGACCGATTGATTTCCATGGCAGAAAAGATGAGGATGCATCTGCAGTAGAATATTGGTTTGAATGGACGGAAAGAATCTTAGAGCAGATGCACTGTACACCTGAAGAAAAACTAGAGTGTACAGTATCCCTATTGCAGGAGTATGCCTATCAATGGTGGACCTCCGTTATACAGACAGTGCAGCCGGAAGATAGAATTTGGGAGTTGTTTCAGAAGGAATTGCGGAGAAAATATGTCGGTTGTATTTATTTGGATACTATGAAGAGAGAATTTACCAACCTGAAGCAGAGACAAATGACAGTGACAGAATACGAAAGAGAATTTGTCAGGTTGAGTAAATATGCTTGAGATATGGTGGCCACAGAGGCGGACAGGTGCAGAAGGTTTGAAGATGGGCTGAATGACTATATCTGCCTACAGTTTGCCACATTTCAGTTTAAAGATTTTACCAGACTTGTCTCTGCAGCTTTGAATGTGGAAAGAATTAAGAAAGAAGAGCAGGTCAGATGAGACAGAGGTCAACAGAGAAGGGGATCAGGGCCATCTAGTTCATATCAGCCACATAATAAGAAGTTTAAGGGACTGCAGTCTAGTGGTCCGACGCAATCACAAAGGCCCATACCTACAGTCAGACCGGGTCAGTCTGCAACATCAATAGCCAGTACCATTGGGAATGCAGCTAGGGGACCAGCCCAGGCATTGTGTGAGCATTGCGGAAGAAGACATCCTGGGAAATATTGGAGGATCACAGCAGCCTGTTTGAGATGTGGATCCCGCGATCATTTTCAGAGGGATTGTCCACAGGTTAGAGCTGTCCCTGTTCAGCAATCAGAGAGACTAGCTCCTGCTATTTCTAGAGGTAGGAGGCTCAGTCAAGCAGGAACTGAATGTGGTAGTCATAGAGGGGTGTCAGAATCAGTAGCAAGACTAGATAGTCGTACCCCTGCATGAGCCTATGGTGTTAGGGCTCATGAAGACAAGGATGTGCCAGACGTGATTGCTGGTACTATTTCTATCTTTGACACTACAACTATTGCATTGATAAATCCAGGTTCTACTCATTCCTACATATGTGATGCATTGTTGAAACAACGAAGTTTGAAAACTGAACCTACTGAGTATGAAGTATTAGTCAGCAATCCGATAGGCCAAAGTGTAGTTGTGAACCGTGTGTACATAAATTGTCCTATTCGGATTCAGGAGTATGAATTTCCAGGAGATTTGATGGAGTTGCCATTATAACATCTCTAATTTCGAATAATTAATTTTGAATATGTAGATATAAAAATGTATGATTTGAGGGGTGTAAAACATAATTAAATGTATGTTTATTTTTATGGTTTTCAGATGGACCAAATGGAGCGGTTTAGAAAGATTGCATAAAGTGAAGGAAGAAGTGACAGTGAGTACCGCGACCCTCACCGCGACCACAGATTGCGATGAGCTGTTCGCGGTGAAAAATAGAATTTTCGGCAGTGAGCACCGCGACCACAGATCGCACTGACTAGCTAGTGGTGAAAATGTCAAATTTTGGCAGTGAGCAACGCGACCACCAGCGCGACCATGGTACCGCGACCAGGTGGCGCGACCACAGCTCGCGATGACCGAATTTGTATAAAAAAGGAAAGCTTCTTGCAGAAGCCAAAAACAGAAAAGAAGAAGTAAAAAACGGGAGAAGAGAGAAAAAGAGAGAAAAGAAAGAAAGAAAAAGAGAGAAAAAGAAGAAGAAGAAGAGGAGAAGAAGAAGAAGAAGAAGAGAAGAAAAAGAAGAAGAAGATAAGAGAAGGAAGAAGAGAAGAAAAAGGAAAAGAAGGAAAGAGAAAGAAAGGAAAGAGAAAAAGGAAAACCTAGAAGGAAAAAGTGTAGGAACGGTATCCAGGTTGGTGTACACATATTTTTGAAAGTTTGTATGTGTTTTGATTTAAATTTGAGATTTTAGATAATTTCGTAAATATATGTTTATATTGTTTTTCTATTGAATAATTTTGATTGAATCGTATCTATCGTATTTGGATTGTTGATTATGTGGAAATCAAGCAAATCGTTGAATGATTTTTATGAAATTATATATATATATATATATATATATATATATGTTGTCCGCATATTGATCGAGTTTTTATTTTAGTTACATTTAAATTCGATTTGTGAATCGTTATGTGAAATATTGTCTCGAAACGGCCCTAGGATACATATACATAGAAGTGGATATCAGAGGTTGGTATACCAGCTGGGTTCAGTGAGCAGTACTGCACCGACATTGATATTGCTATTGATGATTTATTATGTACCTCCTCATGGATTCATCCAGGGGTAGGGAGACACGTACCTCTTTACGGATTCATCCTGAGATAGGGAGACACGTACCTTCCTAAGGATTCGTTCCTGGAATAGGGAGATATGTACCTCTCTAGGGTCCGAACCCTCGATCATAGGGTAGGGAGATACGTACCACTTTTAGAATTCGTTCTAGGGTGGGAGTTATGTTCGACAGACAGCCACTGTGGTCGAACAACCCATATTTCAGTCCTAGTTTATGTTGAGTATTCCAGAGGGCCAAAATTGAAGTGAATTGAATAATATGTTTATAAGTGATGTTAGAAATTGCTTTTATTTATACGTTTATTTTAGTAAGTGAAATTGATTGTAAAAGAAAGTTTTAGTAAGTGAAATTGATTGTAAAAGAAAGTGAGAATTTCATTTAGTACGCATTATTAAATTGATTTAGTTGTTTTTATTACATTGATTTCATATGATTTAAATTCATAATTGAATTGAATATGGTATTGTTTTATTTAAGTATATTGAGATTTATAGTATGCCAATTATATTATGATTTTTATAAATGAGTTTAGTGTACACCCACTAAGCTATATGCTTAGCGCGTCGGTTTTTATCGCGCGTAGGTCATAGGGATACTGAAGAGGCCAAAGATTGAAGAGAGAGTTGCTGACAGAGAGCCAAAGTCACTACATTTGGGTAGATATATAAATATATTATTGTATAATATGTGTAGATTGCATGCATATATAGAGATTTGTAATTGTGGTTTATATTTGTGTTTTGTAATTAAATTTATGATTTCTGTTTTTCATTTTTAAAGGTTTGTAAATATTGAATTATGAATTCTGATTTATGTTATTTTATTTTAAACTGTTGGAAAGTCGCACTAAACGGCAGAGTGCGCATTTGATTAAAAGAAAAGTCAAAGTGTTGTGGTGATTTTTATGTGATTTGAGTTTTATTTGAAACAGGTTTTGGGAAATCAGAAAAATAGAGGAAACTCTGCCGAAATTTTTGAAAATAAAAGTTTGTTGGGCTCACTAGCAAAATATTTTTAAATTACAAATTTATATGATTTTATATGGTTTCAGTTTATAAAAAGAATAAAAAAAGTATTTGAAAACCCGGTAACGCTCCCTGGGTCGATCCAAATGGGTCGGGTCAGGGGGTGTTACAGCCATTCCATGAGTTTGATATTATTCTAGGCATGGATTGGCTATCCAGACACAAGGTGGTGATCGGCTACGATTTGAAACGAGTAACACTCAGAACAGTTGACGGCACAGAAATCAAGATGGTGGGTGAAAGGAGGGATTTTCTCTCCAATGTCATTTCAGCCACTACAGCCTGTAAATTGATCAGAAAAGGTTGTGAAGCTTATTTGACTCAAGTGGTTAATTCCAGAAAGGTTGATTCTACAATTCAGAATATACCCACTGTGTGTGATTTTGCAGATGTATTTCCAGAGGAGCTTCCTGGATTGCTACCTCAGAGAGAAGTTGAGTTTGTAATTGACGCGGTACCAGGTACGTCGCTGGTATCTATAGCTCCTTATAGAATGGCACCAGCAGAACTGAAAGAACTGAAGATATAGTTACAAGAGTTGCTGGATAAAGGTTTCATCAGACCTAGTGTATCTCCGTGGGGAGCTCCAGTGTTATTTGTGAAAAAGAAAGATGGGCCATTGAGTTTGTGCATCGATTATAGGCAACTGAATAAACTTACTGTAAAAAATAAATATCCGTTGCCTAGAATCGATGACTTGTTTGATCAGTTGAAAGGAGCCTGTGTCTTCTTAAAGATAGATATCAGATCAGGGTATCATCAGTTAAGAATAAAAGATTCTGATATTCCAAAAACTGCATTCAGAACGAGGTATAGACATTATGAATTTGTAGTGATGCCATTTTGGCTGACAAATTCACCTGCAGCCTTTATGGATCTGATGAATCGGATATTTCGACCATATCTGGATCAGTTTGTGGTTGTATTTATTAATGATATCCTGGTATACTCACAGACGATAGAGGATCATGACAAGTACCTCAGAGTAGTGTAGTCCTTAAAAATCGTTCGGGGACACGGGGCACTACAACCTGCAAAGACAGAACGCATGTGACCCGCATAACGTCTGGGACACCAGGGTGGTGCCGGCCAAAGTCACTCCGACGGTCAAGTTAGAGAGTGCCAATAAATGTGTAATGCTCGTAAATGGAGATGAGTGAGTAATACTTCCTGTTATCTTGGCAATTGGGGTCTTTTTTATCAAAGGAGATGTAAGGTCAGAGGGTGATCGGAGAAGATGAACAATGGCCGGAGGGTGTGGTTTTTGTATTAGTAACCTTTGGATCTCAGTTTTTCGGTCCCCTTCTTATGATGGATTATCCTTCCTTTTATAAGGGAATGATGCTTCTACCTTTTGAGGGATTTCATCATTCCCTCTTTGCTGTCTTCCACCAAGAAAGCATGTGGATGCTCCTTTTGATCGGGCCGTTATCAAGTGTCATTATGGTTTGGTAGGACCAGTTTTAAAGTAGATCATGATTCGGTCTTCCTCGGTAAGAAAGAGATTCTATGTCGTACGACATGTAAGTTAGTCAATTTGGACAACCATGATTGTGTATCGTATGATGTGCTGATTGGATGTCGACATGAGATAAGTATGTCATGCTACATAGGAGCTCTTCTAAGCTTGGACACTGAGTTATCTCCCTTGATGCTACTTGGATATGTGGGACATGGAGCGCATGTTGTACTACACGAATGTATCACGTCGAGCGTATGTCGTATTACTTGGACGTCTCATATCGAGCGCATGTCGTACTATGCGGACGTCTCATGTCGAGTGCATGTCGTACTACATGGATGTCTTATGTCGAGTGTATGTCTTACTACATGGATGTCTCATGTCGAGTATATGTCGTACTACATGGATGTCTCATGTCGAGTGTATGTCGTACTACATGGACGTCTCATATCGAACGCATGTCGTACTACACGGACGTCTCATGTCAAGCGCATGTCGTACTACATGGATGTCTTATGTCGAGTATATGTCGTACTATATGGACGTCTCATATCGAGCGCATGTTGTACTACATGGATGTCTTATATCGAGTGTATGTCTTACTACATGGACGTCTCATATCGAGTATATGTCGTACTACATGGATGTCTCATGTCGAGTGTATGTCGTACGACGTATGAGATCTTCCAAGCATGGACACTAAGTTATTTCCCTTATTGCTACCTGGTTTGTGTGGGGCACCGATTTCATGTCGTACTACATGAAGGTCTGTATGTAGTACTACATGAAGGTTTTATACTGAGCCTATGTCGTACTACATAGACATATTTCCACATTTGGACTCTGGGCCTGGTCTTTGAGATATACTTTGGGCTTCTGGGCTGGATCCTTCGCTTATATCTTGGGCCCGACATATTTTAGCTACTACAGTTTGCCCCCAAACGCTTTGTACTTTAAGAGAAAAGTCAAGGCGTTTGTTGTAGCACCCCCCGACCCGACCCGGGGAGCGCTACCGGTTTTCAGAACTTTCAAAATCAATTTTATACGTTTCAAAAATCATTGTGAGCCCATAAATAAATAAACTTTTTACGAAAATTCCGGCAGAGTACCGTTTGTTTTTCAGACTTTCCAAAACCCTGCTTTTACACAAAACAATTCCAATACAATTTCCAACAACACTTCTATACAATTTCAAACAATTGCGCACTCTGCCGTTTAGTGCGACTTATCAAAATAGTTTATAAAATAAAATAAATCGAACTTAAACATTTACAATCATTTTGATAATAAAATACAGAAGTCATAAACTAGTTAGTTACAAAACATTTTACAAAACATATTTACAAATTCCCTGTATATGCATGCTTTCAGAATATATATACACATAACAAAAATATAGCTACCCAACTGTACAATCTCTGTGACTCGGTCTGCAACTCGTTCTTCCTTCAGTCCTTAGGTTCTTCTGGATTCCTGGTACCTACGCGTTAGACACAAAACTAACGCGCTAAGCATAAAGCTTAGTGGGTGTACTAAAAACTCAATTAAATAACTCACAATATAGTTGTTCTTTAAAGAAGCAATAAACCACAATATGAATTGCATTTCTAAATCACTTTCAAAACAATTAAATTAAAAATGAAATCAACATATGAATTCGATCCATCAAATCATTCAGTTCAGTTTCAATTCAAATCATTTCTGGCCCACTAGAATACTAAACATACTCGGACTGGAATATGAGTCAAGCTCCCAACCCCCAGAACGAATTCTGAGGAGGTACGTGTCTCCCAACTCTAGGACCGTGGGTACGGAACCTAGAGAAGTACATAGCTCCCTATCCCAGGAACGAATCCTTGGGAAGGTACATTAACTCCCAACCCCCAGGACGAATCCTGAGGAGGTACGTATCTCCCAGCCTCTGGACGAATCCAAGAGGAGGTACATCAGTATCATCAATATCAATCAATCAGTATCGGCGCAGTACTGCTCAGTAAAACCCAGCTGGTATACCAACCTCCTATATCCATTTCTATGTCTACGTATCCTAGGGCCGTTTCGATAAACGATTTTCACAATCAGTTACAAATCAATATTTACTCAGTCAATCTAAAATTTTACACGATATTCTTCAAACGC
The DNA here is from genome assembly GCA_003430845.1 of Xanthoceras sorbifolium. Classification (NCBI taxonomy): domain Eukaryota; kingdom Viridiplantae; phylum Streptophyta; class Magnoliopsida; order Sapindales; family Sapindaceae; genus Xanthoceras; species Xanthoceras sorbifolium. Next base: position 8,026,404 of record CM010621.1, on the reverse strand, counting down.
ATCAACAATAATCATATAAATATCGAAATTAACTATTTAATACGAAATCGAAATATTCGAACCACAAACAAATACGATCTAGTATAAAATCTTTCCGAAATCAACCATAAGTATATCAATCATCAATTTTTACACATCGGAAATCGAAATCGAAAACATTTAACAAAATCGAAATCGAAAACATTTAACGAAATCGAAATCGAAACGAAAACAAGAAACGAAAACGAAAACAATAACGTAAACGATAACGAAATGCTTTTCGTAAAGATTCCGAAAACAAAAGTACACCAACCTCAGTACCGTTTTTCGTTCGAGAAATCGCGGTTCCACGATCTCTTTTTCCTTTCCTTTCCTTTCCTCTTCTCTTCTTCTTCTTCTTTTCTCTTTCTTCTCTTCTCTCCTTTCTCTCCTTCTTCTTTCTTCTTCTTTCTCTCCTCTCTTTTCTCTCTTTCTCGCTGTTTCTGTTTGCTGTGTGTGTTTTTCTCGCTTTTGTGAGAAGCTTTTCCTTTTTTTATATTTTTTTCGCTACCGCGACCGCCGTTGCGACTTGTGGTCGCGGCACCAGGTCGCGATGCTCACTGGAGTGCGCGCACCGCCTTCCTCGCGAGCGCGCCTTGGTCGCGCGAGTGGTCGCGCTGCTCTCTGCCCGATTTTGACAATTTCATCGCGAGCAGTCCATCGCGACCTGTGGTCGCGGTGGCTGGTCGCAATGCTCACTGCCAGGTTTTGCCATTTTCATCGCGAGCAAGCCATCGCGATCTGTGGTCGCGGTGACTGGTCGCGACGCTCACTGCCCGAAATTACATTTTTCACCGCGAGCGAGCCATCGCAACCTGTGGTCGCGGTGACCAGGTCGCGATGCTCTCTGGTTCAGTTTTCCAATTTTTTTTTATTTTTTTCATTTTTCACTATTCAATCCGGTTCGGGGGTTTACATCCCCTCAAATAGTAAAATTTATTTTCACATATTTCACATATATCAAAAATTCATTACCCGAAATCCGGGATGTTACATTTGTGCTGTCCTTTGATGTGGTTTCGTCGCACGACACACAGACATGGATCCGTATGTATATTTCTATGATGGTTCTTTTATGTTGTACGATGCTCTTTTGCTTAATATATGATGCATTTCGATTTTCCTTATTGTCGTACGCCTTATATAACCATTTTTTTTCATGTATGAGAATGCATTTTGATTGTGTTTACGACCTTGAGTGTAGGTCGTGGTCCAATGACCTTGAATGCGGGTCATGTGACCGTCGATTGCGTTTGCGACCCTGAGTGCAGGTCGTGGTCCATGACCTTGAATGCGGGTCATGTGACCGTTGATTGTGTTTGTGACCCCGAGTGCATGTCGTGGTCAATGACTTTGAATGCGGGTCATGTGACCGTTGATTGTGTTTGCGACCCTGATTGCAGGTCGTGGTCCATGACCTTGAATGCGGGTCATGTAACTGTTGATTGCATTTGCGACCCTGAGTGCAGGTCGTGGTTCATGACCTTGAATGCGGGTCATATGACCGTTGATTGTGTTTGTGACCCTGAGTGCAGGTCGTGGTCCATGACCTTGAATGCGGGTCATGTGACCATTTGGAGATGGTGACCTTGAATGCAAGTCTCGTTATTGACATTGCTTTTTATGATATTGAATTGCCCCAGTTGGAGTGTGTAACTTCATAGTTTAATGCTACAACTCTTATTAATTGTGTTGTTCGACGTAATATCTTGAAAGCTGGTTGTGTGGTATGGAAAAAAGATACTTCCAGCACGGGTTCGTCCAGCAATGCTGACCTGCATAAAAAAAGTTAGGAAACCCAACGGCCCTCCGATGCCTAAGTGAGTTCCATGTCGTAGGATAACAAATTTGTAGAAAGAAAAAGTAGTAGTTTTAGATGATACTGTTTTAGATGGCATGTGTTCCAACTGTTGCCGATCTCCATGCCATCTGTACATCGTAGTTTGTTGGCTCCATGTCCAACTACTTTGGTGATTTGGTATGGTCCCTCCCACGTAGGACCGAGTTTACCTGCTCCTACTCGACCTGTGTTCCCTGTTGTTTGCTCTATTAGGTTTATAGTTTACGTCTTCTTCCCACTTTATTTGTGCTCATGCCTTGGCTAGGACGTCTGCCATGGTTTTACAAGGGTACTTAGTGAGCTCCTTGTATAGGTCGGAATCATAGAGTAGACCTTTACGGAAGGCTGATATGGCTGTCGCCTGGTTGCAATGAGGGATGGAAACCTTTTCATTGTTGAACCGGCCAACAAATCACGTTGGCGTTCACCCCTCCTTTGGCTGATTGTGTAGAGGTAGTCGGATTGCTTTTCTAACTTTCGGCTACTAGCGAACTGCTCTACGAAGGTGTCCGTAAGTTGAGCAAAAGAGTTGATGGAAACGTTGGGAAGGTTGGTGTACCATTGTAGGGCAGGTTCTACGAGGCTCGATCCGAAACCTTTGCACATGCATACTTCCCTTAGGTCTCGCGGGATGGCGACAGTGAACATCCGCTGTCGATACTGTGCAATGTGGTCGTCGGGGTCTGTCGTACCGTCGTATTGCTTCATACCGGGAAAGTTAAACTTCTTTGGCATCTCCACCAATGCTATTGTGTCGACGAAGGGAGAGTCGGCAAAGCTATTGGCCGCGCTTTTCTTTATAGGAGCAGGCATTCCCGGAATGCGTTGGATAAGTGCTTCCATCTCTGCGAAGCTTCACGCCAAGTCACGATTAGCCAAGGTTGGTTCGATACTTACCTAGTTCGGGTTCAATGGCGCCGAATGCGAAGGGCCAGATGGTGTTCCTTGTAGCGGAATGGTTGGTTGGGTGGAACCAACGTTGCTATTGGGGGTGGATATAGGCGGTATCCCTTGTGTAGCTCTTGCCATGTCATTTGATCGATGCCTTCCTGTCCCGTTCAGTATGCTGTCCGCCGTATGTCATGCGACGATGTGCGGTCCATCCGAGACTCGAATGTTAGGCTCCGAGCCTATGTGGGTTGGATTGAGGTCTCTTGCCATGGTACCTTGTTTGTCTGGGCGGACTGGCGCGTAGTAAGTAGTGTGGGCGGCTTGCTCGAATGGCAAGGGTTGGGATATTGAAGCGTTTCCAAACGGTCGTACAACAGTGAGGGAATTGATTCTATTTTGCAATTCTTGGTTCTCTGCCAACACTCGTTGGTTTCTTGTTCGAGCGCTTGGAGCCTTTGGGTATTCTCTTGCATTTGGGATATGAGGAGTTGTACCCTAACCTCCATTGCATCGTGATGAAAATCGTCTGACGACATGGCCGGAGTTGCCACGTTCTACCTTCGCTCGCTTAGAGATTGTCATGCCCCACGGTGGGTGCCAAATTGTAGTCCTCAAAAATCGCTCGGGGACACGGGACACTACAACCTGCAAAGACAGAACGCACGTGACCCGCAGGACGTCTGGGACACCGGGGTGGTGCCGGCCAAAGTCACTCCAACGGTCAAGTTAGAGAGTGCCAATAAATGTGTAATGCTCGTAAATGGAGATGAGTGAGTAATACTTCCTGTTATCTTGGCAATTGGGGTTTCCTTGATCAAAGGAGATGTAAGGTCGGAGGGTGATCGGAGAAGATGAACAATGGCCGGAGGGTGTGGTTTTTGTATTAGTAACCTTTGGATCTCAGTTTTTCGGTCCCCTTCTTATGAGGGATTATCCTTCCTTTTATAGGGGAATGATGCTTCTACCTTTTGAGGGATTTCATCATTCCCTCTTTGCTGTCTTCCACCAAGAAAGCATGTGGATGCTCCTTTTGATCGGGCCGTTATCAAGTGTCATTATGGTTTGGTAGGACCTGTTTTAAAGTAGATCATGATTCGGTCTCCCTCGGTACGAAAGAGATTCTATGCCGTACGACATGTAAGTTTGTCAATTTGGACAACCATGATTGTGTATCGTATGATGTGCTGATTGGATGTCGACATGAGATAAGTATGTCGTGCTACATAGGAGCTCTTCCAAGCTTGGACACTGAGTTATCTCCCTTAATGCTACTTGGATGTGTGGGACATGGAGCGCATGTCGTACTACACGGATGTATCACGTCGAGCGTATGTCGTATTACTTGGACGTCTCATATCGAGTGCATGTCGTACTATACGGACGTCTCATGTCGAGCGCATGTCGTACTAGATGGATGTCTCATGTCGAGTGTATGTCTTACTACATGGATGTCTCATGTCGAGTATATGTCGTACTACAAGGATGTCTCATGTCGAGTGTATGTCGTACTACATGGACGTCTCATATCGAGCGCATGTCGTACTACACGGACGTCTCATGTCGAGCGCATGTCGTACTACATGGATGTCTTATGTCGAGTGTATGTCTTACTACATGGACGTCTCATATCGAGTATATGTCGTACTACATGGATGTCTCATGTCGAGTGTATCTCGCCCGACATATTTTGGCTACTACAAGTAGTATTGCAGATTCTGAAGGAGAAGCAACTGTATGGTAAATTGAGTAAGTGTGAGTTCTGGTTGGCCGAGATTGAATTTCTGGGCCATATTGTGTCAGCAGAGGGTATCAAGGCAGATCCTAAAAAGATTGAAGCAATTGTGGAATGGAAGCCTCCCAGGAATGTTGCAGAAGTTAGAAGTTTCTTAGGCTTGACAGGTTATTATCGACGGTTTGTAAAGGGATTTTCATCCATAGCAAGTTCGTTGACCAAACTATTGCATAAAAATGTCAGATTTGACTGGACTGACAGATGTCAGGCAGCTTTTAACAGATTGAAGACGATGTTAGTTGAGGCTTCAGTCCTAATTCAGCCAGTTTCAGGTAAAGATTTTGTAATTTATAGTGATGCCTCATACCATGGTTTAGGTTGTGTACTGATGCAGGAAGGCAAGGTAGTTGCATATGCGTCCAGACAGCTGAAAACGCATGAGCAGAACTATCCTATACATGATCTGGAACTTGCAGCTATTGTATTTGCTTTGAAGATATAAAGGCATTACTTGTATGGTGAGAAATGCTATATATACACAGATCACAAAAGTCTGAAATATCTGCCCACTCAGAGGGAGCTTAATCTGAGACAGAGACGATTGATGGAGTTGATCAAAGATTATGATTGTGTGATTGACTACCATCCAGGAAAGGCGAATGTGGTAGCAGATGCTTTGAGCAGAAAAGCATTATTCACCCTAAAAGCTATAAATGTGCAATTACAGTTGAATCTAGATAGCGCTTTGCTAGCTGAGTTGAGATGCAGACCAAGTTTAATTCAGTAGATAGCAGAGAAACAGAAGCAGGATGATAGAATTAAGATGATATATAAATAGATCCCAGAGGGGAAGCACCCGGACTTCTCAGTTAGAATTGATGATATTGTATGTTTCAGAGACAGGATTTGTATTCCAGATGATGAAAAATTGAAAAAGATGATCCTAACAGAGGCACACAGTAGTCCGTATTCGATGCACCCAGGTAGCACAAAAATGTACAGAGACTTGAAGACTCAGTATTGGTGGTCTGGCTTGAAGAGAGATGTGGTGGATTTCGTAAATAAGTGTATGATTTGTCAACAGGTGAAAGCTGAACACCAGGTTCCATCAGGTTTGTTACAGCCATATTAATACTTGAATGGAAACGGGATCGTATCACGATGGACTTTGTCACAGGATTGCCATTCTTTTGGAGTAAATATGATGTTATATGGGTAATAGTGGATCGATTGACGAAGTCAGCACATTTCCTACCTGTCAGAACTAACTATTCATTGGATCCACTAGCAGAATTGTATATAAAAGAAATAGTCATATTGCATGGAGTGCCTGCATCAACAATATCAGATAGAGACCCAAGGTTTACATCCAGATTTTGGAAGAAGTTTTAAGAAGCTTTAGGTACTCGATTGAGTTTCAGTACAACCTTCCATCCGCAAACAGACTGACAATCAGAAAGAGTAATTCAGGTGCTAGAAGATATACTCAGGAGTTGTGTAATTGACTTCGAAGGGAGTTGGGTTGATCACCTCCCATTGATAGAATTTGCATATAACAACAGTTACCAATCGAGCATAGCTATGGCACCATATGAAACACTGTATGGAAGGAAATGCAGGACACCAGTAGACTTGATCAGACAAACTGAAGAGAAGGTAAAGATCATCAAGGAAAGACTGAAAGTTGCCTCTGACCGACAGAAATCATATGCAGATCTGAAAAGAAAAGATATAGAATATGAAGTCGGTGAAAAAGTTTTCCTGAAAGTATCTCCATGGAAGAAAGTGCTCAGATTTGGCAAAAAAGAGAATTTAAGTCCTAGGTTTATTGGCCCATATGAAATCATTGAATGTGTGAGACCAGTAGCCTACAGACTTGCCTTACCTCCTGAACTAGAGAAGATTCATAATGTCTTTCATGTGTCAATGTTGAGGAGATACAGATCTGATCCCTCCCATAGAGTCCAGGCTGAAAGTATTAAAATACGACCAGACCTAACATACGAAGATGAACCAGTGCAAATTCTTGATAGGGAGATTAAAGAATTACGGAATAAAAGAGTTCCACTGGTGAAAGTCCTCTGGAGGAATCATAATATAGAAGAGGCTACCTGGAAAAGCGAAGAAATCGTGAAACAACAATATCCTTAATTATTTGACTGAGGTAAAATTTCGAGGACGAAATTTCTTAAGACGAGAAGAATTGTAACATCCGTAATTTTCATTAATTATGAAAAATGCCCATAATTGTTGTTAATTATGTGAAAATAAGTAATGGGTTTATTTGGATCAATTTTTAGGTATACAAGTGGACTAGGCGGAGTGGTCCAAAAAGAGTGCATGAAGGAACATGAAAATGTTGGTAGTGAGTACCGCGACCAGTCACCGCGACCAGAGATAGCGATGAGCAGCTCGCGGTGAAAATGATAATTTTGGACAGTGAGCACGGCGACTAGTCACCGCGATGAGCAGCTCGCGGTGAAAATGTTGAGTTTGGATAGTGAGCAACGCGACCAACATCACGACCAGACACCGCGATGGCTGATCTCGATGAAAGCGGTAAAAACATTCCAGTGAGCAACGCGACCAGGTGGCGCGACCACAGGTCGCGATGAGCAGTAGCGATGGTCCAAATTTTATAAAGAAAAAATAGATGACAGTGGAAGCTTTACGAAGAAGCAAAAGAAAACAGAAATAGAGAGCAAGAGAGATCGAGAGGAAGAAAAGGAGAAAAAAAAAGAAGAGGAGGAAGAAAAGAAGAGAGAGAAAAAAGAAGAGAAAGAGAGAACGAAGAAGAAGAAAGAGAAAGAAAAGAGGAGGGAGAAAGAAAAAAAAGGAGAAAATGAAAATTCAGGAAAGAAAAGTTTGTAAAAAGGGTATCCATATTGGTGTACACTTCTTTTTGAAACCTTTGTGATTTTATTATGCGTTTTTTATTTAAATATAAGAGTTTTGAGTATTTTAATAAATATATGTTCATACATTTCTTGATTTGAATATTTTGATTTAATCGTATTTCGATTATGTTGAAATGAATTGTTACATAATATCGTATGAAACAAATCGTATAATTTTCAAGAAATCAAATATATATGTTTTACGAATATTGTTCGAAATTTATATTTGTTAAAATAAATTTCGATTTGTAAATTACAGTTGTTTATTTCGAAATGAATACAATGAATTGATATGAAACTTAGAAAAACATTTTGTATTGGAACGGCCCTAGGATACTTAGACATAGAAAACAGATATAGGAGGTTGGTATACCAGCTAGGTTATTTCAGCAGTACTGCACCATTATTATTAGTGACCATTGGACCCTCGCGGGGCAAACCTGGCATAGATCAGTTTAAGCGAATCCCGGAGGTGGACGTCACATCGATATTGATATTATGTACCTCCCTAAGGATGGTTCAAGCCCCCAGTGCCGGCCCTAGGGTAGGGAGTTATTTCAGCCCATATTCCTGTCCAGAAAATTATATTGAGTATACCAAAGGGCCAGGAATGAGATGATTTGAATAAAATGCTTATAAATGAATTTAGAAATGGGTTTCGTACGATTTATTTCATTAATTGAGTTACATTATACTTTGTTTTTATATTATATCCTGATTACATTTTATTTTGAAATTTATTTTGTGATTTCGATAAATAAGTTTAGTGTACACCCACTAAGCTATATGCTTAGCGCGTTGATTTCCTCACGCGTAAGTAACAGAGATACAGAGGGAGAAAAAGACTAGAGAGGAGGTAGCTGCAGACTGAAGATTCAGAGTCACCATACTTTTGGGTAGTTATATTTGAATTTTGGTTGTATATCATTTAGTTACGCATGCATAGACAGAAGTTTGTAAATTTGTTATATATATATATATAAGTTTTGTAAATATTTGTTTAATGGTTTATGTTTTTCAAAGTTTTGTAAATATTGATTATGTATTATTTCATTTGAAAATGTTTGGAAAGTCGCACTATACGGCAGAGTGCGCATTTGATTGAGAAAAGTAATTTGAAGTGTTGATATTATATTATTTGAATATTGTTGAAAACAGGATTTTGGAAAGTGAAGAAAAACAGAGGAAACTCTGGCAAAATTTTTCAAAACAGTTTTGGATGGGCTCACTAGAGAAAGCATTTTAAAATACAAGAGGTTTAGTTTACAAAATTTATAAAATTTTCAAATTATAATAAGTTTAGGAAGTTTGAAAATAGGATAGCGCTCCTTGGTTCAATCCATGATAGTCGGGTCAGGGGGTGTTACAGGTTGCATAACATTACCTATTGAATAGAAAAGGCTTTCCGAGGATCATGTTGTAAGCCCCTGGAGCGTCCACGATAATGAGGTCCACCATTGTAGTTGTTTGACTTGGTTCTTCTCCAACAGTAATTGGCAGGGCAATCATTTCTAAGGGTGTGATAACGCTGTCAACAAAGCCATACAATAGAGTTTACAACGATTGGAGCTTTATTGGAGTTAGGCAGAGTCGGCCTAAGACATCATTATAGAGAATATCCACAGAGCTCCTAGTGTTTATTAAGATCCTTACCATATTTTTGCTAGCCACCTTCAAAGTCACCACCATGGGGTCATCGTAGGGGTAATGCACTCCTTTGGCATCATTATCGGTGAAGGAGATCACGGGCGAGTGTGGTTCCTCCAACCCTTGGACTTGATAATTATGCCAAACATCATGGGGCCTCCCTAGGCAGGATATCTCCCTAGCATATTGCTTCCTTGCGCGATTTAAATCTCCTGCCCGGGTGGATTCTCCACTTATAGTGTAGATCGTTTGGCTATCTTCAACCTTCTTTTTGCCTTTGTTGTTTGCCGGATGAGGATTCTCTATTTCACTTTGTTTAGCTTAGATGTTACCCCGAACCTTGTGAAGAAATTCTTTGAGATGTTCATGACGGATGAGATCTTCGATTTGATTCCTTAGGCTGAAGTAGTCTGAAGTATAGTGACTGTAATCTTTGTGGAAGTCACAATATCGGTGTGCCTCCTTTCTTCCTGGCTGTTCCTTCATGGGACTAGGTTTACTGAGAAGCCCTTTTGATTTTATAGCTATGTAGATTTGTCCTATTATGGTGCTGAGTTGGGTATATTCCTTTTGCTGGCTAGGATCTCTAGAGTCCAACCTTGGTGGAAGGAGTGACAACACTTGCTGCGTTCCCCTTTGGTCTCGCCTTATCATATCCTTCGTTGGTGATCTTTGCCATTTGGGTGGACCTTCGATTCTGCGATTGGGAGCTTTATGGGGCCGCGTCACTGTTTGCTCTTCTCCTCTTCGCCCTTGGTCTTTCCTTCGAGGCACCTCTGCCATCTCCTATTATTTCTTGATGTAATACTTCTCGTCGATCTAGACTTACTTCAGAGCCCGACTGTATGCTTCTTTGTAGCTAGCAGGGTTGTTTTCTTCAAAGGAGCTCTGAAGCTTCCCATTTGCATAACCTCGCCGTGGTACCTGCTAACATAATCTTTGAATGATTCATTTTCTCGCTATTTTACATATTGTAATGTTGATGGATCTTTAGGCAGTGGTTTTGCCCTTTGGAACTGAGTAATTAACTCCTTCGCAAAGTCGAAAAACGAGTTAATGCTCTCCGGAGGCAAACGTTTAAACCAATCTCACGCTGGTCCCTCCAAAGTTATGGGGAATCATAGCATCGCCTGCTATACTTTGGATGAGCATCTGTTCTCTAAAATTTTCTATATGAGCTACCGGGTCTGTTTAGCGTTTATAGCGATCTAGTTAAGGCATCTTGAACTTCCGGGGGAGGTTTGTAAACTTGACCCTTTCCACCAACGGCTAGTCGAGACACCTAAGGGGTTAGGTTCGTTCTTCTGGCCTGGGCCCTTTGGAGTTCAACCATCTGGTTCCTTATCTGCGGCAACTCCTGCTCCACTGCTCGTACTAAAGGTGGCTCGTGGGCTCGAATGCCATTGTTCTGAAGTTCGATTTCTAATGGCGGGAGGTTTGTGGCAGGTTGGTTCCCTGGTTGCTCCACCATTGGCTGGTTTCAGACATTACTAGATCTGTTTGCCGCTAAGGACGCGATTACCTGGTCTCTCTGAAGGTGACCGGCGTTATTGGCCTCCGCTGTTCGAACCCAGTCAGCTTGGTTTTCCCCATCGTCTGCTCCTAGTGGGTCTGGGATCGGAGGTGGTTGAGCTGGTTCTTCTACCGCGGGCTGCCTTTGGAGTCGGATGTGGGATGGCAGGGTCGGTTCTCCCTAGTCTGCGAAGGCCTTTCCTCACTTGTGGCTTCAAACCCGGTGGGTTTCTGGACATCATTGGATAGCCAAGACTTTATGGACATCATTCATCAAGCATCCTATCTCGTCTTTCAACTGTTGTTATCCTTGGATCACCATCTGCATACCTCGCTCGAGGTTTGTCACCCTAGTATCTTTGCGGGTAGGGTCTTCATTGTTGGGTCCCCTTGTCACCTTTGCTCTGGCCCTTGTCACTTTGGCTAGCTCTCTAAGTGTCGACTCCTCCGCTGAGCCTCCTGCTCCTACGACTTCCGAACATGAACTACCTAAGATAGTCATTTTTCTGTAAAAAAGATATATAAAACAAAGAAAAATGGTGAAATGTTTTCAGCCCCTAGGTAGAGGATGGCTTTACTAATCCCCACAAACGGCGCCAACTGTTGATGCAAGAAAGTGGTTTTACATTAACACGTAATTTTTTCGAATATTATAAGAGTTGATTACAAGCAAAGGCCTTGCTAAGACATTTCCCTTTGAAGACAGTAAGTCTTTTAGAAGTACAAAGACCATAGGTCAACTGATAGAAATCGTGCAAAGATGCTTCCCTATGCTGACAATGTATTTGTGATGACGTAAGGACCCTTGGGATGAATGGCGAAGGTGCTACGAAGATGTCTGCCTTCGAGATAACACTCCTTCTAATGCGTGCTGACCTTAGTATGCCCGTTTAATACCCTTTTCCTAAGAGAAAATAAAGAAACAGAGGTCACTGGTGTTCCACTGTTGAAAACCCTCCGACGCCCAAGTCAAAAGGGAGTTCTAAGGTGGAGAAAGGGTATGAAGAAGTGAGATTGGTATAAAAAGTGGTCATAAAAGGCATACACACTAGTATTTTTAGAAGAACACCACTGGGGTTTTCCTCTGCATACTAGGGGCTTTCTAGATCAAAGAACTGCTTACCATTTGAGTTATATTGTTGAGGTTTATATAGACCTCATTCATTTTCTTTTTCCCAGCTTTAGCTGGCTTCCTTCAGGCAACCTCTTTTTACAGGTTGTCTGGCAGGAGTTTTTGATCATTTTTTCGAAGTCTTATCCCTTTTGCGACATGTGGCGCGCTCCCCTTTGGTGGTTAGAGATTTCGACTGACGTTCCCTCCAAAGGGTTTTTCCCGATTCGATTCGTAAACTAGCTCTGTGGAACCCAAGACCTAAAAGGCAAGGTCATTTTCCATACAGGCTCATGGTCAGAGGTGCATGACAGTTGTTAGCTCAACTTTTCCAGCCCAAAGATGCCCGACTCAGTCAGTTCTGCCCTTGGCTAGGTTATGTCAAGTCACCATCATGTTTGACTACACCAGATGCCCTTGGGCTTTGTGCTGTTATGGGTTACATCTCATGCTTGGGTGTACTCCAACTCTTCTTTTCCTTCACCCTATTGGATATTTCAACAATCCCGAGGATGGTTCATCGCCCCAAGTTGGTCCCAACACCAGGTGAGCGAAGGGGTCCCCTAAGGTACGGGGAACCTCCAAAGGTCCATGCGATCCTCCCTTGGTCTGGTTCCCTTCGGATACCTTTTGCCGAGGGGTCTATTAATCCGTTCGTGGTTTATTGCTGTTGACTTTGTTAAGACTAAATATTTTATATTATTTTAGGATTTCCATTTTACCCCCAAACACTTATAAACAATTAATTAATTGACACTAAACCTAAAACAAAACTCCTCAACTCCTCCTCACTATTAACAATTTAAACAAATTAAGATGAACAATTGAGAGATAATGACTAGATTTTTCATTAACATTGGAGAAGAAAGAAATAGGTTACAAGAAATATATATATAACTTATAATGAAAAGGCAAAACTAACCTTATATGAATAGGGATGGCCCCGATTCAGTTCTAACCAGGGCGGTGCGAACTGAATCGGCGGTTTTTAACTGGAACCTTCGGTTCCGGTTAAAAATCGGTTCCGGAACCGAAAACCAGAACCGGGACCCAAGGTCCCAGTTTCGGTTTTTTATTTTTTGGAACCGGAACGACAGGTTCAAAATCGGCCGGGAACCGGAACCGGAACTGGCGATTTTGGTCCGGTTCCATTTCCTTTTTTAAAAAAAAAATTGAAAAAAAAAATTTTATGACTTGAATGTAAAAAAAAAAAAAAAAAAGGAACCGCCAGTTCCGATTTCGATTTCGATTCCGAAACTGGTGATTTCACACCGGTTCCAAGCACCGGTTGAGAAACCGCGGAAAAAATGGAATCGGAATGGGAACCGTCCGGTTCGATTCCAATGGCCATCCCATATATGTGAAGAATAAATTACATAAATAATAATAATAATAATAATATATATCACTCATGCTCACATCTTAACCAATTTTGTGAAACTCTCACAAATATCTCTCACGTGCTCTAAATTTGATTCCCAAGTGAAGGGATCGTATATAAGACTCCAAAAGTGAATCGGGATCGTATAAAAGATTCTTCATAGTTGCAGGTGAATTCCAAGTGGGTGGTCTGCGTTTGCGCGAGAGAGAGAGAGAGATATGGGGAAGTTGAATATTGGAGCAGTAGCGGGGATGGTGATGGCAGAGTTAGCTCAAGTTGGGCTGATGATAATGGGGAAAGCAGCCATGTCCGATGGAATTAGTAACTTTGTCTTCGTCTTTTACTCCAACGCACTCGCCTCTCTCATTCTCCTCCCTTCTTCTTTTCTCTTCCACAGGTTCTCTCTCTCTCTCTCTCTCTTGTTCTTTTACTCTCCACAATGAAAATTTTGCATGTTTTCAAAATTTTCTCTTTTGCAGATCACAACGCCCTCCACTCACTTCACCCATCCTCTGCGGTTTATTCTTGCTTGGCTTTCTCGGGTATGCTAATTCATTCTATTATCACTTATCTTTTCACCATCAAATGAAAATCTGCTTGCTTGCTCTGTTGTCTTATGCAGAAACATTTGTTACTAGGGGATTTGTTTGATGTTTATTAGTTCTGTGCAGGATGTCTGCACAAGTTTGTGGGTATGCTGGGATTTACTATAGCTCACCTACACTTGCCACGGCCATGCTTAATCTTATCCCGGGTTTTACCTTCGTACTTGCCGTTATATTCAGGTTCCTTCTTGCTCTTATCATTGATCAAATTGGCTGCTTAATTATTTGATCATCCTTTACTAGTAATGTTGATTTCCAATTATCTTTCTTTTACTTGTGTTGATTGGAGTCAGTTATGGCACTTAATGTTACTAATGTAATGCCAATTAAGTTATTACCAAATTACTTTAATAGTTTCTTTGGGGATTCAAGTTTTTGCCTGGTTAAGTTTTGGGAGTCCAAATTATAGTCTTTGGAATTTATATACAAAACCTAACTTGAAAATTGATAAGGGTGTATTGCAGTCAAACTGTAATGCTACTGTATCGGAATAGAAGGTATTTTCATCCTCTAGTATTCAGTCTTTTAGGTGTCAATCCACTGATGTGGAAAAGGTTTTGCATCTAATCAAACAATCAGTGGAAATTTTGAGATGTATTCAAGTGAGCTGTGGAATGGTCAACAGATCACATTTTGTTTGGAAGTCTGATTTTCTAAAGGGAACTATAAAGCTGAAGTAGCTATTGTGGTCGCCTAGCACACACATGAAAAAGACAGTTCAGCTCTTATTCCTGTTCTCTGACCCTAGGATTACCTATACAGTTCTAGAAAGCCAAATCCTTAAAAGTATTTTCACTACCATGCCTTGACTTTGTTCCTTATTTATCTTACCACAGTAAATATGCATGTAGACCCCTTCTGTTTAAATAAGATGGAAGAGTGCAGACTGTGCAGTTGAGGATAATCTACCAGCAGGAGTTATAATCCTTTGATTGCTGAAAGCTAAGGAGCATTTGGCATCTTCCATACCCTAAGACTTGCAACAGACTTGCTTGCCATATAATATAAGATGCAGCCATATTGGTGCGTTTGGAGGGCTTAAAGGTCACTTTTTGAAGTTTTATAGTCTCCTCTTGTTATGAAATATGAAAATTTGGGAAGGAATACTTTTGATAGTTCTTGTTTGACCGCTTTGCCTCCATTCTAATAATTAATATGTTATCACCTGCAGTGTTCAAGAATGCTCTAGGCACTAGGTGTTCGGTGGCCTAGCGTCTAAGCGCCCTAGGTGCCGATTAGTCGGCAACTAGGTGGTTCCTTGGTGGGCAACGGTCAACGTGTTGATCGCACTGTTGACCACCTAGAAAAATGTCATGTATGACCTGTATTTAACAATTTATATGTAAATGCACATAAACTAAAAATAAATAAGTCATTTCAAACAATTTCCTCATGAATAAACATGTTTCAAATAATCCAAACATGTTGCAAACATATCCAAAGAATTAAAAGATTCAAAATATAATATAACAACTACAAAACTTAAAAACAGAAAAGAAGAGTAGAAGAGAACCTCTTGTATGTTGGAGATGATGATTTGATGTTAGAAGAAGAGAAGGAGATGATTTGTGAAAGGTTGGTAATAGTTAGTGTTGGGTAAGCTTTGATGGTGAGTGAGAGTTTGAGGAATATGGGTGAGGGCTGAATGAATTGGTGAATGGGTGAGCTGTTGTTATCAGCTTTCTTTTTTGCCCTTTAAACACCCACTTCGTTTTGGGTGTTTCATTAAAACACCCAAAATGACGTCGTTTGGGTGTTTTGGGACAAAAAAAAAAGGAAAAAAGAAAAAAGAAAAAAGAAATCGTCTCTACAGCGCTTAGGCCGTGGAGACCGCCTAGGGCCGTCTATGCGGGTGGCCAAATTGGCCATATTCGGCTCGGCCAGGGGCCGCCTAGCATCACGCCTAGGCCGAGTATTAGAACACTGATCACCTATAATGGATATCTGTATATGCATGAGAGCCTGGTATTGGATCTATTTTTTGACACCTTTTTGAACATATTGATGATGGTGAGGGAATTCGGCTAGTAAATGTGAAATATATTTTTGAAAGATGGCTCTCTTTTCATTCAGTTATTATGGAGAGTAATTTAGCTTAGTTTACTTCTCTTTGATTAATGTTTTTTGTCTTGAATTAGTAGAGGTGGCTATTTTTGTCTGTGAAATCATAGCATTATCTATCTTTCTTGAAGATTGATGTATAGGACATTATTTGGAGTAACCAGTCTTCATTCGAATTTCATGACTTTTTGACATTGCCAAAATCATGGCCTTCTCGGTTTTCTTATTTGGACTTCTCTGCTTGCTATTTTATTTGATAATTGTATTGGCCCCTTGAGGCTTGGTCTTCCATCCTGGTTCCTTTCTCTAGCTAGACTTTTATATCTCCAAAAAGTTTTGATTGAAGTGGTGTTTTAATTAATAAATGTGCTAAGCATATGGCAGTAAAGTTTTGGAGCACTAGCAGACTGATTTTATTTGAATGATATGATTAATAGATGATTCTCAACTGATTCGACTTGGTGGTTTCAGGATGGAAAAATTAGATTGGAAAAACGCCAGTAGCCTAGCGAAATCAATGGGAACCATAGTGTTGATTACAGGGGCACTTATTATGACTTACTATAAGGGACCCCCACTTCTGATGACACCGTCATCTCATAAACCAGCCCTTCAACTTTTCTTGGGCAAATCAAACTGGGTCATAGGAGGATTGCTCCTTGCTATTGATTGCATTTTCAGTTCAGCATGGCTTATTGTGCAGGTTAAATTCATGAAAAAGAAAACAATTGAGAAACAGTTATGAAACTTAGGATAATCATCTTATGTTCCACATATTTCAGGCATCAATCTTGAAGATATTTCCAGCAGAACTGATTGTAGTCTTTTTCTATACCTTCTTTGTGGCCATTCAATCTGCAATACTCTGTTTGGTTGTTGAAAGAAATCCAGGTGCCTGGAGCTTAAAACCTAATATAAGGTTGATTGCTGTCTTATACTCGGTAAGTAGATTTAAAGTAGAAAGGGAAACAAAAACAGACATCTTTTCCTCTTAAAATTAAAATAATGTGAACTTAAAGCCTCTAAATGTTAACATGAAACAACGTAGGCTATTTTTGGCTCTGCATTCCAAGTTGGCATTTCTACCTGGTGCCTGCACCAGACTGGGCCTGTCTTTGTTGCTCTGTTCAAGCCCTTGGGAATTCTATTTTCTGTCACAGTGGGCATCATCTTCTTTGGGGACACCTTCTACCTTGGAAGGTAGGGTATGCTTTGACCTCTTGAATTGTTTGAGAAGTAGGATTTTTGATTGATCATTTTATTAGAATAGAATTTTCTTCATTCTGTCCTTTTCCATTTCTCCCTCTCTTTATTTATAGTAATGGGAAAAGAGCCTTCTGATGACCATTCTATTCTAAATGTAATGCAGTTTTATTGGAGCAGCTGTAATTGTCTGTGGTTTTTATTTCGTGATGTGGGCAAAAGCAAAAGAAGATAGTATGGGTGTGGAGAGTGGAATAAGAAGCTTAGAATCAGGCAGTCAAAATGCCCCCCTCTTGCAAAATGATATTGAAGGATCAAAGCAAAAGGCCTCTCTTGCCGAACAAAATCGGTAATGTCTGTTGCGTTTGTTTGATAAGATGAAAAATATTTATATGGGAAAAAAAAAAGAGGATAATCTTTAAAGCTATTAAAATGGACTTGCTTTTTTTCTCAAGGTGAGATCTATTTTATAAAGGTTAAATAATGCAGGACCCCATGGACTTTAGATAGTCCATCAGCACACTTGTTTACATAAAGTTGCCCGGGTCAATCCATTTTATCAAGATATGAATATGGTGCATTTGGATGTGTTTTATTTGACTTCCAGATAGTAGCAATTCAGTGGTGTTATTGGGACCATTACAGAAGATGGCATTTGTTCTTTGCTTGTTTAATTTGACCATTTCAGGTCAAGAGATCCTAAAACGGACTCTCATTTTTGAGTTTGGTGATGGGTTATGGCCTAGTTCTTCTTTTATGGCACCTTTAATGATATATTTCTTTTCTAAAGTATTTTCAAATAACATCTCAAATTTTGTTCAAAGCATATCCAAATGTACTTTGGCAACACACTGAGCTGTAAATTTTGTATAGCAGAATATGTTAACGCCAAACATTTGAGACTGAAGCCAAATTTAATCAACATTGGGATAGAATAAGTTTAGTTCATTCAATTAGTTAGTTTTGCACCTCTGACCGTAGATAATTAAAGAATCAAAACAGACAAAATTTAGATTTATTGCTTGGTTATGACTACTTTTCATAGTATATTGCATGACAATATGGCATAAGCCTAATTTTATTACATCTCATATATATATAAAAGGACCGGTATACTTTTGATAGGTCTTGGAGTTAGTTAAGTTGGAACAGTCCTAACTAGCTTCCTCTGTTTATCTGACTTTGAAAATGCTATCAATCCATCTGGATAATCCTAAATGCTGTTTACTGGCAAAGAAAATCTTAGATCCCTTCATATATTAGTTACTTCCTGATTTTCATGTTGAACTAACAGAATCGAATGTAATAGCGTATTTAATTTTTTTTTTCCTTGAAAACTGTTAAAAGTGCTTAAATACTATTGTTTGGACCTTATTATTAGCTTAAGCTTTTGGGTGTAAGGTTACCTAATAAATCATGACGTATATATTTTCATGTCATTCGAACCATGTACACATTCCTTTTCGTTTTTCTTCTTCCTGTAAACCATGGGGCCAACCTACCAAAAGGCGGTAGGAATAAATGTCTGTTATTATTTGCTGCCTCTGTGCATGAGGATACAATTAGTGCTTGGTTTCTATCCTTTCAAATTATCTCAGTCATGCGATAATATTCGTTGTATTTTTTTATCATTTCATATTGTCAATGCTTTAAAACTATTTTTCTTTTCTATTTTTAATTATTCATATAATTTGTCAAATGGAAGTTTACTTCCGATTTAAGTTATTAAGAAATTTTCAAGTTCAACTTCTGACTACTAATTTTATTGTTTTTCCTAAATCTGAAGGGAGGGAAGAAGTCTATGAAGAATATGTGATTGGCATGCGGAGCTTGTTTTCTTTGAAATCTTGAGACATGAATGAACATGGGAAGCATTATCAGACATATGAGCACCGCAAAGAAAACGTTCAGCTTCGGTCCTTTGGAGTTATGAAAACCACTAAGTGCTCTGCATTAAGAGTAATGCAGCTTGGAAAGTAAGGAGCTGCAGACTAAGGTGATAAAAGTATATAATTCAGCAAAATGTATATTGAATCTCCCTAAACCCAATTAGATAAATAAGAAGGATTATGTTTTTATACATAGTTGGTTTTGCTCTAAGTGTATATACATTGTTAACATGCGGGGATACTTGGCGGATATACTCAGAAAAGTATAAGCATTACTTCCTGTCTTTGTTTTTAATTCATTAGGATGTTCTTTTGATGTCACGTAAGAATGCCGATTCTGATGATGAATTAGACTTGACTCTAATTTTCAAAGCCTTATTGAATCACAAGGGACATTCCATATATCGTGGAAATGCTATCCTTTTTGATGGCTAAGATAGTCCAAAGCCTTTTTGTTAAATTAATTTTGCAGGGGTATTCTGATTTCTGAAGGCAAATGGAAACTCTAATTCCTTGTAAAGAGACAATGGAAGACACATAAAAATGGGTTGGGGGAGGTTGTCCATTTCCAAGATAGGGAAGGCATTTGACATTGCAACTACTGCTTTTACAATATTTAAAAAAAAAAAAAAAAAAATAGCATTCTCTAGTCTCTGATGCTAACTGCATGCGCAGCAATTGCACTTGAATTCTGGGATTTTATATCAGTCATTTGTGTAAATTGAAGGTAAAATCCATTATCATTGTTTAGAGGATTTGATTTTTTGAATTAAACATGAGGTTAAATAACTGGAGAGGTTTCTATTACAACTCCTAAATTTCATCTCAAAATTTTTACCTTCCAATACCACTATAACTTTATTTTATTTTTTAAAAAAAAGATACTAGTACAAAATTAATTACAAATAATTTGAAATCAATCATTAAATACATGGCTCAAGCGTTCTATTGTCACAATAAGAAGAGAAAATTACCATTAATGAATAAGAAAATCTTTTAAATTATAAAAGCAATCAAGTTTCTTGTTGAAGCAATGATTGATAGACGAACAAATAAATGATTGATAAACGAACAAATAACACTGAACTTATTTGAGATTTATTAAATTGTACTCAGAATTAAAGTTAATATAAACTTACATTGAACTCCCCTTTGAATGTTAAAAAATATAATCGAACCTCTCCTGATTTGTGATCCATGGTGAATCCACCATCGATCTCTCGCTTCTTCTTCTACTTTTTTTTGTTTTTTAACAGTCAAACTTAACGTCAGGGGAGTTCAATGTGATTTTCTGTAAACTTTGATTTCGAGTATAATTTAACAAATATCAGGTAAATTCAATGTTTTTGTTCATTAATGAATACTATATTCTAAAAATTATATATTTTTAAAATAATTTTATATTAAAAGTTTCTTTTAAAATACAAGATGTTTGGTATCCAAACTTATACAAACTATTTATAAAGTGACAATTTAATTCAATCTATAAATGAAATAGGTGAAATTACAGCGAACCTATTTGAGGTTTGTCATTTTACAGGCGTAAACAACTTTATAAAAAATTGATAGCGAACCCCCCTGCCGTTACCGTTGACCGTTTTAAAAGTTTAAAAAGACCAAAAGACCCCTAATTAAAAAAAGGACAAATTACAGCGAACCTACATGAGGTTTGTCATTTTACATACGGAAACAACTTTATGAAAAATTGATAGTGAACCCCTTTGCCGTTAGCATTGATCGTTAAAGATAACCGGTGATCATTTTAAAAGTTTAAAAAGACCAAAATACCCCTAATTAAAAAAATTAAAAGTTAAAAAAACAAAGGGTAAATTGCACTAAAGTTTCTCTTATTTAAAAAAAAATAAAAACAATAAAATTAATTGAAAAAGGACAAATTAAATTAAAACAATAAAATAATAGAATTGCACTAAAATTAAATTCGACTGTCTTTCAGAAATGATGGACGGTGGAGATCTAATCCAGAAATTAGATCTACATCATGATATAAAAAAAATTAAATTAAATTACTCAATAGAACCAATCTCCAGCGATGAAGATTTTACTTTTTCAATTTTTTCTTGATCTTGATGGAGATCTAATTTTCAAATTGGATCTCCACCGTTCATCCTGATGGATGGTCGAGATCCAATATGGAAATTGGATCTCCATCTCCATCCAACCAAAATATATATTCAACACGGTTCAAATGTAACATCCCTAATTTCGAATAAATATGAAAATGGAGAATTTGGACCAGTGAGTATCGCGATTAGAGACCGCGGCCAGCGCTCGCGGTAGCTGCTAGCGATGAAAGTGGCAAAATTGGATCAGTGAGCATTGCGACCGAGCTACACGACCACCGCTCGCGATACGCGGTCGTGATGGCCCAAAAATGTTTTTTAAAAAATAGCACCAAACGATTTTGAAGCGGTAGAGCTTCATAAAACATGAATTGAAAGTGAGCAAAGCTCACAAACATAACAGAAACAGAATTGAAAGCTCGAAGAAGAGAGAAAAAAGGAGAGAGAAAGGAAAGAAGAAGAAGAAGGAAAGAGGAGAAGAAGAAGGAAAAGAGTAGGAGGAAGTGTTCAGGTTCGGTGTACATTCGTTTTCGAATTTTTCATTTTTCAGAATATTTCGGATTGATTGAATTTGATTAATTTTGAGTTATTTGAATTATATTGATTATAGTTTATAGTTTGAAATTGATTTTGGAATGATTTGAATAGCGAATTCTCAAAATATAGTTTATATTCGAAATATTGATTGTGAATCCTATTATGAATTGATTTTAATACATTTTGATTCTAATTGTGTTATGGAAATATATTGTTGAAAGTGATTTTAATTATATACTATTTGTGAAATGTATCGGAAAATGATTTCGGGGCATTTTGATTCGATATGAAATTATGAAATACTTTTGAATATATTTTTGGATTGATTTGATGTGATTATTGATTTAGAAATATATTTGTATATTTCCGTTATATGATATTTGATGAAATTTGAATTTCAAAAAAAAAAAAAAAAAAAAAATATATATATATATATATATATATATATATATGTATCGATATGAAGTAAAATTGAATAAGTCGGAAGTTGAATTCGATGATTCTGAAAGAAATAAAATATGTTGACGTTGGATTTGAGAAAATGTTTTGCGAAATGGCTCTGATGTGTATAAACATAGATATGGATATAGGAGGTTGACATGTCAATTGGGTTTCTGTCTGAACAGTACTGTGCCGATATACTCTGTTTGTACCCCCCCTATGGATAGTACATGCCCAAAGTGCAGGTCATAGGGTTCTGAAATTTGTTATGGGACATTTATAGCGAGTGATTCCGTTGGTGTTCCATTCTGATCTGATGTTCGGCGGGTAGCCCCGTTTGTGTATCCGATGCCGAACCACCCGTAATCCAGTCCGATAACTTATGTTTGTATTGAAGGGAGTTTTAGAAAATATTTTGATTATCGTATAACATGTGGAATTGGGTTTCAAAAATTTTTCTTATATTGAAAACTTTTTTCAATCAAGAACGAGTTCTTGTAATTGTAACATCCCTAATTTCGAATAATTAATTTTGAATATGTGGATATAAAAATTTATAATTAGAGGGGTGTAAAACGTAATTAAATGTAGAAACATGGTACCGCGATAGGTGATCGCGATGAAAGCGGTGGAACTTCTCCAGTGAGTACCGCGACCAGGTGGCACGACCACAGGTCGCGATAACGGTCGCAATGATCGAATTTGTATAAAAAAAGAAAGCTTCTCGCGGAAGTCAAGTAGAAAAGAAGAAGAAGAAAACAGGAAAGGCAGAAAGAGAGAAAGAAAAGAAAGGAAAAAGAAAAGAAAGAAAGAGAGAGAAAGGAAGAGAGAGAGAAGAAAAAAAAGAAGAAGAAGAAGAAGAGAAGAGAAGAAGAAGAAAAGAAGAAGAGGAAGAAGGGAAGAAGAAGAAGAAAAGGAAAGAAAAAAGGAAAGAGAAAGGAGAAAGAAAAAGGAAAATCCAGAAAGAAAACTGTCGTAAAACGGTATCCAGGTTGGTGTATACACGTTTCTGAAATTATTTTCGATAGATGTTTTGATTTAGTAAGTCTGGAATATAGTTATGGATTTTATATACTCGTATTTCATTTTTTAATATTGTTAGAATTATTTGTGCAATATTATGATATTATGGAAATTCGAATAAAAGCGTATGTTTTCAAAACCTTGTTTACAACTATTGTTTGGTTTTCTACTTATGGAATTTAATTGAAATTTATATTTGTTGATTCCTGAAAACAAAGAACTAATTTGTTATGGTATTTAAAAACTTTGAATAACGGCCCTGATATATGTATAGGGAAATATGGATATAGGAGATTGACATGTTAATTGGATGAATATATGGCAGTACTGCACCGTGATTTATGATGCCTCTGATGTTAATTATACGGATACCATTTCCTTATGAAATGGAAAATTGATTGTGAAATACGGATACCATTTCACTATGAAATGGGAAACCGACTGTGAAAACATATGGATACCATTTCCTTGTGAAATGGGAAACCGGGTGTTTATATAGGGATACCATTTATTATGAGATGGGAAACCCGACTGTAAAAACCCGTAATCCAGTCCTGTAAACCCTGTTATGTGTATCAAGGGCCCAATTGAGAACTGAAAACCAGAAAGCGATGCGAAAAATAAAGAAAGGGTACTACGAATGAAATCCAAAAACGGTTGGAATACTTTATTTTATATAGTTTTAGAAATTGAAATCTGATTCATTGTTCTATATAGATATTTCTGAAATGCTGCATTTAAGATTTGTTGTTTTATGTGTATATATTTCTGAATTTCTGAATTTATGTTCTGAATTTAAGATTTAGTGTTTTATATTATATTGCAATTTATTTTAGTGTACACTCACTAAGCTATATGCTTAGCACGTCGGTTTTTATCGCGCGTAGGTCACAAGGATACTGGGGCAGAGAAAGAGTAGAGAGGAGGTACCTGCAGAGTGAAGAGTTCAGAGTCACTATATTAATTAGGTAGTTATATAGTTTGAGAAATTACGCTGAATCTACTTGGGGTTTGCAATTCTACAGCTAGAAACAACTTTACCAAAAATTGACAGCAAATCCCCCTCCAGTTATCTTTGACCGTTAAAAATTGATAGTTGACCAACTAAAACAGTGAAAAGACGAAAATACCCCTAGAAAAAGACAAGGTCAGGGGTATTTTTGTCTTTTTGGATTTTTTAAATTTAATTTTATTAAATAAAAATTTAAAAAATTAAGAAAAAATCTCATCCCTCCATATTTAAAATAACGGACGGTTAAGATTTATTTAAAAAATTAAAATAATAATAATAAAAAAATTAATTATAATTATGTAAATTCATTTTTCAGATTGAATCTCAATCGTCCATCAAGATTAGTGGACGGTGGAGAGCCAATCTGAAAAATAGATCTCAAAAAAAAAAAAAACAATTTTGGGGACGAAGAACCCAGAGTGGGTTCTTCGAGGAGGAACCCATCTGGGTTCTTCGCCACAGAACCCAGACCCAATCTGGGCTCTTCGAGAAGAACCCTCTCAGGGTTCTAAGAATTAGAAAAAAAAAAATTTGAAGAACCCAGTTTCTGGGGTTCTTCGAATGAATCCAGAAGGGTTCGATTCGAATCGAACGCTTCTGGGTTCGTTCGATGAACCCAGAAGGGTTCGAATTAGAAAAAAAAAAAATTTGAACCCAGAAGGATTCGATTCGAATCGAACCCTTATGGGTTCGTTCGACGAACCCAGAAGGGTTCGAATTAGAAAAAAAAAAATTTGAAGACGAAGAACCCAGAAACTGGGTTCTTCGAAGAACCCTTCTGGGTTCTTCAAAATTTTTTTACGAACCCAGAAAGGTTCGATTTAGTAAAAAAAAAAAAAATTTTGAAGAACCCAGAAAATGAGTTCTTCGAAGAACCCTTCTAGGTTCGTCGAACGAACCCAGAAAGGTTCAATTCGTTCGAACCCTTGGGTTCTTCAAAGAACCCCAAAAATTTTTTTTTTTTTTTTTTTTTTTGTGGTGGAGATCCATTTTTCAGATTGGATCTCCACCGTCCACTAATCTTAATGGACGATTGAGATTCAATCTGAAAAATAGATTTATATAATTATAATTAATTTTTTATTTTTAATTAATTTTTTTATTATTATTATTTTAATTTTTTAAATAAATCTTAACCATCCGTCATTTTAAAGATGGAGGGATGAGATTTTTTCTTAATTTTTTTAATTTTTATTTAATAAAATAAAATTTAAAAAATCTAAAAGGACAAAAATACCCCTGACCTTGTCTTTTTCTAGGGGTATTTTCGTCTTTTCACTGTTTAAGTTGATCAACTGTCAATTTTTATCGGTCAAAGATAACTGGAGGGGGGTTTGCTGTCAATTTTTGATAAAGTTGTTTCTAGCTGTAGAATTGCAAACCCCATGTAGGTTCAACGTAATTTCTCCTATATAGTTTTGTATGTTATATTCTGTAAGCATGTATATACAGACGTCTGTAAATTCGATGAAGATATATATGTTTTGTAAATAATTTTAGGAATAATTGCAATGAAGTACCCTGACGTTTGGCTATATTGCAATGAAATCGTGAGTTTAGCCTTAATTGCATGTTAGTACCCTTGACCAAGTTGACCGGTATGTTGACTTTGACTTTTTTGGTAAAAAGACAAAATTGCCCCTGGTTTAAAAAAAATAAATTAAATAAAAATTTAAAAATTAAAATTTTAAAAAATGGATCTCCACCGTCTATCAATCTTGATGGACGGTGGAGATACATTTAAAATATAAAATAAAAATTTAAAACTAAATAATTAAAAAAAATTAAAAAAATATTTTATATAAAAAAAAATTAGTGTTCTTGGTGGAGATCCAGATTGGATCTCCACCGTCCATCAACATTGATGGACGGTGGAGATCCAATCTGGATCTCCACCAAGAACATCAAGAACAAAAAAAAAAAAAAAAATTGTTCAAACGCGAACCCAGATCTGGGTTCGCGTTCGAACCCAGCAGCTGGGTTCGAAGGCGAACCCAGATCTGGGTTCGCGTTCGAACCCAGCAGCTGGGTTCGAAGGCGAACCCAGCAGCTGGGTTCGAAGTCGAACCCAGCTGCTGGGTTCGACTTCGAACCCAGAAATCTGGGTTCGAAGTCGAACCCAGAACTGGGTTCGCGTTCGAACCCAGCAGCTGGGTTCGAAGTCGAACCCAGCTGCTGGGTTCGCCTTCGAACCCAGCTGCTGGGTTCGAACGCGAACCCAGATCTGGGTTCGCGTTTGAACAATTTTTTTTTTTTTTTTTTTTGTTCTTGATGTTCTTGGTGGAGATCCAGATTGGATCTCCACCAAGAACACTAATTTTTTTTTATATAAAATATTTTTTTTAATTTTTTAGTTTTAAATTTTTATTTTATATTTTAAATGTATCTCCACCGTCCATCAAGATTGATGGACGGTAGAGATCCATTTTTTAAATTTTTAATTTTTAAAATTTTTTAAAATTTTTATTTAATTTATTTTTTTAAAACCAGGGGCAATTTTGTCTTTTTACCAAAAAAGTCAAAGTCAACATACCGGTCAACTTGGTCAAGGGTACTAACATGCAATTAAGGCTAAACTCACGATTTCATTGCAATATAGCCAAACGTCAGGGTACTTCATTGCAATTATCCCATAATTTTATGATTTCTGCTTTCATTTTGAAAAGTTTGTAAATATTGAATAATGAATTAATTTACTTTAAAGTTGTTGGAAAGTCGCACTAAACGGTAGAGTGCGCATTTGATTGAAAGGAGATTTGAAGTGTTGTTATGAAATTTATTTGATTTAAGTTTTGTGAAAACAAGTTTTGGGAAATCAGAAAAACAGAGGAAACTCTGCCGAATTTTTTTAAAAAACTGAATTTTGATGGGCTCACTCGAAAAGGTTTTTAAATTATAAATTATATGGTTTTCAGTTTATAAACAGAATTAAGAAAAGTATTTGAAAATCCGGTAACACTCATTGGGTCGATCCAGACGGGTAGGGTCAGGGGGTGTTACAATATACGCAGAAAAAAACTTCAGAAACTACATACCTTTTTCTTGATTTTCTTTTTTCTGATTCCTCGATCTATCACCAGATCTTCCGAGCTATGACCAGCGGTATAACAACGTGTGTGTGAGCACGTCACGGTAAGAGATGAAGGTCACGTGAAAAGAGCGCTGGCCGAATTCTGCAAAAGAGGGGAGAGTCAGAAAAAAACTTTTTTTTCTTTTTTCTCTTTGGTGGCCGAACTCTCTTTCTTTTTCATTTGTGTGCTAGGTTAGGTTTTTCCCAAACTATATAACACTTATATAGTAGTCCTTTAGGCTTTTAGTTTGATCAAGTCAAAATAGGATTCTAAACCCTATTTATTTTTAGTCTCCCTAAAGACTGGAACTTGTGACCTTTTGGACTATTAAAATAATCTAATTATTTTAATTCTTTTGTCCTAGTCATTATTTAATCACATGACCTCATATTTAATAAATAGAATTAATAATTAATAATTAATAATTTCTATTATTTTATTAAATATTTAATTAATTAAATAATCACATTATTTAATTATTCTCTTTTATTTAAATCGCATTACTTTCGTAACACAATTAATTGGACCATCCAATTAATCTACCATGACCCTCGTTACCAAAAAACTATAAGGGCTAGCAAGGGGACCTAATGGACCCACAGTTTTGAGCTTCAATAATACTGAGTAATATTAATTAAAACTCTTTAATTAATATTTCATGATTATTAACTTCAGAGTTATTTCACTAAAAACTCGAGGCTACACTCTCAGAACTGTAGATGTGTTTATACAATCTGAAGTCTCAGTGTCCATTGATATAGCTAATTGCATATAGTGTGATCCTCCACAAATAGTTCATAACTAGAGCTGGGTCATAAAGTCCGTTATACCCCTCTAGAAATATTTTTTCCTTTAAGTACCATTGATTTTCTAATGAACAATTAAATCCTGTCTTCCTCACGGAAGAAGGAGAGCGCCCATAATCGTTCAAGCCCCGAATCAACCTTTAAGGGGACTACTTATCTACTTCAATCAAGAAAGAGTGGATTCCACTATTATGTTCACACCTTCCCAGCTACAAGCCAAACCGCAACTCCAAGATACGGAGGTATTGGTCGAGATTCTCATCAACCTCACTCAAGGTAAATCAAAAGCCACGATCTAACCTGAAGGAGTCGATAAGACACTCAGGATTAAGATCACCTATAAATAGCCATCGTTTATCGATTATATATGAATCTCATATACTAACGGATCTTGGTGAGAGATTTATATAAATCGTGGCCTAGTCCTATATGATCTCATCATATAAGGTGCCTCCATTCTCATGTCAACTACATGAGCAGTCTAGGATAAGACCACCGTACTTTATAGAATGGACCGCAGCAGTAGATCAATCACAAACAAAGTACCCAGCTTTGTTTGCTCTCTACGGACTCTTCAGATTGCATGTATCAAAATGAATCATCTCCGTATATGACCATCATATACTTATTATGAGATTACATCTTGCAATCTAGGATGTTCTTGCACAATACGAATGTATTACTGAATATAAAACTTTTATAAATTTGAATGATAAGCTGGATAATTCTTATTATTGTCTTTAACCATTTACAATTATAAGCTTTAGGGCATAAATCCCAATAATCTCCCACTTGCACTAAAGCAGATGGGACATGTCTCGTAATCCTAGACCCTCTAGGTGACCTTCAAACACTTTAGCCGTCAATGTCTTTGTAAATGGATCAGCCAGGTTATCTTGCGATGCAATCTTCGTCATGACCACGTCTCCTCGCTGCACTATCTCTCTAATAAGATGATATTTCCTCTCTATATGCTTCCCTCTTTTGTGGCTTCTTGGTTCTTTGGAATTGGCCACAGCTTCACTATTATCAAAATAAAGTGTCACGGGCGTATCCATATTTGGAACAACTTTCAGATCACTCAAGAACTTTCGGAGCCAAATAGCCTTCTT
Organism: Xanthoceras sorbifolium; assembly: GCA_003430845.1. Classification (NCBI taxonomy): domain Eukaryota; kingdom Viridiplantae; phylum Streptophyta; class Magnoliopsida; order Sapindales; family Sapindaceae; genus Xanthoceras; species Xanthoceras sorbifolium. Next base: position 7,997,534 of record CM010621.1, on the reverse strand, counting down.
CATCTCTTTAGATAAAAATTATTTTAAAGAGATGAAGAAGGGTAATTTTGTAAAAAAAAGTATTTTACAAAATTACCCTTCTTCATCTCTTTAAAATATCTCTTTTCTACATCATCTCACATGTATGATATATCTCATATATAAAAAAAAAATTAAAAAATGGATAGTGGATTGCAATAAAATAATGATAAAATTGAAATAAAATTATGATAATATCATAAAACTATAAAATTAAATAAATAAATAAGAAATTAAGGCTTGCACTTAATTTTACCTCAATTAAGCTGCCTACGTATCCTTTAGGAGGAATCAAAGCCCACGTAATTCTTTTACCTGTTATGTTCCGGAGGTGATCAATCGTCGCTTGTTCCTTCGGTAGCCGTTGTATCATCGTTGGTGTCGAAGAAGTCATTATCGTCTGACACCAGATCCAATTCCTGATGTGTGTATAAGGCCTTGGTTCAGTCATCAACACAAACCTGGATTTGTATTGAGTCAGGACTAAGCAATGTCCGTCTCTCGTCGAGAACATTGCCACCTGCACTAAATTCTTGTTTGACTGACAATCGAGACAGGGGCTCCAAAACTTTGCTTGGCAATAAGGGCCAAAATTAGAAAGTTAGTTTCGTGCTCCCTCCACCAATGTAGGATGTTAAAGTCTTCGCTGTCCAAAAACTCAAAAAATGTGTTTATGTAAAGATCAACCTCTAAAACATAAGTTGATGAAGATGAAGAACTCCCCTGTGCCCTTGATTTTTTGGTCAACACGCTTGACCCTAACTTCCTTAATGAGGGAAAGCGAGAACGAGAATGACTACTAGTACTACCACTTCCGCTTGGTTCCGCGACCGTATACAAAATGATATTCGTTATACATTGAATAAAATAATTGCCTAACATTATTATATAAAGCACTAATATCTACGTTGTGTAGCCCTAGAGATTGATAATAAAGTATTAAATATTCATATAAACTATCAAATTTACACCTGAGGTCAAAAACTGAAGCAACAATATAAATCGAAGGAATGTCCCTATAATAATTTAACCATCTATCTCTCATTGCACAAACACATGCAGTTAATTCCGATACTTGTGTACATTCATTAAGTGCATCTACAATATTAATGGCTTCACATAAAAATAAATGTGAAGTTGGATAATATATAGGATAAAACGTTAGTTGCATCATAAAAAACTTTTAAAAGCATGCAAATTTTAGTACAAACATCCCAATGATAAGAATACAAATTAACGCTACTAACATTATGCTGTATAAATCTAAATAATAATTCTCTATAGTCATAGCTTTCACAAAGCAATTTATATGTGGAGTTCCAACGAGTTGGAACATCACGGGAAAACCTAATTGGATGTTTCCCATTAAATTTATAATACCTAGTCCATTATTTCATAGTGCTAGGATGTTTCCACAAATAGTATAGGGCAACCCTAATTGGTGTAATCTATTCTTGAAGTGTTTACAAACCATGTTGTACACATATATTTAATACATGGCAAACACATCTTTGATGAAAAAATCTGCCGCCAGAGTAGGGTTGACACAATTGAATTAATTGTGGAATAGCGATAGTATTGTTTGCAGTATTATCAAAACCAATAGTAAAAATTTTACTTTTAATACAATATTCTTCAAAAATAATTTTTATTAATTTATAAATATTATCGACAGTATGGGTGTTGTCAAAAACTCTAAATGCAAGAATTCGTTTTTGCAACTCCCATGATTGGTCAACGTAATGGTAAGTGTAGTCCTCAAAAATCGCTCGGGGACACGGGGCACTACAACCTGCAAAGACAGAACGCACGTGACCCGCAGGACGTCTGGGACACCGGGATGGTGCCGGCCAAAGTCACTCCGACGGTCAAGTTAGCGAGTGCTAATAAATGTGTAATGCTCGTAAATGGAGATGAGTGAGAAATACTTCCTGCTATCTTCACAGTTGGGGTTTCTTTGATCAAAGGAGATGTAAGGTCGGAGGGTGATCGGAGAAGATGAGCAATGGCCGGAGGGTGTGGTTCTTTCTTAGTAATATCTGGATCTCAGTTTTTCGGCCGTCCCCTCTTATGAGGGATTATCCTCCTCTTTATAGAGGACTAATGCTTCTTCCTTTTGAGAGATCTCATCATTCTCTCTTCTCTGTCTGCCACCAAGAAAGCATCTGGGTGCTTCTTTTGATTGGGCTGCCATCAAGTGTCATTATGACTTTGTAGGACCCGTCTCAAAGTAGATCACAATCTGGTCTCCCTCGGAGCGACGGAGATGCTAGGTCGTACGACATGTAGGTTCCTTGTCAATCTGGACCGTGATTGGGTGATGTAGCACCGTCGTACTACATGAGTGCTTCATGTCGTGCGACAAGGTCTTCGAACTGGTATGTCGTCGTACTACACGAGTGCTTCATGTCGTGCGACAAGGTCTTCGAACTGGTATGTCGTCGTACTACACGAGTGCTTCATGTCGTGCGACATAGTTCTCTGAACTGATGTGTCTACATGAGGGTGCTCCGTGTCGTACGTATGTCGTACGACAATAAGGTCTTCGTACTGGTCCCCCGTCGTACTACATGAGAGTACTTCATTGTCGAACGTATGTCGTACGACAATAAGGTCATCGTATTGGTCCACCGTCGTACTACACGAGAGTGCTTCATGTCGAATGTATGTCGTACGACAATAAGGTCTTCGAACTGGTATGTCGTCGTACTACATGAGTGCTTCATGTCGTGCGACATAGTTCTTCGAACTGACGTGTCTACATGAGGGTGTAGTCCCACTTTTAGCTATGGGCTTTGTCTTTGGGCCATACTTTGGGCCAGACATATTTTGGCTACTACAGTAAGTAAGTCCTAAGTATGAATGTTTTAGCCAATGATCGCTCCAGATATAGCACAAACAGACACACGACCCATATAATTTTGAAAATATCTAACTAATGCTTTTTTTCTTTTTTATAAATGTCACACATAGTACGTTTTAATGTGGTCCCAAGTACTTTACATGCAGCGGGATTTTAAAGTATGACAATATTTTAAAAAACCACTTTTTTCGCCAAAACTAAAAGGAAAATGTTTGGTCGCTATCATTCTTGCTAATTGTTCCCTATTATTTACATTACTATATTTAAATAAATGATGGTTAGAAGATGTGTATCTGGAAATTTGGTATTGTCCTCGACTACACTCATGCTGACCTTCGACTGGATGCTTGGTGTTGATATGCTTCTAGTATGTCCTGTACCCTCCGGATTTGTTCCACTTAAAATCTTTGTTGCAATAACTGCAAGTCACCACAACTTCCCCCGATTCCTTCTCCACCCTCATATGAACTTTAAAAAGTTCAGATTTATACTTTGTCATGTAACATCCTAAATTTTGAATAATTAATTTTGAATATGTGGATATAAAACAAATTTATAATTTGAGGGGTGTAAAACGTAATTAAAGGTTTTCAGATGGAACGGTTCAGAAATGATGCATGAAGAAAAGGGTAAAAATTGGACAGTGAGTACCGCGACCACTCACCGCGACCAGAGATCGCGATGAGTCGCTCGCGGTAAAAAATGGTATTTTCGGGTAGTGAGCACCGCGACCAGTCACTGCGACCACAGATCGCGTTGACTAGCTCGCGGTGAAAATGTTAAATTCGGGCAGTAAGCATGGCGACCACCAGCGCGACCATGGTACCGCGATGAGTGATCGCGATGAAGGCGGTGGAATTGCTCCAGTGAGCAACGCGACCTGGTAGCGCGGCCACAGGTCGCGATGACCGAATTTATATAAAAAAAATAAGCTTGTCGCAGAAGTCTCTCAAAAAATCAGAACAGAAAAGAGAGAGGGAGAGACTAGGAGAAAAAGGAAAGAAAAAAGAAAGGAAGAAGAGAGAGAGAGAGGAAGAGAGAGAAAGAAGAAAAAGAAAAAGAAGAAGAAGAAGAGGAAGAGAAGAAGAAAAGAGGAAGAAGAAGAAAAGGAAAGAGAAAGGAAAAGAGGAGGAAAGAGAGAAAGAGAAAAAGGGAAAGAGAAAAGAAAAAGGGGAAATCCAGAAGGAAAAAGGTGTAGAAACGGTATCCAGGTTGGTGTACACATGTTTTTGAAGTTTTTATGTGTTTTGATTTGAATTTGAGATTTTGGATAATTTAGTAAATATATGTTTATATTGTTTTTCTATTGAATAATTTTGATTTAATAAAATCTATCGTATTTTGATTGTTGAATATGTTGAAATAAATTTTTTCAGAATATCGAATGAACAAATCATTGAATTTCTATGAAATTTTGTATATATGTTTTCCAAATATTGATTGAATTTTTATATTAATTGAGTTTGAATTCGATTTGTGAATTGTTATGTGAAAATATTGTATTGAAACGGCCCTAGGATACTTGGACATAGAAATGGATATAGGATGTTGGTATACCAACTGGGTTCATTTGGCAGTACTGTATTGATATTGATATTGATGTGATATTTAATGTACCTTCCCATGGATTCGTCCAGGGGTAGGGAGACACGTACCTCTCCAAGGATTCGTTCTAGAGTAGGGAGACACGTACCTTCCTAAGGATTCGTTCCTGGGATAGGGAGATATGTACCTCTCTAGGTTCCGAACACTCGGTCCTAGAGTAGGGAGATACGTACCACCCTCAGGATTCGTCCTAGGGTTGGGAGTTATGCTCGACAGACAGCTACTGAGGTCGAACGACCCATATTCCAGTCCTGGATTATGTTGAGTATTCCAGAGGGTCAGAATTGAGACTGATTTGAAAAGAAATGATTATAAAAGAATTTGTATTTCGGTTCTGTATGGATTATTTATTGAAATTAGTTGTTTCTATTGAATTGATTTTGTATGATTTATTTCCGTGTTTGATTTAAATAATAACATGTTTATATACAATTATATTGTGAGATTTTTATTATGGAAAGTTATTTATGATTTCGATAATTAAGTTTAGTGTACACCCACTAAGCTATATGCTTAGCGCGTCGGTTTTTATCGTGCGTAGGTAACAAGGATACTGAAGAGGCAAAAGATTGAAGAGAGAGTTGCTGGCAGAGACCCAGAGTCACTACATTTGGGTAGATGTATAAATATATTGTTGTATAATATGTTTAAATTGCATGAATATACAGAGATTTGTAATTGTGGTATATATTTGTGTTTTGTATTAAATTGTTTTATGATGTTTGTTTTTCATTTCCAAAGGACTGTAAAGAATTAATTATGAACTATTTTATTTTGAAAACTGTTTGGAAGTCGCACTAAACGGTAGAGTGCGCGTTGGTTTGATAATTGATTTAGAAGTGTTGAAATTGTTATATATATATATATATATATATATATATATATATATATATATATATTGGATTTGTTTTGTTGAAAACAGGTTTTAGAAAATCAGAAAAATAGAGGAAACTCTGCCGAAATTTTTGAAAAAATGAATTTTGATGGGCTCACTAGAAATGATTTTTAAATTACAATTTATTTGATTTTCAATGGTTTGCAATTTATAAAGTGAATTAAGAAAGTTTTGAAAACCCGGTAGCGCTCCCTGGGTCGATCCAGCCGGGTCGGGTCAGGGGGTGTTACATGTCAAATCTGGCAATGGCATACTGAGGAGTAAAATTAAGAGGATGATCATTACCAAATATTACCTCCTCAAATTCTCTCTGTTGTAGGTATTCAGCAAAATTTGCAACTTTGAAATTTAATTCTGGGCCATGGGCACGGCGACTCTGCACTTTTTCAGCATTTAAATCCGGTACCTGCTCAATGTCTCTGCCGGAAGTGGACCTTTTGGAAACAGATCTTCGGCCTCCGAAAGTAGATGGTCTTGACTGTGATGCTATTATAAATTTATAATGGTAAAGTATACAATTTAAATAAATAACAAAAATAATTGCAGTATTGAAAAACAAGAACAAGATTGAGAGAATGACTGAATAAGAGAATTAGAGAAAAATTGAGAGAATGTGAAAATAAGAAAAATATTAAGATAATGAGAGAATGAGATTGAGAGAAAATGGTGTGAATAAATTAAAGAGGAATGGGGTTTATATAGTTTTTTGGATTGGAAGAAAAATAATATTTTTTAAAATTTAGAGGGTCAAAATATAATTTTTTTAGGGGTTATTATTGTAATTTTACACCATGGAGCCGTTGGCCGAACGGTCAACGGCTCCATGGCATTGTCAGTGGCAGCAGCCAACGGCCACATTTTTTTATTTTTTATTTTTTATTTTTTTTTGTTTTTTAAATTTTTAAAAATTAAAAAAAAAAAAAGATAAAAACCGTCCAAGATCTAGAACTGGACGGCTCCTTGAACTGCCGATTCCTAACTGACGGTTCCAGTTCTTTGCTTAAGCCAATTGGAACCGGGACTTTTCCGGTTTTTAATCGGAACCTTCGGCTTCCGTTAAAAACTGTCAGTTCGATTCGAACCGCCCAGTTCTAACCAAACCGAGGCCATAACTAATCAAATAGACAAAATGGGGTATTTTCATCCTCTAGTATTCATTCTTTTATGCGTCCATCCACTGATGTGGAAAAGGTTTTGCATCTAATCAAACAATCAGTGAACTTGGAGATGTATTAAAGTGAGCTGTGGAAAGGTCAACAAATCACATTTTGTTTGGAAAGACGGGGGAACTATAAAGCTGAAGTAGCTATTGTGGTCTCCTAGCTCACACACATATCTCATAATGAAAAAGAGAGTTCAGCTCTTTTCCTGTTCTCTGACCCTAGGATTACCTACACAATTCTAGAAAGTCAAATCCTTAAAAGTATTTTCACTACCATGCCTTGACTTTGTTCCTTATTTTTCTTACCACAGTAAGTACATATGTATGTAGACCCCTTCTGTTTAAACAAGATGGAAGAGTGCAGACTGTGCAGTTGAGGATAATCTACCAGCATGTAAAATAATGAAAATGTATGAAAATATAATGAAAGAAATGTGTAAAATGATGAAAGTGAGAGAAAATGTAATGGAGGAAAATGTACATATGTTTCATTAATCTTATGAGGTATATATACATGAAGATATAACACATAAAGTCTATCACCCACCTAATATTCACCTAACACTCACCTAACATTACATAAAGTCAAGAGTACACCTAACATTACATAAAGTCAAGAGTACAACAAACACTCACCTAACATTACATAAAGTCAAGACTACACCTAACACTCACCTAACATTACATAAAGTCAAGAGTACACCTAACACTCACCTAACATTTCCTAATAGTCAAATATACATTTAAGATTTACTAATACTCCCCCTCAAGTTGGAGAGTGAATATCATGAAGTCCCAACTTGTTACGTAAATTCACAAACTGATCCTTTCCTAAAGCCTTCGTAAATACATCAGCCAATTGCAAGTGTGAAGGAACAAAAGAAGGATTGATTATTCCGGCTTGTACTTTTTCTCGTACTATATGACAGTCTATCTCAATGTGCTTTGTACGCTCATGAAAGACAGGATTCGCAGCAATGTGTAAAGCTGCCTGATTGTCACAAAATAATGGTGCAGGAGTTGTTTGAGGAACCTTTAGGTCATGTAGTATGTAACGCAACCAAGTTAACTCCAAACATGTGTTAGCCATTGCTCGATATTCAGCCTCAGTTGATGATCTAGAGACATTGGCTTGCTTCTTAGATTTCCATGATATGAGAGAACTTCCAAGGAAAATACAGTAGCCTGTAACTGATCTTCTTGTGGCACGACAACCTCCCCAATCTGAATCACAAAAAGCTTTCAAAGTTAAACTGTTTATGGAGGGAAGTAATAATCCCTGACCAGGTGTACCTTTGATGTATTTGAGGATTCGAATGGCAGCGTCCCAATGAGGTATTCTAGGTTCTTGCATGAACTGGCTCAATGTGCGAACTGAATAAACTATATCGGGTCTTGTCACTGTAAGATATATCAATCTGCCAACTAGTCTTCTGTACTTTGTTGGATCATTTAGCAATGCTCCATCAGTGGGAGTAAGTTTCAAATTCTGCTCCATTGGAAAATTGTTGGGACATGCGCCTAAGAGTCCAGAATCTTGTAAAATGTCCAACGCATACTTTCTTTGTGACATAAAAATGCCTTTTCTGGAGCGAGAAAATTCAATACCGAGAAAGTACTTCAAGTTTCCAAGATCTTTGATACGGAAGCGTTTAAGAAGGAATCTTTTGAGACATTCCATTTCATGTAGATCATTTCCTGTGAGAAGTATGTCATCGACATATATAAGAATTGCTGTAAAAGAAGTACCTTGAGTTTTGGTGAAAAGGGAATAATCAGCCTTTGATTGTTGATAGCCAGCCTTTCTGATAGTATCTGAAAATGTGGAAAACCAATTTCTTGATGCTTGTTTAAGTCCATAAAGAGACTTGTTGAGCCGACATACAGTGTGCTCCCCCTGTCGGCGAAGACCAGGTGGAGGTTCCATGTAGACAACTTCATGAAGGTCGCCATGGAGGAAAGCATTTTGAACGTCCAATTGGTGGATGTGCCAATGGCGAGCAGCAGCGACAGTAAGAAGACAACGAAGTGTTGTAAGCTTTGCTGTTGGAGAAAATGTTTCTTGATAGTCAATGCCCTCAACTTGATTGTATCCTTTAGCAACAAGACGAGCTTTGTAGCGTTCAATGGTGCCATCAGATTTGTATTTGATTTTGTAGACCCATTTGCAACCAATTGGTTTGTGGCCAATGGGCAAAGGGACTAAGCTCCATGTGTTGTTGAGCTGCAATGCTTCTAATTCTGTATTCATAGCTTGTCGCCAATGTGGATTAAGGACAGCTTGAGCATAATTTTTAGGCTCAGTGTGATCTGTGATGTTAACTAGAAAAGTAGAATGGGAAGGTGAAAAACGTGAGTATGAAAGAAAATTAGAGAGTGGATATCGAGTACCTGGTATAGGACTTGCTGCAGAGGTAGATTGATGTGCCTGAGATGACATTAGGAAGTCTCTATGCCATGCCGGAGGTCGCTTAGGTCGTGTTGACTGTCTCGGAGGTGGAATGGTAGTAGTTTCAGAAGGAATATTTGATGGGTCTAAAAGTGGTGGTAAGGTTTCGGCATCTGGTGTGTTTGTGGAAGGTTGATCAATGCTGGAGGGAACAACAGGTGTGGGTGAGATGGGTTCATGTGTATTAGATGTTGTTTGCTCGGATTGGTGAGGATTGGTGTTAGAAGAGCATGGTGGTATGATAGACTGCATTTCTGTGGTCTCAGATATGAAATTAGGCACCACAAAATCAGAAGTGGATGGGGTTGAGATAGATGAAAAAGGAAAAATGGATTCATGAAATTTGACATCACGACTGACAAAAAATTTCTTGGTTTCCATGTCATATAATTTGTATCCCTTTTGCCCAGTCGGATATCCAACAAAGATGCAACACTTGGCACGAGGTTCAAATTTTTGAATGGGATGTACAATAGTTGCATAGCATAGACAACCAAAAACCTTTAAGTGATCAAGTGATGGCGGGCGACTATATAACATTTCAAAAGGTGTTTTATTTGAGAGCAATGGTGATGGCAACCGGTTAATGAGATAAACTGCAGTTAAAACACATTCACCCCAAAAATGTAAAGGTAAATGGGATTGAAAAAGTAGTGCTCGTGCCACAGTGAGAATATGACGATGTTTCCTTTCAACGACTCCATTTTGCTGTGGGGTGTAAACACAAGTGCGTTGATATTCAATGCCATGAAGTCTAAAAAAGTTTTTTATAGATAAAAATTCAGAACCATTGTCTACTCTAACTGCTTTGACATATGCATGAAATTGAGTGTAAACAAAATCAATAAAAGATTTCAAAATGTTTTGAGTTTCAGACTTGTGCTGCATAAGGAATATCCATGTGCATCTTATAAAGTCATCTACAATGGTAAGAAAAAATCGTGCCCCTGAGTGTGTATGAACTTTGTGAGGACCCCAGATATCACAATGCAATAAATCAAATGGAGCATGAGTTGATATGGAGCTTAATGGAAATGGAAGTCTTGTTTGTTTTGCCATGGGACAAACAGTGCAATTATTATCATAAGAAATATTGTTTGAAGATAATAAGGAAGAAGCTAATTTAAGACGAGATGGTGATGGATGTCCAAGACGCATATGCCATAGATTGGAAGGCTGTGAAATTTGATGACAGGTTGACATCATTTGTAAGGGAGGCATGTAATAGAGACCACCATGTTGTTTACCCGAGCCAATCATCTTCCCCGTAGCCAAGTCCTGTAGAACACAAAAGGTGGGAAAAAAAATGGCACAACAGTTTAGGGCAGAGGTAAGTTTGCTTACAGAAATTAGATTTAAGCGAAAACTAGGAACACATAAAACATCATCTAAAGTGATGTTAGAATTAAAAGATACAGTGCCAGTTGAAGTGATTGATGCTGTAGATCCTGTTGGTAAATTAACAATAGGTATGGATGATGATTGTGTTTTGGTGAGAAGTGTGGAATCAGAAGTGATATGATCGGTGGCTCCACTATCTAAAATCCATGGCTTTGTAAATACAGAATTAATTGAAGCATTGGAAAATGGATACAGACCTGTCGCATTTGCATAAGTGTATTTATTACCAGCACCATGGTTTGAACTCATCATTGATGAAGACAAGAAAGCTGTTGAAGTTGCTCGATGAAAATTCTGTGCAAGACGTTGTCCGGATCAGAAACTTGTCTCTGATACCATGTAAAATAATGAAAATGTATGAAAATATAATGAAAGAAATGTGTAAAATGATGAAAGTGAGAGAAAATGTAATGGAGGAAAATGTACATATGTTTCATTAATCTTATGAGGTATATATACATGAAGATATAACACATAAAGTCTATCACCCACCTAATATTCACCTAACACTCACCTAACATTACATAAAGTCAAGAGTACACCTAACATTACATAAAGTCAAGAGTACAACAAACACTCACCTAACATTACATAAAGTCAAGACTACACCTAACACTCACCTAATATTACATAAAGTCAAGAGTACACCTAACACTCACCTAACATTTCCTAATAGTCAAATATACATTTAAGATTTACTAATACAGCAGGAGTTATAATCCTTCGATTGCTGAAAGCTAAGGAGCATTTGGCATCTTCCATACCCTAAGACTAGTAACAGACTTGCTTGCCATATAATATAAGATGCAGCCATATTGGTGGGTATGGAGGGCTTAAAGGTCATTTTTTGAAATTTTATGGTCTGAAATATGAAAATTTGGGAAGGAAATACTTTTGACAGTTCTTGTTTGACCGCTTTGCCTCCATATTAATAATTAATATGTTACAACCTATAATGGATATCTGTATATGCATGAGCGTCTGGTATTGGATCTATTTTCTGACACCTTTTTGAACATATTGATGGTGAGGGAATTTGGCTAGTAAATCTGAAATGTAATTTTGAAAGATGGCTCTCGTTTCATTCAGTTGTTATGGAGAATAATTTAGATTAGTTGACTTCTCTTTGATTAATGTGTTTTTGTCTTGAATTAGTAGAGGTGGCTATTTTTGTCTCTGCAATCATAGCATTATTATCTGTCTTGAAGATTGATGTATAGGAGGACATTATTTGGAGTAACGAGTCTTCATATGAATTTCATGACTTTTTGACATTGCCAAAATCATGGCCTTCTCGGTTTTCTTATTCGGACTTCTCTGCTTGATATTTTATTTGATAATTGTATTGGTCCCGTGAGGCTTGGTCTTCCATCCTGGTTCCTTTCTCTAGCTAGACTTTTATATCTCCAAAAAGATTTGATTGAAGTGGTGTTTTAATTAATAATGTGCTAAGCATATGGCAGCAAAGTTTTGGAGCACTAGCAGACTGATTTTATTTGAATGATATGATTAATAGATGATTCTCAACTGATTCGACTTGGTGGTTTCAGGATGGAAAAACTAGATTGGAAAAACGCCAGCAGCCTAGCGAAATCAATGGGAACCATAGTGTTGATTACAGGGGCACTTATTATGACTTACTATAAGGGAACCCCACTTCTGATGACTCCGTCATCTCATAAACCCGGCCTTCAACTTTTCTTGGACAAATCAAACTGGGTCATAGGAGGATTGCTCCTTGCTATTCGTTGCATTTTCGGTTCAGCATGGCTTATTGTGCAGGTTAAATACATGAAAAATAAAATGATTGATAAAAAGTTATGCCTTAAAACCTAATATAAGGTTGATTGCTGTCTTATACTCGGTAAGTAGATTTAAAAGTAGAAAAGGAAAAGAAAACAGACATATTTTCCTCTTAAAATTAAAATAATGTGAACTCAAAGCCTCTAAATGTTAACATGAAACATGTAGGCTATTTTTGGCTCTGCATTCCAAGTTGGCATTTCTACCTGGTGCCTGCACCAGACTGGGCCTGTCTTTGTTGCTCTGTTCAAGCCCTTGGGAATTCTATTTTCTGTCACAGTTGGCATCATCTTCTTTGGGAATTCTAGTTTGAGGAGTTTCCATTGCCCGTAGTTTTTATTTTCTATTGCTTAATTAATGTAAGTTTTATTTTGATAGTTTATCGAGTTGTATTTTAATGGAAAACGATTTGTTGATGATAATAGAGACCTTATGATGGATTTAATATGATAGTGGTTGGTTAATTGAATTGTTATGTATTTTTGAAGTAAGATAGGTTATGCTGGAATTTTCATTTTTCTAAAAAACAGTAAGGTTCCGAAAATATTTTGGGATGGTTATTCAATTCGGAAAATTTTGTAAATTTTTCTGTAGGAAGGTTCATATGTCTACTGTTTCCATGTAAAATTTCGTGATGTTTTGGTGAGTATAAAAATATATTTAATTCTTTGAGTAGGCAGGGGTCAGTTGTAGGCTTTACTGGACAGTTTCGCAAAATCGGAAAGGAATGACTGTTTTTGTATGTTAATGATCATGGAATACTCTTAAAATTTTACTTTACCATATTTTATATGTCTAGGTTGGTTCTGTAAAATTATACGAAGCTTGGAGATGTATAGAATTAATTAAAAATAGTTTAATAGAGTATGGTCAGTGCTGAAAGTTAGACAAGTTTTAAGTTTAATCCTAGTGAAGTTATTTAGTCCAATTGAAATTATTGGGGTGATGAGGTTATGACGATATTGCGATTTATACCTTTTATAGGTTCGGGTGACTTTTGAGCTTACGCAATTGTGTTGATTCTTGCTTGTTCGAGGTAAGTAAATTCATTCATGGGAATGCTTATATTTTGCATTATGAAATTATATTATTTTGAAAAGTTATTAATTTGTACCTTATAATATGTATTAAATTTTTACTAAAATTATATTAGTAAGAAAACTATTTAAAGTGTTTTTAAACTAACTAGTTTTAGTATTATATAAATAAATGTTTATTTGTAAACGTCCGAGATTTATGAAAAATATAAAGATTTGTAAAACTATTTTGGTAATTAATAGTTTATTTTTATAAAACCTATTTTCTAAGATCGATGGACCGATATTTGTATAACGTTATTATGATATGAAAATGGTACTCATTTGATTTTATTTGAATTTGTAAAAATGATTTTGGCTCATTGTCCGTAGTTTCTGACTCTGATATGACCGCGTCACACGGGTATAAGCTTGAGCCTCCCTCTCCCATTGAGATTCAAATCCACTATAGATCCAGATATGGATCTATATAATTTTTTCAACCTTTTTTATTTGTTAAATTTTGTAATAGGTCCATCTATGAATCTGGAGATACAAAGATAAATCTGCAGATCTAGTGCCAAGGTAGCATATCCATCATTTTTATTAATTTTTTTAATTTTTCAGTGGAGATCCATTTCCTTTTAAAAAAAAATTTTAATTTCTTGATTTTTTTAAAAAAATTGGATCTGATTGACATCCAGATGGACAGTGGATATTTATCATATTCAAAAACATTTTATAAAAAAAATCTTCTTTTTGGTTTAATGGACAATGGGATCTATTTAAAACAATAATAATAAGTGATCTTAATTTTTTTAAAATTTTTAAATTTATTTATAAATATTTTGATGATAAAATGGTATTTTTAATTAAAACCCTAACAGAAGTTAACGTAAGAGGGATTTAGGAGAAAAATAAAATTAGAAAGTAGATTTGACTAATATATTAAAATACAGGGGAAAATGATAAATATCCTTTTTTTTTTTCTTTTTTTTTTTTTGTAATTCTCATTCTTATTTGGTGATGGTCAGCTGGGAACTATGAGACAATATCCACAAGTGATGAAAGCGGTGTCATCTTATAGCTTGGCTGGGACTCTCCAATGTGCAATGATCGGTTTGATTGTAGAGAGAGACCTCAAGGCTTGGAAATTAAAGCTAAATATGGATCTCCTTCTCATTGTTGTAACAGTAAGTGCATATATATATATATAAAAATAATTTTTTATTAATTTGTAATTAAGATTTTTTATTGATTCGAGAAGTATATAATGTTGTTGTTTACAGGCGATCTTCGGAAGTATAATCCGTACAAGTGTTCATGTAGTGTGTAGTCGTATGAAGGGCCCTTTTTATGTGGCCATGTTCAAGCCATTTGGGATTGTTTTTGCGACCATTTTCGGTGTCAGCTTCTTTACAAATGCTCTTCACTATGGAAGGTAACAACTTTTCATTCTTTTTCAACCTTTTTTTTCTCAACAAAAACATCCCATAATTATGTATTGTGCTAATTATGTTTTCATAGGAATTTCTAATTTTTTTTAAGAGAAAATTAAAAAAATATTAAAATAAATTTTATTTTTTTATTAATTCAACTGTCAACCACCCAATTTAGGTGAATTTTATTAAGACAAAATTATATTATTAAAGTACCCTCAGGGTAGAGGTGGGCACCAACACACCGGCTCCAATCAACTCGATTAATATAAAATAAAATAAATAATCGTAGTTATTGAGTTTTATTAGTTTTATTGTGAAATCTTATTTTATTTTTTAAAATATAAAAAAATACTCTAGTTTTTATGATATTACAAATTATGAACATATATATATATATAATTTTTTTATATTTTTTTATTTGAAAATATGTAATTATATTGTCTTGTTCTTTTTTATTTATTGCAAAATATTTTTCTTAGTAAGTTAATTTAGGGTTTGATTAAGAATTTAGGAGAAAAAAGTCTAATAATAGATTATCCAACCACGAGGTATTGGACGAAGTTATTATATTTATAAAATTGATGAGAGGCTTAGATTGAGGCTTTTAAAGAAGGATAAATTTTTTATTTTTTATTTTTATTTTTAAAAATTATGCAACAAACATTTAAACAATATGTATTATATATTATCTTTTTAAGGAATTAAACTGTATGTGACATGATATCAGGAGAATAATTATTTTGAATTTAGATATAATAAAATTTAATTTTAAATATTTTAAATAATATATAAAATAAAATTAATTTTTGTGGACTTAGACCAACTCAATCAAATCTAACCCGACCGAAATTAGGTTGGGTTGTGAGTTGGTTTGAGTGGAGATATATACGCTCGTAGACTAAACTTTTACTTTTTAAACATGTGAGTAACCTTAAATTAAAAATGAATTGTTAAAGCCTTTCAAAAAAAAAAAAATGAATTGTTAAACTAAATAGTTGACTGGTTGAATATAGTAAAATATTTTAATTGTCCGTGTCTTAGAATTTTTTTAATTAAAAATGGGGACAATTTAGATATTTTACAGTATTTAGTTTGTCAATTGTTAAGTCTCACGGTCAATAAATGTCAATAATACTTATGTGCTCAAAAAGTAAAGGTATGATCTGTGAGCTCATGCACCTAACTTCATAATATTTTGGTGCATCCATTTTAGTAACAAAGTGACGAAAATACAAGAGAGATCAACAAAAATCTAAATGGACTCGTCAAGACTTGGTGTGGGCTACCCACCGAATATGTTCTGCGTAAATCCACCCTTCATTAGCAAGAAAAAATTTGTCACCACACCTCCCTCCAGAAAATTATGGATGATGCTGACATTCTTCTGATCATGCCTTTACAATCAAGCCAAACATTCTTTTCTTTAGTTGCCATAGAAGAGAAAATGTCATTTTTCTCTTCTTTAACTAAAAAAAATTATAAGTAGATATATATATATATATATATCCATTATAAAACTTCTCCTGAATTTCTTCATTTGTAGAACTGCAAATTTCACCTATGTCAAGGAAGATCACAGTGAGCAAGAGGTGTTGATTGATCCATAGTCGGTCAATGATCATATTTACTAATATGTTCATTGTCCTGTCCTCACTTCATCTTCCCATCTTCTTTATAATCAATTGTTGAAATTAAATGCATATTCAGTGTGATAGGTGCAATTGTAACTGGAATGGGGTATTACACTGTGATGTGGGGACAAATCACAGAGCAGGATGAATTACGCAAAGGCAAGAACATCGAAAGTGATGAAAAGGTCCGTCTCTTGCAAGAAGAAAATGAAGTCTGACATCCGAGTAAGTGGTCTGATATAGCTGCATTAGGAATTTATTCAACAAAGATCTTATTATATACAAATCTATGTAGTAAATCTAATACCACACTCATTGTTATCTATTTTTGTTTTGTAGTTTCCTGATAGCTGGAGAGAAAGAGAGAGAGATTTATCCAGCTTTGTAAGGAAAAGTGTAATCCAAAATGTGTGTTGTATATGTATAGTAGCATTTAGATGTCCAAATGTACAAGTACCAGTAGTGAAGCACCTTGTAACAAGTTTTTTATTTATGAGGTCCTTCGATTTACATAAGTAGATCGATCTTTGTGATTTCAGTAAAAAATTTCTATTTCTATCATTTGTTACTGTTAAGGATTTATGCCCTAAACCTTATAATTGTAAATGTTATTATACATAAATAAGAGTTAAACATTTATCATTCGAATAAAAGTGTTTTTATTTGTTCATACATTTATATATTGTGCATGTAACATCCAATATTGTATAATGTAATCTCAAAATGAGTAACTGAGAAACTCATATATAGTAGGATTTATTTTGAGACATATCCTCTAAAGAGTCCGTAGAGAGTAAACAAAGCTGAGTACTTTGTTTGTGGTTGACCTACTGCTGCAGTCCATTTTGTAATGTACGATGGTCTTATCCTAGACTGCTCATGTAGTTGATATGAGAATTGAGTACCTTATATAATAAGATCATATAGGACTGGACCACGATTTATATGAATCTCTTACTAAGATCCGTTAGTAGATGAGATTTATATATATATCGATAAACGATGGATGTATATAGGTGATCTTAATCATGAGTGTCTTATCGACTCCTTCAGGTTGGATCGTGGCTTTTGACGTACCATGAGTGAGGTCGATGTTATATTCTCGATCAATACCTCCATATCTTGGAGTTGCGGTTTGGCTTGTGACTGGGAAAGTTTGAACGCGATAATGGAATCCACTCCTTCTTGACTGAAATATGTTATGTTATGCACAAGACCCAACATCTGCTTCGTACTGGAAGTATTCAGCAAATATCAGTGCAACCCAGGATTGGATCATTGGGTTCTATTAAGCATATTCTCAAGTATCTTCGGAGAACGAGAAACTATATGCTAGTATATTCCCAATCGGATTTGCTCCCATTAGGATATACAGATTCTGACCTTCAGTCAAATAAAGAATCTAGGAAATCCATGTCTGGGTCAGTATTCACACTTAGTGGTGAAGCCATAGGATAAAGGAGCATGAAGCAATCTTGTATTGCTGATTCCACCATGGAAGCCGAGTATGTAGCGGCTTGTGAAGCTGCTAAGGAGACTGTATGGTTCCGTAAGTTCTTGAATGATCTGGAAGTTGTTCCAGATATAGATAAGCCCATGATATTTTATTGTGATAATAGTGGAGCTGTGGCTAATTCCAAAGAATCGAGAAGCCACAAAATAAGGAAGCATATAGAGAGGAAATATCATCTCATTAGAGAGATAGTGCAGAGAGGAGACGTGACAGTGACAAAAATCGCGTTGCAGGACAACCTGGCTGATCCATTTACAAAAACCTTAACAACTAAAGTGTTTAAGGGCCACCTAGAGGGTCTAAGATTACGAGACATGTCTCATCTGCTTTAGTACAAGTGGGAGATTGTTGGGAATTTTTGCTCTAAATATTGTAATTGTAAATGTTGTTAGACATAAATAAGAGTTAAACATTTATCATTTGAATAAAAATATTTTTATTTGTTCATACATCTAATATTGTGCGTGTAATATCCTAGATTGCAAGATGTAATCTCAAAATGAGTATATGAAAGTCATATACAGTAGGACTCATTTTTAGACATGCAATCTAAAGAGTCTGTAGAGAGCAAACAAAGCTGAGTACTTTGTTTATAGTTGATCTACTATTGCGGTCCATTCTGTAATGTACAGTGGTCTTATCATAGACTGCTTATGTAGTTAACATGAGAATGGAGGCACCTTATATGATGAGATCATATAGGACTGAACCACGATTTATATGAATATCTCACCAAGATCCATTAGTAAATAATATTTATATATATCGACAAACGATGGCTGTATATAGGTGATCTTAATCTTGAATGTCATATCGACTCCTCCAGGTTGGATCGTGACTTTTGACATACTATGAGTGAGGTCGATGTTATATTCTCGATCAATACCTTCATATCTTGGAGTTGCGGTTTGGCTTGTGGCTAAAAAGGTTTGAACACGATAATGGAATCCACTCCTTCTTGACAAAGTAGATTAGTAGTTCTCTTAAAGGTTGATTCGGGGCTTGAATGATTATTAGTGCTCTCCTTATCCCATAAATGAAGAAATGATTTAGTTGTTCATTATAGAATCAACGGTAGTTAAAGGAAAAGATATAACAAGATGGGTACAATAGACATTATGAACTAGCTCTAGTTATAAACTACTTGTGGAGAATCATATTACATATAATAGTTATATCAATGGATATTAAGACTTCAGATTGTATAAAACGTCTACAATTCTGAGAGTTCAGCTAGGGGTTTTTAGTGGAATAACTCCAAGATTAATAATTATGAAATATTAATTAAAGAGTTTAATTAATATTACTAAGTGGAGCTTAAAACTGTGGGTTCATTAGGTCCCCTTACTAGCCATTATAGTTATTGATAACGTGGGTCATGGGAAATTAATTGGATGGTTCAATTAGTAGTGTTACGAAAGTAACACAATTTAATTAAAGAGAATTAATTAAATAATATGATTATTTAATTAACAATTTAATAATTAAATATAAATTATTAATTTTAAATTATTAATTATTTTAATTATTAAATAGGAGGTTGTAAGTTCGAACCATGATAAGGACAAAAAAAATTAAATAATATGATTATCTAATAGTCCTAGAGGTCAAAGTTTCAAACTCTAGGGAGACCAAAAATAAAATAGGATTTAGAATCCTATTTTAACTTGGTCAAATAAAATCTTAGAAACATAGTATATATATAATATGTTACTAGGAAAATAAATAATGCAATTAACCTAAGAAAAAGAAAGGAGCGGCCACACCAAAAAGGAGAGAAGAAAAAGAAAGTTTTTCTGACCTCTTTTCTTGCATGTTCGGCCGGCCTAGGGAGAGGGACAAGGCGTTGTCTTCTCCTTTTTTATGCAATCTCCATCTCTTCATCTTTGACGTGCCCACACATGCGTTGTCAGACCGTGGGTCATAGCTCAGAAGGCTTAGTAGTGAATCGAGAAGTCAAAAAATCAAGAAACACATCAAAGGTAATTGTAGTTTAAAGTTTCAATTCGCGTATGTACATCAACTAGATCTTTGTGAAAATAGTTTTCAAGAAAAGAAAAAATTTTGAAATCCAATTCCGCTGTCTTTATGTGATAAAACAAATTTTTCCTCCCTTCAATTGGTATCAGAGCCTGATTCTGAAGTTTTTTTTATATATATGCAAAAAAAGAAATCGACAATTTTTTTTTTTTTTTTTGCATTCTTGATGTATGACATGTGTAGGCACAATCTAAGGCTTGTATGATTTGTTGATTGTATATATTAAAAGCTTGAATGGTCATTAATTGTATGGTGTCTTGAGTTCTAGGTTTATTTTTTTGTTTTGTCAAAGCTGAATCTATTATTGATTGTTTCGTACATCTTGCAATTAACTGATGTGAAACCATAGCAAATGGTGTCCGACTAAGGTGATTCAAAAATCAGTAGAAAGAAGATATCCAGACGATGACAACGGCACAAACGGCAGTGGAAACGGGCGCCAGACAGAGTAGTGCACTATGCGCAGAGGACTGTCATGGTAGGTTTTAGGGCTATTCTTGTGGATTTTTTTCCAATGATTTTGCTACATATTTTCTAGAAAATATTGGTGAATATTAACTCAGAAAAGTGGCAGAAAATCGGAGCGAAAAATTACAGGTAAAACACCCATAACCGCGCATCAGGTGTGCACGTGGCTGTCGCTACTGGCAACCGCATCTTCACGTGTGTTAGAGTTGTTTTAGGATTCGTTCGGACCTAGAATACGTGTTAAGGTAATGCGTGGACCTTGGTACAAAAGATGGCAGCCCATAGAAGTCATTCGGATAGTCCTAAAGCATTCGAGGTCGCTACATGCAATTCAAGCGCGTGTGCAGACTTGAAGTTTGTGAAAGGATAGTCCAATGGGCTTCTTGGATAGCCATACCTTACTGGAATTTAAGTGATGGGCCTTAAAGCTCAACCCAGGAGATAGTTAACTTAAATTAAATCAAGTTGGACTTGATAGGAATCCCAATACAAGAAGGAGATGAACTTGAATAAGAAGATTACTTGAAGACCAAGGAATGCCTTGGATCAAAGTTGTAATAAGATATGTTTAAGTTAAATAACTCATATCACTCGGTCATTCATGTATACTTTAATTTTATGTCACGTGATGATTTATGGTAGTTTAAAGTATGATCATACATATATATGCCATATAGATTAGGTGTGCCTACGTTTGTATTTTAACATGTTGTAGCACCCCCCGACCCGACCCGACCGGACCGACCCGGGGAGCGCTACACGGACTTTCAAAACTTTTTCAAAACTTCATTTTTCATTTCAAATTATTGTGAGCCCATAAAAATAATTAAACTTTTTACGAAAATTCGGCAGAGTACCATTTGTTTTTCGGACTTTCCAAAACCTGTTTTCCACAAATCAAATTAAATTCACATTTTTCACAAACACTTCTATAACACTTTCACAAACATTTCTATAGCACTTTCAAACAATTGCGCACTCTGCCGTTTAGTGCGACTTATCAAAACAGTTTATAAAATAAAACAAAACAGACTTTACTATTTACATTTAAATAATAAAAGACAGAAATCATACAATAATTAATTACAAACGTTTTACAAATTCCCTGTATATGCATGCTTTCAGAATATGTATACACATAACAAAAATATAGCTACCCAACTGTACAATTTCTGTGACTCGGTCTGCAACTTGCCCTTCCTTCAGTCTCTAGCCTCCTCTGGATTCCTGGTACCTACGCGTTAGAAACAAACTAACGCGCTAAGCATAAAGCTTAGTGGGTGTACTAAAATCTCAAATAAATAAATCACAATATATATATCCCATTCCATTCCAAAACGATTAAATTTCTAAATCAAAACATTAAACAATTTCAATAATGAGGTCAACAATGAATACTATCAATAAAATCTTTTGGTTCACTTTTCAATTTTCAATCAATTCTGGCCCACTAGAATACTAAACATTCTAGGACTGGAATATGGGTCAGTGTGACGTCCGGGGTTGCCCCGCAACAACAGTCACTGATATCAACGTGATTGTCCGAGATTGCCTCGCAACAACAATCACTAGTATCACTGTGATCGTCCGAGATTGCCCCGCAACAACGATCACTAAAATCGGTGTGATTGTCCGAGATTGCCCCGCAACAACAATCACACAATAATAACGGTGCAGTACTGCTCAGTAAAACCCAGCTGGTATACCAACCTCCTATATCCATTTCTATTTCTAAGTATCCTAGGGCCGTTACAATAAATAAATCCACAATCAAGTCCAAAATCAACATTTAATCAACACATCTCAAATTTTTATACAATATTCTTCAAGAAAATAAACAATAATCATATAAAAGTCTAAATCAACTCTTTAAAACAAATTCGAATTATTCGAAATGCAATCAAGTGTATCAAGCATCAATCTCACATATTTTTATACAAAAATCGAAAACGAAGATGTTCAACGAAATCAAAAACTGCAACGAAATCGAAACGAAACGAAACTAAAACGAAAACGTAAATGAAATTCTTCTCAAAACGGTTTCGAAAACGAGAGTACACCTACTTGGAATCCGTGTTTTTCGGTCGATAAACCGCGGTTCCACGATTTCTTTCCCTTCTCTTTTTCCTTTCTCCTTCTTCCTCTTCTTCCTCTTTTTCTTTTCTTTTCTTTCTTCTTCTTCTTCTTCTTCTTCTTCTCTCTTTTCTCTCCTTTTCTCTCTTTTTCTCGGCTCTTTCTCTCTCTTTCTCTTATGTTCTGTTTTCTCGCTTCTGCGAGAAACTTCTTCTTTTTTTTATATTTTTTTCGCTACCGCGACCGCCGTCGCGACCTGTGGTCGCGGCACCAGGTCGTGATGCTCACTGGAATGCGCGCACCGCCTTCCTCGCGAGCGCGCCTTGGTCGCGCGAGTGGTCGCGCTGCTCTCTGCCCGTTTTTGACACTTTCATCGCGAGCAGTCCATCGCGACCTGTGGTCGCGGTGGCTGGTCGCGATGCTCACTGCCAGGTTTTGCCATTTTCATCGCGAGCAAGCCATCGCGACCTGTGGTCGCGGTGACTGGTCGCGGTGACTGGTCGCGGTACTCACTGCCACATTTTGCGTTTTTCACCGCGAGCGAGCCATCGCGACCTGTGGTCGCGGTGACCAGGTCGCGATGCTCTCTGGTCCAGTTTTCCAATTTTTCATTTTTTTCATTTTTCACTATTCAATTCGGTCCGCTGGAAATTTATTTTACACCCCCTTAAATAGTAAAATTTATTTTCACATATTTCATATATATCAAAAATTCATTACCCGAAATCCGGGATGTTACACATGTCATACATGATTACCATGATTTATTTGTTTAATTTTTAATATGATTAAAATAGTAAACATCCTCATAAATGACAATCAAATAATAAGATTGGTTTTTAGGAGTAAAAACTTGGTAATTCTCATTAATTAACTAATCATTTAATTAATTAGATTAGTTAAGTTCATTGATTAATTAATATTAATATGATTAAAACCTTAATTAAAATTGAACCAAATAATGAGATTAGTTTTTAGTAGTAAAAACTTAGTAATTCTCATTATTAAACTAATCTTATAATTAAAATGTTTAATTAGATTAGTTAGGTCCATTAATTAATTATGATTAATATGATTAAAGCCTAAATAATAATAGGACCAAATAATGTGATTTAGTTTTAATAGTTAAAACTTGGTAATTTCACATTTAATTTCTAGTTTATTTAAATAGTTTATGTAAATTAGAGATTGAATAATAAATTAGATTTTTAAGTGTTAAAGATCAAATAATTTATTATATCTAGTAAACTTTGATTTTAATTAGCCATAGAATCTAAATAAAGACTAGAAACATTAGAGTTTTAGAAACTCGAAGTTATTAGAAAACCCTAAACTACAAATAGTAAGTGGGAGATCGATATATAACATTATATGCCGCAGTCTCCATCGTTAGTTCAACACCGTGAGATCCTAGTAGCGCCTTAAGACAGCTTTACTTTCGTCCTCCCTAAGGAAGGTGTCCATGAAAGTCAATACCAAGGTTGACTTCTTAACGGATAGGTATTCATAATGTATTTTGGAATTGACCTAACCTACCTAGGCAACTCTCAAGTTAAGTTCATGGATTCTGAAACGGTGGGTTACACTCACAATGATTTAATTAAGTTGTTAGTTAAATATCATGACTAAATTAAAACGATGGTTGAATGATATAAGAATAAAGAGTTATTCTGGTGTATCATTTGATTAAGAATGTCTCGATCTAACATGCAAGGATTTGACCTAGCCTACCTAAGCACTTATTGTTGGTATGTTGGATTGTCGTGGCATAGTAACTATTTTTAGAGATTTTTTAGTTCACTAAAACATGTTCATGCATCATGTTTAATTTTATGCCGAACATATAGCATGTGATATGAATGTATAAAATGAATGATTTTAATTTATTTATGTTTCAAGATCAGCAATGTCTTCTGCATTATTTCAATCCTCGCAAACGAAAAATTAACCGGGGATAATTATACTAAATGGAAACACAACGTGAATACAATTATGGTATGTGAAGACATTAAATTTGTGCTTAAGGAGGAATGTCCTCCAAAGCCTGTAACTAATGCTGGACGAGCTGTCAAAAGTACGACCTGCGAAGCAAATATTGCTAAGCCATCTTCTTCTGGTTTTAAGAAGACGAAGATGTCTACTAGTAAAGAAAAGGCTAAGCCCAAAATAAATAGCACCACGACTGACAAAGAAAAGGGAAAATGTTTCCATTGCAAAAGAAGTTGGTCATTGGAAGAGGAATTGTCCGCAGTACTTTGACGAGCTCTCCAATAAGAAGAAAGTGAAAAGTAAATCAAATTTACTTATTATTGAATCTTGTTTAGTCGAAAATGATTATTTACCTTGGATAGTAGATTCAAGGGTCACTAACTAGTTTTGTTCTTCTTTACATTGGAATAATTCTTGGCAAGAGCTGAAGGAGGGATCATTCACTATGCGCATTGGAACAAGGGATGTTGTTTCATCACGAGCAGTGGGAGTAGTTAGACTACGTTTTGTTAGTTGTTTTCTTTCATTAGACAATATTTACTACATTCCTAGATTTATAAGAAATTTGATTTCTGTTTCCAGATTACTTAAACAATTTTATTCAGTTTCTTTTAATGATAAAAGTTATTGTTTCAAGAAATTATTTGAATATTTGTTCTGGTATGATTGAAAAGAATTTGTATATTTTAAAGCCGTTAATTCATACATCACTACTTAATACTGAATTATTTAAAGTTGAAAAACCTAAAACAAAACAACAGAAAGTTTCTCCAGATAATTAAATGTATATATGGCATCTAAGACTTGGACATATCAACCTTGACAGGATAGAAAGACTTGTAAAAGGCGGACCTTTAAATCAGTTAAAAATCGGCACTTTACCGTTTTGTGAGTCTTGCTTAGAAGGTAAAATGACCAAGAAACCTTTTACAAGAAAAGGGCTTAAAGCTACGCAACCACTAGAGCTCATATACTCAGACGTCTGCGGATCTATGAGTGTTAAAGCTAGAGGTGGTTATGAGTATTATGTCATATTCATTAACGACTGCTCAAGATACGGATATGTTTACCTAATACAATGTAACATTTGAAAAGTTCAAAGAATTCTGAGCTGAAGTTGAAAACCAATTTGGCAAAACAATCAAATCCCTACGATTGGATCGTAGGGGTCAGTATCTCGATCAAGAGTTTAAAGACTACATGGTTGAGCATGGGATAGTATCCCAACACACTGCTCCAGGATCACCACAGCAGAATGGTGTTGCGGAGAGGAGAAACAAGACCCTGATAGAAATGATGAGATCTATTATTAGTTTCTCATCATTACCAAATTCTTTTTGGAGATATGCACTACAAACGGCGGCTTTCATATTGAATGTAGTTCCATCCAAATCTGTTCCTAAGACTCCTCTAGAGTTTTGGAATGGTAGTTAAATTAGTTTACGACATTTTCGCATATGGGGGTGTCCAGTACATGTACTGACGAACAGAAGTGGAAAGTTGAAACCTCGTTCACAGGTATGCCTATTTGTAAGATATCCAAAGGAAACTAGAAGAGGATTCTTCTATAGTCCTCAAAACAACAAAGTGTTTGTATCGACAAACGCAACTTTTCTTGAAGAATACTATATAAGTAATCATAAGCCTCAAAGTAAGATTGTGTTAAAAGAGCTAGAACTTGGTATGACTAGTGCTCAATCAACAAAAGTTGTTGACAAAATTGTTGTTCCACAGACATCTGATAGTTAGATGATTCCTAGTCATGATGCACTACCACCTAGACGTAGTGAGAGGGTTGTACGACAACCTGATCGCTATTTGGGTATTGGAGAAGCACAAGGTGTCGTTTTCGATGATAGTGTGGATGATCCATTGACATTTAGACATGCAATGGAAGATTCTAACAAAGAGGAATGGCTTAAAGCCATGAATCTCGAGATGGAGTCTATGTACTCCAACTCAGTCTAGGAGCTTGTAGACTTACCATATGGGATAAAACCTATAAAGTGTAAGTGGATCTACAAGAGAAAGATATTAGTAGACGGAAAGATAGAAACCTTCAAATCAAGGCTAGTGGCAAAGGGTTATACCCAGAAGAAAAGGCATCAATTATAATGAGACCTTCTCGCCAGTAGCTATATTTAAGTCTATTAGGATACTCTTATCTATAACTACCTATTTCGATTATGAAATTTGGCAAATGGACATCAAGACTGCATTCTTGAATGGCAATCTTGATGAAAGCATCTATATGATGCAACCAGAGGTGTAACACCCCCCGACCCGACCCGGCTGAACCGACCCAGGGAGCGCTACACGGACTTTCAACACGTTCTAAATTCATTTTTATAAACTGAATGTTTTTCGGACTTTCCAAAACCTGTTTTTACACAATTCACTTCAAAAACAATTCTCAATAGCACTTCAATATCTCATATTCAAACAGTTGCGCACTCTGCCGTTTAGTGCGACTTATCAAAGCCTTTTTATCACAATTTATTAAATAAAACAAATCAGACTTTACTATTTACATTTAAATAATAAAAGACAGAAATCATAAAATAATCAATTACAAAACATTTTACAAAACATATTTACAAATTCCCTGTATATGCATGCTTCCAGATTATATATACACATAACAAAATATAGCTACCCAACTGTACAAATCTCTGAGACTCTGTCCTCAACTCTTTATCTCTTCAGTCCTTAGCCTCTTCCGGATCCCTAGTACCTACGCGTTAGAAACAAACTAACGCGCTAAGCATAAAGCTTAGTGGGTGTACTAAAATCTCAAATATAATACAAATCATATATATATATATATATATATAACTTTTAAATCGGAGTAATATTACACAATATATTTCAAATCAACTCAATAATGGACATAAATCATGTTAATCTCAAAACCAAACCTTAAAGCAGATTCGATCACTTTGATTTCGATTACAATATCAACATTTAGAAAACAGTAAATAAAATCATTCAATTCAATCAATACTGGCCCATTAGAATACTAAACATTCTAGGACTGAAATATGGGTCAACGTGACGTCCGGGGTTGCCCCGCAACAACAGTCACTGATATCAACGTGATTGTCCGAGATTGCCCCGCAACAACAATCACTAGTATCATTGTGATCGTCCGAGATTGCCCCGCAACAACGATCACTAAAATCGGTGTGATTGTCCGAGATTGCCCCGCAACAACAATCACACAATAATAACAGCGCAGTACTGCTCCGTAAAACCCAGCTGGTATACCAACCTCCTATATCCATATCTATGTCTAAGTATCCTAGGGCCGTTACAATAAGCAATGTTCACAATCAGTACTCAATAAATACATTTCTCACAATATTTTTCATGAATATCAACAATATTCATACAAAAGTATAAATCATGTATTTTTAACAAATTCGACACAATCGAAATACGATCAAAACGCGATCTAACATAAAACCAGTTCAAAATCAACAATAGGTGCATCAATCATCAATTTTTCTTATAAGCAAACACTTTTCATACAAAAATCGAAATCGAAAACTTTTAACGAAATCGAAAATGAAAACATAAATGAGAAACGAAATCGAAAACTAAAACGAAAAAGTAAACGAACTACTTCTCGAAACGATTTCGAAAACGAGAGTACACCTACCTCAAATCCGTGTTTTTCGTTGGTTCTACGATTTCGTCTTTCCTTTCCTTTCCCTTTCTCCTTCTTCCTCTTCTTTCTCTTTTTCTTTTCTTTTCTTTCTTCTTCTTTTCTCGCTCACTCTCTCTTCTCTTGCTGTTTCTCTCGACCTCTCACTCTCTTTCTCTTTTCTCAGCTGTTTTCTAGCTTCCGCGAGAAGCTTCTTCTTTTTTTTTTATATATATTTTTTTCGCTACCGCGACCGCCGTCGCGACCTGTGCTCGCGCCACCAGGTCGCGATGCTCACTGGACCATTCGCACCGCCTTCATCGCGAGCGCGCCTTCGTCGCGCGAGAGATCGCGTTGCTCTCTGCCAAATTTTGACAATTTCATCGCGAGCAAGCCATCGCGACCTGTGGTCGCGGTGACTGGTCGCGATGCTCACTGCCCAAAATTGCGTTTTTCACCGCGAGCGAGCTATCGCGACCTGTGATCGCGATGCTCTCTGGTCCAGTTTTCCAATTTTTCATTTTTCACTATTCAATCTGGTCCGCTGGAAATCATAATTACCCGAAATTACATTTACACCCCCTCAAATAGTAAAATTTATTTTCACATATATAAAATTAATTACCCGAAATCCGGGATGTTACAAGAGGGATTCATATCCTAAGACCAAGGGCAAAAGTTTTGCAAGTTGTAAAGGTCCATTTATAGACTTAAGCAGGTGTTTAAATATTGGAATATTAAGTTTGATACTGCTATCAAAACCTATGGCTTTGAGCAAAACGTTGATGAGCCTTGTGTGTACAAGCGCATCATCGACAATAAAATAGTATTCTTGGTCCTTTTACGTAGATGATATTCTACTCATTGAGAATGACGTAGGGACGTTATCAGAAGTAAAGGGTTGGCTTGTTAACCAATTCCAAATGAAAGATTTGGGAGAGGCAAGTTATGTTCTAGGGATCCAATTAATGATGGATCGTAAGAACAAACTGTTAGCATTGTCTCAAGCATCATATATTGATAAGATACTTGTGCAATTCTTGATGCAGAACTCCAAGAAAGGTAGTTTACCTTCTAGGCATGGAGTTCATCCGTCTAAGGAAGAATGTCATAAGACACCTCAATAAATTGAGGATATGAGACAAATTCCCTATACGTCAGTAGTATATAGTCTTATGTATGTTATGTTATGCACAAGACCCAACATCTACTTCGCGGTAGAAGTATTCAGCAGATATCAGTCCAACCCAGGATTGAATCATTGGGTTTCTATTAAGCATATTCTCAAGTATCTTCGGAGAACGAAAAACTATATGCTAGTAAATTTCCAATCGGATTTGATCCCGTTAGGATATACAAATTCTGACTTTCAGTCAGATAAGGAATCTAGGAAATCCACGTCTGGGTCAGTATTCACCCTTGGTGGTGGAGCCATAGTATAGAGGAGCATCAAGCAATCTTATTTGTTAATTCCACCATGGAAGCCGAGTATGTAGCGGCTTGTGAAACTGCTAAGGAGACTATATGGCTCCGTAAGTTCTTGAGTGATCTGGAAGTTATTCCAGATATGGATAAGCCCATGATATTTTATTGTGATAATAATGGAGTTATGGATAATTCCAAAGAATCGAGAAGCCACAAAATAAGGAAGCATATAGAAAGGAAATATCATCTCATCAGAGAGATAATACAAAGAGGAGACGTGACCGTGATGAAGATCGCGTCGTAGGACAACCTAGTTAATGCATTTATGAAGACCTTAACAACTAAAGTATTTGAAGGCCACCTAGAGGGTCTAGGATTACGAGACATGTCTCATCTGCTTTAGTGCAAGTGGGAGATTGTTGGAAATTTATGCCCTAAAGTTTATAATTGTAAATGTTGTTAGACATAAATAAGAGTTAAAAATTTATCATTTGAATAAAAATATTTTTATTTGTTCATACATTTATATATTGTGTATGTAGCATCTAAGATTGCAAGATGTAATCTTAAAATGAGTCTATAAAAGTCATATACAGTAGGATTCATTTTGAGACATGCAATCTAAAGAGTCCGTATATAACAAACAAAGCTGAGTACTTTGTGTTGAATTATAGATTATTATTAGTATTATTTCTTATTTAATAAAAAGATGAGAAGTCTATTATGACTAGAAGTCTATCATGACTATCTCATTCTCCCTAGTTAAAAGTTTTAGCTAGAGTTTGAAGTTTAGTTTAATTCCTATTATTAAGGTAGCATGTTACCTTAATCTGTATATATTTTCACGGTTGTTTATGCTGAAATATATGAGTTTTATTCTCTCTATTACAATCTTCATAGTATCAGAGCCTCCTTTGAAATCTAAACTAATTGAATGACCAAGTACGGAATGACCACTCCTAATACTTTCTCAACTAATACTCCTTCTTCTTCAAATCCGAAACCAACTATTTCTCAAAATAATGATGGTTCATGTTATGGGAACAATGATCATTCCCATATTCTTCACATGCCTATCACGGATCATAAATTAAATAGACGCAACTATCTCCAATGGTCTCAGTCCGTGTCCATGTTCATTTGCAAAAATGGGCGAGATGACTACATCATCGGAATCTCAGAATCACCGGCGAAACAGGATCCAGCCTTCAAGCAATGGAAGACCAAAAACAGTTTGGTAATGTCATGGATTATCAATTCTATGACAAATGAAATCGGTGAGAATTTTTTTCTCTATTAAACTACTCGAGAGATTTGGAAGGCAGCCAAAGAGACATACACTCTAGCAGTGATAATATTGCATAATTGTTTGGCATCGAAAGCAATCTGTATGACTTGCGTCAAGGGGAGTTGACAGTCACACAATATTTCAATAATCTAACTCGGCATTGGCAGCAGTTAGATTTACTTGAGAAATACCAGTGGAAGAATCAAGAAGACAACAGCATGTACAAACACATCTTGGAACAGAAGAGAATTTTCAGATTCTTACTTGGGTTAAATCCTTATTTGGATAAAGTAAGAGGTCGAATTTGAAGGGAGTTTTAGAAAAGATTTTGATTATTGTATAACATGCAGAATTGGGTTTCAAAAATTTTTCTTATATTGAAAACCTTTTTCAATAAAAAAACGAATTCTTGTATATACGCAGAAAAAGACTTTAGAAACTACATACATTTTTCTTGATTTTCTTTTTTCTGATTCTCGATCTACCACCAGATCTTCCAAGTTATGACCCGCGGTCTGACAACGTATGTGTGGACATGTCACGGCAAGAGATGGAGGTCACGTGAAAAGAACGCCGGCCGAATCCTACAAAAGATGGGAGAGTCAGAAAAAAACGTTTTTTTCTTTTCTTGTCTCTTTGGTGGCCGAATTCTCTTTCTATTTCATTTGTGTGTTCGGTTCATTTTTTTCTAGTATAATAACTCTTATATACTAGGTCTTTAAGGTTTTAATTTTGACTAAGTCAAAAAGGATTGTAAATCCTATTTATTTTTAGTCTCCCTAAAGACTTAAACCTGTGACCTTTTGAACTATTAAAATAATCTAATTATTTTAATTCTTTTGTCCTAGTCATTATTTAATCACATGACCTCATATTTAATAAATAGAATTAAAAATTCATAATTATTAATTTTTATTATTTTATTAAATATTTAATTAATTAAATAATTACATTATTTAATTATTCTCTTTTATTTAAATCGCATTACTTTCGTAACACTATTAATTGGACCATCCAATTAATCTACCGTGACCCTCGTTACCAACAACCATAAGGGCTAGCAAGGGGACCTAATGGATCCACAGTTTTGAGCTCCAATAATACTTAGTAATATTAATTAAAACTCTTTAATTAATATTTCATGATTATTAATCTCGGAGTTATTCCACTAAAAACCCGAGGCTGCACTCTCAGAACTGTAGATGTGTTTATACAATCTGAAGTCTCAGCGTCCATTGATATAGCTAATTTCATATAGTGTGATCCTCCACAAATAGTTCATAACTAGAGTTAGGTCATAAAGTCTGTTATACCCCTCTAGAAATATATTTTCCTTTAAGTACCATTGATTCTCTAATGAACAATTAAATCCTGTCTTCCTCACGGAAGAAGGAGAGCGCTCATAATTGTTCAAGCCCCGAATCAACCCTTAAGGGAACTACTTATCTACTTCAATCAAGAATGATTGGATTCCACTATTGTGTTCAAACCTTCTCAGCCACAAGCCAAACCGCAACTCCAAGATACTGAGGTATTAGTCAAGATTCACATCAACCTCACTCATGGTAAATCAAAAGCCACGATCCAACCTGAAGGGGTCGATAAGACACTCAGGATTAAGATCACCTATAAATAGCCATCGTTTATCGATTATATATGAATCTCATCTACTAACGGATCTTAGTGAGAGATTCATATAAAATCTTGGCTCAGTCCTATATGATCTCATCATATAAGGTGCCTCCATTTTCATGTCAACTACATGAGCGGTCTAGGATAAGACCACCGTACTTTACAAAATAGACTGTAGCAGTAGATCAATTACAAACAAAGTACTCAGCTTTGTTCGCTCTCTACGGACTCTTTAGATTGCACGTCTCAAAATGAATCCTCTATGTATATGACCATCATATACTCATTATGAGATTACATCAGGATGTTCTTGCACAATACAAATGTATTACTGAATATAAAATTTTTATAAACTTGAATGATAATCTGAATAATTCTTATTATTGTCTTTAACCATTTACAATTACAAGCTTTAGGGCATAAATCCCAACAGAATCTTGGCAACCAAACCTCTTCCAAGTATTCGAGAAGTTTTTTTAGAAGTAAAAATGGAGAAGAGCCGGAAGAGAATTATGCTGGGATCACTCAATACTGAAAATTCAGCTGCTGAAGGTTTTGCCTTATTTGTGAAAGGAAATCATAATTCCTTTAATGATAACAGGTCACGGAAGAATCGGCCATAATGTGAATATTGTAAGAGACTTGGACACTTGAAGGAAACCTACTAGAAACTATTTGGAAAGCTAGCAGACTGGAAATCACAATTCAGTAAGGATAGCCGTGGAAATGCAGCAATCGGCAGCGAAAATACCGCAACTAGCGGTGATAGTTTCCAGAACCAACAGGCTGACCAGAATGTTTTCAGCAAAGAGCAAATTATTTATTGCAGCGGCTATTTAATTCTCAACAGTCCCAGCAGCAGCCAGTGATTGGCACAAGTTTGGTTGCTCAAAAAGGTACCTTTTTTATAGCTCTTAATGCTAGCAAGGGACTACCAAAACCCTGGATAGTTGACTCAGGAGCCTCGGATCATATGACAGGAGATAGGGAATTATTATTGCAATTGTGTTCCCAACCATAGCAATTATAATGTCAAGATTGCTGATGGTTCACTGTGAAAAGTTGAAGGGACAGGTTCTATAATAATATCACCAAACTTAGCATTACATCATGTTTTATTGGTTCCTAGTCTCGACTACAGTCTACTTTCAGTGAGTAAACTCACTAATGATCTGAAATGTGTCGCTAAATTCTCTATTAATCAATGTGTGTTTCAGGACTTGGACCCAGGGAGGATGATTGGTAATGCTGATTTGCACTTAGAACTCTACCTACTTAAAGTTGAATCTGATTCTAGCAAGCAATTCCATTCTGCTAGTAAAGTTTATTTTCCTAGTTCATCTGTTAAGTTTCCTAGTTCAAATAAGGATAATTGATGTTTTCTTGTGGCATTATAGATTAGGACATCCTAATTTCGTGTATCTAGAAAAATTGTTACCAAGTTTGTTTATTAATAAAAATCCTTAGTTGTTTGAGTGTGAAGTCTGTAGGTTATCTAAACAAAGTCGTCAAATTTATCTTACTCAGGGTTATAAACAAAGTCGTCCATTTTCCTTTATTCACAGTGATGTGTGGGGTCCTTCTAAGGTTCCTAATATCACTGGAGCTAGATGGTTCGTCTCATTTATTGATGACCATACTAGCTTATATGGATGTTTTTAATGAAAGAAAAATCTGAAGTAAGTCAAATATTTCAAAACTTTATTAAGATGATACAAAATCAATTTGAAACAAACATTCAAATTTTCATAACTGATAATGGCAAGAAATTTTTTAATAATGTTTTAAATTAGTTCTTGCTATAAGAGGGTATTGTTCATCAAAGTTCCTGTTCTGAGACACCACAACAGAATGGAGTTTCAGAGCAGAAGAATCGACATATCTTTGAAGTAGCAAGATCTCTCATATTCACTTCTAATGTTTCTAAATTTTTTTGGGGAAAGACTGTTCTCACAGCAACTTATTTAATTAATAGACTCCCATTAAGAGTCTTAAATTTTGATACTCCTTATCATGTTTTTGTTAGAACATTTTCCTCGTACCAGACTTATTTCACATCTCCTTATTAAAGTTTTTGGATGTACAACTTTTGTCCAGTTAACTTAAATTCATCGTAGTAAACTTGACCCTAAGTCCATAAAATGTCTTTTTGTTGGGTACTCACCAACACAAAAGGGATACAAATGTTATTCTCCTATTACAAAAAGATTTTATTTTTCAAAAGATGTCACTTTTATGGAAACTCAATTCTTTTATGACAAAAACAAAATGGGGACAGAGTTTGAGTCTTGTTGTTTTTGGAAAATGGATGATAAGTTTTGCCCTTCTAGTTATTGTGATATCACTGATGATTTGTTGACATCTCCTAGGAATTTAGAACTTCAATCTACCAAAACTCCTCAAATTTTTCCTAGGAATTCGGACATCACAACAACATCCTATCTTTTACAAACACAATCTCCTATTGTTTATTCTAGAAACAGGAAAACTCAAAAGCAATGTGGAATCCTTATGCAAATCGAGCAGCACCAAGAATCTGAACCGAGCAAAATAGTCCAAGAATATTTTCTGTAAACTACCATTGATAACAAGCCTGAAGGCAATGAA
The DNA here is from genome assembly GCA_003430845.1 of Xanthoceras sorbifolium. Classification (NCBI taxonomy): domain Eukaryota; kingdom Viridiplantae; phylum Streptophyta; class Magnoliopsida; order Sapindales; family Sapindaceae; genus Xanthoceras; species Xanthoceras sorbifolium. Next base: position 7,962,568 of record CM010621.1, on the reverse strand, counting down.
CTGCCCATGAACAGTGAGGAAACAAGGGGTGAAAGTGAGCTGCAAATAAGTAAAAAAAAAGCAGGAGATGACAGTGAGCTGCAGCCAGAAATGGAAGACAATAACAGTGCAGAAAAGGGAGAAAATGAACTGCAGACAGAGAAGAAAGATGACAGTAAGCTGCCAATTGCAATAAGAAAAGGCCTAAGAGAGTGTCGAAATAGACCAATTTATCCCTTGTGCAAATATATCTCCTATGAGACTTTCACCATCTTTCAAAGCTTTTTCGGCTAACATTCTACCTGTTCAAGTTCCAAACAGTATAGAAGAGGCAATGAAAATTCCAGAATGGGTGGCAGCTGTACATGAAGAAATCAAGGCTCTTGAGAAGAACAAAACATGGGAAGTGACAGAGTTACCTAAAGGGAAGCATTCGGTAGGCTGTAAATGGGTATTTACAGTTCAATATAAGGTCAATGGCATTATTGAGAGGTTCAAGGCAAGGCTGTTAGCTAAATGGTTCACGCAGTCATATGGAATCGACTTTGAGAAGACATTTTCACCAGTAGCAAAACTGAATACAATTTGTATTCTTCTTTCCATAACAGTAAACTTATATTGGAAACTCCATCAACTAGACGTCAAGAATGCATTCTTGAACGGTGCGCTAGAAGAAGAAGTTTACATGAATTTTCCAACTGCTATAGCAAATTCTGCTCAGAAAAATCTGGTTTGCCGACTGAAAAAATCCCATTATGGACTAAAATGGTCTCCTCGGGCCTGGTTCGAACGATTTAGTAAGGCTGTAAAACTGAGTGGATTCATGCAATGTCAATCAGATCATACAATGTTTGTCAAGAATTCTTCTGGAGGTAACATTACTGCTCTCATTGATTACGTTGACGATATTATTCTAACAGAAAATTGTGATGAAGAAATACAAAAGTTGAAGTGTTTTTTGGCCAAGGAGTTCGAGATAAAATATTTGAGAAGTCTAAGATATTTTCTAGGTATAGAGATAGCTCGTTCGAATAAAGGTATTATGGTTTCTCAACGTAAGTATATTCTTGCTTACTAAAAGAAACTGGAATGACAGATTCTAAGCTTATTGAAACTCCCATGGATTACAAGGTAAAGTCGGGACAAGTTGAAGGAAGTGCTCCAGTTGATAAAGAAAGATATCAGAGGTTAGTTAGGAAATTAATTTATTTATCCCATACAAGACCTGATATAGGTTTCTCAGTAAGCTCTGTAAGTCAGTTCATGAATAAACCGATTGAAGAACACATGGAGGCAATGTTTCGAATTTTGAGATATCTAAAAATGACACCTGAAAAAGGGTTGTTTTTCAAGAAGAATGTTAGCAGGAAAGTAGAAGTTTTTAAGATGCAGATTGGCAAGTTTAATTACTGATAAAAGGTCTACATCTGGATATTGTACATTTGTTTGAGGGAATTTAGTCACTTAGAGAAGCAAGAAGCAGTCAATAGTTTCAAGAAGTAGGGCTGATGCAGAATTCGAGCAATGACTCATGCAATATATGAAGGTGTTTGGTTGAAAATGGTACTGACAGAATTGAAAATGCCAATTGAAGGGGCTATGCGACTGTTTTATGACAATCAATCAACAATTCGTATTGTCAAAAATCAAGTTCATCATGACAGGACAAAACATGTTGAGATTGACAGGCATTTTATCAAGGAGAAGATTGAATAAGGGAGTTTTGATCTGTCTTATATGCCTACTATATCACAAACTGCCGATATCCTAACTAAGCCATTAGCTAGAACAGTTTTTGATGAACTTTGTTCTAAGCTGGGAATGATTGACATCTATCATCCAGCATGAAGGGGGGGTGTTGAATTATAGATTATTATTAGTATTATCTCTTATTTAATAAAGAGATGAGAAGTCTATTATGACTAGAAGTCTATCATGACTATCTCATTCCCCTAGTTAGGAGTCTTAGCTAGAGTTTGAAGTTTAGTTTAATTCCTATTATTAAGGTAGCATGTTACCTTAATCTGTATATATTTTCACGGTTGTTTACGCTAAAATATATTAGTTTTATTCTCTATTACAATCTTCACTTTGTTTATGGTTGATCTATTGTTACAGTCCATTCTGTAATGTACGGTGGTCTTATCATAGATTGCTCATGTAGTTGACATGAGAATGAAGGCACCTTATATGATGAGAATATAGGACTGGGCCACAATTTATATGGATCTCTCACCAAGATTCGTTAGTAGATAAGATTTATATATATCGACAAACGATGGTTGTATATAGGTTATCTTAATCCTGAGTGTTTTATCGACTCCTTCAAGTTCGATCGTGACTTTTGACATACCATGAGTGAGGTCGATATTATATTCTCGATCAATACTTCCGTATCTTGGAGTTGCGGTTTGGCTTGCAGCTAAGAACACGATAGTGGAATCCACTCCTTCTTGACTGAAGTAGATGAGTAGTTCCCTTAAGGGTTGATTCGAGACTTGAATAATTATGAGCGCTCTCCTTATCCCATAAAGGAAAAAATGATTTAATTGTTCATTAGAGAATCAATTGTACTTAAAGGAAAAGATATAACTAGAGGGGTATAACGGACATTATGTTCTAGCTCTAGCTATGAACTACTTGCGGAGGATCATACTATATGTAATAGCTATATCAATGGACATTAGGACTTCAGATTGTATAAAACGTCTACAATTCTGAGAGTTCAGCTTTGGGTTTTTAGTAGAATAACTCCGAGGTTAATAATCATGAAATATTAATTAAAGAGTCTAATAAATATTACTAAGTATTATTGGAGTTTAAAACTGTGGGTTCATTAGGTCCCTTTACTAGCCCTTATAGTTATTGATAATGAGAGTCACAGTAAATTAATTGGATGGTCAATTAATAGTGTTACGAAAGTGACAGAATTTAATTAAAGAGAATTAATTAAATAATATAATTATTTAATTAATAATTTAATAATTAAAAAAAAATTATTCACTTTAAATTATTAATTGTTTTAATTATTAAATAGGAGGTTGTAAGTTCGAACCATGATAAGGATAAAAAGAATTAAATAATATAATTATTTAATATTCCTAGAGGTCAAAGTTTCAAACTCCAAGGAGACCAGAAATAAAATAGAATTTAAAATTTTATTTTGACTTGGTCAAATATAACCCTAGAGACATAGTATATATATATATATGATATGTTACTAGGAGGAAAATAAATAATGCAATTAACATAAGAAAAAGAAAGGAGCGGCCACACCAAAAAGGAGAGAAGAAAAAGAAAGTTTTTCTGACCCCTTTTCTTGCAGGTTCGGCCGGCCTAGGGAGAGAGACAAAGCGTTGTCTTCTCCTCTTTTCTGCAATCTTCATCTCTTCATCTTTGACGTACCCACACACGTATTGTTAGACCGCGGGTCATAACTCGGAAGGCTTAGTGGTGAATCGAGAAGTCAAAGAATCAAAAAACACGTCAAAAATAATTGTAGTTTAAAGTTTCAATTCGCGTATGTACATCAACTAGTTCTTTGTGAAAATAGTTTTCAAAAGAAGAAAAAATTTTGAACGTGATAAAACAAATTTTTTTTCTCCTACAACAACTCCTATGGCAAATTATTCTCTGCTATTATAATTATAAGTCAGAATCATGAGTCTGAAAACTGATGGTAGCTAATTAGTATCATAAATGGAGAGTCATTTCTGCAGCCCAACTGTGTATGTTTTGAAAAACTGAAAAGGCCGGCACTTGTTGTTGAGTAGCTAATACAATTGAAGGGCATTGCTGCATCAGAAGTTAATGAGAGGAAATCAGTTAGGTTAGATAGAAGAGGACGGGAATATCGAACTATTAGCCACTAAAAATGGCTCAAGGATTTAATGTTATGGTTAGGAAAATGACGTAGATGCCTCCTATTGATGTTGAATCATTTCCTCATTTTTTTTATGTTTCTGTTCACTAGCTAGCTGCCCCCTGTTGTAAGTGCAGACGATATTTTGTAGCATTAGGCCCCCATGTTGTTCGTCTTTACATTCTAGAGACTTTGAATGCTGCTGGTATCAGTTATCTTTGTCGTTCCTGATCAAGACCAACAAAATCGTTTTGAGCATTTTACACTTTGAATAGACTTTTTATTTTATTTTATGTTGCTTGATGATCTGCCTCTGCAAATGCATAAATCAATTATGATTTAAGACAACTTTCAGCTGATGCCAATATTAGAGAGCAGCATATATAGCAGTATTAGCAGTTGTTACATCCAAAGATGTAATTCACCAAAATCACCATTGCAAAACTCTGTGCGAATATATAAGACGGAATTTTATTAACCGCTAATGGAAAGAGAACATACAATAGAAACTTAACACATAAAGCAGTAAATCACTCATATAAGAGAAACTAAATTTTGTGGAAAGCAGTTCCACATTATTTAGAATTTGCTCTAGACAAGCTGCTGCAGGTGAGGGGCAAATTGCATGCCACTTTTATATGTCTATGCATGGAGAATATAGTCATCCACTTCTTTGAAGTTCTTCACCACAAAATCCTTAATGGCATGGGGATCAGAGATGTCGTGGCTTGCCTTTTCGAACTCAGAGGACCATTTCACCAAGCTTCCATCTCCCTTTGGAGTTACACTTATGAATCCCTTGAAGACCTTGTAGTACTTCAACAGATCCCCATCAATGACACTGTAAGAAACCTTCTTGTTCACTTCATCAACATGTTCAATCTTCTCTGTCGATACCTTGACAAGAGGCGAACCTAAACGCAAACCAATCAGAATTGAATACAATCCAATAATGAAATGTCATTAGACCATGCGTTGAAACTAATCATGAAAAATGAGATGACATTAATTACCATCAGCATATGTGAAGAGGCGAATAGAGCCAGGGGCCTTGCCGTCCCCTTGGAGAACTTCAATGCTCTTGTAATCGTGAGGGAAGGCCCTGGGAAATAGAGAGGTAGAGTCCCTAATACTTCCCCAGAATTTGTCAGCTGGAGACTTGACCTCAACTTCTACATCAAGCTTTCCACTTGCAGCCATTGTTTTGTTAATGTATATATATATATATGCTACACCAAAGAGATCAAGATTGAAGAGAGAATTTTTTGCACATTTGAGAAGTTAGCATAGACATGTACATAAATAGTAGCAGTAGAGATCAATTGTTTCATGGATTGTAGATGAGTGCATTAAATTCATTAAATCAAAGCTCAACTGCCTTATCGGCCACTACTGAAATTTCTTATGTGAAATGCATTTATCATGCACCTATATTATATGGCAGCACAGTACTAAACGATGCCTTTGATAGAGAGGTCAATGTCCATGGTGAAGCACTGTTATTATTCAAAATCTTGTCGGTTCAAAGCCCTGTCGGTGTGGCAGGTGGGAGCAGCAATTAATTCCCAAATCATGGTAGTTTTACTATCAAATATTAAAAGTATTACCAAATTTTGAATTAGCCTAGATAAATAAAGGGATTAATTTGTTAATTTCAATTAATTAAAATCAAATCCTCTCTAAAATTTATTAAAATCGTATTGTATATCTTTAAATTGGATACAAACCACCCTTTGAAAAGTAAGTGAGATGCTATTATAAATTATTGTATTACTAACACTATATAATTGTCACTCAACTCAATTAAGATATAAAGTTAGAATTTTTTGACATTATTTTTTTACAAAATTTAGGAACCAAAACTTATATAGTATGTTTGTATTTAACCCATATTGTTTGGAAAGTAAAAAAAAAATTATGTTGAGTTTAGAGCAAACGTTTTCTATACCAGATAACAGGTGATGGAATCATGGAAAAATCAAATACATTACTTCTAATGTATTGGTTTGAATCAGTTATTGTTGCTTGTCCTAATCAGCATTACAGGTGCACTAATAAGTGGTATATCAAACCATTAAATATATGATACGTGACTGCTGTGCATATAATTATTTATTATATATCACACCTTCCATGACCAAGTGCATTGATGCACCCTGGTGTGGCGTAATGAAAATTTTATTTCTTTACTTGATTCATTTTAATATAGGGAATTTAGTAAAATTGTCCAAAAATAAATCCAAAATTACAAATGTACCCACCCCTCCACTAACTTTTACAAGCTCAACCCAAACTCTTTTTTTAGACAAAAATGCCCTCATTTAACCCTACCCACTCATCACACGTTTTTTACTTTACCAAAACAGCAATTTTTTTTTACTGTTCTTCATTTCGTTCATCTTTTTTCTATTCCTCCGCCGAATTTTTTTTTTTTTTTTTTGCAGGTAACTTCTTCCTCCGCCGCATCGAGTTCTTCTTCCTCCGCAGCCACGTTCTTCTTCCGCCGCAGCCGGGTTCTTCTTCCGCCGCAGCCGCGTTCTTCTTCCGACGCAACATCTTCTTCTTCCGCAGCAGTCGAGTTCTTCTTCCGCTGCAACCGCGTTCTTCTTCCATCGCAACCGCGTTCTTCTTCCGCCGCAGTCGCGTCTTCTTCTTCCAATGCAACATTCAAGAGACAACCAAATCTTGTAAATATAAATTTCTTCACACATTGTAAATATGAATTATCATCGGATTGTTTGGGAGGAAATTCGTAAATCATCGGGCCACTACGACCCAATAGTTTAGTTTCATCGGGCCACTGAGACCCGATGAAATTAAATCATCGGGCCACTGCAGCCCGATGGTTTTATTTCATCTGGCCACAATGACCCAATGAAATTAAATCATCCACAGTGACCCGATGAAATTGAAATTACTTACATAATTGGCCTGCTTCAGTTTCTATAACTACTTGGATGGATTTTAGAGAAGGTTAGTGATGTGTAACTATTAATATTTATGTTATGTATTTCTAGATATTGGTCTCTAGATTAGGATTTAATTGTTTTTTATGTTACTTGGTTAATCTCATAATTATGTAAGTAATCTATATTTCATAAGCATTATATTTTTTAGTTTATTGATGAATTCCAAATCCTTTTTTATTGTAGGCTAATAATCAATGGGAAGTAAGAAGTTAATTGATTCAATGAAAATTAAGGAAAAAAGATTATTTTCGTGCAAAATTGACCACATATTCTAAATAGGAAAGCATTGGATTGATTAAGAAAAAGTTGACAGAACGACAGCAAGAAAGACTAAAAGGAATGTGCTTTGGGCATTTTTTAGATATCCCTGAAATTGTATTCTCGGGTCAATTTTGTCATCACATATTGTTGTGGGAGTGTCATGTTGAAGATGCTAAAAATGAGATGTGGTTTCTTGTTGGTCAAAATAGAATACGGTTTAGTGCAAACGAGTTTTGTCTAGTGAGCGGTCTACGTTTTGGGGATACAGTCATCTGTACTACAAATACAAAGAAGAATGTGGTTGATAGAATTTGCCGAAAATATTTTAGTGGAGCAAAAAACGTGACTGGACTAAATTTGCAAGCTTTCTTCGAAGATGGAGTCCAGGAAGAAAAGGATAATGATGATGTCAATAAGTTAGCTTTGTTGCTGATCTTAGAGATGACATTGCTGGGAAAGGACTTGAGGACAAATGTTGAATATTGGGCTATAAAGTTAGTGGATAACTTGGATGAATTCAATCGATTCCCATGGAGTTCATTTGTATATTCAAGGACATTCAAATCATTATCGACCTGTTGCAAAGGTAGAGATTAAATCTTTATAGAGCGTGCAAAAAATGATCCGGCCCATACAGTAGAAAAGTACAACTTGTATGGATTTGTGTATGCTTTTCAGGTAATATAGACTGTTTAACATTTTTTACCCCTTTAATTCTTTAAAACTCTTATTGAAAGATCTTTTTTTTATTTGGTAGGCGTTGGCCATTGAGGCAATTCTGCTGTACTCAAAGATGAGTTATGCTATAAGGGTGTCTAGTACAGCGCCACGCATTCTTAATTGGGAAGCCAAAAGCACTCCTGAATTTGAGACTTTGAGAAAAGATATTTTCAGAAAGTGATCGGTATGAATTAAATTAACACGGTAATCTTAGGTATGTAAAATTCATTTTAACTTGACCTTGTATGTGTTTTTTTTTACTTGGTTAGATTACCACGTTTCAAACTCTAAAACCCACGGATGAAGAATTGCATTTACCTTATGTGATGGGGTTGGACAAGGGTAGCATCTCAAATGCCCCACAATTTGAGGCATATGATAAGTGTGCCACAAATAATGAGAAGGATGAGATTGATGATGATGAAGATGATGAGTATTCTGATAAGGAAGAGATTGATGATATTGATCATGGTGAGCAACGACAATCGAAAGTTAAGAAATGCACTTACAAAGCTAAAATACAAGAAGAGCGGTCTATCAAAGTAGCTCGGTATGTATCCAATATTGTCCTTTAATAGCATTATTCAGTGAATAATATGTAAATGTTATCATAACTTCCTAATACATTATTTCAGGACTCACAATATCTTCGTACAAAATTAGATGGTTTACATACATAAGTAATGTCTGTAAAGACTTCTGTTACCGCACTTAATAACAAAGTTGACAAAGGGTTTGCAACTTTGCAAACTAAATTGGAAGAGATGAGTAGAAGAGTTGACAAACTGATAGAAGTTGTTTGCAAGAAAGCTAACAGTAACGAACAAGTTTAAACTGATTATAAGGTGCTTCATATATATATATATATATATATATATATATATATATATATATATATATATATATTTAATCATGTCCATATTTGTTATTTCTTTATTTTATATTCTATTAACTGTGTATTTTTGTATTCACTGCAGGTTGATGGTAACGAAGTGGGAAAGGAAAAGGAAAATGAAAATGATGGCAACGAAGTGGGAGAGGAAAAGGAAAATGATGACTTCTTTGACACAACTGAGAATGTAAACGATACATGTGATGTCAAAAATAAAAAGAAGGATGAGGAAAAGGCACCTAATGAATGCCTAGAGCTTGCTATTTATTCTCCCTTGCCGAACATTGTCAGTACCACAAGTAATCAGAGTGTCGTTGCTCTTGAGAAGAAAGTAGTCGGAGTAAGATATAGTGGTAGGAGGCGTAAATGTTCTACATACGTATGTAGCCCTTACGTGAACCCAACTAGACCGAAAAAGCAAAATATACGGAATGTGAATCCTATTGAGTTTGACCCTTTAAAACCGATTCACTCGGAAGTTGAGTCTGAGTACGAGACTTTCAAAAAGAATAAAAAAGCAAGGTAAGCATACATAATTTCAGTTCATTACATATTTTCTTACTACGTTAATCGTCGTGATGTTTTATGTTATTTACTCTAAATATTATACCGTATATGCAGGTGCTACATTGGGCAAGAAATTTATGCGAGTCCAGATTTTTTTCAGAACGTTTGATAGCGATTCCGAGTGGTTGGAAGGCTGGGTAAGTCAATAAATTGTAATTCTATTGTTAATTACATTGTAATGTTATTAATTCCATTGTTTTTGATGAATTAAGATTGCAATCAATCCATTAATGTTTTTTGTTTTTTTTATTTTACCAAAAAAACAGCACATTGAGGCTTACATGGCAATTTTATGGAGGCGCCAACTTTCACATCCAACAATATTTTCGCGCAATTACAACTTCATTGATCCATCCTTCTTTGTAAGTTGTAATGTAAATCAAAATTATTTAAATGTTTTCCATGTCATTACTACAAATACTGATATTTTTAATTTTTGTAGACAACCCTTCAAAACTTATGGAAAAAACTTCATGCCGACCCAGATGAAACCATATCAAAGAAGGTCTACGATCCACTTGCAATCAAGTGGGAGGATTATTACATTTCATATGTTCGCGGAGAACGACCTGAAGGGTCTCGACCATGGTGGGAGATTGACAATGTAAGTATAATCATGCAGTTATTTTGACAGTGCAATGTATATATAACTTAAATGATAATTATATGTGTTTAATGTAGTTATTGATGCCTGTCAACATCAATAGTTATCATTGGGTCTTAGCGGCAGTTAATCTTGTGGAAAGAAAAATACGAGTGTACGATTCATTGTGTCAGGACACTGATCCATCTTTTCGGGAGCAATATATCTCCTCACTTGCACATTTTTTGCCCCCACGTATGTGCAACGGAGGCTATTATGAAAAGAAGCGGAGAAAAGTACAACTGACTTCATTTGCTTGCAAAAGACTAGGTCCTGATACTGTTCCACAACAACGCGGGGCGTAAGTAATATTGGACTCTATCTTTTTATACTGATTGTTATTTTATATTGGAAAATAATTAACGGTGTTGTTATATTGATTTTATTGTAGTAGTCATTGTGGTGCATTTGTATTTATGTATGCTAAATACATCGTTGCATATAGACAGAAGTTTGATTTTAGGGTTAATTGCACTAACATCCCCTGTTGAATAGCGTTATTGCACTCGCTGGCAAGTTTTCCATTTATTGCACAAACATCCCCTCAATTTTGTTGACCGACGCGTTGACCGATAGTAAAGTTATCGATAAAATTATGTGATAAGGGCAAAGTGGTCTTTTGGCTTGTTAAAAGTGTTTATCTGGATGACAAGACCGTTGTTATGATAGATCACATTTTTTAAGAGTAAATAATATTAAAATATTAAGATTGCATTTAATGCAATCAAATCAAATTCAGAGAGTTGGTAGTGAAATGGCGGTTCATCTCACATAGTTTATCGCGCGAAGGACAAGTGTTATCAACAGACTTTCATTTTCTCTGAACTTGAAGAAAGAGAAGACTTTCATTTTCATCTTCCATTTGTTTCTCACGCAAAAAACTGAGTTTTCTCTAAACTCCAAGAAAAAAACCTATTCGTCTTCCATTTTTGAGTTTTCTGTCAACTTGGAGACTGAAAAGGGACGTTGTTTTGCTCAGTTTTTTTGTGAAAGAGTAATCGAACCAACAACTATAGAGGATTCGAACCACTTTGAAAAGGTGCGACTTTTTCTTTGAAATTTTTGTTTTAGTTTTTGTAAAAAATTGCTTGTGATGGTTGGGTTGTTATAATGGATGGATTAGAGGCTATTTTCTTTAGATTTATGTTATAGTTGTTGGATTATTGAATCTTTTCTTCAATTTCAGTGTGTGAAGAAAAGAATTTTATATGTTTATTTTTCGATTGTTTCTGGGTTTTGTTTGTGCTTGTGCGAATCCTTGGAACAGTTGGATTATTTTGTGTTGGTTGAAAAAAAGAGTCCTATTTTGATAGAACAAAACAGTGTTTGTAATCTGGATGTTGAAACTTGGATTTGATAACTGCTTTCTGTGTGTGGTGGTGTTTGTAATCTGATGGTGACAGTGGTAGTGTTTGTAAAGTGTATTTGTTGACAGTAAACTTGTATGTTCAAACTTGGATTTGTTGAAAGTAATATGATGTATAGTTTCATTAATGATGTAATGGATTTAATTTCTTAATAAATATACTTAATATGTATTATGTTACTGATTTGCAGGTATAAAAGAAATGGCACCATTGCACTTCTTTGTCAAGTTTCTGGGTTCAACTTTTCAGTTTACGATTGTCAATCCAGAAAAGTATACGTTGTATGCACTTTGCTGTAATGTATACATGCTGCAGTGTAGCACATTTCCAGAACCATCAGAGAAGTTTAAAGTAGAGATTAATTTGCCGTGGACTGGGCGATACGTGGTGGTGGAAGATGACATCCATCTTCAACAGATTCTGGACATGTTGACTGCGAGAAAGTTTGACAAAGTCGTAGTGGAGATTGACTTATTACCACTAGCCATGGAGCCTTCATTTCAACCTGATGATGCATCATCTTCGTACCAAAGAACTCCAGGCCAGAACACTATGCCTGAAGTTGTTGAAATATCAGATGATGAGATGAGTGAGGACAATAGAAGTCACTGTGTTGAAGATACAGATAGTCAGGAAGATGAAGACTACAATCCAATTTCTAGTGGATCGATCAGTGAAGAAGCAGACTACAGCGACTCAAATGAAGGAGAATCTGTAGATCATTCTGACGAAGAGGAAGCTGAAGATGAACTGCCATCTAATTCAGACATTGGTGTTGAGGATGAAGTCCTTGAGGATACCGAGTTAGACGAAGATCAAATGTCAGATGCTGCCTCTTTTGAATTTGATAATGAGTTCATGGCTGATGGTGCTGCTGATGAGGAATCTGATAGTAAACACAGGCCATCAAAACAAATGAGAGGAGTGCCCTTTAGGGTAGGTCGAAATGAACAAATAAAATTAGAGGTTGGTCAGTTATTCCAGAACTTGTAGCACTTTAGGCAAGTAATCCGAGACTTTGCTGTACAAGACGGTTTTCAATTGAGAAGAGTTAAGAATGAGAGGGATAGGTATACAGCCGAATGTGCGTATGAGGGATGTGGGTGGAGGATTCATGCGAGTCCAATTGATGACAGAAAAACATTCATGATCAAGACACTACAACCTGAACATAGCTGCCTAAAATTACACAAAAATCAGGAGGCCACTGCTGTTTGGGTAGCAAGTAGGTTCAAGGAGTTAATAGAATCAAACCCGGACATAGAAGTGAAATTCTTAGGCAACGAGATTCATCGCATATACGGTCTTACACTTCCTGTGTGGACATTGTATAGGGCGAAACACAGAGTCCTGGACAAGACAGATGTTGTGAACTGTAAGTCATATAGCATGTTGTACAAATATGGCAGGATAATAATGGAGAAGAACCCTGGTTCCTTGGTGAAGGTCAAGACAGTGACACCAGTTCCCGACGGTCCTACGATGTTCCTCAGGCTATTTGTAAGCTTCAAGGCACAGAAGGAGGGATTTCTAAATGGTTGCAGGCCATTGTTAGGGCTCGACGCATGTCATTTGAAAGGCAAATTCCCAGGAGTGTTAATGTCAGCTATCGGGATCGATGCAAACAATGGGGTGTTTCCAGTGGCATGGTGTGTAGCTGAAGGGGAATCAAAACAGAGTTGGGGCTGGTTCTTAGAACTCCTGCATTTGCACTTAGGGCTAAATGAGTCCAGGAGATTGACGTTTATATCAGATAGACAAAAAGGGGTACTGGATGCGGTTGAGCTCTTCTGGCCAAGATCGACAAATCATTTTTGTGTTCGACACATCATTGCAAACATGCAATCAAAATGGAAAGGACAGTTGAATGGAATATACGTGTGGGATGCAGCCAACAAGAGCAACAAAGCAGATTTTTTAGAAGAAATTGAGAAATTGAAGACTGTGTGTGTGGATGCCTATAACTATGTCATGAGAATCCCTCTTCACTCCTGGTGTGTGCATGCATTTGACACCAATGTGAAATCAGCTCACACTACAAATAACATAACAGAAAGCTTCAATGGGTGGGTTGACGAATTAAGGGCTCTTCCTGCGTTGCACCTGATGGAAGCTATAAGGCGTAAGTTGATGAAGAGGTCTCACAACAGGCTGGTCAGAGCAAAGCAATGGCCTAGTTCGATACCTCCAAAAATTAAAAAAAAAATTGCCAAAAGGCAGGATGAAGGAAGATTTGTGACAGTTTTGTGCTCTACAGAAACACTGTTTGAAGTGAAGGAAGGGTCAAAATTTTATGTTGTTGACTTAGAAAAACAGTCATGTGATTGTGGATTGTGGGAGGTGACTGGAATACCTTGCAAACATGCAATGGCCGTGATAACTACAAAACGCTTGAACAGCCACGACTACGTTCATAAATACCTCACAAAAGAGTATTACTTGAAGACTTACTCTCATGCCATAACCCCTATCCCAGACCAGTCCCTGTGGCCTGATGATGATAATCCCAGTATTGTGCTGCCACCAGAGAAGAAGCGGATGCCTGGAAGGCCAAAGAAAAATAGAAAGAGGGGGACTGATGAAGGACCGAAGCATAAGAAGAGTGCTGTTGTACGGTGCAAGGGCTGTGGGGAATTTGGCCACAATATTAGGACTTGTGAAGGTAGAGTAGGTAGTACATCAACAAAAACTGTCAAGGTATGTACAATTTATAATATACAAGTAACAAAAACATATTGTGCAGTTTTTAATTACTTAATGATTCTGTCTTGTATGCAGGGTCAAAGAAGACAAAAAATTGGGGTTGCTGGCAGCTCAAAATCAGCTCTCAACCGAAACAAAATTGTAATATATTTTTTGTTTTATTGTTTTTGATAATTATAATATAGTCTAACTTGCAATCCATTTTTTTTTTAAAGATTGTCACAGGAAGTTCCACCAACAATATAGCAGTTGGAGGCTCATCAAATGTTGTTATGGGTCCAAGTTCCCAACAAGTTAGCCAAACTGCACCCTTGCATGCCAGTCAGCCTGCTTCCCAATCAGAGCAAGTTACAAGAACTTCAATTAATCGAGGTATTACTCACTGTTTATACCTTACAAGTATGTTTCCAGTCCTAATGTTTAGTAAATACTGAATTTTTTATTATTTCTTGCAATAGGGAATGTGCCTGGGTTGGATGTTGACTGGAATGGACCGTTCTAAGCCGATTGACTTTAGTACTAAACTGAACTTTATTTAAAGTATTTTATTTGTATGTTGTCGTTTTAGTTTTACATTTGAACATTGGTTTGTCCATATTTTGCTTACTTTGCATGATTGGGTGGGTTAGATCTGACTGCTTTAAGTATTTGTGGTTGGTTTGAAGCAGTTTTTGTGGTTACAGGGAAGGAAGATTACTCTGTTTTTGTGTTTCGAAGGGTAGTTTTGGTACAAAGGGTACTTGTATCTCTTTGGGTGGTACAATTGGTAGTTAAACATACAGATAATAGGGCCACACTGTTTTTATTGATGGGGAAAGAGTTTTTGGGATTTTTGTTCATACAGCATTGGGTACATATGGGTACCAAAGGTTTCATGCTTTTGATTACTAAAATGTATGCTGATAATTGTACAAGGCCGGTAAAAAATATTATGTAAGGCTTTGTACATGTGCAGCATATCATGTTACATATTAATACATAATATTTATGCTCATGAGTTTTTACCAATGTATGCAATTTTATTTGCTAGATAGAATAAGTATTACACTAGACATTGTCACAGCAAACACAAAAAAAAAGGTGAAAACTAAATTCAGAATTTGTAATTGTTTCACATTGTTGTTGCTGTCCTGAATCTTTTGATTTTGCTTTTCTATTTTTTCCAAGCACGTAATAACCAATTTCATGTCTTCAGTCAATGTTGTTAGAGCATGATTTATCTCTCCTTTAACACCTGACTTGTGCAATGCATTTTGAACTTCATCAGCTTCCATTGTTGTAAATTCATCTTCATCGGGACACCAAAATGAGTAATAATTGCATTTCCCTTTCTCACAGAAAAAATATAACTTGGATGGATTTGTTTTTTATTCTGAAATTCTAACACCAGCCTTTTTACCACATTTACACTGTCTGTTCTTGAATTTTATCAACTTACCATTAACTTCACTGCTATTGACTGAAGATTCCATGTCTGCATACAATAATATAAAAAAAAAATTAATTTGCAAGACAAAAAATTGAATAAATGGAGACAATACAAATTTGTAAGAAAAAAATTTTACAGTATTGTGAAGGAAAAATGTGAAGAGATGAAAAATTGTGAAGAGATGAAACTAGCAAATGAACAGATGAAAAATTGTGAAGAGATGAAACTAGCAAATGAAAGAAATTTTATTTCCTGAAAAAAATTTGCCCATATATATACAGCCAATTCATCAGGTGACCGTTGCAACTTCAACGGTCTAACAAATTTCAATGGTCAAGATTTCAAATTTTAATCCAATGGTCAATATTCAAAATTTTTATAATGGTATTTTTCAAAATAAATGAGGTCATTTTTGTTAACATAAAGAAGTGATAAGTTAACTTTATACGACAATGAGCCTATCAATCCACTTATCAACCTTTTTTTAAGCACTTATCAGTCAGAGTAAGGGTATTTTGGTCATTGTACTTTTAAACGCCGGTCAACGCGTCGGTCAACAAAATTGAGGGGATGTTTGTGCAATAAATGGAAAACTTGCCAGCGAGTGCAATAACGCTATTCAACAGGGGATGTTAGTGCAATTAACCCTTGATTTTAAAGCGAACCAAATAAAAGCTCTTAGGAGGAAAATGTCAATTAAAATATTCGCAAACTCTACACCATTAGACGATGATGAAACATAATATTGACATGTACTATTTATTGAATTATTCTTTATGTGAATAATATTTTCTATAATATCGGGTCTCCTGGAAAATGTAAGCACATATGGCCTGTAAACCTGCAATGTCAGCCTTATGCTCAATCATGTCAATTTTCAATAAGATATGTGAATAAATATTTTCTATAATATCGGGTTGTTAGCACCATTTCCTACCGGTTCCCCAGTTAGTGAATATAATATAAAGCTGTCATTAAATACAACAAAACGGAAAATGATTAAAAGAGATTGAAGTGAATGATTAAAACATTATCCTCTGAAAAGTGATTAAAACAAAACGGAAAATGATTATAACATTATCCTCTGAAAAGTGAATAGAAGAACTACATAAATGTCAACAATTTATCAAAGACACTGAAGTCCATCTCCTGCAATGATTAAAAGAAAAATGCAATTAGATATAACAAAACGGAAAATGATATCTTACATAAAACATCAAAGCTACATATGATTAACAATACCTTATAGTAAATTATCATCATGTCGCTGGTTCAAATACTTTAGGATTCTTGCATGTTTGACTGTTATAACCGTGGCGCCAACAATTTCTACACCTTCTGTATACAGTCTCTTCTCCAATAGAAGGTATACATTGTTTCCTCGGTCGACCTGGTGGACGACAGGCAACAGGTGGCAGAACAATTGTATTTGCAACCTCAGCAGGGACCAACCAGTCAGCTTGATGGCCTACTGGATGAATCTCACCACTGTATGCTGAAAGCAGATAAGCAGTCGAGTAATATGGTAAGGTGAATGTTGTATAATGTAATCCTCGATGTTTTATGGCAGCTAAAGCATGTGCACATGGAATCTGATCAAGATCGAATTTTCTACAACTGCATGTATGATTTTCTAAATCAACTATTCCATTCTGTTTTCCATCGTACACCTCAAACTGATACAATGTAATTGGGGACACCTTCATATGTTCCGCAGATTCATCACTAACCCCAATAAGTGCCTCAACCATTTCTGTTAACTGTGTATCATAAAAAGCTGTCACTGTACGTCGATCATGAAACCAACGTTACATCATATCTCGAATACGGTCAATCATAGTAACAATGGGTAACTCTTGAAAATCTTTCACTGCATTATTCATTGACTCAGCAATATTAGTTGTCATAGTGTTGTACCTTTTTCTCGGACAAAAGGCTCGCGACCATCGCTCTTCTCCAACATCAACAGCATAATTATGAGCTCCAACACTAATGTTCGACAACTGTAGCATGTAAAATGAGTGATCATTAACTCGATAGGCCTTAGCTGCCTTCCTAAATGGTATGGAAAGATCTTTGTTCTTGTAAATAGAAACCATGTTTCGTTCTAAATGCATGAAACAAGCACCGTGGAATGCATTTGGAAAAACCGTTGCAATCGCTTTGACAATATTGTTTTTCCTATCAAATACAAAAACAAGGTTTTCAACCTCTCCAATGATATCATGCAAACAAGATAAAAATCAGTTCCCTACATCATCATTCTCGGAATCCGTAACACCAAATGCCAATGGGAATATTTGGTCGTTCCCGTCCTGACATACAGCCACAAACAAGATGCTACCATATGAACCCTTTAAAAATGTGGCATCAATTGCAATAACTGGTCTAATGGCAGCATTAAAACCATCTATGCACGCTTTCATGGAAAAGAATATATACATTAACCTATTTTCATCATCAGTCTTAATATTCGTCATTGTCCCTGTGTTTGTTTCCTCTAACATGTGACAATAATAAGGTAACATACTAAAAGAAACTTCAGCTGATTCATGTACTTTTTCCATAGCAATATGTTTAACCCGATATCCTTTGTGGTAATTTAATGTAATGCTCAATTCTTTTTTGGATATCTCTTATGATTTGCTTTGGTATGTAGATACGACCATCACGAAATTTCTCCTTGATATGCTATCCAATAAATTATGCACTAGCCTTTCTATTCCATGAAAACCTTTTCTCTATTGAGCAACTGTGTTTGTGGTCAAATCTTGTAATCTGAAAAAAATAAGTGTTTGCAACCTTGAATGCATGTAGCTGCCATTTGCATTCTCCAACAGCACAACGTACCTCAAAACGTGAAATATCCGACTTCCACACTTTCAAATTGAAACAATTTGCAGCAGCATATCTTCTTAATTGGGAATGCAACTTTTTTTTTACTGTCAAAGACTTCCCCATTTGCAATCAGAATCGGCATAGGTCTCGAAGCTACTTCAACTTCATCATTGAACACATTACAGACGTGGCTCGAACCAACTGTTCATTACTGTTTCGAACACCCTGAACATCTTCTGACTTGTCACTTTCTCTGCCTTCGTTACTAAAATCATCAACAAATTGAACTTCATCATGAACCGTAACATCATTGAAATTTGGTTTGTAGCCCTCCTGAATATAATTACTTCCCTTCGATGAAGGAAACTGAAAATTGATAGAATGGTGTTGTTGATTAGATGACTCTGGAAAACATTTATACTTCAATTGTGGGCCACTATGATCAATCTCAAACACGGTTATACAAACTAAAGAGTCAACATTCTTTTGACGTAATAATATTACAACATCATCATCATCACTTATCTCTACAGGCATGCTTGGGCGAATGGTATGAGCAACCGTCTTTATAATAACTCGAAAATTATCTTTGTCAATCCCAGTGACATCATACACTTTATCCAATAGTTGAGCAAAAGTTGCATCTCTTGGAAATAACACTAATTTTGATCGCTTGCCATCATACCAATAAACCCCTTGTTCACATACCCAATGTCCATCCCAGTTAATTATCAATTGTACATCATCCATGATCATTCCTGCATAAAAAAAAATATAAATTAAATTAAACTTTGCATCATGCTAACCCGGTGGTAACAATCTCGGGGAGACATAGCCCGATAGTATCGAAATGTCGGGTAGGGCCAGCCCGATACTATCAAACTGTCGGGTAGGGCCGGCCCCAACACTATCAAAATGTTGGGTAAGGCCGGCCCCTAAGCAATGAAATTTTACCGGGCCGTCCTGATACATTTTTCATCGGGCCGGCCCGATGAAAAAAAAAACAATTGATAAATCTGTTCTTCATTTCTTTTGATGGATGATTGACAAATGTGAAATGCCTAAAATTGATTGAAAACCCAGAAAGATGTGCATTGACTAATAATTATAACCACTTATAGTAAAAATAAAAGTTTCACACTAACCTTGGAATTTTTCAATGTTGGGACTTTGTGAGATGGTTTGAATGATTTTGCAAAGGTCGGAGTTTAGGAAGATGAGAAACAGATATTTTCTTGGCTTAGATTTGGTAAGAGATCTATGGAGAAGAGAAGAGAGCAAAAATAACAAAATGTGAAGAAGAAAAACAATGAAAGAACAAGTGAAGAAGAACCGGGTGAGGAAGAAGAAGAAGACAGTGAAAAAAAATATTGTGTGGGTAGGGTTAAAGTAAGGGCAATTTTATCCAATAAAAATATTTGGGTAGAGCTTGTAAAAGTTAGTGAAGGGTGAGTATATTTACAATTTTGAATTTATTTTTGGACAATTTTACTAAATTCCCTTTAATATATCGAGCTTTAGGCCACCAAATAATGATATGGGCCGATTAAATTATTGACAAGTCTGAGTGGCCTAGGCCTCAAGGACAAATGGTAGAAGATTTTAAAATGTC
This sequence comes from Xanthoceras sorbifolium, assembly GCA_003430845.1. Taxonomy (NCBI): domain Eukaryota; kingdom Viridiplantae; phylum Streptophyta; class Magnoliopsida; order Sapindales; family Sapindaceae; genus Xanthoceras; species Xanthoceras sorbifolium. Next base: position 7,942,726 of record CM010621.1, on the reverse strand, counting down.
TAGAAATAGGAGTAGATGATCCATAGAAAGTTCTAATAAAAATGAAGACTAAACTTCGGTTTATGGTAAAAGCAAAGAAGTCTGGTTTGGTTTTGGCATTACATTTCTAGTTTAACTAATTTTAAGAAGAAATCAGTGTAATAAAACAGTAATTCGACTAAGACAATCTGATTTGATATCAGTTTTAGAATAATCCATCCCCATGCATGAAAACTATCGAGTTAGATAACAAATTTTAAAAAAAATATTAAGCCATTATAACGAAGTCGTGCATATAATGATTGATCTCAGCAAATTTCAACAATCGACTGTCCCATTTAATATCAACTTTAAAAAAAAAAGCTTATAACATTTTTATTTCTTTTTGGCATAATTGAAAGAATGTAATAGATATATCTCTTCAAGTGGTTTTAGGCACTTTCTAGCGAACATTTTTACCCAAAAAGCTTTCTTTTTACAAAATCACTCTAAATGCACCACAAGCTTTCAATTCTCACAATGTAATTAATCTGGTTTAGGACAAAACAAAAAGGAAGCCATCGTACTTTGGAATTTAAAATGATCTCTAGAAAAGAAGTAAATGATTTTTTTGGCAAAAGGCTACTTGTTTGTTTGCAATAAGCACTTTTGTGTTACAAGTAAAAATAATAATAAATAAGCACTTTGGTGTTTGAATTCCAAGAGCTCTTTAAGCTCCCTACATATCAATCAAAGTTAGGTGAGCAATAGCTTCAAAACACAAGATGGGTTAACTCAGGTCCCACACCCACATCAGCAGAAACCATATTTTGACTTTTCTAACTGTGTCATCTTCATCAGATGGTGATTATCATGATGATGATGATCATCAGAATGATATATCTCACCATACAAAACCAAACAATTAAAAAATTAAGAGAAAATGAAAGCACCCCTTCAACGGCTACCTATTATTTCCTCTCCTGAAGCTTAAAGAAGAAAATCAAAATGCAAGGAGAGGTTGCAGTTTCCATTTCCTTATCAAGGCAAACACATACACACCCACCACTACTCTTCCAAAGGTAAGTAAAGCAACACCCAACTTTACTTCATATTTGCCTTTTCTTTTTCTTCAAGTACATCTCTCTCCCTATAGCATAGATTCGTGGTGGTTGGAAAATGTGGTTAAGTACCCTCTAACCTCACTTGCTCTCTACGTACTCCAGAGAGATTCTGATACTACCCCAATTTCAATTTTGCACCTACTTATAATCTTTTCCATTTTCTTCATGTATTGTTTGTGCATGACATAAGAAAGTAACTCACTACAGATTTGGATAAAATTGATGTTATAGTTTGATCTCTGTCAAGAGCCTGTGATTTGGTCCTTTCTCCTACTTCTGGTGATGTTATTGAACTTCTCTATCCAATTGTATGTTTCATGTAATATAATCTGCCACTGCAATCACTAAACAGCAGTAAAAAAAAAGGAGCCATTATGCCTTTCGGGTTGCTTTCAGCGTGGAACAAGCGCAGACGAACCAAGTCCCAAGATCACACAGACCCTTGTATGTTCTTTATCTTCATCTTCCTGGTTTTCTTATCATAGCTCAGAAATATATCAATCAAACCATATAAGACTGAACCTATTTTGTGGAAGTGAGTTTCCACGGTTTTAACATCTATTTACCTACCTTTCAGGGCTTTACAGACCGGCAGAGTATTGGAAAGTTGAAGATCAAACACCCCAACGCCCAAAAAGACACAATCGTGGATCATCTGTTTTTACACTCAAGGAAATGGAAGAGGCAACATGCTCCTTCAGTGATGATAATTTTCTTGGAAAAGGAGGATTTGGCCGGGTTTACAGGGGCACACTGCGGTCAGGAGAGGTAGTCTAACTTTCACCATATTGAAATGTCATAAAAATGTTTATTTCCACAATCTAGTAGTACTCCTTCAATGAATTCATCCATACCGGTTGTGCAATCTTGAACAACTTGCTCATATTGAATAATTACCATTAAATTCACTCGCCAGATGCATATATAAGGACAGTAAGTTAAAAAGAGTTGTTGACGCAAAAACTTGTTTCTTTTTCGGACCTTGAAGGTTGTTGCAATTAAGAAAATGGAAATGCCACCATTTAAAGAAGCTGAAGGGGAGCACGAGTTCCGTGTAGAAGTTGATATCTTAAGCAGACTTGACCATCCAAATCTGGTTTCCTTGATTGGCTATTGCGCTGATGGGAAGCACCGATTTCTAGTATATGAGTACATGCAAAGAGGGAACCTTCAAGATCACTTAAATGGTTGGTTTTGCAGACAAAATTCATTTTTCATGACATCTTCCTCGTGCTAAATATCTAATAATCTGCAACTCAATGCCAGGAATTGGAGAAGCAAAAATGGATTGGACTTCAAGGCTCAAAGTAGCACTTGGAGCAGCAAAGGGACTTGCTTATCTCCATTCAAGTTTTGCTGTTGGGATTCCAATTGTGCATAGAGATTTCAAATCTACCAATGTTCTTCTAAGTGCCAACTTTGAAGCTAAGGTAACTAGTTGAGGGACATTTCATGATATATTATGAATCATGGTAACATTGATACAACAAGCCATGAAAGTTCTAAAACTCAAATTGCTAGTTTCTGTAGATATCTGATTTTGGGCTGGCCAAGTTGATGCCTGAAGGTCAGGAGACTTACGTGACTGCAAGAGTTCTGGGCACATTTGGCTATTTCGATCCCGAGTATACATCGGTATGTACTTTTGTTTCAGAAGGATTAGCTTCCTATTACTTAATATATGATACCATTCAACTAATTTCTATCAGAGTTTCCAGTCCATACGGGTCTCAACTTCTCAATGCTCAGCTTCAAAAAATAAAAAAGAAAGATATAACTAATGAACAAATTCATTATAGCATCTATTATCTACCTGTGATGAATATACCTCTAAACTCATGTTAGCATCCATGATGGCAGTTAGGCAGGTCAGACATAAGCGTAGAGGTTGTTTGGTAGGTAAAATATACTTAGTTATGGAAGTATGACCTGACTGAGTTTAAAATATTAGTATTACTACAATACAATAAATTTGGTATTTTCAAGTTCTTATACACCAATGCTGATTTGGACTTCTATCCATATATATTCCAGTTCACCAAAAGTACACAGCACATTAATACAACTTGGCTAGGGTTATAACCTTAATAATTCTTGTTGACCAAATCATAGAGATCTTGCCAGTTTGCTACTATTAATAGTCTTATATGTACTCCAAATGAAGCTGGAAAAATATAAGACTTCATGAATCTGATGTGCCCTAAATACAAGGAATTGACCCTCAGCAACCAGATGCATGTCACTGAAGTGAACAAAGAGATTATCTTGTTAACATTTAGAACTACTAGAAAACATAGTGTTTTATTTTATTTCTAGTCCACTTGAAACAGTTATCTCAAAAAGTTTTGAATTCAGTACTCATCATTTCAAACCAAAAATAGTATAACAATCTATTGAGATAATGTAGTTTGGGTTCCATTTAAAAACAAATGTAATCACTATATAACTTTTAAGTTGAACTTATGTTTCTACTGTAAAGTAATATGACGTACTAAAAGGCCAAACCTTGAATAAGTATTTTATCCATTTAGCCTGTGACAGTACAACTAAATAAAATTATCGGAAGAAGACTGGTCTTAGATGTTAGCATTTTAAAGTAAAGCTAGACTGCCCAAATAATGTGGGCATGTGGCATATGAGTTATGACTAACACATCATCTCATAATTAATTTGGTTTTTACAACTCATATGCCACATCATTTGGGTATGAATTTGAGTAAAATAATTTGGACAGTTTAGCATTATTCTAGCTTTTTAATACTAAATTTTATCAGCAAGCAAGTCTGAGTATTGAATTTCTCTCTCTTGGCAACAGACAGGGAAGCTCACTTTACAAAGTGATGTTTATGCATTTGGAGTGGTACTTCTAGAACTTTTGACTGGACGCAGAGCTGTTGACCTAACCCTGGGGCCAAATGATCAAAACCTTGTATTACAGGTAGGATAAAAAATTGTCAATCCTACATTGTAGTTTCAAATATCAAGTACATGAGAATTTTAGCTGTGTAAAATAACTGGAATAGTAAAAGTGTAGTTCTTATTGTATCAGGTGAGGCACATATTGAATGATCGGAAGAAGTTGCGTAAGGTGATAGACCCAGAGCTTGGTCGAAGTTCATACACCATGGAATCTATAGGCATGTTTGCTAACCTGGCATCACGCTGTGTCCGTACTGAGAGTAGTGAGAGGCCATCAATGGCAGAATGTGTAAAGGAACTCCAGCTAATTATCTATACAAATGCAAAAGGTTTGAGCATGCCTATGCATGCACTCAGAATGGTCTGATAAACCAATATGTTTTATCAGCGGAGTGAAACTGTTTTATCTAATAAATATCCTTTATTTCTGTCATTGGATTCTTAACTTTGTAAGCTGAGGGGCCTATGAACCTAAAAGTATCACATGAAATAATTTGATAAAAGACCGAAAAAAGAAGAATGCGCTTCACTTTTTATAAGTTAGGACACAAGAAAATCAAGTAGGATAAAAATGAGGGCAGTTTTATGGTATAACAAAAGGAGAACTTAGTAAAGTTAACAGATAATAAATGAAGATCTTAGATCAGAAGGGAACATTTTCTTGTATGTTTGGTTGTGTCTAGCATCACAATCGTTTTCACATAATTCACATTATATACGGTTCAAAGAACAGGGATATGTATTCTGTACTCAAATAAACCTATAGTGTAGTCAGTATTCTTTGAAGGAAATTACACCATTAACTTTACAGGCTCAACAAAATAAATATTTTCCTTTTTCTTCTGACTTCATAGTATGTATACAATATATATCTCATGTATCAAAACTGAAGAGAAAACAAATAGTAATAATCTAAAAGACGATGAAATTACCTTGTAACAAAACAGGTTTCTAGCATAAACATGATACGTACAAACAAGGAGACACTGGAACATCTGACAGGCTTCCAGACAGAAATCAACCCAATTAGAAATTCATCACAACCCATTTGGTCTACATCCTGGTCAAGCAGAATCCAAATCTGAAATAAGACAAAACAGAATGACAGACGTTAACAGAGAGCATAAAGAATATAGAAGCTCCAGAGATGAGGGGGAGAGAGAATTGTGTTGTATTATTTTCTGCCAAGATACATGAATTTATAGTGCTAGGCCTTGAAAGAAAAGGAAATAGAATAATTGCTCAATCAATATCCTGGCTAATTACATCAATTTATGGTTGACTGACATCATAATTGTAGTTGATTGACAACTGGATTTAACTGCTCCCTCAAGCTGGAGCATAAATACTTTCAATGCCCACCTTCGAACAAAGATAGTGAAAAATTTAAATAGTAATAAAACATAACAAAATAAAAATGGAAACATATAATAGTTCCTTCCGAGATTCTGTAAAATCCCCCTCAAACTCAAGATGGAAAAATGAAGCAATTTGAGATTGGAGAGTTCCGATGACTATAGTGAGTCCTTCAAGAGGTTGACGAACCGACTTGATAAAGGCGCCAACTAAATGATTTTGACAGAGATGCCAACAAAACGGCGTGACAGAGTGCTGAAGAATGGCTTGACAGAGTTGACAAGATTTGATCGAGTGCCGATGAAACGGCTTGACAGAGTTGACAAGGGTGGCCGGCGAAAGGGTTTGACGGAGTGGCCGACAAAAGGGCTTGGGGGTTGGCTAACGAAAGGGCTTGACAGGGTGGCCGACGAAAGGGCGAAAGGGCTTGACGGGGTGGTCGACGAAAGGGCTTGACGGAGTTGCCGACGAAAAGGCTTGACGGAGTTGCCGACGAAAGGGCTTGACGGGGTGGGCCGAAGAAAGGGCTTGACGGGGTGGCCGACAAAAGGGCTTGGACAGAGTGGCCAACGAAACGGCTTGATAGAGGTTTTTATTTTTTTTTATTTTTTATTTTTTTTGTATGGAAAACGGAACTTAATTTTTATGAATAGAGAAGGGAATTTTTTTTCTTAGGCTGTCGCTTGAGAAGGGAATTGGGTCACAAGGAGCCCTTATATATCTTGATCGGTCAAATTCAGAGAGAAAATAAGAATGTTTTTGTGCTCTCTCTAATCAATGACAATAAACCAAAAACCTCTTCAATGGCGAACCCAAAACCAGACCCAAAAAGGCCATCAAACATATAGGCGGTGCGTAGCAAGTCGTCAATGAGGAAAAGAGTCACCCGAGGAAAAAGAGTCACCAGAGGAAAAAGAGGGTCACCGGAATCCTGGACCCTTTATAGGCATTGCAGCTGTCTACCACTACAGACGGCGGCACACAAGAGATATTTTTGAAGATTTGTTTTTATGAGAAGGATTTTTGCTTTGATACTATGTTAACAGAGAGCATAAAGAACATAGAAGATAAAGAGATGGGAGGGAGAGAAAATTGTGTTGTATTATTATTCAGCCAAGGTACAAGAATTTATAGTACTAGGCCTAGAAAAAAAAAGGAAATAGAATAATTACTCAATGACCTAGCTAATTATATCAATTTATGGGCGATTGACAGCTAAATTTAACAAAAGATATTTTAGAAAAGAGCAAAAGGTCAATCAAGAAACCAAAGAAAATAAGAAACAGAAAATTTAGTCTACAATTTGGATAATGCCCAACAGTGATTCACAAAGTGTATGTAAGAGAGAGAATTAGTGGCAGTTTCATCTGAATGCCAGTCTTACTGGTGAAGGAAATATGAGCAGCAGGAACTACATATACCTTGATAAATCATCCAGTGATTTCAGCACATCGATTTATGGAGGAAGTTCCTCATCAGAGCCTGCAATATCTGATTTTGAAGGACTATCAAGAACTGGAAGATTCTTACACATTAAGTGCTTGCGTCTCTGCAGCATCAACAGGATCAGGATACTATCTGTCTTGACAATTTTGTATCCTGCTTTTGTGTACATGTTGAATGGAGCTGCATCAATTATTCTGCAGTGCAAGTAAACCTCTTTCGAGGAAGTCATCTGCGATATTATTTCTTCACTTGCCTTCAGAAGATGCCAACCAATGCCCCTCCTGAAAGTTCCAAAAATATATACTTACAAAACTAGTCTTGCTTAATATGTATATGCAATGGGATTAACTAATATAGAAAAATCTGAATAATCAAGCCACAAGCCTACCAAAGTAATAGCAAATAAGTTGAATAATGATCAAGGAGAGACAATAGCAATTAACAGACATTATCAGGCATACCACATAGCCATAATAGTTTCACTGCCACCAACCAAGACTGAAAGCCAGTCCGGAGAGTGGAGAGTCAAGATGAAGCATAAGGCTGAAGAAGATTATGATGTTAAAAGGTTAAATAACTCAATCAAGGATATCAGAAACCAGTAGACAGTTATTTTAGGCAACTTAATATCCTTTTGGTAGTTTCAATTAATTGGCCAATGATGTGTTAACACAAAATCAGAGACTACAGATAGGCAAGATTGAATAGTTACTCAACACTAGCCCAAGTTTCAAATTTAACATGAAATTGTCAACAAATTGTCATCTAAAGTACTTATCAGACTAAATTCAGATGCAAACTACAATACTAAGATCTCTTCCATGCATAAGTTCAATTTAAACATGTATCTCTAAACTCAATCATAACCTAAAGATTGTGTCCATACTAAAAGTTCATCAACAATTTCATAGGGCATTAGAACAGATTTGATAAATACTGATTACTCTCGGATGGAGTATCGGAATGAAAAACTATCTCAACAATGACATCCTGAATCTGTACTTATTACAATGAAAAATATAATTAAAGAATTGTTGTGAACCGATTCCAAGTTGAAGAAATTATTGAATATTCATTGATCAAACCACTCACTCCATAGTCTGGTAGATTGTTTCATTTGAAGAACTGATTAATCCGACAAGAATAAAGATAGGCAAGATACTTAAGTGAAATACTGTACTGCAATTAGAAAATTACCACGAGTTCAATTCAAACATGTATCCCTAAAGTCAATCATAGCCTAAAGCTTTATACAATTCAACATGGGATGAGAGCTAATTACATACAAAACACATATATAAAGTGCTTGGTAAGTATTTTATATTCAAAGCCTTATATTACGTCTACTAGTGTTTGCATCACCGACCTAGATACCCAGGACACATTAATCCACATAGTCCAACATTAACAGTCTTTACGCATAGGTCCTGAAATCTTTCAACCACTAGTGTCCCAGATTTCACAACACTCAAAAGTCATATTAGCGGAAAATATAAAATCAAACAAAAATTCAAACTCGAAACTGTATGTTAAAAAAAAATAAAATAAAATAAAATAAAATAAAAAAAACCAAAAAAGACAATTACCTACGAAACTGCTTTTGAACAGTCATGTTACAAATATAAGGGGAGTTCTTGGGAGAAGTGGGTGTAGGAGGTGAAGCATTAGCACCCCTTTTATCAAAACAAACCTCCACAGTAGCAGCCAGCTCCACTTGTTCACCACCGCCACCACTCTGGCCCTCCTCCTCCTCCTTCCCTCTATAAAACCCAACAAGCGTGACCGCATGTGGCATGACAGCTCTTCTCTCCAGCAAATACTGTTTCACCAGGAACCTCAGCAACTTCTCGTATCCGACAGGCAGCAACATTGACTCGGCAAACGACTCGGCCAACAAATTGACAGTTGCATCCATCTCTTCTTCGGGCCTCATAACACGAACCCACAAAAACCCAGATTTTAATTCCTGAAAATGTACAAACTTTTCGAGGGTCTTGAGCTTCTCGAGCTCTTCATTGGTCAAAAACCTGCCTGTTCTAAAAGTGTCCTCGAGAAATGAATAGGCGGCGGTGGAGCTGGTTGAAGAAGAGGAAGAGTGAGAGGAGGATACAAGGGATTTGAAGTGACAATGATGAGATTTGTGGAGGGAGAAAAGAGAGTGGTTTGTGGGTAATATTGGAGATGGGCAAGTGAACAGAGGTGTCGCTGTTCTGTTGTGTTGAGGATCAGAAGAATAGATAGAGAAGGGGAGTGATACAGCAGCAGCCATATCAACTTCTGACGATATTTTTTTAGTTTCTTCGTTGTTGAATTGATAATGTAAATTGCAAAATAATCATTTTGCCATTCATCATCAAGCTAAACAAACAAGACAGCATCGATTGTTTTTCACTTTTATAAATCAATTCTATTTGCGGATATTATGTTTTCTCTTTGCGGGAATAAGAAGCTAAACGCACCGTATCAACTCTAGTCAACGGTCCCCATTTTCATAGGCACAACCAGCTTCGCAGGCTAGATGAGCTTGGACTTTAAAACAATTAAAAATGATTTAACTGCTCTCTCTTTTATTCACGCTAAATCTTGATCGATAAAATGTACCTTAAGGCCCCGTTTGTTGCATGGGATAGGATTGGATTATTTATATGGGATTGGATAGGATTGGATTGGATGGGATTGGATTGGATAAATTTAAAAGTTATTCCATGTTTGGTGTAACGTAGGATATGATTAAAAATAGTGTTATGATAAGATTAAAAATAGTGTTAAAATTTTTATATTTATATATAATATGAAAATTTTTAAATAAAAAATATATTTTAAAATAAATAAAATTATTTAAAATTAAATCTTAAATAAAATAATAATATGTTTTAGTTAATATTGAAAATATTAAAATGTTTTAATAAAATATATTTAATTAAATTTTAAAATACTTTAACTAAATTTAATTTTATATATAATAGTTTAATAAAGTATAAGAAATTGAAAAAAGAAAAAAGAAAAGAGAGAGAGGAACTAATTATTAAAAAAAGTGTAGAAAAAATAAAAAAATTAAGAAGAGAGAGGAAGGATAAATTTAACCCTTGCTTTGGAGGGGTTTCATTTATCCTACTTTGGTGGGATAAAAAATATTGTTGGACTAAATAGTCCAAAGTCAATGGTGGCTCCAAACAAGAGATTAGAGTAATTTTTATCCAATCCCAAGCCTAACCCACACAACAAACATGCCCTAAAAAGCTAATCTCGATATTTATGTTATGCTTTAGGCTCCGGACTTTCTAGAGAGAGGAGAAAGAATGAATTAATTAGAACGCGCTTGTACGTGCAACGCTCCCGTGCGAGTGTGAGAGTGCAATCTCACGCGCGAGTCTGTACTCTTCCAGCGACCTCGTGCAATCCAAATCTAAAGGATAGAGAACCTGTTCGTTTTCTCAACATTAGCTCAACCAATGGTTACAGATAAGGTCGTGGAGAAACACCCAGAATCTTTCACTAGCTCCAAGCGAGCCCGCGGGGAAGAAAACGAAGAAACTGGGCTCAAACCCTAGCAAGAAGGCGGCAGCTTCAAGTCCAAGCTCCTTAGCATGGCTGCGCCTAGCACTTGGGAGGGTTTTAGAAGTAAGAAAGAGAGTGTGCGAATCAGTGAAGAGGACTACAGCTTCTCTGAGGGGCCCAATGGCATAGAGTTGAGTTTAACTAAGAAATTGAAAACCCAACAATACCGTCCTTAGGAAAACGCAGTTATTCTTAAGACCATGGGCAAAGCTCATACACTGAACTTCATCCTACCAAGACTAAAACAGAAATGGGCTATAATAGGGCTCTGGCGACTCATGGATTTAAAAGTAGGTTACTTCATTGCGAGGTTCCAGTTTTGAGCTGATATGGAGATGGTGTTAACTGGTGGCCCATGGATTATAGCGAACCAGTACTTGGTTGTGCAAAAATGGCTCCCTAACTTTGTCCCTTGGGAAGAGGAAGTCATACGAATGTCTATGTGGGTAAAGTTGTCCAAGCTTCCAGTAGAGTGGATGGACACAGAATTGATTTGGATAATAGGTGGGATGCTAGGTAGTATGTGTAAAGTTGATCCCATCACTGTTAATCAAGCCCGGGGCAGATTCGCAAAAGTTTGTATGGAAATTAATCTATCCAAACCCCTCGTAAGAACCCTGATTGTTAACAAAAGGCCGGTTAAGGTGGAGTATGAAAGTTTGGGAGCTATGTGTTTCAAGTGTGGGAGGTATGGGCATAATAACGAGAGCTGCAGAGATGGAATGCTAGAGGTTCTAAAAGAAGTTGTGATGGCTGATAATGGGGAGGAAGTTCAGGAGAAGTGTAAAGAACCCTGTGGTCCATGGCTAGTAGTTTCTTATGGCAAAAATGAGAGAGGAAGTGTTCTAGGTACTAGGGCAAGAACAATTTGGGAAGAGTGGTTGGAAATGGTAGCAAGTATTTTGGAAATTTTGGAAAGACTGAGGTAGGGGGTAAAGTCAATGGCATGGGGGGAACCATTTAGAAAGCTGAAAATGTTAGAAATGAAGGAACCTCTGGACCTCTTTTAGGCAATGCTAGAAAGGGAGGTTTTCATGAGAGGAACAATCGGGTCACTCCTAGGGCGGCACATCTACTGTCACTAAGGGAAGCACTGTCGAATGTGATCCGTCTCAGAAGAAAAGCTCAGACCTCATTAATGTTAATACCAAGAAAATGCAAGAAAAGATTGGCTTAAAGATTGGTAAGTCCAAGGTGATTTCTACTTCTAATAAAGTCAATGTAGATACAGTTGATACAACCAGTAGCAAGGGTTCAAGATTCAAAACCCTGGAGGAAGATGTTATAGTTTTAGAAAACAGAATTAGGGGAAGAAGACTGTTGGAGCCCTCCTGGACATCACTAATAGGGAGGAGAGTAATAAACAAAAAAAAGGAAAAAGCTAAGGGAAAACCCAAAATGGCTTTTAAGCAGGGAAAATTCTTTAGCAGTCTTACAGGAAAAATGTAGAAACCTTTAAAGAATCCTCCTGCACAGTCAGCTGAGGTGGAGGAAATTCTTGAAGACTTAGGGGTTCTGAAGGAATTGCACAGATAAGTCTCTACTTTTAATGGGCTGTCAAACATTCAGGAAAGGTCTGATACTCCAGATGGGGAAAATGCTATGACTGGTTTGTGCACTGAACTTTCAGGTACTGCTGCTGTTGTTATCAATAGTGTTGATTCCAATTTTAAAGAAATTGCTTCTATGCTGAAAGAGGCAATGGTGGAGGAGCTTGCCTAGGTTGCAAAGTCTGATTTTTTACATTTCTTTATGTATTGCATATAGAATGTTAGGGGAGCTGGTAAAAAGCTTTTTGTTAAAACAGTTACAAACATGAGATCTATGTATAAATTTGACATGCTTGTGGTTATTGAACCTAGAATTAGTGGCTTAAGAGCTAGGAAAATCATCAATAAAATTGGGTTTTCTAATAGTTACATTGTTGAGGCTAAGGGCTTTATGGGGATATTTAGATGTTATGGGATAGTGATAAAATTAAACTTCAAATTATTGCTAGTTCTAAATAGTCTATTACTGCCCTGGTGGATGATGAATTTGGGTGTTGGGTTTTGACTTCTGTTTATGGTAGCCCTAATGTTGCGGTGAGAAAGCACCTTTAGAGTTACTTATCCTTTGTTAAGAGTTATTTCGAGGGTCATTGGGTGGTTATGGGCGATTTTAATGAGATTCTTTGTTCCAATAAAAAAATAGGGGGTAGAAGTGGTTTTTTGGATTAGTTCAATCAATGTAATATGGTGGATATAGGTTACATAGGGCAAAAGTTTACGTGGGTTAATAAGAGAGGTGTTGGGAATGATATTTGGGTTAGACTTGATAGAGCTATTTGTACGAGGGATTGGAGGACTACATATGAGGATGGGTTTGTTAAGCATCTTCCTAGAATCAACTATGATCCCTGCCCTATTTTTCTCCATACTAAGAGTGCTCATACCCCTAAAAGTATTATAAAACCCTTTAGGTATAAGGCTATGTGGGCCAAGCACAAGAATTATGAAGATGTTATTAATTCTAGCTGGCAGAGAGAAGGTAGCTTCTCTGGTAAGCTTCTTAAGCTTGCTGAGGATTTTAAAACTTAGAATAAAGTTTCCTTTGGCTGCCTTTTTCATAATAAGAGGAGATTGATGACTAGAATTTTAAGAGTTCAAAGAGTTCTTAGTAGGGGGTTTAGCACGGAGATGAGTAAGCTAAAAGATAAGCTTGTTCAAGAGTACAACAACATTCTTGATCAAGAAGAGACTTTTTGGCTTCAAAAGTCTAGAAACAACTGGCTCAAGGAAGGGAATCGTAACACTAGATATTTACATCTCTCCACCCCTTATGAGAAGAAGACACAATAAACTCGAGGGTATTAAAATGGAGAATGGACTAGTGATAAAATAAATATGAAAGAAATTGCTTTAAACTACTTTCATAATCTGTTTGAAAAAAAAAAAGATAATATTTTGGATTATGACAACCTTCCCTTAGGCTTCAATCAAATCAGTGAGGTAAAGAAAATTAGTCTGAATTTGATTGTTAGGCCGAATGAGGTTAAAAGAAGCGTGGATGGTATTGGTGATCTTAAAGCCCTGGCTCGGATGGTTTTCCAGCTTATTTCTTCAAAAAAAAAAAAGCTAAAATACTTGTAACAGAGACTTGATCAGAATGACTGTGAACAGCTTTTTGAAGAGCAGTGTTGAAGATAATATTAATCAAACTTACATTGCCTTAATCCCTAAGATTCACAGTCCCTTGGATATAACCCAGCTCAGGCCAATTAGTCTTTGCAACACATCTTACAAAATTATTAGTAAGGTGATTGCTTAAAGACTAAAAGAGCTTCTTCCTTCCTTAGTGAGCCCAAACCAAGTTGCATTTGTGCCTAAGAGACATATCCAAGACAATATAGTGGTGACTCAAGAAGTTCTGTATAAATTCAAGAGTATAAAGGGGGAAAAAAGGTTGTTTTGCTTGGAAGATTGATCTCGGAAAGCTTATGACAAGATGCAATAGGGTTTTATTGATAATGTGCTTGTTGAAATAGGTATTGAGGGAAAGCTTCGTAATTTAATCATGAATTACATTACTAGTGTCAACTACAAAGTTATTGTTAATGAGGAAGTCACTAGTAGCTTTAACCCGGGCTGTGGGTTGCGGCAAGGGGACCCATTATCCCCCTACATATTTGTTCTTTACATGAAAAAAATATCTCACATCATCCTTAATAGTGTGAAGAATAAGGGTTGGAGACCTGTGAAGGTTTCAAGAGGAGGGCTTAGGATTACCTACCTTTTTTTTACTGATGACCTTGTTTTTTTAGGGAAGCTACTGTTAAACAAGCAGAAATTATGAGGAGCTGCGTGGATGATTTCTGCAGAGCTTCTGGCCAACAAGTGAGCTTCACAAAGTCTTACATTTTTGTGTCTAAAAACACTAGCAGTAGCCTTGCTAGAAATATATCTAGGGTGTGTGGCTCTTCTTTAACTAATGATTTGGGGAAATATCTTGGAGTGCCCTTTGTGCATAGTAGAATCAATAAGCACACTTATAGTGATATTGTAAACAAGGTCCAAAGGAAGCTTGCAGCTTGGAAGAGTACTTCTTTAAGCCTTTCTAGAAAAGTTGTCCTCATTAGAGCTGTCACCATTGCATTGCCTTCTTATACTATGCAAACAGTTAAGTTTCCTGCAGATATTTGTCATGAATTTGACAAAATTAACAGAGACTTTTTACGGGGCCACTCTAGTAATAAAAAGGTTGTACACCTTGTTTACTGGAAGACTGTGTGTATAGAAAAATAGAGTAAAGGGCTAGGTATCAAGGTTATGAAGAACCTTAATCAATCTCCCATTGTCAAGTCCAGTTGGCACCTGACTCAGAATGATAACGGCTTGTGGAGTGAGATGATTAGGTGTAAATACCTTAAGGACAGACCCTTGGCAGACTGTTTGAATGATAAATGTAATAGCTCCTACACTTGGAAGGGAATTGCTTATGGTGCGAAATGCACATTAGGTGGATTGTACTGGAAAGTTGGAGATGGTACTGATGTTTTGTTTTGGACTGATTCTTGGGTTTCTAGCGTTGGTCCCCTGCAAACTTATGCTCTTAAAGAGCTGGATCAAAATCAGTTAAGTAGGAAAATGTGTGACTTCATTATTAAAGAGCTATGGAACTACAATCTTCTGTGTGAGCACCTCCTTGCTAACATAGTTAATCACATCACTTCTATTCATGTGGGTAAAGCTAGTAGTGGTAAGGATAAAACTATTTGGGGGTTGTCTAAGGATGAGAATTTTTCTGTTAAATCAGCTTATAAACTCATTTCTGTATATTATAATTCTGGCCCTTGGAAATGGAGGAAAATATGGAGCTTAAAGATTCTTCCCAAACTTCATATGTTCCTTTGGAGTCTTTACCATGACAAAACTCTAACTAATGCTCAGGGGAGCTTGGGGGTATTACTAGTGTAGGTGTGGAAGGGTTCTTGAATACCTTGATCATCTTTTTAGAGCCTACCCTACGTCTAGGAAAATCTGGGAGAGCTGTTGTAGGAACTCTACCAGAAACAATGCTTTTTGTGGTGACTGGAATTAGTGGCTATGGAATAATTTGAATGGTGATTATGAGGTGCTAGGTTTAGGTCCTAACAATATGGTGTTTGCTTGGGTTCTTTGGTACTTATGGAAGTGGAGATGTTGTAAAATGTTTGAGGAGAATTTCTACATTCCTCTGAACCCCAGCAATGTGATTATGGGGGCTGTGAAGGAATGAATCCATAGTTGTAAGAAGGAAGAAGTTGACATTGATAGGAACTGCCATTAAATTGCTTGGCAGCCACCCCTTAACAACTAGGTTAAGATCAATATTGATAAGAGTAGAAAAAGTGCTGATAGAGTTATTGCTGCAAGAAGAGTCATCAGAGACTTGGGCAAGAACTGGTTGAAGGGGTTTGCAGTTAAGAAAGGTTATAGCAGTGTGCTAGAGGCAGAAAGGTGAGGGATATTTGAAGGTTTAAAACTTGCTGAGGACTCTGATTTCAGAAGAATCAACCTTGAATGTGATTCCAAGAGTGTTATTGATTTATTGAATACAGAGGTTAATCTTAATCACCCCCTTTTCAGTATCATTAACTGTTGTAGATTGTACTTCAGAAAGGACTGAAATTATTCTGTTGGCTATGTGTTCAGGGAGGGAAACAAGGTTGCTGTAACACCCCTAATTTTTCCGTAATTATGAAAAGTATTAGTATTAATTATTATTAAGTATGCGACAATTAAGTATGCGATTTAAATTGGTAGAATGTAAAATCTCACTTTTTAAAATCTATTTTTAATTTCTTACTAAAGGCGTATTTGAAATATTTTTAAACCTTTTGATAAATTTATGAGGACTTAAAAGATATATTTTAAAAGTTATCGATTAAAATTGTAATTTACAAAAGTTGAGGGACAAAATGATAATTTGACGATCTATACATAGTCGTCTTCTTCCTCGCGCGACACCATTTCTTTCTTTCTCCATTTTTTTTTTCTTGTTTTTCTTCCAACTTCAACTTCAATTTTCGACCAACTCAGAGCTCCGTTTTAGTCGATCTTGGTATCAATAGAAAGCTCTTGCGACATAGAATCTATTGATACTAACTTTGAAGATTTTCATGGCCGTTTGAGTCTCCGATTTGGTGGAGAAAGTGAGGGATTTTTCAATTCGGAAATCCTCCAATTCCGGCGATTCTAGTCATTTCCCACTCCGGCCACAGTTATAAATATTGACGAAGGAGACGAGGCGAACAAAACCCGACCATTTTTGGAGGTTGCCGAAAAGTTTCCAGAAAGTCGCCGCCGGCCGCCACGTACGGCGGGGGTAAGTTTCCGACCTCCAGAACTTAGAATTTGATTTCGAACCCATTTACGGACTCGGTTTGAGTGTAAGATATTATTTTGAGGTTAATTGTATTATATGTCTGCCGTATATAAATTAAATAATTGTATTCTCGTGTAGATTTTATCGATCGGGAGAATGAAGAGGATAGAGAAGGTTTTAGGAAAATCCCAGGTTCGGTGTACACTAGTTTTCGAATTTTCAGATTTTCCAGAATATTTCCGAATAGTTATATTATATTGTTTTTAGTTTATTTGAGTTATATTGATTATGATTTATTGTTTGAAATTGATTTTGTGATGATTTGGATTACGTTTATTTGAAATATAATTTGGATCCGTAATATTGTTTATGAAAAATATTCAGAATTGATTTTTGATTATAGTATTATTACGGAAAATATGGTTAAAAGCGATTTGGTATATATTGTTTTGCGATTTGTATCGAAAAGCGATTTCGGGGCATTTGGATTTTCTATGAATTTATGAATTATATTTGCATGTGGTTTTTAAATGGATTTGATGCGATTTTTGGATTCGGAAATGATATTGTATAATGAATATTGTTGCGATTCGGATTCTGGAAATACGTTTATAGAGATGGATATGATTTGGATTTATAATTCTGAACGGAATAAATTGTATTGTTTTCGAAAAGTGATTTGGCTCTGATATATATGAATATAGATATGGATATACGAGATTGACATGTCAATTGGATTCACTTAGCAGTACTGCATTGAGATTTCTGAGATTTTGATGATTATGATACCACTCTTTGGATTATGTGTAGCCACCGTTGTGGACGATCCTAGAGTGAAGACATTTACGTCGGGCAGTCCCCGTAGGGTCCGATGTCGGAAATGATACCTGTATAGGGATACATTTTATACTAAAATGGGAAACCCAACTGTATATAATTCAGCGAGCAGTCCCCGTTGGGTTCCAGTGCTGAATAACCCGTAATCCAGTCCTGAAATTATGTTATGTATGTGAGGAGCCCGATATGAAAATAGAAATAAGACTTGAATTGAAATGTGAAATAATTTGAAAAGTGATTTTGAGATTATTAGTGAAATTATGAAATTGATATGTTATTTAAAGTATTTGACTTGATTTGAGCCCCATAGTTGGATATTTATTTGTTATTTATATTTCTGATAAATTGATAGAAATTGTTATAGTATTTGTAAATTCAATTATGTGTACACCCACTAAGCAATATACTTAGCGTGTTGAGTTTTCTCACACGTAGGTATAAGAGGTTCCAGAGGAGACAAAGACAGAGAAGAATAGAGACTGCAGGAGCAGAGTATAAAGTCACATCGATTCTATATATTTGATAGTCCTTTTGTTTTACTAGAGCATACATATACAGAAAATGTTTGTATATATTTAAAGAATTTCCGTTGTGTAAATATTTTATTATAAGTTTATGTCATTCGAATAATCATAAATTATATTGCGGTAAATTGATTTGAAAAGTCGCACTAAATTTGGAAGGGCGCAAAAGTGATTTGAGAATTTAGAAGTGTTGATTTTTATGAATTTTAAATTGTAAACAGGTTTTGGAAAGTCAGAAAAACAGAGGAAACTCTGGCGAAATTTTCAGAAATTTAATTAGGTCATCATTAAAGTTTACGTTTTAATTTTAAGTTGTGGTTTTATAAAAGTAAAGAAATAGATTTCAGTATATGGTAACGCTCCCTAATTCGGTCTGAGCAGATTGAGTTAGGGGGTGTTACATTTAGTGGTATCAGAGCATGGTTTAGGCGTTTCTGGACCAAAGAGTTATTCATTGTATATGCATGCATTTTATAAAAAAATATATATAGTGGAGGATGTGACTCTAACCTGCAGAATGTCTCTTCTGTCTTATATAGGGTGAAAGAAAGAAAGAAGATATGGAACCTTCTGGAAGTGGAAATAGAAGCAGACCTGGTAGTCCTGCCAGCGTGGCTGGGGGAGGTTCTGGAGAATCAGTGGGTCCCAGAGTGGCGGGGCCAGAAATTCAAGGTCAGCCTGCCGTATTACAGCAGGTGATAGAACTTTTACATAATGTGACGAGAGCAGCGCCACGGAGGTCAGCCATAGAGCGGTTGTCCAAGTACAGACCCACAGACTTTTATGGCAAGAAAGATGAAGATGCGTCCGTTGCAGAGGATTGGTTAAAGCGGACAGAAAGAATATTTGAGCAGATGCATTGCACACCTGCGGAGAGCTTGGAGTGTGCAGTGTCATTGTTACAGGGAGATGCATACCAGTGGTGGAACTCAGTTAGGCGAACAGTTCTGCCAGAAGCCAGAACTTAGGAATTCTTTCTGAGGGAGTTCAGAGAGAAGTATATTGGTCGAATCTATACAGAAAATTTGAAAAGAGAGTTCATAAATTTAAGACAGAGACAGATGACGGTCATAGAATACGAGAGAGAGTTTGTTAGACTGAGTAAGTATGCACAGGAGATGGTGGCCACGGAGGTAGAAAAATGCAGACGATTCGAAGATGGCCTGAATAATTATATACGAGTCCATCTTGCAGCATTAAGGATGAAAAATTTTAACAGACTGGTGGCAGCAGCCCTTGATGTAGAAAGGGTCGAAAAAGATGAACAGGCTAGGAAAGACAGAAGCCAGCAGAGGCGAGGTCCCGGACAGTCTAGTTCTTATCAGCCATCGAGTAAGAGATTTAGAGGACCTCAGATTTCAGGTCAGACATCTCAGCAGAGGTAGGGATCCAGAGTCAGATCAGAACAGCCAGCTGCTTCAGTTGCCAGTACCCCTGGGAGCATAGCTAGGGGACCAGCCTCAGCTCCATGTGTACATTGCCAAATGAATCATTCAGGAGAATGCTGGAGAGTCACAGGAGCATGTTACACATGTGGGTCCCGTGACCATTTTTATAGAGATTGCCCGAAAAACCGGACCACATCCACACCTGCTCAGCAATTGGAAAGATCAATTCCAGCTGCATCCCGAGGGAGGAGGCCCACTCAGTCTAGGGCCGAAGAGAGTAGTCACAGGGGAGTATCGGAGTCCACCGGCAGACAGGAGACTCGTACTCCAGCACGAGCCTATGGTATTAGGGCTTATGAAGATAAGGATGCGCCAGACGTGATTGCTGGTACTATTTCTATCTTTGACACCACATCTATTACATTGATAGATCCAGGTTCTACTCATTCCTATATATGTGATGCATTGTTGAAATAACGAAGTTTGAAAACTGAACCTACTGAATATGACATATTAGTCAGTAATCCAATAGGCCAAAGCGTAGTTGCGAATCGTGTGTACAGAAATTGTCCTATTCGGATTCAGGAATATGAATTTCCAAGAGAGTTGATGGAGTTGCCATTCCATGAGTTTGATTTTATTTTAAGCATGGACTGGCTATCCAGACACAAGGTGGTGATCGACTGCGAATTGAAAAGAGTAATACTCAGAACAGTTAATGGTACAGAAATCACGATGGTGGGTGAAATGAGGGATTTTCTCTCCAATGTTATTTCAGCCACTACAGCCTGTAAACTTATCAGAAAGGGTTGTGAAGCTTATTTGGCACAAGTGGTTGATTCTAGAAAGGTTGATTTTACAATTCAGAATATACCTACTGTGTGTGATTTTACAGGTGTATTTCCAGAGGAGCTTTCTGGTTTGCTACCTCAGAGAGAAGTGGAGTTTGTGATCGACGTGGTACCAGGTACTTCTCCAGTATCCATAGCTCCTTACAGAATGGCACCAGCAGAGCTGAAAGAACTGAAGATACAGTTACAAGAATTGCTGGACAAGGGATTCATCAGACCCAGTGTATCCCCGTGGGGAGCTCCAGTACTGTTTGTAAAAAAGAAAGATGGGTCACTAAGATTGTACATCGATTATAGGCAACTGAATAAACTTACTGTAAAGAATAAATATCCGTTGCCTAGAATCGATGACTTATTTGATCAGCTGAGAGGAGCTACCGTCTTTTCGAAGATTGATCTCAGATCAGGGTATCATCAACTGAGGGTAAAAGATTCTGATATATCGAAAATAGCATTCAGAACACGGTATGAGCACTATGAGTTTGTAGTGATGCCATTTGGGCTAACAAATGCACCTGCAACCTTTATGGATCTAATGAACCGGATATTCCGACCGTACCTGGATTAGTTTGTGGTTGTGTTCATTGATGATATCCTGGTATACTCACAGACGACAGAGGACCATAACAGACACCTCAGAGAGGTATTGCAGATTCTGAGGAAGAAGCAACTCTATGGTAAACTGAGTAAATGTGAGTTCTGGTTGGCTAAGATTGCATTTCTGGGCCATATTGTGTCAGCAGAGGGCATTAAGGCAGATCCCAAAAAGATTGAAGCAATTATGGAATGGAAGCCTCTAAAGAATGTAACAGAGATTAGAAGTTTCTTAGGCTTGGCAGGTTATTATCGACGGTTTGTGAAGGGATTCTCATCCATAGCAAGTCCGTTGACCAAGCTATTGCACAAAAATGTCAGATTTGAATGGAATGACAAGTGCCAGGTAGCATTTAACAGACTAAAGACAATGCTAGTAGAGGCTCCAGTCCTGATTCAGCCGGTTTCAGGTAAAGACTTTGTGATATACAGTGATGCCTCACACAATGGTTTGGGTTGTGTGCTGATGCAGGAAGGCAAAGTGGTTGCATATGCATCCAGACAGCTGACAACTCATGAATAGAACTATCCTATACATGATCTGGAACTTGCAGCCATTGTATTTGCCTTGAAGATATGGAGGCATTATCTGTATGGTGAGAAGTGCTATATATACACAGATCATAAGAGTTTGAAATATTTGCCTACTCAGAGAGAGCTCAATCTGAGACAGAGACGATGGATGGAGTTAATCAAAGATTATGACTGTGTGATTGACTACCATTCAGGAAAAGCGAATGTGGTAGCAGATGCTTTGAGCAGAAAAGCATTCTTTGCTTTAAAGGCTATGAATGTGCAATTACAGTTGAATCCAGACAATGCATTGGTAGCTGAATTGAAATGTAGACCAAGTTTGATTCAGTAGATAGAAAAACAGAAACAGGATGATAGAATCCAGATGATATGTGGATTGATCCCAGAGGGGAAGCATCCGGACTTCACAATCAGAACTGATGGTGTTGTGTGTTTCAGAGACAGGATTTGCATTCCAGATGATGAAGAAAAGAAATAGTCAGATTGCATGGAGTGCCTGCATCAATAATATCAGATCGAGACCCGAGGTTTACATCCAGATTTTGGAAAAAGTTTCAAAAAGCTTTGGGTACTCGATTGAGTTTTAGTACAGCCTTCCATCCGCAGACAGACGGACAATCAGAAAGGGTAATTCAGGTGCTAGAAGATATGCTCAGGAGTTGTGTAATTGATTTTGAAGGGAGTTGGGCGGATCACCTTCCATTGATTGAGTTTGCATACAATAACAATTACCAAACCAGCATAGCTATGGCACCATATGAAGCACTGTATGGCAGGAAATGCAGGACACCTGTGTGTTGGACAGAGTTGGGTGAGGACAGATTAGTAGGTCCAGACTTGATAAAACAAACTGAGGAGAAGGTGAGGATTATCAGAGACAGATTGAAAACAGCATCTGACCGACAGAAATCATATGCAGACCTGAAAAGAAGAGATATAGAATATGAAGTTGGTGAAAAAGTATTTTTAAAAGTATCTCCATGGAAGAAAGTACTCAGATTTGGCAGAAAAAGGAAGTTAAGTCCTAGGTTTATTGGTCCATATGAGATTATTGAGCGTGTGGGACCAGTAGCCTATAGACTAGCTTTACCGCCTGAACTAGAAAAGATACATAATGTGTTTCATGTTTCTATGTTGAGGAGATACAGATCTGATCCTTCTCACAGAGTCCAAACTGAAATTATTGAAATTCAACCAGACCTGACTTATGAAGAGGAACCAGTGAAGATCTTGGACAGAGAAATCAGAGAATTACGGAATAAAAGGATTTCATTGGTAAAAGTTCTATGGAGGAATCATAATACTGAAGAAGCTACCTAGGAGAGCGAGGAAGTAATGAAACAACAGTATCCGCAATTGTTCGTATAAGGTAAAATTTCGTGGACGAAATTTCTTAAGAGGGGAAGAATTGTAACGCCCCTAATTTTTCCGTAATTATGAAAAGTATTAGTATTAATTATTATTAAGTATGTGACAATTAAGTATGCGATTTAAATTGGTAGAATGTAAAATCTCACTTTTTAAAATCTATTTTTAATTTATTACTAAAGGTGTATTTGAAATATTTTTAAACTTTTTGACGAATTTATGAGGACTTAAAAGATATATTTTAAAAGTTATCGATTAAAATTGTAATTTACAAAAGTTGAGGGACAAAATGGTAATTTGACGATCTATACATAGTCTTCTTCTTCCTCGCGCAACACCATTTCTTTCTTTCTCCATTTTTTTTTCTTATTTTTCTTCCAACTTCAACTTCAATTTTCGACCAACTCAGACCTCCATTTCAGTCGATCTTGGTATCAATAGAAAGCTCTTGTGACATAGAATCTATTGATACCAACTTTGAAGATTTTCATGGCCGTTTGAGTCTCCGATTTGGTGGAGAAAGTGAGGGATTTTTCAATTCGAAAATCCTCCGATTCCGGCGATTCTAGTCATTTCTCACTCCGGCCACAGTTATAAATATTGACGAAGGAGACGAGGCGAACAAAACCCAACCATTTTTGGAGGTTGCCGGAAAGTTTCCAGAAAGTCGCCGCCGGCCGCCACGTGCGGCGGGGGTAAGTTTCCGACCTCCAGAACTTAGAATTTGATTTCGAACCCATTTACGGACTCGGTTTGAGTGTAGGATATTATTTTGAGGTTAATTGTATTATATGTCTGCCGTATATAAATTAAATAATTGTATTCTCGTGTAGATTTTATCGATCGGGAGAATGAAGAGGATAGAGAAGGTTTTAGGAAAATCCCAGGTTCGGTGTACACTAGTTTTCGAATTTTCAGATTTTCCAGAATATTTCCGAATAGTTATATTATATTATTTTTAGTTTATTTGAGTTATATTGATTATGATTTATTGTTTGAAATTGATTTTGTGATGATTTGGATTACGTTTATTTGAAATATAATTTGGATCCGTAATATTGTTTATGAAAAATATTCAGAATTGATTTTTGATTATAGTATTATTACGGAAAATATGGTTAACAGCGATTTGGTATATATTGTTTTGCGATTTGTATCGAAAAGCGATTTCGGGGCATTTGGATTTTCTATGAATTTATGAGTTATATTTGCATGTGGTTTTTAAATGGATTTGATGCGATTTTTGGATTCGGAAATGATATTGTATAATGAATATTGTTGCGATTCGGATTCTGGAAATACGTTTATAGAGATGGATATGATTTGGATTTATAATTCTGAACGGAATAAATTGTATTGTTTTCGAAAAGTGATTTGGCTCTGATATATATGAATATAGATATGGATATACGAGATTGACATGTCAATTGGGTTCACTTAGCAGTACTGCATTGAGATTTCTGAGATTTTGATGATTATGATACCACTATTTGGATTATGTGTAGCCACCATTGTGGACGGTCCTAGAGTGAAGACATTTCCGTCGGGCAGTCCCCGTAGGGTCCGATGTCGGAAATGATGCCTGTATAGGGATACATTTTATGCTAAAATGGGAAACCCGACTGTATATAATTCAGCGAGCAGTCCCCATTGGGTTCCAGTGCTGAATAACCCGTAATCCAGTCCTGAAATTATGTTATGTATGTCAGGAGCCCGATATGAAAATAGAAATAAGACTTGAATTGAAATGTGAAATAATTTGAAAAGTGATTTTGAGATTATTAGTGAAATTATGAAATTGATATGTTATTTAAAGTATTTGACTTGATTTGAGCCCCACAGTTGGATATTTATTTATTATTTATATTTCTGATAAATTGATAGAAATTGTTATAGTATTTGTAAATTCAATTATGTGTACACCCACTAAGCAATATGCTTAGAGTGTTGAGTTTTCTCACACGTAGGTATAAGAGGTTCCAGAGGAGACAAAGACAGAGAAGAATAGAGACTGCAGGAGCAGAGTATAAAGTCACATCGATTCTATATATTTGATAGTCCTTTTGTTTTACTAGAGCATACATATACAGAAAATGTTTGTATATATTTAAAGAATTTCCGTTGTGTAAATATTTTATTATAAGTTTATGTTATTCGAATAATCATAAATTATATTGCGGTAAATTGATTTGAAAAGTCGCACTAAATTTGGAAGAGCGCAAAAGTGATTTGAGAATTTAGAAGTGTTGATTTTTATGAATTTTAAATTGTAAACAGGTTTTGGAAAGTCAGAAAAACAGAGGAAACTCTGGCGAAATTTTCAGAAATTTAATTGGGTCATCATTAAAGTTTACGTTTTAATTTTAAGTTGTGGTTTTATAAAAGTAAAGAAATAGATTTCAATATATGGTAACGCTCCCTAATTCGGTCTGAGCGGATTGGGTAAGGGGGTGTTACAGTTGCTGATGGGTTGGCTGTGTTTGGTCAGATGCTAGATGTGGATATTTTAGTTTTTGTGAAGCCTCCCTCTTGTGTAGTCTCCTTTATTTTGGATGATTGCAGGGGCCTCACTACCAGAAGGATTATTTGCTCTACTATGTAGTTAAGTTGTTGTTTGTTTCTAGGCAGTTACCCTCCACTTTACCAAAAAAGAAAAAAAACTAATCTCGATTGTTTTAAAAAAATAATAATAATTTCAAAAAATACATACGTGTGTTTGGAAGAGTTTATTTACGGATCAAAAGAGCTTTTTTAAATAAAATCTCTTTTCAGTTTTCTATATCGTTTATTTACCACTCTAATATAGTTTTTGGACGATTAAAAAAATTGTATTACGTCTATTGCAGAAGCTCAAATTTTGGACTTTTGTAGATCTTTTTAACCTTTTAAAAATATTAAAATGTCTAATATAACTATTATATATTTTGTTAATTTTATAATAACTTTTAACTTAAAATTATGTCATTTTCAGTAATCTTATCATTTTAAATAACTTATTTAATTGTCAATCAAACGAACAACGTCATTTCTTTAAAAGCACTATTTGTAAAAACTCTACATGTAAAATATTTATTTGAAGAAGCTCTTACAAAGGGATCCTATATTTATTGTTAGTCCCACCTACTCTAATTATGTACTTCTGTTTTGTGGTTATCGAGACCTACCGAAATTAAACTCATTGTTAGCACGCTCCAAACATTTACTTCTTTTATGTGAGCCGTCTACTCCTCCTATTTTAGTTGCAAATCCCACCTACTATGATTGTGTACATTTTTTTTAAAGCTACCAAAGCCTACCGAGATTAAATCTCTTTCTATCACGGTCCGAACATCTACTTCCATAGCGGAAGCCGTCTACTCTCCCTATATTTGTTGCCAATCCCACCTACTCCGATTGTGTGCATTTTTTTTTTTTTGGTTACCGATTCTGATTGTGTACATTCTCTTTTTTGGCTACCAAAATCTACCGAGATTAAACCCCTTACTAGTACGGTCCAGACATATACTTTCGTAGCACAAGCCGTCTACTGTCACCATGGAAGATATCTATCCACACTAATTCCGCTTTTATGCGTAATGATGGGACAATATGTACATATCATAATTAGAATTGTGGTTGCTTAAAGGAGCTTGTAAGACTCCACTAACAAGACAAGTGACCATTGATAATTGTGTACATTTTGATAATTAAAAAGAAACATAATATTTATGAGTTTTTTTAAAAAAAATAATTAGAGACACTATATTTGTGAATAGCACCAACTCCACTCACTCAGATTGGCGTTGGGTCGGGTCAGCTTTTTTTTAGAGCTGGATTGGTCCATGTCTTTTTAAATATTTGGGCTCTGCTTATAAGTCTCAAATTGGGCTTGTTTGGTTATGGCGTTTGAGGTTACGTTAGCGCAACATGATTTCGGCATTGCGTCAATACAACACCAGACATGTAATCCAAATTATCCACAATATAACGGATACGTATATAATTAGGGTTTTGGTAGGTTTCTGTAATCTGGGCCAAAACCTCACACATCCGATATCGCACCAAAAAACCTCCCAATGAACCGCCCAATGACCATCCTCTCGCCGGAGTCTCTCTCAGCTTCCGGCCGAAGCTCAGAGAAGCTAAGCCTCCCGTTACTCCAATCCAAGATGAAATGCGACCCCGAAGGCTACGAAACCGAACTCACCCTCGTTTACAAGCAATTCAATTCGGCTCTCGATCTGTTCCGCCAACAAGCCGCGCTCAACTTCGGCTCCACCACCGGCGTTGGCGGCGACCCCACCCTAGCAAAAGAACTAGGCGATCGTGCCATGTTTCTTGCACATGTCATGCCGTTTTTTCGCAAGCAACTTGCTGAGTTCCCGAGTCAGCTCGCCGAGTTTTTGAAATCGTCTGCGCCGACCTTACCGTCGGGACTTAGGTGCCACATTGCCGAAGCGCTTAGACTTCTGGTTAATCGAAAGGTATGCAGTAATTTCCGTTACGATGCTTTGTAACTCTGTTCAGTTTGGTTGGTGAGAATATAAAGGAAAATAGGATAAGTGAAATTTGTACCATAATTTTATCAAAATTAAAAATAAAATAAAATTATTTCGCAACCATTGTAGACAAAGGTTAATGTTTTTGTTATGTTTTGAATTTGATTCGAGTGTTTTCATTTATTTAGATAGTTGATACCCAAGACAATCTTGCGTTATTCATGGAGCTTCAAGCTCTAGGCGATAGGAATTTGAAGAAGTTGGCGTTTTCACATGTTGTTCAAAGTATTAAGCGCATGAACGAGAAGCATAAGGACGAGCGCAAAAATCGAGCACTTCAAAATATCATGTTTAGCATCCTACAGGTTGGAATTTAGTGTATTATCTTAAGCTTCAATGTTATTGCACTATGCGAGGTACTTTATAAGGTTTTGCTGATGTATGGATGGATCACTCTGCTTTTTTCAGGCAGAGGATGAAACAAGAGCTAAGAGAGCGCTTACAACACTGTGCGTGCTTCACCGTAGGAAGGTGTGGTTTGATGATAGAACTGCAAATGCTTTATGTACTGCTTGCTTTCATTCTTCATCAAGGTATGCTTTGTTTTAATTGGATGGCTGACTTGGTATTTGGAGTTTAAGAAGGTAATGTTGTATCTTGATTCTTCAGGATCATGATTGCTGCTCTGTCATTTCTTCTTAACTATGAGAATGTAGACGATGATGATAATAGTGATGCTTCAAGTGATGAAGATGAGTTGACTCCTCAAGCACAACAGGTCGTCATTAATAAAGAGGCTGTTTATAAGGTTAGTCATATTCTATGATGATACAATCTGTTCATAATGGCCCATAATGAATGTCAATTGAATAAATGTTCCCTGAAGTCGTTAGTTGACAAATTAACATTCAAAATGTAAGATGTTTGAATCAAGAAAGTTAAGTTCCGTGATTATATAGTCGTTGCTAAAGTTTTAATTCCAACTCTTCGGGGTGGAAGGGGGTTGGATCTCTTGTAAATTGTAATTGACTTATTGCAGGAAATATTGGTTGCAGCTGTTGTATATTTTAGAGATGCATTAGATTATTATTGATGCTGAAATTTCTTAAATCAAATTTTAGGCTCACCATAAAGGTACAACTTCTAGCAAGAAGAAAAAGAAAGCAAAACTGCAGCGTGCAATTCGTACTATGAAAAAGCAGCAACGACATTCATCAGAAAACAACTCTTCTAGTTATTACTCGCCTCTTAATCATCTACTAGATGCACAGGTATTCCCATTTCCAAATATCATTATCGATTATATTGATTTTGGTTCGTTATAATTATTTCTCCTTGTGGACATAAGGGGATGATGAAACTCCTTTTTGCCTGCAGGGATTTGCTGAGAAGCTATTTTCTCGTCTTCAAACTTGCAATGAACGCTTTGAGGTGAATACTGTTTGATGTTTTACTTTCTGTAGATTTTATTTTGCCTTTTATGGCTTAAAATATTTTTACCGTTAAAGAAACCTATGTCTTACATCTTTTTTATATTCTTGGCATTTTAACAGTCTTACATTTTTTGTATTCTTCTGGCCACTATAATTTTCCTATGTGTGTGGGTCTAATTGCAAGAATTTATAGGAAAAGTTGCATTTGGATGTCAAAATTACTAGGAAATGAGGATAGGACAATATAGTGTAGTTTGAAGTGGGTCTTTATAAAAGTCTAAGCGAAATGTTGGAATGAAAGGTTTTGTGTAGGTTTTGTTTTTGTTCCAAGAATCTCCTGATATGTGGACTATTTGCTCATTTTGAATCTCTTCTCTTTTTAATGAATTTTTTATCTTCTCAAAAATTGTTGGAAAGAGAGAGGTCATAGTTGCCATATGCACATGGTCAACACTTTTAATCGATACCATAAGGGTGTGTTTGGTGCGCGGGGTTGAATTGGACTATTTTTATGAGATGGGATGAGATTGGATTGGATTGGATTCGATTGTACTAAATTAGTAATATAATGTGTTTGGTGCAGTATGGATTGGACTAAAAATAGTATTATATCTTATTTGGTATAGTATAGAATGGGATAAAATCAGAATAGATTAAATTAATTTTCATATAAAATAAAATTATTTTAAGTAAATTAATTCATTTTAATTTGAAATATATATTATGACAATATTTAATTTTGATAAATAATATATTTTTAGTATTTTAAAATAAATAAAAATATTTAAAATTAATTACATATAAAATAATATTATTTTCAATTTATATTAAAAAATATTAAAATATAAGAAATTGAGAAAAGAGGGGGAGAGAGAGAAACGGCAGAGAGATGGAAAGAGAAGATGAAAAAAAAAAAACTAAGGAAAGAGAGGGGATAAAATAATCCCCTTGATTTGGAGGGGTTTATTTTATCCTCCATTGATTCGATAAAAATTAAGTTTGGACAAAAAATAGTCCACATGGTTTGTATCACCAAACACAAGATTGGACTATTTTTTGTCCAAATCCAATCCCATCCTATGCAACAAATAGACCATAATGGTGGATGGATTTTGCCTAAATTAACTTATGTACAAGTCAACAGTGTATTTTTCCATTTTCCTATAATAAAGAAATTTTATTATCCAGTCAGTAGGATAATAAAGAAATTTTGGGTTTATTTTTTCTTGTTCTCACCAGTAGTAACTCTTGCCTAAACTTCTATTTTTGTTTGATTATTTCATTTGTGTAAACATCAGGTTAAAATGATGATGTTGAAAGTAATTGCTCGGACAATTGGCCTTCACCGATTGATTGTATTGAATTTCTACCCATTTCTCCAGAAATATGTACAGGTAAATAATCCAACTCATTTATTGAAGTTGTTACCCTCTTTGTCAATTGTAGTAAGACTATGTTTGTATATGCAGCCTCATCAACGTGATATCACCAACTTACTTGCAGCAGCCGTTCAGGCTTGTCATGATATGGTACAGTAGACTTTTCTATTTTGATTGATTGGATTAGATGCAATGATCAATTGTTTTCTGTCAATTAAATTGCTAACTATTTTTCTTTAACTTTTTATCATTTCGCTTTCACTCAATCAGGTGCCTCCTGATGCAGTTGAACCTTTATTCAAACAAATAGTGAATCAATTTGTACATGATCGTTCACGTACAGAGGTATTGATTTATAGCTGCCTTACATTATAGATTCTAATTACTTACCAATTGATTTATCTTTTACTTCACCTGCGTGTACCAGGCCATTGCTGTTGGACTGAATGTCATTAGAGAAATATGTTTGCGAATGCCTTTGGTAGGTAGCCTGTATTAATTGGGTTGTTTGCTGGCTAATGCTTCTTATAAAATTTTTGAATTCATTTCATGCCTTTCATCAAGTATTTTTATTACGTCATATCCTTTTGCAAGTTATGTTGCTATCAAAACTAATATCTTGTTTCTGATTTCTGCCTTGTAGTTGATGAATGAAGATTTGTTGCAAGACCTTGTATTGTATAAGAAATCACATGAGAAGGCAATTTCAGCAGCAGCACGTTCCCTTGTCACCTTATTCAGAGAGGTATTCATATCATTATCTGATTGTAATGTGTGTGCCTGTGTGCACTCTTATATACCTGCTCAATTTAGGAAGACTTGTTTCTCTGTTTACTTGCAGGTCTGTCCTTCACTACTAGTCAAGAAAGATCGTGGGAGACCTATTGACCCTAAGGCTAGGCCGAGAGCATATGGGGAAGTCAATGTTGCTAGCAATGTTCCTGGTGTTGAGTTATTACATCTTGATGATGAAGGCAACGACTCCGGGGATGGTGATGGTTCTGATGAGTCTGCATTTAGTGGCTCTGATGATGATCATGATAACAGCAAGGAGATTGCAGTCAATAGCAATGAGGAAAACCAGTTATCTAGTGATGGTTCTGGCAGTGAGGACGATGATGATGAAGATGACAATGTAGTAGATGAAGATGATGATATTAATAGTATTGATGATGACAGTGGTATCAGCGATGAGGAGGAGGAAGAGGATGAGATAGAGGCAGAGGAGGGAGAGGAGCTTGAAGAAGCTGATGGTTTTGATAAAAGTGATGAAAATGAAGCAGGAGACAGCAAACCTGCTGTTAAGGAATCTAAAGTAAAAAAGAGGAAGTATTCTGATCTTGATGGACAACTTATTGCTGCTGACACAAGTCTGCGGGCTCTGAAGAGATTGGCAGAAGCAAAAATAGGCTGTGTCTCTTCTGACTTAACAGACGGTTTTCTTTCTAATGAAGACTTCCAAAAGATCAAGGAACTAAAGGTTTGTTACTTTGCTCACAAGTTTCTTCTAAATGTCATACATAGTGTAACCTTTAATAATATTAATCCTTACCATCTTTGGCTTTTTATTAATGTACGTTTTTATAAATGTAACACATGATGGATGTCGTAAGTTTATATGTTAATTGTTGGGTGATTCTTTGGATTATCAGGCAAAGAAGGATGTGAAGACTGCTTTGACTCAGCAAGGGTTTAAGATTCCAAGTTCTGATCAATTAAGTGTTAAGCGTGTGGATCCAGCCATGCTTGAAGTAAGTCCTTTATGTTTTTACTGTCCATCTGTACTTTTAGCTTTGCTCTTCTAATACTGTTGTTTGGTGAACATGCATCTGTAAGCCCTAAGAGTACTAGTTCTGGGGAGGATGGGATCCACATTTTCTCCGCATCTCCTTGATTCTTATATGCCTAAATTATCTTCTTCCAATTTTGTTGCTTGTTAGTTTCCTTTGGAGATACACTTCCATCTTAAAAGAGTGCTTTCACAAGGCCTGGTTTTGACCTCTTCTTTTCCATGCTTATTATAGGCTCATGTACGGCAAAAATTAAGCAAGGAGGAAAGACTTGCTTTAGTGAAAGCAGGGAGGGAAGACAGAGGAAAGTACATGGCTCGAGCTGCTATAAAACAGAAAAAGGTACTCTCTTTTTTTTAGCATACATTCTTTTCAGAATCATAGTCATTAATGTTGGCTTAAGTTTCCAGCTTTCATAGTTAAAATGAAATTGTTATATCTGATTTAAATGGACGTAGGGTTGCCTTTGTAATGACATGTTTGCATCTCTGGATTGTAAATCTTTGCAAATTGCAAGGTCACAAGTTTTGCATTGTATGATTTATTCCAATTTCTAAAATTTTGGGCAGTTTTAAGTTTTGTAGTGATTTACTGGGAGCTGCTAATGTCTGTCCCTTTTACCTTGCATGTTTTGGTTTCTGATAATGTTTGAATGTTGTAGTCCATGCATGTTCTGAAATTACGAATTTAAGCTACTAAATAGGTTAAGAATTTGGCACTTGGAAGAGTGTGTTAAACGTCAGGGATTGATTTTCCGGAACCATGATAAGATTATGATGCTTCAGTTTGGCCAAAAATGATGTTTTTTGTGATCATGTTTTTATATGTTGTTCCATGTTATGTACAGACGGGTGGTTTGAGCAATCGTCAGAAAGAACATAAGAAGGCTATGCCTCTTGCTGCAAAAAGATCCAAGGCAGTAAGATCTAAGCAAGAGAGAAACAAAAAACAACAGCGATCTGGAAAACAGTTCCGGGGGAAGAAAGCGTGGAAATGATCACAAAGCATTCATTTTTTTCTTTTTCCTTTTTTCCATTCCAATTGTATTATTATTTTAAATTAGAGTAACTCAAGGTTTATAACTTTTAAATTAAGAGTAATTCAGGGTTTTTCTACTTTAAAATTGAGGTTTTGAATGGTCTGCAAAGTAAATTTCTTGTAAATCAGATTCACTCATTTGATTAAACCGCATCTCCCTGATTGTATCCAAAACCATCGGCCTTCAAGACTGTCATGTCCGGGACAAACCTTTTTACGCCAGTAACCACATGCTATTGCACCAGTTTCCATCTTCAGAACCCAGTTTGGACTGCCATACGGCGAGTTCCATATCAAGCTTGTACGATATTGGCTCCATATAGGACAAGTACAAATTCCAGGTGACTTATTAGCGTTTACACTATAGACTTTGCTTTTGCTGTGACTTGTGAACTTTTTTAACTAAACTAGCCAAATCCAAAGGAGAAACATCAGTTTGCAATGCTGACTCATATTTTGAATTTAATTAGATGAGCTATCTGTGTGCACTTATGTTCATCTTGCTTCAATTTTATATATCTATATAAGAAATTTCTAAGCACAACTGTCTCTCCTTTTTTAACTAAACTAGCCAAATCCAAAGGAGAAACATCAGTTTGCAATGCTGACTCATATTTTGAATTTAATTAGATGAGCTATCTGTGTGCACTTATGTTCATCTTGCTTCAATTTTATATATCTATATAAGAAATTTCTAAGCACAACTGTCTCTCCTATTTGCATGTGTTCATATATTTTTTTCTTCTAATAATAGTCTTGCCACTAATACAATCGGTGCTGATGCACAAACAAGTTATAGAGAGAATGTGCTTAAGTAAGGGCCTAAACGAACAACTGTTATTAGCATAGCTTTTCAAAAATTGCTATTTTTGCAATTTGTGACAAAGTCAAAGTTATTTAATGGTAAACCCCCACAAGTGACATATATTATTAATGAGAATATAAATATAAAAGAAAGTAAAAATTGTTAAAAATAATCTGGAAAAATTATTTTTAGCCATATATAAAAAAAAATAATAGTTTTTAGTCACTTTGATAAAAAAAATAACGTAAATATCTCCAACCACCCTCTGACTGAACAATTATAAAAAGACCCCGAGAAATGAAAAATTACAAAAAAAATTCATTAAAAATTATAAAAAAAAAAATCATTTTACACTTAAACCTAGTTAAAACAAACACACTCTTTTTTTTTTCCTATTCCAGCCGCGGACATTAACTATTTTTTATTATTTTTTTCCTTTTATTCCAGTCGCATTCAACCCTCTTTCTTGTCCTTTTCTTCTTTTTTTTTTTGTCTTTTTTATAAAAGCTAGTTACACTCCTTTATTTTTCAAACATTGATCATCTTGTCTTTACCAATTCTATTATATCAACAAAATCAAAATTTTGAGGTAATTTTATTGAATTTTTTGTATTTTATTTAGAATGTGTTTTATGCATTTTTGTCCATTTTTATTTTTGTATTTTATTTGTGTAATGTGTTTGATTTGTGGTTGAAAGAATTTGGGTGATATTGAGTTTATTTTTGTGAAATTTTAATAGTTATGGAATATGTTATTGAAATGTTGGTTAGTGAAATGTTTTGTCATCCTTCTCAAACTTCAGACCAGTGCATAGTAGGAACTCCTCCTTCCTAAACCTTATAGCATGTCCACCGACAACAAACCATATCTCATCCTCTCTGGCTTCTGGGTAATAGATCTCGCGACATAATGATGGGTGACATAGCTTCCCACTAAACAATTGGTCACCTCGCATCCTTGAAAATCTACCAAATACACCCTGCGTCCATCTGTCGAACATATTATTTCTGCTGAGAACGTCCTGTAAGGTTTTCAATTCTCCGATACGACAATACATGTAAACACATGCAACTAACCATTTTTCAGGAATACGCTTGTAAGATCATTTCTCAGGTCCACCATCTACATCGGTCAGCTGCGTGGAAAAATACGTAAAGGAACCAAAAAAAATATAATATAAATATATAGACAACAAATATCGAAAAAAAAAATTTGTTACAAAAGGATAAAAAAAAAACATTTCACTAATCTAATATATATTTCACTATCCAACATTTTACTAACAAACAATTCACTAACCAAATTTTCACTAACCAACATTACACTAATCTATATTTCACTAACCTACCTTTCAATAACTAATATTTCACTATCTTACATTTCACTAACCTACATTTCACTAACCAAATATTTCACTACCCTACATTTCACTAATCAAACATTTCACTAATCAAATATTTTACAACAGCAGTTCACACATTTCACAAATTTCACAACAATAATTCTCGCAAACAACCAACATAACCAAGATGTAAATGACCAATCCTTTCTTGCAAACAGCAATAAATCACAACAATAATTCTCAATAACATAACCAGCATTTTAAATGACCAAACATTTCTTGCATTGTAAATCACAACCAAACCAGGATGTAATGAAAAATTCTAAGTGAACAAGATTAAATGAAAACCAAACAAGAAACTATAAAATGGGTAGAAAAAGTAATGAAAAAAAATAAAACTGAACAAAATCAAATTTTTTTTTTTTTAAATATGCTGACGGTCGTTCGCTACTCGGCGAGATTTGTCTCTGACGTTGAAACTCCGGCAGTCCCGACCTCATTGCATCGCGACGACCTCATTTGTCTTCGAATCAGTCTCTTTTGGATAGTAGATTCGACTTTGCGAGCCATCGAAGAAATCACTTCGAACCCATCTTGAACTCCAATGAACGGCGATAAGATAACGACAACGACTCGACGATGGCAACGTCAACTTCTTAGGGCGGCGATGGCGAGGGACGAAGATGAACGGTTCGCGATCGAAGATGGCTGAGGAAGATTAAAATGCAAGGGAAAATGGCAAGGGAGAAAAACGTTTGGGATTCTTAGGGTTTCGGTGATGGCAACGAGGTTGAACGGCTGAGGAAGATAAAAAGGCAAGGGAAAACAACAAGGAAAGGAAACCGACGAGGGAGAAAAAACTTTTGGGATTCTAGGTTTTTTCTCTCTCCACAAATCTGATTTATTAAATGAGGAAAATCTTATCTGGAAACATAAATGGTGGGCTCAACTCAAAATTTACCTAACTATTTATATAAGGGTTAAAAAATAATTTATTATTTTAAAAATAGTTAAAAATAATTATTTTTTCATTTGACGCTAAAAATAATTTTTTTTCATAATTTTTAGACCATTTTTAATTTTGTCCTAAAAGTGAAAACATGACCAGAATAACAATTTTTGAAGGGAAAAAAAAAAGTTATTATCGGAAAAAGAAAAATGTTTCCAACAGTAATCAATTATATCTTGTTTCAATATGAAAATATTTCTGCTTGACCATCTAACACTTATTTTATTTTTTTTAGAAAAAATTATAAAAATTCTCCCAAATTTAAATAATATTATATACAGTAATAATTTTTACTATAATTACACAAATATATCTAAAATCTCTTTCACATTGTAGATGTATATTCACTGCTAGTGAGATTGATAGCTTTAAAAATTGTATAAAATGTCTTTTTAAATAAAAAAAGAATTATATAAAAAATATTTTATTCATCGGATTTTAAAAGATATTTTTACAATTATAGTAAAAAATTTTACTGTGTATAATATTACTTAAACAAGAGATAAATTTATACAATTTTTCTATTTTTTATCATCAACCTGCTTTCTTTGGAGGGGAACCTATGTGCGCGAAAGTGGGCCGTTAGTCTCCTCAAGGCTTCAAGCTCAAGCTGGATAAATGTTTCTTTGGATTCCTAAAGATAGCAATTGTTGAACTAAGAAAGTAGAAATGGACCCCAAAGATTTAAAAAAAAAAAAAAAAAAAATAGTGTTATGATTCTATTTACAGATTTGCAAGCTTTACTGTCATGAGAGGGAGACCCATCTCACCAGCTAGGTCTTTTTGGGTGTGTTGACGGTAAAAATGTAGAAAAATGAAGGCAACATTTTACTGTTAGCTTCACAAGGAAACTTGGTTTGAAGAAAATTCTCTAGTGTTGGTCAACATCTGCTTTTGGTATTAGCATTTCAATTCAATCACTTAAAAGATAGTTTAAGCTAAAAACTAAGCATGCTGATTAGAAATTATACTCTTAACTGCATACTATATGAAATCGGATAAATTTTCATAAAATATGCATCTGTTACCCAGACATAAAGAAGCAAATGACATCAAAACTTGATTCTATATCAAATGTTAAACAAAGGAAGAGAACTAGTTGACAGATAAAAGTGGGAAGCAAGATAAAATTTGCATTCAGACAAGTACCCCGGTGGATATAACTGACTCGTAAATAATTGCCGAGAATGAGGCCAGGCTTTGCACAATGAATTCTCATAAAAATAACAAAAAGAAATAAACAAAGCTGCCAATGATAATAAAATTTCTTTACAACTATCACATTTTTTTTTTTTTTTGAAGAGATACAACTATCACATTGATATCATTTGTATAACTCACAAGGACAGGCATAATCTTTTAAAAAGTATGTTATCTTTGTTACCATTAAAGCTCTCTTATATTATCTTCTGTAACAATCTTTCCCTGTCCCTCAGAAGAGCCCAGACAACAATCATTTTATCTTCCCATTTGTTTGATGTTCTCCTAAGCAATATTGACCGACCAATTAGCGAAATTAGAGAAAGCATCGAAGGGAAACGAAAACCAGATAACGATGCTGTATTATCTCATTCTCCTCTCCACGATTGACCTTCCCATCTCTTGATAATCTGTAACAATATCTGATTCCAAGTATCCACAGGCCCTGGCAAACACCAGTGAACACAATCATTCTGTACACGCTCTTTAATTCCATTGGCAAATGGATTCGGAAGCATATAAGGCCCTGGGTGACCATCCGGCCTCATTAACGATAATTTGCTAACATCCAATGCCTCTAGCCTCAGCCTCTTCAATTGCTTAGCGTTCTCCTTGGCCAGGTCCACTTCTTCAACCTCAAGATTCCTCATTTCAGCATCCATTCCTTCAAGCACTTTCTCTCCCTCTTTATAAGGCTTGATCTTAGGACAAGCACCAGCCTTATCCCATTCGCCTTCAAAATGTGCGGGAGAAAATGTGGTCACAAACACGTCTAAATTGTTGTTGCTAGACCCTCTTCTTTCCAATATGGTCTTGAGGGTGGTCTTTAAGGCCTTCCTCAAAACACCATAGAATCCAATCTCAGTGTGATTAAGTTCAGGGCAATAATGGCAACCCAGTACAGAATCACCCTCAAAATACACTGCTGGATGTAAAAACCAATGCCCAACAGACAGAACAAGCATGTCCATATGTTCCAAATCAGCCCCCCACTTCTCATCAATACGATCCAGATACAATTTGTTATAATTTAGACTATTTGATTTCTCAATACCATTCACAAGAAATGGTGACCAATAAACTGAAATATTGACATTATGAGAAGCAAAATTCCATTTTCTAAACTTGTTATCTTCACCATTTCGATAAACAAGGTTAGGAGTAGAGACAGTGGATAGGATGCAAAGAAGGGACTCTAATTGGTTCCTAGCCATGGAGTCACCAACAAAAGCTAAATGTTTGTTACTAAGCAATTCAAGAAATATGTTGGGATCAAACCTCGGGAGCTTGCATTCTTTTGGTTGCCATCTCCAATAGAGGTAATCAAAGTCCGGTCTACCATGAGTGATGCAATTTTGACCTTCCTTGATTGTGCCACAGGTTGTGCCGTTGTACAAAGGTCCCATCTTATCATGGACCCAATTGCCATTCGTGTAGTCACATGGAGTTTCATCAGCTCTTTCCTCTTCTGCAAAAGAAAACAACAACATCAAAAACACTTGTTAGTTAAAAAGAACCAAAAATCACACATTTCAAAGGAAACCCAATAACCATTTAAAAGGATTAGAACATTTTGAGTCAATGCATGTACCTTGAGAGAGAGATGAAGAAAAAGGAGGAGGAGAAGATGAGGAGAAGGAAGTTAAGATAATGGGTGTGTTGAGAGGGAGTTGATCAGTTGCAGACTGAGGAAGCTGAAGAGGATAAAAGTACAAGCGAAAGATTGCTATAGGGAGGATGGTATATAAAGTCCAAGGCAACAACTTCTTCGCGAAAGAGTAAGGCTGATGATGGTCTTTGCCCATTTTATACAAAAAAGAATACTTTGATTTTTTCTTCTTCTTCTTCCTCTTTAAACTCTCTTTGTTTGGTCTGGTTTAGCTCAAACTCTGAATTCTAGCCTTGGAAAGCTGAGGGAGTTAAAACCATTTTTGATTTCCTGAGTTGGCAATTGTTACAGAGAGAGACGCACATCACAGAAGAAAGAGAAAGAAGTTCTTTTGTGGGTGGTGATAAAGAGTCAAACTTACATCGAGAATCCCATTATCTTTCTGGTTTGGCCAACTAATTTTGTTGAAGAAAAAAATATATAATGATACTGTGTTGTGACCCCTTGTCTAGTCGCCTTCGTTCGTTTAAAGTTTTTAAAAAAAAAAAAAAAATCTTTTGCCTTCACGCGTGTCTGTTGGGAGTTGAGCGTATTTCCGTAATAAAAATATAAGTTAATCAAAATTTATTGAAAATGAATCAACAAAGAGCTTTGTAGGATAAAAATTATTTTGATCTTTAATTTTTTTTTTAAATTATTATTTTTTAATTAATATTTTCTGTTTTAATTTATATGACCCCTAATTTTTTTATATACAAGTTAATTATAAATTAAGAATTAATTTTTTTTATTAAAAATGCTATATGTTTTCCTTTTCTTTAACTATTTTTTATTTTACTTTTTAAATAATCTTTAATAAATATTAACAGATTAGACCTACGCAATTGTTATAATTTGAAGACGAAACGAGCAAGGAAGATTCTACCATATGACGTTGTTTACTTATTCAAAGTACACAGCTGTGTCATTGTTTTCCCTTCAAATTATACAACCTCTATCCCATAGGGTACCGGTTCCAAAATTAGAATTGTCGGTTCCATATCGATTTCAATTTCGATTTTTGAAATTGACGGTTCTACGCCGGTTCAGAATTTTTTTAAAATATTTAAAAAAATTAATGAAGAATTAAAATATTTTTAAAAAAAATTAAAAGTGGATAATCCAAAGATAATCCGCCTTTGATCAATTTAGATGTGGAACAAAAATTTTAGATATATATATATATATATATATATATATATATATATATATATAAGTAAATATAGTTTGAAAGTTTATACACTTTCAATGTAGGATTTAGAAAATAATTATATATATATATATATATAAGTAAATATAGTTTCAAAGTTTATATACTTTCAATTGGGATATAAAAATATGATACTTTATATTATTTTAATTATTTTATAATTAAAATTATTTTTCAATGTTACTGTTATATATATAAGGATATTATTATTTTGTTCCCTGTAGGTTAGGATATTTTTTATTTTACACCCCAAGTTTTATTTTTTACCTTAATAGCCCTTCTTGTTGAGATTCAAATCATTTCAAATTTTCAATCATTACTAAAATTCTAAAGATTGGAAAATCACAAAACATATATCCTTCATATTGAAATAGAGGATTAGAATTACGATTATAAAGTTAGAAAATTTAATACTATTGTTGGGTATTCCATAAATGAATATTTTTTAAAGTTTTATCGACTGTAGTGACCGATAGTAGATGAAATAGAAATATAAAAATATTAAAACTTGATACATAAATATTTGTGCTTGTTAATACTTCCAATGATTCTGAAATAATTATTTTAGAAAAATATGTGTCTATTGCCATTTGCCAACCTTTAAAATTGTATAATTTTATGATGAACGAATTATCAATGGCTTATAAAATAATTATGATCTGAATTTCTATTTTATTATCTATTGCTAACAATCGAAGATTTATAATCAAAGTTCTATAGTTTTTAGAAATGTTTTATAAACAATTTATATGGTAACATCTCTGATATCTGAAATCTGTATCTTAATACTTTGTATTTCGTCAACTTTAGTATGCATATATATATTGACTTTTCGACTTCTATTACCAAAGTTTTAAGTTTTGAAATTATACATCATGTCAACGTATAAGTATACAATAATTTTAATTCCATTTTTTATGTATGATATTACTTACGGAGTTGAAGGCCACCCCTTGGTCACCAATATTTTGTAGATTAATAAGTTTTTGAATATAGGACATTCACTACATCCTTCCATCTCAAGTCTTACTAAGCGTTTTTACCAGTATGTGTGGATAGTTACTCTTATTATGGAAATAAATGTTTTTCATTATAGGAGTAAATATTTTGATCGCACTTAATTATATGAATATAAAGGTTTAAAAGTGAAAAAGAAATTGAAGTTGAAGAATGGACCACATCAGAGAAGAGGGATGACTACGGCTGTATCACACCATCAATAAGAAAATTCCAAACAGAGACATCAATTTCATTTTCAGCTTTACATCAATATTGAGATATGTACAGTATAGGTTAATAATGAAAGGTATTTTAAGTCTTTAGTTAGGCTACGTACTAAGAATTGCTGTACAACTATGGATGAAAATAAATATGATACATCAGCCTGTTAAAAGCTAAAATCTTCCATTTCCACCTCTGTTTTTCTCCAAATTTTGAACTGGTATTTTGTGTAAGCTAATAATTTCCATTCTTATCTTTCATAGATTTATGCCATATATAGGCCCCATAAGACAAATTTTAACAATGGCGCCTTTGAGTTTCTACAAGCATGTTACCATATTATTTTTATTAACAGCAAGGCGTGAATTTTCATGATAAATTCCATTTACTTAATTTGGTATTACAATCTATGCTTTATAGGCTCATAAATAAATAACCATAAGAAAGACAACTGTTAACGGTAAAAATTGGATTCTGCGATCAACACGAGTCAACGAGACCACGTGTAGTCACCTTCTGATTCGTTGATCTAACTGTGAGAGAAAGATAAATATTATCCTATGAAAAGAGTTCTCGCGGAACCCGTAGAGCTCTCAGTTCTTGCTTTGGAGTGCATATGCCTGTCAAAGCAGAGAACTTATCGGTCAGAGGTGCCGGACTCTTGCCGGCGATCAATCTCCGACGATCAAGTCAGCTTTAAGGTTTTCTTAAGAGTAGATGAATCAAAATCTTTTCAGGGGTAATTGTTTTTCTCTAGGAAATTGTGTACCTTAGTTCTCATAAATTTCTATATTTATAGTCGCATTCTCTCCTTCTTGTTGACCTCCATTACGGGCATATGCAGAGGTCGCAGATGTTGTTTCAGGAGGTAGGTAGAGAGATATTTCCTTAAACGTGTAACATTCGTCTCTTCATCAGACTGCTTCTAATACTAGAGGCCTTTTGCTTCATTGAACGGTAACCTGTGCCTGTCATCACATTTAATGCGTCTACTGCCCTCTTCGCTCAAGCCTTCCGCTTTCCAGGGATCAGACTGCTGCTTCGCAGTGTGTCAGCATAGTTTCTGACAGGCCCGATCTCTCTTTTCGATTCGTCTTGGGTCGTAGGGTCTTGCGCGCGTCGGCGACCGTTTCTGAGGAGTTCGTGGTGCTCACGAGGTTCTCGTCGTCTCCGGTAAATCGTCGTCGAGACCTCCTTTCCTTTGGAGTCATCGGATTGCTCTCAATGGGACGCGTGCTCACATTTTCTCTCCTGGAGCCATGCTGGCAGTTGGCGATGACGTGGCTATTTATGGTGAAATCTTACATACAACAATACCCCCTAAATCTTCGAAGAGATTTACATCCGAGGAGATTTATTTGTTTGTCAAGGCAATTCTTAGAAGCGGTTTGAGATAGGGTGGCAAAGTCGTTTTTGTCCTTTTTTCGAAACGGTGCATAGCGTACTCGTTGGTACTTTTATTTTTGAAAAATGGACAACTGGCCTTTTTC
The DNA here is from genome assembly GCA_003430845.1 of Xanthoceras sorbifolium. Taxonomy (NCBI): domain Eukaryota; kingdom Viridiplantae; phylum Streptophyta; class Magnoliopsida; order Sapindales; family Sapindaceae; genus Xanthoceras; species Xanthoceras sorbifolium. Next base: position 7,899,880 of record CM010621.1, on the reverse strand, counting down.
GCGGGTTGGGTCATTAACTGGCTGTTTTATGGTGTCTTTACTCAAGTAACGGTTTTCAAGGCGACTCTTGGTTTTTGAAACTTCATCATTGGTGCACCGGTTACTTCCTTTGCCTTCTCGAGATGTTTCTTCGGTTTTTAGGATTAATTGCGGCGCTTCACGTGTCGGTGTCTATATATATTCTACTTCTCTTTCTTTACAAACTCTTCACTCTCTGTTATTTTCTTCGAACGAAAGTAGAAAGTTGAACCGTTATTGAGAGAGTCATTGAGTTCCAAAGCTCATGTCTGCAAGCTTCTCTGGTAAGGTTTCTTCCTTGCCTCTTCTCTATTATTCTTTATGGATTCATGGATGAGGATTAAGCGGATGCTGGAGGAAAACGATAGGGACGGCTTCCGTCTTTACGCCGCCCATCGTCATCTCATCCCTCTGAGTGTCGATTGTTCGAATGTGCAGGTTCCTCCAATTTTTTGTCTCGTCGCCGGTGAGTGTGTCCTCTTCGTCTCCCGATAGTTCTTCCGAAAACCTTGCCGACATTCCTCTGGCTAGAACATCTTCCTTAGAAGAAACCATGGCTAAGGGTACTTCTCTCTATGGGGTTCAGAGGCTGGACTCCTCGGATAACAGTCATCAGAAGGGGAGGCAACTACTTTTTTCTTCGTCGTTGCCCAGCTTCCTCGACAGGGAGCCCAATGTGGTTACGGAGCGACATCTGAGACGCTACAGGGAATACTAAGAAATCCCAAGGGAGGTGAAGATCATTGTTCCCGAGGGAAGAACTGCATGGAATCCTTCGAAGGGTTTCGTGGCCATCTACGGCTTCATGCTGAACTGCAGGATTACGTTTCCGCTCCAACCTTTTGTTGCGCGTTTCCTCAGCGACATCAATCTGGCTCCGGCACAACTGGTGCCCAACGGGTAAAGGACTCTGATGGCTCTGAGCGCTCTGTGGTGTCAATCAGGCTTCTCGAATCTGTCCCGTCGCGAGATCCGCCACTGCTATCAGCTTCGATCAACAACCGGCGTCGAGGGGTCCTATTATCTCGCGTCGAGCACTCTGAACCAATGGCTGCCCATCGACGAGGATGGCAAGAAACTCTCCGGCAAGCTTGATGTGTCGGATGACAAGAAGAGAGAAATCGTGTGGGGGCTCCCATCTTCGAATAAGTATTGGAAGGGGGCTTGGTTCTTTGTCTGTGGGGACTGGGGGCGCAGTCTTCCTACTGATAGAGAGAAGTCTTTGAGCGAGGCATACGTCCCTTGTTTATTCACTCAGCCATGTATTTTTGCGACTAGTCTGTTATGTCTTTGTTTTTATAGTGTATATCGCGAGGATTACCCTTTCACTTTTGTGCAGATTCCTGGAATGAGGGCCCTAAGTTGACCAACTAAGAAGCCCACCAAGTTCTACGGGTCGTTACCTCCCGTATGTATGATCGTTGTGCGACCCTGCTTTGTTGCGACAAAGCTTTGTTGAGGCGTGCATTTGATGTCTTTCACCACGATACAGATGTATTCCCCCGCGACCATTTCCGCAGTAAGTTTTTCTTAACTTTGTTCACTTCATGTAGTCAATCATATTTTGGCTAAGTTTTCTTTTGGTTCCTTTCTAGTTCAAGACGAGGATCCAATTTCTGGCCGAGAGGTCAGAGACTTGAAAAATCTTTCCGCTGCCTCTTGCTGAGAGCTAGGCAAAGATAAGGACAAAAAGGGGCGGTCTCCTTCGAAGAAGACCGCAGACACTGGAGAACGAGTCTCGGTCCTTACAAAATGCCGAGGAAATGACTTGAACCGGGCTTCGGTCGCTCATGGTGAAGATATTTCCCCAAGTTCTGATGTTCCCTCGAAGAGGAGCAAGGTGGCCGGAGACTTTGAAGATCCTGGTTCGTCATCTAAAGGGGTGGGCTCTCCTGGGACCAAAGTCAAACATGTCCCCACTGGTCGTCCCCCTCGCCAATCGAGAAGGATGGATCGTTCGTTGGGCGCTCCTGCGTTGATTCCTCCTGTTAGCTTTGCTTCTACCCTTCCTGCGAGCGCTCCTGATGTTACTTCTGCGATCGCCCCTGAGAAAGAGAATCCGGTAGCGGCGGACATCGATGCTTGTGACTTGGAGGAGGAACCCTTGCTGCGCCCCTCGTCTGCAAAGGGTAAGGGCCCTGTCATTGAAAAGGAAGAGGAAACTCCGAAATCGGTGGGTGGCGATAGTGCCGAAGTCCATGTGGACGTTGCTGGTGCTTCTCGCGGTGTTGTCCCTACTTCATCCGATCCTTCCTTAGAAGCGGTCCTTACACGAGTATTAACCAAAGACATTCGTTTAGAGATGCAAGAAACTGCTGACAACTTTCTGGGAGAATCCATCGAGAAGCAATTGAAGTCATTTTTTAGTTTTTCGACTGCGGTAAATTGTTATTACTTTCCTCGTTTATCTTCGATTCTTCACAAATGCTGACCTGTTTCCCTTTGATTTTGTAGTTTCTGCTAAAGTTTGACATTAGGCGCACGAGAAAGAGGCCCTACGGCGCCGTCTTGCTGATCTTGAGGCCGAGCGGGCTTCTTTTTCTGTTAATGAAGCGGTGCTCAAAGAGCGAGAGGTGCTTAAGGAGAGAGTCGATGACCTTGAGGATATGGTGAAAATGCTTTCATTCGAAAGGGAGATTTACAAAAACAGAGTGAGCGACTGCGAAGATAAACTAGAAGCTCTCGAAGCTGAAAAGACCGCTCTTCTGTCTGAAAAAGACGAGGCAATTGCTACTACTAACAATCTACTTGATGCTGCTATCGCCGCTCGAATAGAAATTGAAAAGAAGCTTGCTCAGTCAAAGGGGAAGGTCACTGAGCTTAGTGGTATTGTCGACGCTTTCCATTCTAACTTGGAGGGGATGAAGACCGAGATTGAGATCAGGTCCGTAGATCGTTACAAAGCTTCCCCTGCTTTTGATGCCTTCATGCATCGAGAGTTCAGGAACGGTATTTAAGAATGCCGGAACATCGTGGAATCTAACCTTGATTCGGAGGCACGGAAGTCGATGGACCTTGCTATTCAGAGTAACGCTGCGAGGGCTTTGCAGTCCCTTCACGATTCTAGGAAGCTATGGCGGGCTCATTGTCGATCTTAGGGTATTCCCGTCTTGGATATGCATATTGAGATACCCGACCAAAGTGGTCTTCCTAAGGTCTACGCTGCCGAAAAACCTGGGTCTAGTATTTTCGACTCTAGGATAGATGCGGGGCCTGATCCAGACGTAGACTATGAGCTGTCGGATGGTGAGGAAAACTTGGTTCTAAGTGAGAAAGAAGCTTCAACCTCGGTAGATACGGATCCTGAGGATCACCTTTCCTTGGCGGAGTTGTCCAAGAAAGAAAAAACCTCCCAAGGTCCTGAGCCTTCCAAAAATCTTCAAGACCCTGAGCCCCCCAAGAATTCCTAAGATACTGATCCTTTGTAATAGTTATGAACTTTCGATATATATGCAATATATTTTTATTTTTTACAACAAAGGATTGTGATCTAATTGTTTTCAGTATTTTGTTGTTTCCTTTTATATGAATGCATGTGTAGTTGAAGTAATTTGAATCCGTTGATTTTTTATATCTGCTTCTTTGCTTCTTACCGCCGAGTCTTGAAGGATGATTTGTTTGGGCAGCATTCAAGATTTAAGACATGGTTGGCCTTGCTATAATTTCTCGCTGTGTCTAGATACTTTTGAGATTTGTCTGTCCTTAACCAAGACTTTTGTCTTTGATGTGGCATTCCCGCCGTCTTATCAGGCCTTTGGAGAGAGTTTTTGCCAACTCTTCTCAGGCGAGATTTTTGTTTTTGAGATGGTGTTCTCGCCGTTACATCAAACCTTTGGAGAGAGTTTCTGGTAACTCCTCTCAGGTGATATTTTTATTTTGGAGGGGACGTTCTCACCGTGCTATCAAACCTTTGGAGAGAGTTTTTGCTAACTCTTCTCGGGCGAGATTTTTATTTTGGAGGGAGCGTTCTTACCATCCTATCAAACTTTTGAGAGAGTTTTTGCTAACTCCTCTCAGGCGAGATTTTTATTTTGGAGGGAGCGTTCTCGCCATCCTATCAAACCTTTGGAGAGAGTTTTTGCTAACTCTTCTCAGGCGAAATTTTTATTTTTGAGGTGGCGTTCTCGCTGTCCTCTACCAACTAACAAAGCATTCGCGAAAAGTTAGGCACAAAAACAAAACAAAAATCATTTCCATATATTACCGCGATCACCAATACATTTGTCATACATTTTTCACGGGTAGTACATCTTAAGATATTGAGTGTTCCAAGGATGGTTAATTATTTCTTCGTCCGACCTGGCGATCTTGTAACAACCGTGACCTGCTTTCCCGATAATATGATATGGTCCTTCCCATTTGTCTGCCAGAGATCTTGCAGTTTTATCTTTGATGGTGAGTGATACTCTCCTCAGCACCAAGTCTTCAAGTTGGAATCTCTTTTCCCTTACTTTAGAATTGTAGTACCTGGCAATCATCTGCTGATACATAGTGTTCCTTATCTAAGCTCTGTCTCGACGGCTCTCTAACTCGTCGAAGCTTTCTTCCAGGGCCGAGATGTTCTGGACTTGATCATACAGGGCTACTCGGGGCGATTGGATTTGCATTTCGATGGGGATCACCGCTTCGACCCCGAATACCATCGCGAAAGGTGTTTCTCCGGTGGACGTCCTCACAGTTGTTCGATAGGCCCAAAGGAATTCAGGGAGTTTTTCGGCCCACTTGCCCTTCTTTGAGTCTAGTTTGGCCTTTATAGTATGCTTGATGATCTTATTCACAGCCTTTACTTGCCCATTGGTTTACGGGTGTGCTACGGATGCATAGTAGTTCCTTATCCCCCACTCCCTACGAAATTTTAGAAAATTTAGGTTGTCGAATTATGTGCCATTATCGGAGATAATGGTGTCTGGGACTCCGAATCTGTATATGATGGATTTCCTCACAAAATCAGTAGTGTTCTGTTTAGTTATTCGGACTAAAGGTTCCGCCTCTGCCCATTCGGTGAAGTAATCAACGGCTACTATAGCGTACTTTGCTTGTCCCTTCGCCGCTAGCATAGGTTCGATAAGGTTGACCCCCCACTGTGCGAAGGGCCACGGGGATATGAGACTTCTTAATTTCTCCGGCGGCTGTTTGATATTGTCAGCAATTCTTTGGCATTTATCACAATTAGAAGCCGTTTCTTTGGCGTCTTGGAACATCGTTGGCCAATAAAAACCTTGGCGTAGGGCCTTGTGTGCCAAACTATTTCCTCCGTCGTGGTTTCCACAAACTCCCCCATGTATTGCTCGTAGGATTCTCGCGGATTCTTGGGGGTCGACACACCTCTATAAAGTTCTAGAGAAACCCCTTCGATACATCTTTCCATCGATCATGGTGTATCGTGCAGCTCAATACCTTAGCTTCTTGGCTTCGTTCTTGTCTTCTGGAAGTATTCCCTGATCTAGGTATGCTCTAATGGGTGTGATCCATATTATTTTCGCGAGGTTTACCTCGGCTACTATGAGATCGTCTTCCTCACATATGCTTGGTTGCGATAGGTGCGCGACTGGCACAGTTTTTGATAGTACGACGTTGGTGGCCGAGGCTATTTTGGATAGAGCGTCGGCTTTCAAGTTCTCCGCCCTGTGGATCTGTGTGATTCTGAACTTGGTAAACCTGCCCAAAGCTCGTCGCGTCTTCTCCAGATAGGCGATCATTCCTTCCTCCTTTGCTTGGTACTCGTTACAAATTTGGTTGACTACCAGTTGTGAGTAACTGAAGATGTCTATATTATCTGCACCTAAAGTGGTGGCTACCCGGAGTCCTGCGAGAAGGGCTTCATATTCCGCGACATTATTGGTCGCTTTGAAATCGAACCTTAGCGCACACTCCACTTCATCTTGCTCAGGGGTCGTTAGGACCATTCCTGCTCCACTTCCATGTGAATTAGAGGCACCGTCTACGTGCAACTTCCACGAGTAAATGTTACCTTCTCCTTCAACGGTGAGGGAAATGATGTCGATTATTGGTTCGGTGAATTCGGCGATGAGGTCAGCTACGACTTGCCCCTTGATTGCGGTTCGCGGTCTAAAGCTTAAGTCGAATTCGCTCATCTCGATTGCCCATTTGGTCAGTCTTCCCGATACTTCTGGCTTCTGCAATATTTGTTTTAGATGACAGTTTGTGAGTACTTCAATGTTATGCGCCTGGAAGTAGGGTCTTAACTTTCGCGCGGCTACGATTTGGGCTAGGGCCATTTTTTTCGCGTCAGGGTACCTTGTCTCGGCGGCGACCAAAGCCTTGCTGACATAGTACACTGGTTTTTATACCCCCTTTTCTTCTCGTATGAGGACAGAACTTGTCGCGGTGTCGATTACCGAGAGGTAAAGATACAGAGTTTCATTTGGTAGTGGTTTTGACAGCACAAGGGCCTTTCCAAGATAGGTTTTCAACTGGTGGAAGGCCTCGTCACATTCCTTGGTCCATTCGACCCCCTTGCCTTTCTTAATTGCCTTGAAGAAAGAAAGGCACTTGTCGGTGGATCTCGCGATGAATCGGTTTAATGCCAAGAGACATCCTATGAGGCGTTGGAATTCTTTGAGCGTTCGAGAGGGCTTCATCTTGACGAGGGCATCTATCTTTTCTAGGTTAGCTTCAATTCCTCTCTGGTGAACTAGGAAACCCAAAAACTTCCCTGAGGTCACGCCAAAGATACATTTCTCGGGGTTCAGTTTCATATCATATTCGCGCAGGTTGTGGGTATGTTCTTCGGTGGTTAAGCTCTTAGTTAACATATTGTCGACGTACACTTCCATTATTCATCCTATTTGCTTCGCGAACATTTGATTAACCAGCCTCTGGTAGGTAGCTCCGGCGTTTTTTAGGCCGAAGGGCATTACAGTATAACAATACAAGCCTTGGTCAGTGGTGAAGGTTGTTTTCTCCTCATCAGGTGGATGCATCTTGATCTGATTATATCCTAAATATGCGTCCATAAAACTAAGGAGTTCATGACCCGCTGTAGCATCTACCAGTTGATCGATTTTTGGGAGCGGGAAACCATCCTTTGGGCAAGCTTTGTTCAAATCTGTAAAGTCCACGCACATTCTCCATTTCCCGTTCTTTTTCTTAACTAAAACCACGTTGGCAATCCAGGAAGGGTAACATGATTCTCGGATGGACCTTGCAGCGAGGAGTTTTTCAACTTCTTCCCGTATAGCGGAGTTTCTTTCAGGATTAAAATACCGCCGCTTTTGGACCACCGGTCTCGCGTCGCAGCGCACAGCTAACCCATGGGAAATGGTAGAAGGATTAATCCCTGGCATGTCGGCGTGACTCCATGCGAAAATGTCTTTGAATTCCCGGAGCAGTTCCGTTAACTCTTTTTTAATTTTTAGCTTTAGATTTGCTCCAATCCTGACCACTTTCTCGGGAAAATTTTCGCTGAGTATCACACTTTCGGTGGGTTCTACTTCATCATCGCTTTCTCGTACCGTAGGTTCTCGCGGGTCTAAAGTAAACTCTTTGGGGACTTCAGCGTTTCCTTCCCCCTCCGCCAGCTTTGATTGCTATGATTTTTCGGTGATTTGGCAAACTTCTGCCTTTCCCTTCCCTTTGAATGTGGACAGGTTGGTTTGCCTAGCGGTCCCTTGACAACCATGTATTTCTCTGACCCCGTTCTCCGTAGGGAACTTGACTTTAAGGTAGTATGTGGCGGTTATCACCCTTGTTTTGTCAAGGAAGGGTCTCCCCAACAAGGCGTTGTAGGGCCAATTAGGTATGTCTACTACTACAAATTCCAGCAAAACTGTCTTTCTACAAGGTTTGGTCCCGATTCGTACTGGTAACATCACTGTCCCCCATGGTCTGATTTCTGACCCCCCAAATGCCCGTAGTGGTGTGTCAAATGGTTCCAAGTCTTTTCGTTGGAGACCTAGTTGCTCAAAAACAGAAAGGTGGAGGATGTCGGCAGAACTCTCATTATCTATCATGATTCTGCGCACGTTCTTGTGTGCGATTTGGAGTTCCACAACTATCGCGTCATTTGGTTTGGCGTTTACTCCTAAACCGTCTTCCGCGGTGAACAAAATGGGGTCCCAACCTTCTCGCTGTCTTTTCTAGTCTCCTTGCACGGAGTTCACAGCTGAGAATTCACGGTGTTGGGATACCTCTTGGATTTCTGACTTCCTCTCTCTGTTGCTAACACCCGTTCCTAGACCTCCATATATGGTGTTAATGGGGCTAGCTTTTAGGCTCTCCGACTGTCTGTCAGGTTTTTTGGGGCTTCGGGGGTGATTTTATCTTGAGGGTCCTCTCGGGCGCTCAGGTCTCTTATCCGCTGGTCCCCTTGGCTGTCTTGGAGTGTTGTCGCCATCCCTCCTCACTATGAACTCCTTCAAGTGTCCGTCTCTGATAAGATTTTCGATGTGATCCTTAAGTTGGAAACACTTAGAAGTGTCGTGTCCGTGGTCGCGGTAAAAACGACAATACTTGTCTTTAATTCACTTTTGGGGCGCTGAGGTCATCTTTCCCGGCCAAGTAATGATTCCCTTGCTTTGAGCGACCGATAGTATCTCTTCCTGTCCTCGCGTTAGGGGAGTGTATCGGTCGAATTTCCCGTCTGCCCATTTAGCCTCTCGCAACCGGTTACTGACTTATCGGCGATCCTCTCGGGGTCCCATTCCTTTAAAGAGGTCACTGTCTCCCTTGCTGGGATGGGTTTTTGAACGATCGGGCTCGTTGGGTCGTACGTCATGTACTAGATGGCCGCTTTGAGCTATTTCTTCTTCCTCGGCGTGAGCGTAGTCGGCTGCTACCTCTACCATCTCCGAATAGGTTTTTGGCTGCTGTTTCCTTAGCTGGAAGGAAAATGCCCCGCTTTGTAACCCATTCGTGAATATGTTTATTGCGGCTGCATCATTAAAATCTTCTACTTGGACAGCTTCTCGGTTGAAGCGAGACAAATATGTTCTGATGGATTCCCCTCTTCTTTGCTTGACTGAGAATAGGTGGGATAGAGATTTCTTTCTTTGTACGCTTCCCATGAACTGTTAGGAGAATGCTCTGCTGAACTGTTCGAAGTTGTCAATGCTGCGAGGGGGGAGTTGTCAAAACTAGCTTCCTGCGAGATCCCTGAAAGTGATTGGGAAAGCTTGGCATAGTAGTCGGTCATCTCTAGTTTGGGTGCCCATAAGAGTGCTGAAGCGGGATATGTGCTCGACTGGATCCCTGTCTTCTCTGTACTCGTTTATGCCAGGCATTTTGAAGTTTCTCGAGAACTTCTTTGCTAGTATTCGATCAGTGAACTTGCTCGTCGTTGCTCCGAAGGAGTGGGTTGAATTTTTGGGGAGATGTCCTCCCCTTTGAACTTTCTCGAGTCCCTCTTTTAGTAGTTGGATTTCTTTCAGTATGGACTTCCTTTCGTTTACCGATTCTCGGTCGGTGCTCGTTTGATAACTTTCGGAGTAAGTTGTTAGGTTTTGGCTGGATTCGCCACTGTGATGCTGGCCTCGCTCCGGTTTTGTCATCTTCAATTTTTTGAAGGGAACGCGCTTTCTCTTGCTTTCTCTGTGAGTTTTCCTTTCTTGCCGGGATTGCCTCTCTCTTGTTTGTGAGCTGCCAGTGCTCTGGGTGGGCGATTCGTCTGTGAAAGGTTCTGGGAGTGGCAGAGGCTCTTTCCCCTTAGCCTTGGTGACTCCCTTGCCAAAATCACTGCTTATTGTGTTCTTTTCTCCGGGGGGGGGGGTGAGCTTGCTTCCCACGATCTCCATCAACTTCTGAATGTGGTACTCGGCCTGGTCCGCGTCTGGAGTAGACATCCCCGTAGGTGGGGTTATTGGAGGAGGTTGGGATGCCGTGGGTACGCAGTCGGGTATCAGGAACCCGAGGGGTGTTTGCCTTATCGGAGATAGCGGGGTCTCCGGAGGCGATGTTTGCTAGGGACTGTGTTCTTTCCCTGGATTGACTGGATCCATGTCAAGGTTTTCCTCAGAGGAGTATAACACTCAGCCCTCCTTCTAGTGCCAAATTGTTGACGGTAAAAATTGGATTATGCGGTCAACACGAATCAACGAGGCCACGTGTAGTCACCTTCTGATTCGTTGATCTAACTGTGAGAGAAAGATAAATATTATCCTGAGAAAAGAGTTCTCGCGGAACCCGTAGAGCTCTCAGTTCTTGCTTTGGGGTGCATATGCCTGTCAAAACAGAGAACTTATCAGTCAGAGGTGCCAGACTCTCACCGGCGATCAACCTCCGACGATCAAGTCAGCTTTAAGGTTTTCTTAAGAGTAGATGAATCAAAATCTTTTCAGGGGTAATTGTTTCTATCTAGGAAATTGCGTACCTTAGTTATCATAAATTTCTATATTTATAGTCGCATTCTCTCTTTCTTGTTGACCTCCATTACGGGCATATGCAGAGGCCGCAAATGTCGTTTCAGGAGGTAGGTAGAGAGATGTTTCCTTAAACGTGTAACATTCGTCTCTTCATCAGACTGCCTCTAATGCCAGAGGCCTTTTGCTTCATTGAACGGTAACCTGCGCCTGTTATCACATTTAATGCTTCTGCTGCCCTCTGCGCTCAAGCCTTCCGCTTTCCAGGGATCAGACTGCTGCGTCGCAGTGTGTCAGCATAGTTTCTGACAAGCCCGATCTCTCTTTTCGATTTGTCTTGGGTCGTAGGGTCTTGCGCGCGTCGGCAACCGTTTCCGAGGAGTTCGTGGTGCTCACGAGGTTCTCGCCGTCTCCGGTAAATCGTCGTCGAGACCTCCTTTCCTTTGGAGCCATCGAATTGCTCTCAATGGAACACGTACTCACATTTTCTCTCCTGGAGCCATGCCGGCAGTTGGCGATGACGTGGCTATTTATGGTGAGATCTTACATACAACAACAACTTATTCTAATTAAACTATTTTGAAACAAATGCAATTTTGGAGTTTCTCAGATAATAAATTATTTCTTGAAATATACTTGATTCATGATATCTTGAAGTAGAAGTTCAATATTGAGGTAAGACGACCCCCCTTCTTCACCAGCTATTTTTGCCAACTTTCCAAGCTCTCTAGCTCTTTCCCTTCTCTCTTGGGCTTCCTTTTCTTCTCCATCCATCAACTTCTCCACAGCAGTCTTGACATTTTCTCTCTTTACCAGAACCCCAACCTTCTCTTCCTCTCCCCACAGCGTAGGATTTTCGACCCCCACCCTGACACCAGTTTTTAGTATTTGCACAACAAGTTTCTCATTGCAGAATTGGTCACCGAATAGGGGCCATGTTATTAATGGCAAACCAGCACAAATGCCTTCTAAGCTTGAATTCCAACCGTAATGTGTCAAGAAGCCACCAATTGCAGAGTGTGACAGTATTAGTACTTGAGGAGCCCAACCCTATATCACAAAGCCTCTTCCTTTGGTCATTTCCTCAAAGTCATTCTCTATAGCCCATTTATGTAACTCTTCTGAATTATCTCCTTCTCTTATGACCCAAATGAACGGTCTCTCTGATGCTTCTAAGCCTAATCCAAGTTCTATCAACTGTGCAGGAATTAGATTACAGAGGCTTCCAAGGCAAGCATAGAGTACACAACTGGGATCTTGTGAATCAAGCCACTTCAGGATTTGGTATCCATCAATTAAAGCTATTTTACCTCTTTGAGCCTTGTCCAAGTAGTCTTTGTTGTATTGTGAAACTGGGCCAATACACCAGACTTTGCTGTCTTTTATCTTACTATATTCTTTAACATATGCTGGCTCCAATTCCTCAAAACTGTTTATAATCACCCCATATGTGGCTAAGTCAGCTTCATACATTTTTTCTCCAAATGCTTTTAATTGTGGAGGCATAGTAGTATCAATCTGTAGCTTTGTAAATTCAACTTTATCAGGCAAACTTGGGATGACAACATACTCCGATTCTGAATTTATACTCTCCAAAACATTGGAAACTTGGGTATTATGCAAGCACAAAAGACAGAAGCAACCTACTCCAGAGAAAGCAATCCTTGGAATGTTAAACTTGCTAGCAATATGCGCCGTATATGGCAAACAAAAGTCAGAAATTATGCAGTTTGGCTGCGGTTTTAGCTCATCAACTTTATCAGAACTGTTTGATTCAGTTTAAACTGTCCGCTTCGAATCGAATCGAATCGATATCATCCCTACATCCAATGTTAATTAGAGGTAGGGAACGACCTGTTTCAGATAAGGAACAAGTGTACCCAAACATTGTAGCCCGAATATGCTTCCTGCAAGTTTTTGTTTAACCAATCAAAAAAAAAAATTTGTTAGTTTCTTCTTCTAACTTTTTCTTCCTCTATTTTTTTTTTTTCAAGAAAGTGTGTGTTTTTCATTTTTGTTTCTTGTGGCTGGAGACCATATTTCCTAAAGTTAATTTTTAAACCTTTTCTTCCTTTTTTTTTTTTTTTTTTCTTAAATAGTCCAAATATTTTATATAAAATTGTGTCCAAATGAATCAATTGGTGCCCGTCGATAGACTGCGTGCAATATTGCCATGGTTTTTCTCAAATCAAAATTGGATGGATGGTGTCATGGTGATGTGTGATAAAATACTAAATAGCGTGGGTTCCACTTCCATCCACTCCACAAAAAGAAGTTGCTTCTTCACAATTCCATCAAAAGCAAATAGTATTAGTAATCCTTAATGATGAAAGGGGACATCAAAACACGTGGCAAAATGATGCTTTCCCACCCCACCCCACCCCCCCATAGTACAAACACATCACATCCTACCTAAAACACCCCAAATGTCAATTATTAGTGGGGTGTGGTAAATAATAAATAAAAGAAAACCATAAATCATATCGATTTCAAACAAAAAATAAATTATAACGTGAAATTGAAAGCAACATCACATTAAATGAATAAACTTACTTACTAACTATTATTAGTCGCCAAAAAATACCAAAACCTTTGACAAGAATTGACAGTAACCCCCTCACACTTTCCTATTAAGACTGTAAATTCAATCTGATTTTTATTTATAATTAAAATAATAATAATATATTAAATAAATTATTATAAAATATTTTTAAAAAATGGAAGTATTTGATAGTAGGTACGACCCAATCCAAATCTGCTGCGATTAAATTATTATATAATGAAAAATGTAAGGTCTGAATCTGATCTAGGAAATAATATTATCTTACAACATTATTAATTTAGAGCCATTTACGAGGACACGCAGATATTGACTTAACAAACACACACATGCTTCACCGACATAATAGTTAGATTCGTTCTTCGCTTGCCTGTTTTTGTTTTAGTTGATTCCTGAATACTCTTTCTGGGGTCTCCTGCTCTCTCCTCTCCCTTCAAAAACATATTCACTTCATATTAAATGATAGTTTTTGGAATATATTTAGTAAAGGCATTTCTCTTTTCTTTATATCCAAAATTTATTTTTTATTAAAATTAACAACTGAAGATTTGTCAATATCTATCGAAATTAATCACTTTAAATTAAAAATTATCATTTTAATAACGTTTTATATAGATATATTAATATTTAATTTTAAGTATGATCGATATTATAAAAATAATAGATTATCGTGGATCTATATTTTCTTTTATAAAAATATTAGATCAGTATATTTATATAATTAAAATAAATTTTAAATAAATGAGAAATTATTGTTTAAATTGCATCAAATGGATTGAAAAATTTATAATAAATATAAATTAATCTCACAAAAGAAGAATATACAGAATATTTATATTTATATATATTTAACCAATGTATAATTGTTAAAGTGAGTATTGTATAGAGTTTCTCTCGCATCAGGATACAATTTATGTACTTTGGGTCCAAAAATTTGTGTCGGGGCGTTTTCATGCCGACACAAATATTGTGTCGCACCTGGCTTCAACTTTTATTTACTTTTGAATTTTGATTCGACCTTGCAAGGGGGAAAACTCCATAGTGAGAAAGTTGACCACACATTGGTAATTGGTAAATGAATCCAGTAACTCACGGAAACTTGACATCGCCGCCGACACTAAGAAGGAAGAGCGGTGGATGAATGGGACAAATGGGTGAATTAGAAACAAATAAAAATAAAAGGGAGAGGGATCTAGAAAGTGGTGCATGAATCAATGTCTATTTACAAGAGGCCCAGAAAGTGTGGTGACCAGCTCATCTCTCTCTTTCTTTTCTGATATAGAAAATGGGGGTCCGGCCCTGCACACATGACACCACATGAGAGGGACCACCTCTTCCACAGTGCACTGTTTGAGTTTGAGCCCACAAAAGCTAATACACCACCCCACACCTTAATTAAAATAATATGTACAGATAGAGAACAACAAAAATCTAACAACGGAGGTGGCGTTTAAAGCAGTGCCTGCCTGGTTAGCAGTGCGTGATTAATATTATAATTAAATAAAGTTAAAAGTGGTGTATGTTGGACCATTTTTAAAACACAGCTCACCTATTTAAAATTTCTATAATTAAAGACGGAATTAAGTTTTTGGAACATTAACTTAAGATCTCCCTTGACCATAAAAAAAAAAACTTACTGTTAGAAACATAAAAATTTTAGGACAATTACAGTATACATATATGAAGTATTATTAATTATAGAAAAAATTAACTTTTAGAGAAATTAACTGTAGATTCCCCTACTATTAGTATTAATGGTAAAAAAAATACAGTTGACTATTAAAAAGATATAAAAAGATAAATTTATCTCTGGTTGAAAAAATCTCAAATAAAATAAATATAAATATATTTTGAATATACACCATTCACTTTGAAATCCATTCATGAAAAAACTTTAAAAAATTTTAAAAAACAAAAATTAAATAAAATTAAATTTAAGATATTCATCGTTCATCTGGACATTCATCTAAAAAAAATTTAAGGATATGGTGGAGATCCTTCATATTACACCAGATCCATCCGGAATCCATGAGAGGGAGGGATGGGCTCCAATCTCCCCCTCTGCACAAACCAGGAGAGGCTTGATCGACATCAAATTCATATATGATTTCGCCTTTGTTTTAATAATCTTTGATTATATTTTTGAAGCATATGAGCATTTTAATGTATTCTTTGAGTTTTACAGGTGTTTACAGACTTAGTAAAGCATTTTGGAGTTTTAAACAGAGTTTCGGATGAAAAGCATTGCAAAGGCACAAGTCTACTGTCAGAAACCAAAGACTGTCGCGGCCTTAGGCTTGCGTGACAACCTGGTCACACCATCAAGTTGGCGGATATCAAAATAACTAAAATCAGTGACTCGCATGACCACCAGGTTGCGCAACCAATTCATGCGAACAAGAATAAATAGTTCACTCGTAAGTCACGCGACCATGCAGGTCGCGCGGTCAAATTAGGGAACCCTAATATGAGCTGTATCAGGATGCTGAGTTGAGATGCTATAAATACAAGTCATTCACGACTTAAAAAGGGTTCATTTTCCTAGTTTACAGCCGTCATTCATCTACGGTTCCCGTCACGCCTCTTTCATCAGTTTTCCCCCGTCTTCGACATTGTTTCGCATTCAGAAGATTATTGCTTTAGTCAGGGAGAGAGTTTGATGTTTTTCTACTTTCTTTCCATGTCTATCGCTTTTATTCCTATGATGTGTAACTAAGTCATTAGCTAGTGATTCAATGTGAAGAACACAAATTGCTTATGTAAACAATTATTATTTTTAATTCTATTTATAGTTTAGTTTTATTCAGTATGCGTATATTATTATTTTTGCCTTTTGTTAATGAAAATGATGTAATTAACTTAGGTAATAAATAACAATAATTTGAGATACCAAGAATTAGTTTGTCGTTGTTACGTGCTAATTCTAGGTTAAATAGCTCTTGTGAATAATTAATATCTAATTTTATGTTGATCGCTAAGTCAAGAACACAAAAAAATGTAGTTTTCTTTTTGCATATATATAAAAACATCAGAACCAAAGGCTCTGATACCAATTGAAGAGAAAAATTTATGTTTATCGAATAAAAACGCAGTGGAACTAGGTTTTAAATTTTTTTTTCCTTTTGTTGAAAACACTTTTAAAAAAGAATGTGTTAATGTACATACGCTAATAGAATCTTTACACTATAATTACCTTTATTGTTTTTCTTGATTCACCACCAAACCTTCCGAGCTATAACCCGCGGTTTGATAATACGTGTGTGGGCACGTCACGAATGCAAAGATAGAGGTTGCAGAAAAGCGTAGAAGACAACTCCTTGCCTTCTTTCCTAGGTCGACTGCACCTGCACAAATTAGAAAAAAAAAAAAAAACTTTCTTTTTTCTTCTCTCTTTTGGTGTTGTCACACTATGCTCTTTTGCTAGGTTAATTGCATTATTTTTGTTTCCTAATATATTATCATTCATATATATATATATATATATATATATATATACATATATATATATACATATATCAGGACTCTAGGGTTTTATTTGACCAAGTCAAAATAGAATTCTAAATCCTATTTAATATTGGTCATCTCGAGAGTTTGAACCCTTGACCTCTAGGACTTAAAATAACCATTATTATTTTATTCCTTTTGTCCTAGTCAAGGTTCGAACTTGCAACCTCCTTTTAAATAATTAATAATATTAATAACAATTATTATATTTATTTAATTATAAATTTATTAATTAAATAATTTAATTATTTAATTAATTCTTTTAATTAAATCGTGTCACTTTCGTAACACAGTTAATTGGACCATCCAATTAATTAGTCGTGACTCTCGTTACCATTAACCATAAGGGTTAATAAGGAGACCTAATGGACCTACAGTTTTGAGCTTCAATAATACTTAGCAATATTAATTAAAACTCTTTAATTAATATTTCATTATTGTTAACCTCAGAGTTATTCCACTAAAAATCTGAGGCTGAACTTTCAGAACTGTAGATGTTTTATATAAGTTGAAGTCTCAGTGTCTATTAATATAGCTATTACATACAATATAATCCTCCACGAGTAGTTCATAATTAGAGTTAGGTCACAATGTTCGTTATACCCCTCTAATTATATCTTTTCCATTAAGCACCGTTGATTCTCTAATGAATAATTAAATCCTATCTTCCTTTACTGAAGAAGGAGAGCGCTCATAATTGTTCAAGCATCGAATCAACCCTTAAGGGAACTACTCATCTACTTCAGTCAAGAAGGAATGGATTCTACTATTATATTCAAACCTTCCTAGCCACAAGCCAAACCGCAACTCTAAGATACGAAGGTATTGATCGAGAATATCACATCGACCTCACTCATGATATGTCAAAAGCCACGATCTAACCTGAAGGAGTCGATAAGACACTCAGGATTAATATCACCTATATAAAACCATCATTTGTCGATATATATGAATCTCATATACTAACGGATCTTGGTGAGAGATTCATATAAATCGTGGTCCAGTCCTATATGATCTCATCATATAAGGTGCTTTCATTCTCATGTCAATTACATAAGCAGTCTAAGATAAGATTGCCGTACATTATAAAATGGACCGTAGTAGTAGATCAACCACAAACGAAGTACTTGATTTTGTTTGCTCTCTACGGACTCCTTAGACTGCATGTCTCAAAATGAGTATTTCAGTATATGGTATTCATATACTCATATTGAGATTACATCTTGCAATCTTGGATGTTATACGCACAATATATAAATGTATGAATAAATAAAGACACTTTTATTTGAATGATAAAACTTTTACTTTTATTTATGTCTAATTACATTTACATTTACAAACTTTGGGGTATAAATCCCAATACTTCCATGGGAGCAATATACTCCTCCATGGAATGAGCATATATGCTCCTTATCGAAGGAGCCTCTGCTATTTCGATGAATGAGCAGATTTGTCTTCTTTGACGAACATCGAAGGAGATAAAGGATCGATTTGCTCATTCGCATCTCCTTTGACGAAGGAGCTTCTGCTCCTTCGTGGAATGCTCCATTGAAGTAGTAATCTGCTCATTCCACGAACTCCATTAAAGGAGCTCGTAGCTCTTTAATGGAGTTCTAATTTATTTTATTTTTTTTCAAATCTAAAAAAAAAAAGATGGAGGAGATCAACCATTCATTTAAAAGGAAATTAAATCTCCTCTATCCAATTTTCTAATTTTAAATAGTTAATAATATAATTTAGGGAGGAAATACCATTTTACCCCTTGACCGTTATCACTTAATCGTTGACCACTAACGAAAGGGGATGTTTGTGTTATTTTCGATAAAAAGTCTAATGTGTGCAATTAGACCTAAAATGGGGGATGTTTGTTCAATTACCCATTTGATTGTCAATTAAAAAAGCTTTTTTGATTATGTAAATCGTTTGATTGTTTAATTTTGAAATAGTTTTAATATGGTTAATTTATTAAAAATGACATATAAGAATTATGGTTGAATATGTTTTAGTAAGATTTTTATTGAAAATAGAATAATGTAATTAATAAAATGTTATGATGATACTTTTGACATTTTAAAGTTTTAAAAAAAATGCAAAAAAATCTTTTAAAAAAGTTTAAAATTTATTATTATCTAAATAGTTATAAAATAACTTTTTTAGTTCAAAAATAGAAGTGACAAAAAAAAAAAAGAACACTTGGCTAAAGTCTTTTAAACGTGCACTAATTCATTTACATTTAAAATTTTTATATTGATTTAAATCTTATAATTTAATTATAGAATTCAATACTAAAAGCCAGTTAACAAACAGTTTAAATGTTAAAATAGTAACTTATAGATATATATATATATATATATTTATAAATTATATATTTATCCTTAACATTTAATCGTGTTAAATAGGCTAGTAAGTTAGAAGGAGTTCAATCCAAACATGATAAAGTTTAACATAATGATGTTTAGTGTCCCAAACTCATTAAACTATTAAAGTCTAACCCAAACTTGTTATGTTCGTATCACGTCGACAATTGCCACATCTAATTACATTAACGGACACATCCACTCTTACTTGAGTAATTGTGCACTTTCCATTACACATTTGTGAGGAACGTAATTGGAATCTGAGTCTCATTTTTATCTATAAAATCATAAAATGCGGTGATTTTTTTTTTATTTTTTTGATAAAAAAAAAAAAAAATCACTCACCATAAGAAAAAAGAAAATGATAAACTCCCAAGTCCAGGCCAACAAAGAAACCTATTATAAACAAAGCCGAAACTCTCTAATATATGGCCCAAACCCAACAAGCCATTCAGCTGAACCATTTCAACCAATTGAACCAATTTACAAACACTACGAGCCCAAACTAAATAGTGGGCTTTGTGTTGTGCCTACAAAATGGACGACTAAACCTTAGTCTCATTAAAGCCACCCCAAATTGTTTCTAAGTACACACTATACAGAGGTACTTACAAAAAAGTTAAAAAAAAAAAGCAAGGTCCTGTCATAATTTTGAAGTCGAAAAGCAAAAGAAAACAGTCACAAAGACGAAAGCAATAACAATGGAGGGTAGTAGCAATGCGGAAGACTTCGCGGTTGGTTGCTTGCTCTCCATCAAGACCACTCTAGGCGACGAATTCGAAGGCCAGATCATCACCTTCGACCGCTTCTCCAACATACTCGTTCTTCATATCCTTCTATTACCAATCCCCATGTTTTTTTTTTTTTTTAAAATTTTCTTTCAAGTGTTTTGTAGAATTTTTGAGCTTCTTTAACTATAAATTTGGTTATTACAAGAGGGTTTGAAATCCGGGCCTCGGAGAAATATAAGACTCTTGAAGGCCAATTATATAAAGGAATTTTCGTATCTGGGACACGGCGAAGACCCTCTTGATGTCAAAAAATGTTATCTCGATCTCAATGCTATTCAAACTAGAGAAGATTTAGCTGTTAGGTATTCTCAATTTTTTTTTTTTAATACTTGTGGTCTGATTTTTTTCCACTGAAAAGTTGAATGCTTTGGATGTAAAATTTTCAGGCAAGCTGAGGCTGACGCTGAGAGGATTGGTGTGGGTGTTACCATTGAGGCCCAGGGAATTTTCGATGCTTTGTCTAAGACGTATGTGCCTTGGTCTTGCCATTTCATTTTTTATATATATATTTTTTATGTTGTGTATGGTATTTCAATGCTTACTTGTAGTATTTTAGGTAATTAGTAAGTTTATAGTCCTATATATGTAACATTCACGTAAAAGGGAGTTACAATTGAAGTCTTAATTTTTGAACAAATTAGGATACTTGTTGGTGCTCATATGGATATACATAGTTAAGCTATATATTCTTAGCAAACTTTAGAAAGAGCAAGTATGCATTTACTTAATAATTTGTTTATAATGTCATTTATACTAATTTATAAATGACCAACAATATTACTAGATATTAGGACTTGTAGTAATTCTTTTATGTAAGATATGTGTATGCTACTATGCTATCCTACCAAAGCTATGCCATTACTATTGATTTATATGATTTTTTTTTTGTTTCAAGTTCATTGATTTCATATGTGCTTCCACTTTTATAAGTCGTCATCAAATGGACTTCCAATTTAGGAGATGCTAAAATGTCACTGCTGAAAAACATGTAGTAGAGTCTTTGGCTAGATTTTAAAGTTAAGCAAAGTGAAGGTGTCTCTCTTTTGTGGGGTTGGTGGTGGGTCGCTGGAGGGAGGAGTATCAAATTAAACTGGACATTGGTGAGGCAGGGTTCAGGAATTCCAATATTGGTATCATTGCAATTGGTGATCCGCTCATTGTGTATATATTTGCCTAACCTAGATAAATGAAGGCGTATTGATTGATCTAGCTTTGTAATTAAGCTTGGTTTTAGGGTGATAATCTGAAGCCATCTTCTTTCTTTCTTATTTAGGGTGATAATCCCATGTGAATTGACGCTAGCTTATTGGTAGGCTGAAATAAAATATAACCAAAGATATTAGTCGATAGTATACTTGCTTGACAGACTCGTGGTTGAATGATTGATCTGTGTGAGTTCCCACTTTCTGTACACCAGGCAAGGGAGAAAGAGAGCAGAATGCACTAATATTATAAACATAAAGAAAACATATACGTAGGTGAACAAGTAGTCCACAAAAGGGAAAACAACCCAGAGGACAAAAGGAGAGCAAATAAAAATCCCTACAAAGAATCAAAGATACGAAAAGAACACCCAGGCCAAGACTTTGCAGCAACACTACTTTTCAATTATGAATAATGAAATAAAGAGAAGTATCCCTAAATTCAGAAGTTATAGGAGCCCAAAATCTGATCTTATCTCATAAAACCTCTACCTGTTCGCCTTTCAGATCCTCAAAGATTCTTTTGTTACTTTAATTCCACAACACCCAAAAGAAAGCCATCCTGGTACATTCCCAAGGAACTTTACCCTTCCTACCTCTACCAAAACCAGACCGTTTTTGCAATAACAACATTCTACAAGAAAAAGGGACTGTCCAGCTTATATTAACTTCTTGAATCAGTTTGCACCTTAAGGACCAGGCCATTTAACAATGAAAAAAAAGATGATCAGAAGATTCAAGATTCTTTCGCACACGATCCACCGATTAGGAGACAAGGCCACCCTCGGTCCCTTCTTTGGCAAAAAGATCATTAGTATAACTCTTTCCTAAGCAATTGATCATACCAGAACCTGCCTTTATTTGGGACCATGGCTTTCCAAATAATAATGTTGATGCATGATGCTTCTTTACAAGTAATGCCTAGGCAATTGTTTTAAGAGTGTAAACACACAGCTTCACCACGGCTGGACTTCCACATTCTAAAGCTTTGTTTGATAGAAAGGATGAAAAAAGTGGAGGAATAAGATTAGTGCTGAGGAGGTGAAAATGAGAAGGGACAGAGTAAAAGAGGAAGAAAAGATGGAGGGGTAAAATAGTAATAATGTTATTTTATCTAGCGGTAGTTACCTTCCTCTGGTCTCCCACTGTTTGGAGAACTAAATATTGGTGGATTAGAGGGAAACAACACTCCCTCCATCTCCTTAAATCAAGGGATTGATATCACTTTCTCCCCCCTCCCTTCCCTTTCAAAAATCCTTCCATTTTTGCCTCCCTCCCTTCAAACACGTTTCTTTTTTTTTTTTACATCCTCCGAACACATTTCTAATGAGCCAGAAAAGAAGTATTAATTTCTATTTCGTTTTCCAAATGAACATTGCAAGATTTAGCTTGTGTCTACTTGTGTGCCTGCACATGTAGGTGGAATAGACTTCTCGAGGTTGATCTTTCATCGCAATAGGTGTTATTTTATCCTTGAAATTCCAGTAGCGACAGTTTTTCTATTTTTTTAAAGTTATGTATGCCATGTTAAGAATTATGCTATTCACAATCAAATTACCAAATTTTTCATTATTGATGTCAATGGTAATAAACAGGCTTCCAGTGTTCTGGGACAAGACAGTCATTGTTGTGATGAATGAAGTGCGTGTCAACAGTCCTTATCTCCCCGAATCTGTTAGTGGAGGAACTGCTGCAGCCAATGATCGGGTGAAGAAAGTGGTAAGCCTCTTGGGCGCGTAAAATTTCATTTAAGTTGGAATTCTGATCCAGAGAGCTCATTTAATGTGTATTTCTCTTTTTCAGCTTGAGTTTGAGAGAAAGAGGTTGCAAGCTCGCGGTACCAGTCAGTGATGATTTTAGCTTTGCATCCTGTGTTTTCTAGGAAAAGTGCCTCCAGTTATGAATTATGATGGGTATGCTGCTTGTACCTAATGATTAGGCGCTGATTTATTTGAGGAAAAAAAATCGTACTATCTATCTGCTAAGGGGATCTAAAAGTTTACATTATAGAACTTTTTTTTTTTTTTTTGTTATGATTAAATTTGTAGCTATTCTTTCATCAAGGCATCTCTGGATTTGTTGTGGTGTGCTTCATATCAGAGTAACTTGATTTATTGATAATCAGAGATAACACTTGTTGTGATGTGCTTGTAGATATTTTTGTGAAATAAGTGTGCCCAACCATAACTTCATATCCAGTTTTCGTAACTATCTAATTGACAATTTATAAATAAATTAGCTTACAAATTTAATGAATTCATGAGCTTCAATTACATGTGTTCTATAAAACTGAATACAATGATCTGGAACATTGCAGACCTTTTTTTTCCTCACATTTTTACTTACATTATGGAGTTGCCACCTACATTACTAAGGTCAATTTCTTGATAGTTAGACGAATCTGTATGCCAACATTGAGATCACAGAACTGATCAAGGTTTGATATGCTAACCCTACTCTCCTCCATTATATTGAAGATCGTTATCCAACTGATCAAGTTGGACATCCAAATGGTTGTTGATGAATTTTTGAAATTGCAGTGTGTGCATCTGTTGTGTATTCTCCATGTTTGTCCTTGAAGTTCAGAGAACTTATGAACTGTTGTACAATGGGCATGTATCTGATTTGTGGCCTTACTGCCCTTCATAAAAATTCTCTCAATTAACCTCCTTGGAATGAAAAATTTGAAGTGCATAACATATCTTTTTCTCTTGCCATTGTTAATTTGATGCACTTGAATAAGTGAATCCCCATTTTGCCCTTTGTTAATATTACTACTGATTATGAGTGCTCCTGTCCTTTGTATGGTCAAAATTTAAGATGCAAATTTTTGGTTGAAAATGTCATCTAGGCCATTGGATTTGTGCCAGTTTCTGCTGCATTTTTATTTTCTGCTTTCGGTTTCTGCTAATATATGGAGTCTATTTAGTTGCAGGGTTCTCTTTTAGGAAACCCTTGTGAGTCTTTTAACTTGTTTTTAATATTTTATTTATAAATTTTTTAATTCCTTTAACCATTTGAATTGAATCTCATGATAACTGGTTTAGACAAATGACTGAATTTAAGTCTTCTTGTCTTTTAAAAGGGCAGTAGAAAAAGCCCATCTGTAACAGCATTGACTATCAAGTACATTACCATCTGAAGTACCTTTACATCTTTTATGCACAATTGCACACAGCCTAGGATCTGTCACTTCCTCACGTCACCATTGTTAATAGGGGGAATATATAAAAGTGAAATTGCATAAAAATTTAAAATTATATGATAATAATACAAACTCTCTTTTGACTCGTTGACCGACTGTTGAAAACCGTTTAAATTGGATGGAAATGGTATAATGTCCATTTTACTCATATGCACTGTTCAAATTTTTTTTTCCAGATCTTCTTCTTGTTCTTCTTCAAATAAAAAAAAAATTAAATCTAATTTTTTTTTTCAGTTCTTTATTATTTATCATCCCAATCACCATTAATTCAATTTTTTTTTTCCAGATCATCATCATTATCTTCTTGTTCATTATCTTCTTGTTTTTGTTCTTCTTCTTCTTCAAAAAAAAAAAATTAAACCCATTTTTTTTTTTCAATTCTTTATTCTTCATCAACCCAACCACCATTAACTCAATTTTTTTTTTTTTTCAGATCATCATCATCATCATCATCTTCTTCTTAAAAAAAAAAAAAAATTCAATTTTTTTAATTCTTTATTCTTCATCAATCAACCATAATCAACTCAAAATTTTTTTCTTCTTCTTTTTCGGATTCTTCTTCTTCTCTTTTTTCTTTCCAAATTTTTTTTGTTCTTCTTCTTCTCTTTCCAGATTTTTTTTTTGTTCTTCTTCTTCTTCATCTCTTTTTTTTTTTTCACATTTTTTTTCTTCTTTCTTCTTCGTCTCTTTTTTTTCTTTTTCAACATTTTTTATTTTTTTTAATTGTTAAATATAAGGTATAAAGACGATTTTACCTTTCCCCCTTAATAACCACCGTTACTTGAACGGTTTCTAACAGTCAGTCAACGAGTCAAAGGGGGGTTTGTGTTATTATTATATAATTTCAGATTTTTATGCAATTTCACTTATATGCACGGGTAGTTATTATAATTCCCCCTTGTTAGTACTTAGAAGTTGGGTTCCTCCTAGAGAAAGGACCACCATACCTCCATGTGCCACAACACACTGGATATGATATGATACTACATTACACATAGTTATGGCCACGTTTTCGGAATCGCAACCTTGGGTAAAAGGTTTCGGTTTGGAATCAGCGGTTCCACGCCTGTTCTGGTTCCTAGAACCGGTTCATTTTTTTAAAAAAAAATTGAAAAAATTAATTGAAAATTAAAATAATCTATAAAAAATTAAAAGTGGGTAACCCTATGCTACGATAAAATTTAAATAAAATTACGATAATATCATAAAAATAAAATAAAATTTAAAGAAATAAATAAGAAATTTAGACTTATACTTAATTTCAACTCAATTAAGCTGTCTATGTATCCTGTAGGAGGAATCAAAGTTCATGTAGTTCTCTTACCTTTTATTTATTTGATCATCAATCGTCACTCATACCTTCAGTGGCCGTGGTATCATCGTTGTTATCGAAAAAGTCATTGTCATCGGATGGTTGTTCCATTTCTTGTTGTCTATATTGCGCCTTGGGCCAATTGTCAACACATACCTGGATCTGAATTAAGTCTGGATTCAACAACGATCATCTCTCATCGAGAATATTGTCGTCAGCGTTAAATTCTTGTTCCATTGACACGGTTGAGATAGGGGTTCCAAAAATTTGTTTGGCTATGATTTCCAAAATTGAAAAATTTCTCTGCTGATCCCTCCACCAATGTTGAACGTTGAAGTCATCGTTCACAAATTCGAATGCAGTATTTAAGTAAACATCAACCTCTGAAGTAGAGGTTGATGAAGACACAATCTGCATTTTCTTTATTTGTTTTGATAACATACTGAACCCTAACTTCTTTAATGTGGAGGGGACGTTAAATAGATAATCTTTTTCTGGATTCTGAACATTAATATTCAGTGATGGGCTGTATATGGCACGGTATTCTTTATACAATTGATAAAATTAATTCATAACATTATTAAATAAACTAACAATTTCAATATCATTTATTCCTAAACATTGATAATAAATGGTGTAATATTCAAATAAATTACCTAATTTACATATAGGGTCAAAACATAAAGCAATTACATAAATAATAGGAATATTTCTATAATAATCTAACCATTTTAATTTCATAACTGTAACACATTCAGAAAGTGCACCAACAATATTTTGAGCTTTTATAAAAAATAATTGCGTAGCAGGATAATAAATACCAGATAAATTATTAGTTGCATCATTAAAAACTTTTAAATTTACAAATACGTGTACAAACATCTTAATGCCGACTATACAAATTAATACTACTGCAATTATACTGCATAAAACGAACTAATAAATCTCTATATTCATAATTTTCACACAGCAATTTATACGCGGAGTTCCAACGAGTTGAAACATCACGAAAAAAACTAATTGGATGATTCCTATGAGATTTGCAAAATCTAGCCCATTGTTTCATGGTACTAGGATGTTTCCATAAATAATAGAGAGCATCTCTAATTGATTTAATATAATGTTGAAGTGTTTGCAAACCAGTTTGTACACATAAATTTAAAACATGGCAAACACATTTTTGATGAAAAAATCTACCGCCAAAATAAGGGTTACATAATTCATATAATTGTGGAATGACGACAGTATTGTTTGCAGCATTATCAAATCCAACCTCCCATGAGGCTTTGTCAACTACAAGTGGAGTCAACTTTATCGTTTATTGATAACGACATCTCCTGCCGTTAGTTGATTTTAGTCAAACTTAACAAGTTCAGGGGCATTTTTATCTTTTTAGACTTTTTAAATTTTATTTATAAAAGAAAAATTAAAAAAATTAAGAAAAAATCTCATCTTTCAATCTTTAAAATGATGGACGGTTAGGATTTATTTAAAAAAGAATAAAAAAATAATAATCATAAAATTAATAATAAATAAATAAATAAATCTTAGTTAATGAAGATCTATTCTCCAGATTGGATATCCACTGTCCATCAAGATTAATGGACGTTGGAGATCCAATATGAAAAATGAATCTCTACCAAGAAAAAAAAAAAATTGGAAGAATGGTTTCTGGGTTCTTCGAAGGAAAAAAAAATTAAATTTGTTGGAGATCCAGTCTTGGCTGGATCTCCAACGCGACGAACCCAGAAGGGTCGTCAACGAAGATGAACCCATAAAAAAAATTTAATTTTTTTTTTATCTTGGTGGAGATCAAATCTTTCAAACTCAATTTTTTTTAAAAAAATTTGAATAAATCATAACCGTCCATCATTTTAAAAATGGAGGGTTGAGATCACTTTTTTTTTATTTAATAATTTTAAATATTAGTTTAATGGTATTTTGGTCTTTTTAATAGTTGAAGGTGGTCAACTGTTAAGTCTAACGGGTCAACTAATGGTAGGGAAGGTGTTTGTCAATGAACGAAAAAATTTACTCCGCTTGTAGTTGGCAAAACCTTAGGGGAAGTCGATGTAATTAGCTCTATATATATTATCAGCAGTATGAGATTTATCAAAAACTCTAAATACAATAATTCTATTTTGCAACTCCCATGCTTCATCAATATAATGACATATGACATTTAAATATGAATGTTTTTACTAATGATTACTCCAAATATCAGCACAAATGGAAACACGACTAACATAATTTTTAAAATATTTAACTAAAGTTTTCTTCTCTTTTTTATAAATTTCACACATTGTACGTTTAAGAGTATTTCTAGGTACCTTACATGCAGCGGGATTTAAGGCATTATGACCATATTTTAAAAAACTCACTTTTTCACCAAAATTAAAAGGTAAATGTTCTGCAGCTACCATCTTAGCTAATTCTTTCCTATTACATGCATCACTATATTTAAATAATGGATGGTTAGGAGATGCGTACTTGCCAATTTATTGTTGTCCGCATGCTCAGGATGATATTGATGTGTTTCTAGTATGAGTCGTATCCTCTAGATTTGTTCCACTTAAACTCTTTGGAACAATAGTTACAACTTACCACCAATTTTTCATATTCTTTTTCCACCTTCATATGAACTTTAAATAGTTCAGATTTATACTTTTGCAAATCAACATCATCCAAATCGGTCATATTTTGGGATTTGCTAGTTGCATGCTCAAAAGGGTTTTGGGGGTCTTGAGGAGTGGAACCAGGTTCAAAAATATTTAGAGGGGGATTAGGAGTTTCATTACCGAATATTTCTTCCTCAAATGCTTGCTGCTGTAGAAAGTCGTGATAATTTGCTTCATTGAAGAAAGTATCACGCGATTCTTCTTGAATATTCATACGAGCGTTTCCTCTAGCGAAAATTGATCTTTTGGAAGGATCAGAATTTGCCATTGAAATTTTGAAATTTGAAAAAAAAAATATAGAATTAAAATTAATAATTGAAAGAAAATGAAGAGAATTGAGAATTATAATATAATTGAAAGAATTGAGAATTTAAGAAAATAAGAATAAGAGAGAAATGTGAATTGTGTGAAAAATGAAGTGAGGAAGTGGGATTTATATAGATTTTAGGGGATGGGTGGTTTTTAAAATTTGGGAGAAAGATTTGGGGGGGAGCGTCAGCCAAACGGTCTTTTTTTTTTAAAAAGAAAAGGTACTGGAACCGCTGGTTCCGATTCTTTTTTTCAAAGAACCAGAGAACCGGTGCCATCCCTAATTACACACTCCCATGTTTTTGTTTTAATGTGTGATTGTGTATCAACTATTGAACCAAATTTGAAGATACATTACTTCTTCTATGATTAACAGAAAGCAACCTCAAAGCTCCTTTACAATAAAGTATATGACTAAAGTAGAATACAGGTCAAATGCTCGACCTAATGTCAAACTGTTCATATTTACTTTTTCTTATATTTTGATTCTGATTTAATTTAATATCAAAATGAATTTTAATAAATGTTTTTCAAACTCTAACTTTGGGATATATATATATAACAAAGTCTCATTCGGATTCCAACTTGATCCCAAAACGAGTTAAATCTGTGTGGTTCATTAGTCCAAGTTGTTTCTTTACAATTACTATCAAAGTCAAACACTACTCGTAAATCTAATTGATTTGAATTTCATTTTGATTTAAGTCATATCTTGTTTATTAAGCAAAGTCTAAATATTAATTTTAAAATAATTTAATAACATTAACAAACTCTTGTCACATTTTTTTTTCCTTTTCTTAAGGGCTAATTGCACTAATATACCTATATTTTGGTCATATTGTATTCGTTAGCAACTTTTACTTTTATTGCATGAATATCCCCTAAAAAACTTTGATCAGACGGTTGATTAACATTAACTTTGACGTTAAAAAAAAGACCATTTTACCCTTAATATCTTATTTTATTTAATATTTTATTATCCTTAATAATTATTTAAAATTTAATTATATATAATTTTTTTTAAGAATAAAAATAATTCCAGACATTGTTCATCTTCTTCTTCAATCAAATCCCAATAAAAACCAAATCTTCTTCTTCAATCAAAATCCAAGAACAACCACAAATCAATGCAAACTAAAAAAACACAAAAAAAATTTCATTTACAACACATCTAGATGTAAAAATTTATAGAGAAAAAAGTTTAACTAAGAAACTTGCAATGCAACTTTCAGCAACAACTAGAATAATGAAGCTTTTCTGTAATTCAAGCGAACACAAAATTTTTTTTCATCAGATCTTCTTATTCACAACTTTTTTCATCATGAATAAATTCCAAACACTATTTTTTTCTTCAGATCTTCTTCTTCAATCAAACCTCAATAACAATCAAATCTCCTTCTTCAATTAATATCCAAGAATAACCTCAAATCAATTCAAAATTTTTTTTTTCATTTGTTCATCTTCTTCACAGTTGTTCAAAGAAAAAAAAAAAAACCCTTGGTGGAAGGAGCTTTGAGCTCCTTCGATGACAACTTGTCGAGAGCAGATCACTCTCGTCGAAGCAGCTATCTGCTCCTTTTAAGGAGCAGATCGTTCCATATTCGACGAAGCAACAGAAGCTCCTTCGTCTGAGCTCTATTGAAGGAGCTTGAAGCTCCTTCAATGGAGTTTTCATTTTTTTAACCCCATTGAGGGAGCTCGTTCAATGAAGTATTTCTCAATTTTTTATTTATTTATAGAAAAAGTTAGGTTTTAGAGGGATTGATGGGTTCTAGATAGGGTGTTTGCATTCGAACTTGAGCTTTGAAAAAAAGATGTAATGTTGTTATGGTGGGTGAGTGTGAGAATTGAAGATGAATTGTTTGTGAAATGAAGAAGAAGTGTTTATTATTTTTATATATTTATAAATAAAAGAAAACTTTGCCCTTACTACAGTTACTTAACGTTAAAGTTAATATTACTCAATCGTCTAGTCAACGTTTTTCTATAGACCACGAAATTAGGTGGGATGATGATCGGGGCACTACAACTTATAAAACAAGAGTCGACGGGTCGACCGGAGTGCTTGGACACCGGGGCGGTGCCGGCCAAAGAAACTCTGACGATCAAGTTAGTATGAAAGTTGAAAAAGATGTAAAGAATGAAGAACAGGGAATAAGATAACTCTCTGATCGTCAATGGTGGACGGCGGAGGTCGAACGGATACGACGGAGTTGGCCGGTTGTCGAAAATCGCCTATGGACAGAGGTCCTAAGTGATTGCTTACCAGAGTAGAGTATGCAAGTGATGCTAAGTGCTATGGAGTAGTAAATTTTGTGAACTCTTACTCTGAGTGAGGGTTGGTTTATATAGGGGGTCACTTACCCGTTGGTAGGTGGATCCCTCTATCCCTGATTTTGAGGTGCGGATCAAAGAGGATACGATTCTTTCCCTTGACCTGGTCTTTCGGAGTTCAAAACCTGATGAGGTTTTTGACTTGGTAGTTTTGGCTAAAGGGGCTTCAGCATGGTCGAGCAACGTCACCCTTCAAGCTATGAGTCTTCATTAAGGGGTTGATAGACCTATCATCCTGTCTCATGGTCGAACAACAAGGATGCTTCGGGGTTGATTAAGCCCCAAGGTGAGGTGTTATGGGATTAAGGCACCATGTCGAGCGACATTGTCGACTCTTACGTAGTGTCGAACCATGTGTGATGTCGAGCCATGCCATCTAATAATGGAAGATGCTAAAGTAACAAGAGGGCCGGTCGAATGACATTTAGTATAAGTGTCGAGCCTCAATACCTGTGTCTAGACAGCTGGCTTCTTCATAAGCTTAAGGTCGAACGACGCTTCTGCAAGTGGTTGAGCGACAAACTTTTTTTCTAGGACTATTTCTAGTTGGATCCTTGGGCTTGTGAGACCTTTATGGACTGGGCTTAAAACCTCGTTGGGCTTGAGCTATTTATAGGTACTACAGTTTGCCCCTAAACCTCCTGCTATTAGTCCGTAAATGGATGGCGAAAGGTTTGCCCCAGTCGTTCGACTGAAGAAAATGCATCTTGGTGGTCTGAATGTTATACGACCATTCGCTGTGTATTTGTTCCATACCATTCTATTAGGGCGACCCCCCAGGGTGGATCCTTTTGGTGACTCTATTTGATTCGTTACTGTCGTACGACAGTGTCTAGCGACTACGAAGTTGAAGAAGAGTGGTGGATGACCTGTTTAATGTTTATAGTGTGATGATGGGTCATGGTCGAACGACAGTAGCGTATCATTTGCTAGACCCTTCGATTGCCTTAACAGGTATTACTAAAGCAATGATTGCTTCTCATTGGGAAGGCAAGAGATGTCCATTGGCTCTCGTGCTGATGGTTACGGGGAGTCGTGTCCAATTATGGAGTGACACGTCAGCAAGAGAGAGGGTATGTGTTCCTGCCCCTCTTTCTTTCTGCTTCACTTCTCACTTGTGTATTTCAAAAGCAAAAGCTTTTTTTTCTCTCTCAACCTCCGCAGTGAACGGTGGGTGTTTTCTCCATCTCCGGTGATAGTTCTCCATTGTTTCAGGTGGGTTTTTAGCTATTCTCGACGAGCTTCTTACATTTTTGAAGTGAGTTCAACAATCTTTCCTTTAGTTTTCTTGCTTTTGATCTAGCAAAATGTTATTGGTATTTTCTTGTTTAGAAAATGGAGAGACTTCTACGTTTGATCTTGTTTTAGGAAATAGAGATTTTAATTTCTTGTTTGTGCTGAAAAGGCCGTTCGACCAAGTAGGGTGTAGAGCCTTTAGCATAAGGTGCACCGTCGTACGACCATATAGTAGTTATAGCTAAGCTGTGTTTGTTTATGTCGTGCGTCAACTGTGAGTTCAGGATCTCCCACTTCGTTAGGGTCATGGTCGATTGACCACGTGGGTTGGCGAGGTACCCGCTAGGTTGCTTTAGAGCTTTCTTGTCGTGTTACCGTTGTAGTTTATGTGTTACACATATTTTTATTGCAAAAAGCCATATGGTCGTGCGACCTCACGAACGTGGAGATTGAACTGCTAGGTAGCTGAGTAGCTGTCTTGTCATGCGACCATATAGTTTGTATCCATGTTATAGCTTTACTGGTCAAAGTCGCACGGTTAGAGTCATGTACTTATTGTGTCACCTCTTAGTTGCCTGTACGTTGTGCTAACTGAGCCTCGTGTTTGTCTTGTAGAGATATGTCGGGTCGAGGGGACGATAGTGGAGCTAGTACGTCTGGTCATACGATATCGGAGGAGATAGAGCCTCTACGCGATGAATGGGGAGAGTCGAAGGAAGACCAGGTCGTCACGCTAACTGATGGTCGAGGGGAGCGTGACGTAGATGGGATACCTTGGGAGTTGTATGATGCTCCTCCAACGGTCGTGGTAGAGCCACCCGCGGTGGCTGATGTCGAGCAACCTAAGGAGAGGCGGGGCGAGCCTTTAGAAGATCCTCCCCATAGTCCCAGCCAACCCCTAGGTTTCTTGCTGACCGACCTTCCCAGTAAGCTTGAGGAGGACGACATGTCCTGTATCAGATTCTGTTATGGGATCCCAGCGAGAGTAGCACCTAGGGCGCCTCTGAAGGGGGAGCGACCAGACTGGAAGATCCCAGGATGGACTTGTTTTTACGAGTATCTATTCCTGAATTTGGGACATCGACTTCCAGTCCCACCTTTGGCTAGAAAAGTGCTCGAGTTCTTCGATATTGTGTCGTGCCAACTTATGCCGAACGCATGGAGGATGTTGCTGGCGTTGGAGCTATTCTGTGAGCTGGAGTCAATCGACTTCGAGCTCCAGGACCTTCTATATACGTAATCTCTAAGGGAACACGACTCTGACAAGGGCCGATACTCCTTTGCTCTAAAAAAAAACTGAAAGCACTTGATTACCTTCCTTACCATGAACGACAGAAATTGGAAAATAGGTATTTCTTCACTCAAGGTCTTCTGGTCGAGTGGCCTTTGGAGGGGCCGTCTTTGTATTCAACCTGGTCGAAAGTTGGTAGTTGTAGTATTTTAATTACTTGTCGTTCAACATCATTGCTCCTTATACTGATGTGTTTTCTTCTTGTCGTATAAGGCAACATTGGTCGAGCTCAGTCGGTGGAGAGTGAGATCAGTGTGAGGCGGACTGACAGGGTGTTGTCGTACGACGCCAAGAATCGCAGTTGGAAGGTGATCTTGGTCGAGGAGAAACTAAGGCCGAGTCGACTGTGGACCTTTTCTGACATCAACACTTTAGGTAAACCCTATCCACTAGTCAAACGCTTAGTGGAATTTGTTAGAGTGAGGAAGAACGTCAGGCTCATTTTTGAGTCGTTCGACTTCATCACCCCGTCAGTGACGCTGAACACGATTTAGCAGAGGATCTAATGGCAGGGCTGCCCGGACTTCCTGATGCTGATGAGGCCTTGAAGAGGTTGAAGGAGAGGAAGAAGAAAATCGTAGCCAAAAAGGCTGCCCCTGTCGTCGTTGATGTCAACAAGATCAAGTTGCCTTCACTTCCTCCTCCTGCTGGTCGAGGCAAGTCGCAGGTCGAGCTACCCTCTGTGGATTAGAAAAGGCGTAGGGCCGACTGATCGATCAATATTTGTTACATATTTACGACCCTTAGACCTTATCTTTTGATTGTATTTTGAGTGAATTGGGCACTTTTGATGTGTTTGTTGAGCATGTGCAGGCCATTGGGAAATATTAGGGAAGACATAACAAAGTTGGAAGAATTGAAGAATTCTCACTGCAAACTGATCATGTTTCGGAGGTTGGCATATATTCTATAGGATGAACTGGGTTTCAAACTTTATATGTATGGAAAGATATAGGTGTATACTTTCCCATGCATTTTACGGTTCGTGATTTGGAGTTTTCTAGAAGAAGTTATGCTCGTTTTCGTAACAGTGCGCAATGCTGAAATTTGGAGCAGGGAGTATCGCGACCAAACGTCGCGACCATTGGTCGCGATACGCCGGTCGCGACGATACATCAATTTTCTGGCAGTGTGTACTGCAACCAAAGTGTCGCGACCATTGGTCGCGACCCACGGTCGCGATGGCAGCGCGAAATCCCTAATTTCCAGCGCCTATAAGAAGAAAAATGCAAAGGAAAAGAGAGAGCTCGCCTAGGACAAAAAGGAGCAGCTCTTGGCTGCCTCCAATGGTGGATTTCCACCATTCTTTCACCTCCTCATCACCACACATCATCTCCAAACATCATTCAGAGGCTAAATACTCGGATTTAATTGATTGTTCATCAAAGAAGACGAAGATCGAAAGCGGAGAAGTTCCAGCCGGACCAAAGCGGGATTTCGACTCTTGAGAGCTTCGATGGGTTGTATTTCATATCATTATTCTTCCTTTGATTGTTCATTGATGATTATGAGTAGTTAGAACTTGTAGTCCTCAAAAATCACTCGGGGACACGGGGCACTACAACCTGCAAAGACAGAACGCACGTGACCCGCAGGACGTCTGGGACACCGGGATGGTACCGGCCAAAGTCACTCCGACGGTCAAGTTAGCGAGTGCTAATGAATGTGTAATGCTCGTAAATGGAGATGAGTGAGAAATACTTCCTGCTATCTTCACAGTTGGGGTTTCTTTGATCAAAGGAGATGTAAGGTTGGAGGGTGATCGGAGGAGATGAGCAATGGCCGGAGGGTGTGGTTCTTTCTCAGTAATATCCAGATCTCAGTTTCTCGGCCGTCCCTCTTATGAGGGATTATCTTCCTCTTTATAGGAGACTCATGCTTCTTCTTTTGAGGGATCTCATCATTCTCTCTTCTCTGTCTTCCACCAAGAAAGCATCTGGGTGCCTCTTTTGATCGGGCTGCCATCAAGTGTCATTATGACTTTGTAGGACCTGTTGTCAAAGTAGATCACAATCTGGTCTCCCTCGGAGCGACGGAGATGCTATGTCGTACGACATGTAGGTTTCTTGTCAATCTGGACCATGATTGGGTGATGTAGCACGGTCGCACTACATGAGGGTACATGTCGTGCGACAGGGTCTTCAAATAGGTACGTCGTCGTACTACACGAGTGCTTCGTGTGGTGCGACATAGTCTTCGAACTTAGTACGTCGTCGTACTACATGAGTGCTTCATGTCGTGCGACAAGATCTTCGAACTAGTACGTTTATATGATGGCGCTTCATGTCGTGCGACTTGATCTTCATGCTGAGCCACCTTCGTACTACATGAGAGTGTAGTCCCATTTTTAGCTATGGGCTTTGTCTCTGGGCCACACTTTGGGCCAGACATATTTTGGCTACTACAGTTTGCCCCCAAACGCATTGGATCTAAAAGGCCAAGGGGTTTGCGTCGTACGACATGTAGACATAGATATGTATGGGTAAACTCCAAGGTTGGGTTGACATCGTCGCACGAATCTATCCTTCTGATAGGGTGTATCAGTGTTGGTGAGTAGATGACAACGCGTAAGTTGTGTTTTTGTCGTACGACAATGTTACTTTAGAGAGGGAGTGTTTGGTCTCCAAATGACTCTTTGATGTCTGTGCCGAAATAAATGCCGTTTTTATGGGTGGAGCGCATGCATGGCAAATGATAGGTCATGGGAGTATGTGTCAAATGAGAAGTTGACACGTCAGCATAGGCATCTTTTTAGTTGCCGCCCTTTCCCTTTCTCTCTCATTTTCAATTTTTTGCTCTCTCTCTCTTTCTCGTTTTCTATCTCAAAAACCAGTTGCCGTTTTTCGCCACTTTCGTGTTATTCCGGCGTCTTTGCTGCTCATCTTTGCCATTCCGTATCTATTCCGACGAAGAATTTGCATACCTTCGCTATTTTGGTAAGTTTTCTTGGTCCCCTCGTTCTTTTGATTTTTTATTTGTGCTTTTTTCTGGGTTTTTCTTATGTTCTTCGAATAGTCTTTAAGAAAAACTTTAAAAAAGTTTTTAAAGTTTGTTAGATCAAAAATCTAGAGTTAGGTTTAGGCACAAATTGTTTGTAGAGTATAGGTCGCACGGCAGTAGCCAAGACGTATAGGTCGCACGACCTTCTTAACAGTCTTGGGAGCTGATACCAGGTCGTGCCAAGTCTTTGATCTAGGTTATAATACTAACCATTGGCTACTGTCGTTCGACTTGTAGGTCTGATGTCGAGTCGAGGAGATGAAAGTCCTCCCAGTACCTCTGGGCGTGGATACGACGATCCAATAGATCTGTCGTACGACTCTTGGGGAGAGTCAGAGGCAGCGAGTGCTGAAGTAACCATTGCTTCCTCGTCGTACGACACCGTGACAGTTTCTCTTGCTGGTACATCGCGAGTGACGGACGACGTGGCAATGGGAGTGCCTTTAGTCGAACTGCCGGGCGACGCAGCAGGCCCGTGTCCAATGGGACCCAGTAGGCCGCTAGGGTTGCTTTTGAATAACCCGGCTAGCGTGTTGACTGAAGACGACGTCATGCGCCTTCGATTCACCTATGGTATTCCTGATGGTGTCGCGCTGAGGGCACCCTATAAGGAGGAGAGGCCAGACTGGGACGTCCCAGGATGGACATGTTTGTACGAGTTCCCGTTCCAGCGGGTGGGGTTCAGGCTGCCAGTAGTCGGTCTACTGAGGAGGGTGCTAGATCACTTCGAGCTTGCCCCAGGGCAGCTGATGCCCAACAGCTGGAGGATCCTGCTGGCGCTGGATCTGTTGTGTACGAGAGAAGGGATAGTCTTCGAGCTCCCCGATCTTTTCTACTCGTATACCGTGCGGGAGCACGACACAGAGAAAGGGCGCTATAACTTAAACCTTCGACCTAACAGAACGCATTTGATCACGGAGCTAACCACAAATGATAGGTTGTGGAAGGACAGGTATTTCTTCGCGAGGGGCCTGCTTGTTGATTGGCCTCTCGGGGAAACCGTTGTCCGTGCGACTTGGTCTAAGGCTGGTGAGTCTTTATGTTAGTAGCGTCGTGCGACTGTCTTTGCAATTTTTTCTTACTAACTCCTTTTGTGTTTGTTTTGTAGTGAACACAGGAGCGCCTCAATCAGTAGTTGGGTTGACGTGTGTGACGCGTACGGAAAAGGTTCTGTCGTACGACGTCAAGGAGAGGAGTTGGAGGAGTATACTATCGGAGGAGAACTTGCGGCCGAGTCATCTCTGGAAATTTAGCATTATAAACGAGCCAGGTACTCCCTACCCTGCCTTCAAAAATTTAGTGGAGTTTGTCAGGGTCAGGCATTGTGTCGAGCGACTGTACGGCACTCGATTCCTGACTCCCATTTTATACGTCGAGCGACGCTTTGCAGTTGACATTATGGCTGGAGAGATCGCTGCACCTGCTGCTGATGACGCAATGAAGAGGCTGAGGGAGAAGAGAAAGGGCAAGAAGAAAGCTGAGTCGAGCGATCAAGCGGCCTCCACTCCTCCACCTCCTCCTTCTAGTCGTACCAAGACCTCCCAAGATGTTTCTTCTGCTGGGAAGAAAAGAAGAAGGGAGGATTCGGCATCTGGTGTTGACGCTTCGGTCGACCTAGTCTTCCCGCAGGATGCCTCTGCATACTCCAATGTGGGGTCGATCCTTCCACAAGTCGAGCGGCTGCTGCTGCCTGAGGACAAGAGTCGCCTAAGGGAGATGGGTCTTTCCCAAGCTGCTGACTGGGGACTTGGTCACCTCTTCCAGGTATGGTCGTGCGACATATTCATTTGTATATTTTGTTTTAACTGCGTTATAATTTGTTTTGACTTGTGTTTTTATTTTGTGTAGGCTCTTCAGTCGCACGTCCACTTGAAGGAGGAGCTGGGCGTCGCCCTCAAGAAGGTGAGGGACCTTAAGGTGAGCAACCAGGGCTTGAAGGCTGACAATGACATGCTGAAGGCTTCGAATGTTGAAGCCAAGAAGACTGCTCTTGAGGCCTCCAGTCGGGCGGTGGAGGCCACTTTGGAATTAAATAAGTTGAAGTCGCGTGTTGACTTGCTGGAGGCCAAGCTGAAGGCTAAAGAGGCAGACTATGACTCCCTGTACGACAAGGCAGAGGATAACGTCCTCAATGCAATCATCAAGACTCGTGCAGATTTGATGAGGGAGTACAGGGACGGTCGTGCGACCGAGTGGAAGGTTGACAGCTGGATTGCCGACCACGAGGAGCTGTCGCGCTATAATGAGGATGAAGCAGATGATAAGCCTGGCGAAGAGCCTGTTCCTCCTCCTCCAGAAGGTTCGGCCATCGTAGCCTTGGCTGCCCAGCCGACTGGAGAGCACGATGACCTTGCCCCATAAGGGGTTGTAAAAATTTGTTGAACGTATTTATTTATTTTTAGTTTTGCTTTAATGTATGCTCTGTTTAAACAACAATTTTTCTTAATATATGAAGTATGTTAATTTTTCCTTGATGTCGTATGCTTTTTATGATAGTAATTTCTTTTTCTGATTGCGTGATCTGTTGGAGATGGAAAATCCATGACCTTGAATGCGGGTCGTGTGACCGTGTGGAGATGGCGACCATGAATGCAGGTCGTGGTTCATGACCTTGAGTGCGAGTCATGTGACCGTGTGGAGATGGCGACCATGAATGCAGGTCGGGGTTCATGACCTTGAGTGCGGGTCATGTGACCGTGTGGAGATGGCGACCATGAATGCAGGTCGTGGTTCATGACCTTGAGTGCGGGTCATGTGACCGTGTGGAGATGGCGACCATGAATGCAGGTCGGGGTTCATGACCTTGAGTGCGGGTCATGTGACCGTGTGGAGATGGCGACCATGAATGCAGGTCGTGGTTCATGACCTTGAGTGCGGGTCATGTGACCGTGTGGAGATGGCGACCATGAATGCAGGTCGTGGTCCATGACCTTGAGTGCGGGTCATGGTCGAGTTTTGTCGTAGATTCTGTTGTTTGTGATATTGAATTGCCCCAGTTGGAGTGTGTAACTGCTCAGTTGCACACTGCAACTTGTGATGTAGTTCAAGATAGACTGTGCAATGCTGACCTGCGTAAAAAATATTGTAGAGTGATAAAATTCGAAATATATAGATAGATATATATATATATATATATATTTTTCTAAAACTGATATTGTTTTAGATGGCACGCGTTCCAGCTGTTGCCGATCTCCATGCCATCTGTACATCGTAGTTTATAGGCTCCATTTCCAAATACATTGGTGATTTGATATGGTCCCTCCCACGTAGGACCGAATTTGCCTGCTCCTTTTTCCTTTGTGTTTTGGAAGACGCGGCGAAGAACCCAATCTCCAATATGGAATGACTTGAGACGAACACTTCTGTTATAATGGCGGGCGAC
This sequence comes from Xanthoceras sorbifolium, assembly GCA_003430845.1. Lineage (NCBI taxonomy): Eukaryota > Viridiplantae > Streptophyta > Magnoliopsida > Sapindales > Sapindaceae > Xanthoceras > Xanthoceras sorbifolium. The sequence goes on along the minus strand of CM010621.1, from coordinate 7,860,385 downwards.
TCGTTGTTGGTATATGGCCAATCTGATTGCGGCCTTGTCGCGGCGCTCGTCGATTGTGTCGAGTTCACTCAGTAATTCTCTGTCGTTTGCTTCTTCTGTTGCGTGTCGTATCCTATAAGAAGGGTAGTCAGCTTCTATTGCTATGACGGCTTCTGAGCCGTAAGATAGAGAGAATGGTGTTTCTCCTGTTGACGTCCTGATCGTCGTACGGTAAGACCATAGCACACCCGGTAGCTCATCGGCCCACTTCCCTTTGCATTGGTCGAGTCGCTTCTTGAGGGTGGACATGATTGTCTTGTTAGTGGATTCTGCTTGTCCGTTAGCTTGAGGGTATCTTGGGCTTGAATAGCTTAGTTTGATGCTCCACTTGTCGCAAAAGTCTTGGAAATCATATGAAATAAATTGTGAGCCATTGTCGGTGACTATTTCCTGTGGAACTCCGTAGCGGCATATGACATTCTTCCAAATGAAGCTTTTTACCTCGGCGTCTTTGATTCTTACATATGATTCGGCTTCGACCCACTTTGTGAAGTAGTCGGTTACGGCTAGCATGTAGACTTTTCCTCCGGTAGCGACGGGCAATTTCCCTACTATGTCCATGCCCCACTTCATGAAGGGCCATGGTGCTGAGATGGGGTGGAGTCTTTCCGGGTGTTGATGTGAAACGTGGGCGAAGCGCTGACAGGGGTCGCACCTTTTGACGAGGTCGTGCGACTCGGATCGCATGGTGGGCCAGTAATACCCGGCCGTGATTGCTCTATTGGCTAGGCTTCTCCCGGCCGAGTGATTTCCTCATTGTCCCTCGTGTAAGTCCTTGAGTACTTGCTGAGCTTCGACTGGGTCGACACATTTGAGGTAGGGCCCGGAGTAGGATCGCTTGTAAAGTTGACCTTCTATTATAGAAAATCGGGCGGCTTTGATTTTAATTCTTCGAGCTTCTACCTTGTCAGATGGGAGGGTGTCGTCCCTCAAATAGTCGTGGATCGGGGTAATCCAAGTGGGCTTGTCCGAAATTGGTTTGATTTCCAGCTTTGTCGGCTTCCATACGGCTGGCCATTGGACGAACACCATTGGAATAGTTCGTTCAATTGTGGTAGCTAGTGCGGACCCAAGATTGGCCAGTGCGTCAGCATGCGCGTTGTCGGATCTGGGTATTTGCTCGATGTCGAACGACTTGAATGAAGCTTGTAACTCTTTACCAAGGTCAAGTAGGCCGACATTTTTAAGTCCTTGGCTTGATAGGACCCTTGCAATTGTCTCACAATTAATTGGGAGTCACTGCGTACCTTGATTCGTTCGACGTGTAAGTCCTTTGCCAAGGTGAGCCCGGCTATGAGGGCTTCGTACTCGGCTTCGTTGTTGGTGGTCTTGAATCCACATATGATGGACCTCTCGATGACGTGCTCCGTAGGGGAGGTAAGTACTATTCCCAGCCCGCTGCCTCTAGCGTTACTTGATCCATCAACTGCTAAACTCCACTCCTCCCTTGGCGTGTCGCACGACATAGTGCAAAGTTCTTCCTCCGCTCGTTGTAGAATCCCTGGTGTGAAGTCTGCTATGAAATCCGCCAGTACTTGCGACTTGATCGCCGTGCGAGGTTGGTAGTTGATGTCGTACTCGCTCAGCTCTACGGCCCATTTCACTAGACGGCCGGATAGTTCAGGTTTATGTAGGACACTCTTCAAGGGGAAGGCAGTGAGTACACTAATAGTGTGGCATTGGAAGTACGGCCGTAATTTCCTTGCGGCCGTGACTAGTGCGAGGGCTAATTTTTCGAGTTGGGCGTACCTTGTCTCTGCATCGAGTAGAGTCTTGCTGATGTAGTATACGGGGAGTTGTTTGTCATCCTCCTCCCTTATCAATACAGCGCTAATGGCCGTTTCGGATACAGCGAGGTAGAGCAGGAGGGTCTCGCCTTCCTTGGGCTTGGACAGTAGAGGCGGGCTTGCTAGATACCTTTTTATATTTTGGAAGGCGTCCTCGCTTGTTTGATTCCAATCAAATGACTTGCTCTTTCTTAGAGCATCGAAGAAAGGCTTACATTTTTCAGACGACTTTGAAATGAATCGGTTGAGGGCCGCGAGCCGTCCAGTTAGCTTTTGTACGTCTTTGATGCTTTTGGGGGACCTTAGATCCATGACGGACTGGAGTTGATCTGGGTTGGCCTCGACGCCTCTCTTGGTTACTAAATAGCCAAGGAACTTCCCCGAGGAAACGCCGAAGGAGCATTTGGTTGGATTAAGCTTCATCCCATACTCGTCGATGATGTCGAACGACTGCCGGAGGTGATCGAGGTGTTGGTCTGCTACTAATGACTTCACTAGCATGTCGTCGATATAGACCTCCATAGTCTGTCCAAGCATGGTTGCGAACATTTTGTTGACTAATCTTTGATAGGTTGCCCCAGCGTTCTTGAGACCGAATGGCATTACTTTGTAGCAAAAAATGTCGCGCTCCGTGATGAAAGAAGTCTTCTCTTGGTCATCTGGATGCATAAGGATTTGGTTGTAACCGGAGAATGCATCCATGAAGCTCAATAGTTCGTGGCCTGCCGTAGCGTCTACCATCATGTCGATGTGTGGGAGAGGGAAGGAATCCTTTGGACAAGCTTTGTTGAGGTCTGTGAAGTCGATGCAAACTCGCCACTTCCCATTCTTTTTCTTCACTACCACTACGTTTGCGAGCCAGTCTGGGTAACTTACTTCTCTCACCGAGCCAATGTCGATTAGCTTTTGGATTTCTTCATTTATAACCTTGTTGCGCTCGGGCGCGAACTTCCTCCTTTTTTGCTTCACAGGTGGATGATCCGGGTCGACTTGCAACTTATGCACTAGGACTTCTGGGCTAATTCCGATCATGTCTGCGTGCGACCATGCAAAGCTGTCGTGCCGCGCCGTCAAGAAGCTGAGTAGTTTTGCTCGGATATTTTGTGGAAGGCGGGATCCGATACTAACTTTGTGGTCTGGAAAATCGGGATGTATGGATACTTCATCGAGTTCTTCCATATCAGGTTCGTCTTTGTTGGTGGGGGTGCTCTCATTCTGTAATTGTTATAAGTCGGACGACCTGCTTTTAAGAGTGTTTTGGTAGCAGTCACGCGAGGTCTTTTGCTGCCCTCGGATCTCGTGAACTCCCCATCTGGTAGGGAAACGGATGACCTGATGATATGTTGAGGGCACTGCCCTCATCTCATGAATCCATGGGCGACCCATGATTATGTTGTAGGACGACGGACAGTCCAGGATGAGGAAACGTGTGTTTAAGTTGACACCTTCCGCGTATACTGGAAGGGTGATTTCTCCCAGAGTATTCTTGTGTTCCCCACTAAATCCTACAAGGATTGTAGAGCGACGTATGATGTTACACTCGTCAATATGCATCTCTTTCAATGCGTCGAGGAAGAGTACATTTGTCGAGCTTCCATTGTCCACTAGGATCCGTCTGATCAAACAATTGGCCACCGTCAGTGAGATGACTAGTGCGTCGTGGTGGGGATTGAATAAATCCATGTGCTCATCGCTGCTGAAACTGATTGGGTAGTTACACGTGGGATCCGCCGTACGAGTTCGTTGGACGTCAGTACGACTGGCCTGTCGCGAGTGGCGCTTTGCCTCCGAGTAGGTTACTCCATTCACTTCAGACCCGCCAGAGATGACGTTCACAGTTCTCTCGTGTTTGGGAGGTTCTGGTGGTGGTATTGAAGCAATGTCGCGCGACCCCTCTTTATTCATAAAAGTTTGCTTACCTTTATCAGTCAGGAATTCTTTAAGGTGGCCTTTCTTGAGTAGTTCGGCCACTTCCAATCGTAGCGCCACGCAATGCTCAGTTCGATGGCCGTGGTCTCCATGGAATTCGCACCATTTAGAGTTGTCTCTTTGATCCGGCGGGCTCATCATCTTGTCTGGCCAACGAACCGACCTACCCATTCCTTTTAGTATGGCAACTACCTCCGTTGGTCTGATGTTCAAGTTGTATTCTGGTGTTATGTTTTTTGGACGAACGAACGGCCTTGGTGGTCTGTCGTCGCGCCGGCGCTCGTACATCATACGGCTGTCCCTTCGGGGTACGGCTGGATATGGCCCGCTGCGTCGGGTGTTGATTCGTTGTTCGACCATCCTCTCCGACTTATCCTCCTTGTAGTTCGCTCTATTAGGTTTATGGTTTACTTCGTCTTCTTCCCATTTTATCTGTGCCCATGTCTTGGCGAGGACGTCTTCCATGGTTTTACAAGGGTATTTGGTGAGCTCTTTGTACAGATCGGAATCATAGAGTAGACCCTTGCGGAAGGTTGATATGGCTGTCGCCTGGTTACAATGAGGGATGGATACTTTTTCATGGTTGAACCGGCCCACAAAATCTCGTAGGCGTTCACCCCTCCTTTGGCTGATTGTATAGAGGTCGTCGGATTGCTTTTCTAGCTTCCGGCTACTAGCGAACTGCTCTACGAAGGTGTCAGTGAGTTGAGCAAAAGAGTTGATGGAAACATTGGGGAGGTTGGTGTACCATTGTAGGGCAGGTCCCACGAGGCTCGAACCGAAACCTTTGCACATGCATGCTTCCCTAAGGTCACGAGGGATGGCGGCCGTGAACATTCGTTGTCGATACTGCGCAATGTGTTCGTCGGGGTCGGTCGTACCGTCGTACTGCTTCATACTTGGAAAGTTGAACTTCCTTGGCATCTCCACCAATGTTATTGTGTCAACGAAGGGGGAGTCGGCAAAACTATTGGCTGCACTTTTCTTTATAGGAGTGGGCATTCCCGGAATGCGTTGGATGAGTGCTTCCATCTCTGTGAACCTTTGTGCCAAGTCCCGGTTGGCCAAGGTCGGTTCGGCGCTCACTCGGTTTGGGTCTGGCGGCGCTGAATGCGAAGGGCCGGATGACGTTCCTTGTAACGGGATGGTTGGTTGGGTTGAGCCGACGTTGCCATTGGGAGTGGATATAGGTGGCACTCCTTGTGTAGCTCTTGCCATATCGTCTGATCGATGTCCTCCCATCCCATTTGGTATATTCTCTGCCGTATGTCGTGCGACGATATGGGGTCCACTCGTAACTCGAATGTTGGGCTCTGAGCCTACGTGGGTTGGATCGAGGTCTCTAACGGTAGTACCATGTTCGTCCGGGCGGACTGGCGCGTAATAAGTAGCGTGAGCGGCTTGCTCAAATGGCACGGGTTGGGACGTCGAAGCGTCTCCAAATGGTCGTACGGCAGTGAGCGAACTGATCCTATTCTGCAATTCTTGGTTCTCTGCCAACACTCGTTGATTCTCTTGTTCGAGTGCTTGGAGCCTTTGGGTATTCTCTTGCATCTGAGATATGAGGAGTTGTACCCTAACTTCCATTGCGTCGTGATGAAAGTCGTCAGATGACATAGTCGGAGTTGCCGTGTTCTACCTTGCTTGCTTATAAATTGTCGTGCCCCACGGTGGGCGCCAAATTGTAGTCCTCAAAAATCACTCAGGGACACGGGGCACTACAACCTGTAAAGACAGAACGCACGTGACCCGCAGGACGTCTGGGACACCGGGATGGTACCGGCCAAAGCCACTCCGACGGTCAAGTTAGCGAGTGCTAATGAATGTGTAATGCTCGTAAATGGAGATGAGTGAGAAATACTTCCTGCTATCTTCACAGTTGGGGTTTCTTTGATCAAAGGAGATGTAAGGTTGGAGGGTGATCGGAGGAGATGAGCAATGGCCGGAGGGTGTGGTTCTTTCTCAGTAATATCCGGATCTCAGTTTCTCGGCCGTCACTCTTATGAGGGATTATCTTCCTCTTTATAGGAGACTCATGCTTCTTCTTTTGAGGGATCTCATCATTCTCTCTTCTCTGTCTTCCACCAAGAAAGCATCTGGGTGCCTCTTTTGATCGGGCTGCCATCAAGTGTCATTATGACTTTGTAGGACCTGTTGTCAAAGTAGATCACAATCTGGTCTCCCTCGGAGCGACGGAGATGCTATGTCGTACGACATGTAGGTTTCTTGTCAATCTGGACCATGATTGGGTGATGTAGCACGGTCGCACTACATGAGGGTACATGTCGTGCGACAGGGTCTTCAAATAGGTACGTCGTCGTACTACACGAGTGCTTCGTGTGGTGCGACATAGTCTTCGAACTTAGTACGTCGTCGTACTACATGAGTGCTTCATGTCGTGCGACAAGATCTTCGAACTAGTACGTTTATATGATGGCGCTTCATGTCGTGCGACTTGATCTTCATGCTGAGCCACCTTCGTACTACATGAGAGTGTAGTCCCATTTTTAGCTATGGGCTTTGTCTCTGGGCCACACTTTGGGCCAGACATATTTTGGCTACTACAGAACTCTTGTTAGGTAGTTTTCGGAACTATGAACGGATTCGGATTTATTGACTATGAATATATTTTGTATATTATTTCATGATATTGTTTTTGAGATTATTTGAACATTATCTTATTGCGTTTGATTTATGGTGTTTTGCGATTGCGAAAGTAGATTGCATGCCCCGTGATGAGAACCGATTTGATATTTACTGTAAGAGATTATATTAATTTTGAGCGTATTATATTATTACTTTGTGTTCGATTATGGTGTTTTGCGATTGCGCAAGTATATTGCATGCCCTGTGATTAGAACCGATTTAATATTTATTGTAATATTATATGAGAAATCATTGAAATTGCAATCGAGCTTAATTGACTCTAAAATCAATACTAGGTTAGTTTCGATAAGAAATTACTTAATTAACCTAGGCATTAGATTAACTATGGTTTTCGATTAATTGCACTCTACGACCAATAGGTGTGGTTGACCGAATTCACATACCATACCATTGCGGGAGCAATACAATGTGGTGTGGCCTTAGTTAAATTATTCTTATCATGTTAATAACGTGCTTCATAATAGTCAATATATTTCCTTATTCGGAATTGGAACCGTGAGACCACCTAGAATTATCTTCCATTTAATCCGTCTCGCTTTATTTATCGTTTTAGTTAGTTAATTTAGTTTATAAAACAAAAACCCAAAACAACTTGATTTATTTTACCGCACTAGTATAATCTCCAGTTTTAGAATTAGCACCATCACTTCCTTGTGGATTCGACTCCGTACTCACGAAAATTTATTACTTCGACACATCCTACACTTGGGATTTATTCCCACGCGTTTGAGCGTGTCACCGACTCTGTAGGGGAGCCGTCGGTCGCCCTTTCTTTTCCTGCTGATGCCTCCGTCTATTCTAACTTTAGGGTCCTCCCCCCCAAGGTTGAGCAGTTGCTTTTCTCCGAGGATGACACTCGACTGAAAGGAATGAGGCCCAACAAGGTGGTCGACTAGGGACTAAGCTACCAGTTTCTGGTATATCTTCGTCAATCGACTTGGTTCTTTTATGACTTACTTCTTCAGTCGTTTGACTAACTTTTTGTTTTGCAGGCTTTACAAAGCCAAATCTATGTGAGGAGGGAGCTCGCTCTTCTCCAAAAGATGGTAAGGGAATTCAAGTCGAGCAACCTCTCGTTGAAGGCTGAAGTAGAGAAGGCAAAATAGGCTACCATAGAAGCCAAGAATGAGGCTGATGAGTCAGCCAGTTGAGCGACTGATTCCATGGTGGAGAGTATCGACTTGAAGCTAAAGGTAGAGCGACTATGCGCCCAGCTTGAGAAGAATAAAGTCGAAGCCGAAGAGGCGACTGAGTTGGCGAATGACCGTGCTTGCAATTCAATGGTGAAGGCTCGTCATGACTTGATGATCCAATACAAGGCTGGGAGAGTGGATGAGTGAAAGATCGACGAGTGGATAGTGGATTATAAAGAGCTTGTGGGGGAGGTCGACGTCGAGAAGACTGCCCCTGTTAAGTCTGAGCCGCGTGAGAAGCAGACTATGGAGGTGGATGGTGTTGACGAGGTCAGACGATTAGACGCTCCTCCTTCTGATCCCGGCATTATCCTAGGCCTGACAGCTCTAAAATCGACACAGTCTCAAGGTGAGAAGAACGACAAAGAAGAAGAAAAGAAGGAAGATGAGGAGAAATAAAAGGAAAAAGAAGAAGAAGAAGGAACCGAAGAAATTGCCCTGCAGGGGCTTGTAGTGTCGTACGACCAAAACCTCGAACGTGTATGTTTTTGTTTTTGTTTTGAATTGCTTTAATTTCCCTTGGAGGGTTTGTTGAATGCTTTTTGATTTTGTTTTGCCCACAGAGGGCTTTGATAGCTGATGTTTTTCTTTTTGATTCCTTATGATATCACGTGTGTTTGTCGTTCGACAATATGTGTTGAGCAACCTTACTCTTTATAGTTGTTGCTGTCTTCTCCCTGTGTTTTACTTTAAATTCGAGACCTTTAAAATTAAAACTGATCAGGACAGTAGGTCGAGCGACTATACATTAAGTGGCAGACTTGAGGGTTATTTTTTAATGACATAGCCTGTTGAATGCTAAAGCCAATTGTTTTTGGTACGTAGTGTCGAGCAACATAATTTGTTTCATCTATTGTTACCACCTAGTTTTTGTGTGGATCATTCGGTTTCACACTTGAACTACATGAGAGGCTGGTCGTACGACTTGAAGAACCTTGATAGCAAGTCAGAGTGTTGAGTGACTGTAGTTTCACCTTGACTGCGGGTGTAGGTTGAGGCTGGTTGATGTGTGACTTTGTCCTTGAGAGCGGGATGGTCGTGCGAAGTCAACCTGCATAGGCATGGTTAGAGTTGGCCGTTGGTACGATGTTTAATTCAGTTGAAATTATTTGATAAGATAATAATAAGAATTTTGAAAAGTAAGAGTTTAGAAATGATACAACTTTAGGTGGATCGCATTCCAACTATTGCCTATTTCTCAATCTTTTGAGCGACGTAGTTTGTATGCCCCTTGTCCTACTACCTTGCTGATTTGGTAGGGTCCTTTCCAAGTGGGTTCGAGCTTGCCAGCTCCTGGTTCCCTTGTTCCTTGAAAGACTCGTCGTAGGACCCAATCTCTAACCTTGAAGGTTCGGATGCGGAGGCTATTGTTGTAGTATTGAGCGAGCCTTTGTCTCTCTTCTCGTCGATGGTGTCGAGCGACATGTTTAACTCATGGTTATTGTCTGCATCATTGGTATGGTCGACCCAGTAGAAGGAGAAGTCTACTTTGATGGGGTTCACTGCCTCTGCCCCGTAGGCTAGGGAGAAAGGGGTTTCACCCGTTGAAGTCCTAGAGGTGGTACGGTAGGACTATATTACTTCTGAAAGTTCATCCGCCCATTTGCTTTTGCACTGGTTCAGTCTCTTCTTCAAAGTAGAGACGATGGTTTTGTTTGTTGACTCAGCTTGACCGTTCGCCTGAGGGTAACTGGGGCTTGAGTAGTTGAGTTTGATTTTCCACTTATCGCAGAAGTCTTGGAAGCCGTACGAAATGAATTGCGATCCGTTATCAGTGACTATCTCTTTGGGAATGTCGTAGCGGCATACCAAATTCTTCCAGATGAAACTCTTAACTTCAGAGTCTTTAATTCTCACATAGGAATCGGCTTCGACCCACTTGGTGAAGTAGGTCGTCACGGTGAGCATGTAGACCTCTCCTCCTGTCGCGACTGGCATCTTTCCTACTATATCCATCCCCCATTTCATGAATGGCCTTGGGGAAGTGATAGGATGCAACTGTTCAGGAGGTAGGTGTGATACTTGGGCGAATCGTTAACAAGAGTTACACTTCTTAACGTAGTCGTAGGAGTTCGACCTCATGGTAGACTAGTAGTATCCGACCGTGAGAGACTTGTTGGCGAGGCTTCTACCAGCCGAGAAGTCTCTGAAAATACGTCGAGCTTCGATTGAGTCGACATATCGGTGGTACGGGTTGGAGTAAGATCTCTTGTAGAGTGGTCCGTCGATAATGGAGTAGCGTGGAGCTTTGACTTTGATCCTTTGAGCTTCGTATCTGTCGGGAGGCAATGTGCCATCGTTGATGTAGTCGAAAATATGTGTCATCCATGTTAGTTCGACCGTGAGGGGAGTGACTTCCTCGGGTACCTGTTTCCATACGGCTGGCCATTGGACGAATATCATTTTGATTGATCTTTCTGAGGTCGTGTCGAGCGCCAAGCCAAGGCTTGCTACAGCATCCGCATGGGAGTTTTTAGATCTTGGAACCTAGTGTATGTCGAACGCCTGGGACGTGGCTTGGAGTTGTTTCACCAGTGTTAGGTAAGACGACATCTTAATGTCCTTAGCTTGATAAGTCCATTGGAGTTGCCTGACAATGAGTTGGGAGTCGCTTTGGACCTTAAGTCATGCGACATTCATATCCTTGGCGAGTTGTAGTCCGGCTATGAAAGCCTCGTACTCGGCTTCATTGTTGGTTGTTTTGAACCTACATCTGATTGCTCGCTCGAACACGTGTCCCTCAGGTGAGGTGAGGACTATACCAAGGCCACTACCCTTGATGTTACTAGACCCGTCGATCGCCAATGTCCATTCACCACTGGTGTTGTCGTTCGACATCGCTTTCACTTTTTCTTCGACACTAGGGAGGATGGCATGGGTGAAGTCCACGATGAAGTTGACTAGTACTTGCGACTTGATTATCGTGCATGGCTGATAACTGATGTCGTGTTCGCTGAGTTCCACGGCCCACTTGACTAGTCATCCGGATAGCTCGGGTTTATGTAATATGTTCCTTAGTGGGAACGTGGTCAACACGCTGATGGTGTAACATTGGAAGTAAGGTCTCAACTTCTGTACGACTGTCACTAGTGCGAGGGCTAGCTTCTCCAACTGACTATAGCGTGTCTTCGAGTCGAGTAGGGACTTACTTATATAGTAGACAGGTAGTTGCTTCCCTTTCTATTCTCTGATAAGCACAGCGCTGACGGCTGTTTCTAAGATAGCTAAGTAGAGTTGCAAGGTCTCTCCTACGCGTAGCTTTGAGAGTAGGGGAGGGTTGACCAAGTATTGTTCGATACTTTGGAAAGCTTCTTCACAAGGTTGTGTCCACTTGAAGTTCTTGCTCTTGCGGAGCATGTCGAAGAACAATCGACAGCAGTTGGACGACTTGGAGATGAAGCGGTTCAAGGCTGTCAGTTGTCTGGTTAGCTTCTAAACGTCCTTTACTGACTTGGGTGATTGTTGTCCCATTACCGACTGTATCTGCTCTGGGTTAGCTTCGATGCCCCTCTTGGTTACAAGGTATCCAAGGAAGTTTCCGGAGGAAAACCCAAAAGACTACTTTGAGGGATTGAGTTTCATGTTGTATTGATCGATGACATCGAACGACTGTTGTAGGTGGTCTAAATGTTGTTCTGCCACGAGCGACTTCACTAACATGTCGTCGATGTAGACCTCCATGGTTTGACCTAACATCTTGACAAACATCTTGTTGACTAACCTTTGGTAGGTAGCATCTGCACTCTTGAGGCCGAACGACATCACGTTGTAGTAGAAGATCCCTCGCTTAGTGATGAATGAAGTCTTTTCCTGGTCATCGAAATGCATTAGAATCTAGTCGTAACCCGAGAAGGTATCCATGAAGCTTAGAAGGTCGTGGCCAGCTGTGGTGTCGACAATCATGTCAATGTGTAGTAGAGAGAAGGAGTCCTTAGAACAAGCCTTGTTGAGGTCCGTGAAGTCGATGCATACTCGCCACTTCCCATTCTTCTTCACGACCACGACGTTGGCTAGCCAGTCGGGGTAGTTGACTTCTCGGATTGAGCGTATGTTGAATCTTATTGTTAATGATATTGTTACGCTCGGGCGTGAACTTTCATCGTTTCTATTTTACCGGAGGGTAGTCTGAGTCTACCTGTAATCTATGGACCATCACTTTGGGGTCGATACTAGTCATGTTGGCGTAAGACCATGCAAAGCTGTCGTGTCTTGTAGATAAGAAGTTAATGAGCTTAGCTCTAAGGTCCGGTTTCAGTCGAGACCCAATGTTCACCTTGTGGCCCAGGTAGTCCGGATGTATGGGCACTTCGTCGAGCTCCTCCATCTCTGGGTTCTCCTTAACGTTCAGAGGAGTCGAGTTCTGTAACTGCTATAAGTCGCTCGGCTTGGACTTAAGTATGTTCTGGTAGCAATTGTGTGACGTCTTCTGTTGTCCCCTGATCTCACAGACTCCCCACTTGGTTGGGAAGCGGATAACCTAATGGTAGGTCGACGGGATGGCCCTCATCTCATGGATCCATGGTCGACCCATTATGATGTTGTAGGACGACGACAACGAGTATCATGAACCTGGTGTTCAAGTTGACTCCCTCTGCATAGACGGGTAGTGTGATCTCTCCGACTATGTTCTTATGCTCACTGCTGAAACCAACCAAGACTGTCGAGCGACGAGTGATTTCGCCTCGTCGATCTGCATTTCCTTCAGAGCACCTAGGAATAGAACGTTGGTCGAACTACCGTTGTCAATGAGGATTCTCTTTATCAAATAATTAGCCACTGTTAAAGAGATTACCAATGTATCATGGTGCGGGTTAAGCAAATTCGTGTGTTCATTGCTGTCGAAGCTGACTAGGCAAGTCAGGGATGGGTCGGCTGGTCGACGAAGCTTGACCTTAGGGTTACGCAACTGTCGAGTGTGTCGTTTCGCTTCGGAGTAGGTTACCCTACTCACTTTTGATCCTCCGAAGATGACGTTGACTGTTCGCTCATATTGATGAGGCTCTTGGGGAGGTGTCGAGCGATGGTCCCGTTGTCCATCGTCACGTTGGGCCAAGGTATTCTTTCCTTTATCGGTTAAGAACTCCTTCAGGTGCTCTCTGTTTAGTAGTTCGGCTACCTCCAGGCGGAGGGCGATACAATCTTAGGTCTTGTGGCCATGGCCGCCGTATAATTCACACCACTTGGAGTTGTCTCTAGAGTTGGGAGGACTTCTGATCTTGGATGGCCGTTTCACAAAGTTACCCATACCTTTGAAGACGGCTATGAGCTCCTCTGGCTTGATGTTTAGGTTGTAGTCGGGCAACCTATTTTTGGGTCGTTCAACTGGCCTTGATAGTTGGTCTACCTATCGACGCCTGTCTCTGCCCTTGTCTCGCTTCTAGGATGTAGGATAAGGTTCCGCCCTCCTGTCTGTCGAGCGTCGTTCAACCCTGCTGCTGCTTTGCTGTCGATTCTACTCGGCTTGGCCGGTTGGTAGTTTACTTCGTCATCTTCCCATTTGATCTAGGCCCAAGCTTTGGCCGATATGTCTTCTATAGTCTTGCATAGGTACTTAGTCAGCTCCTTGTAGATATCAGAGTTGTGGAGAAAGCCTTTTTGGAAGGCTGATATGGTCGTTGCTTGGTTACAATGTGGAATGGACACCTTCTCCTTGTTGAATCTTCCAACGTAGTCATGCAGCCGCTTGCCATGCCTCTTGCTGATGGTGTATAGATCGTCCAACTGCTTCTCCAGCTTTCGGCTGCTAGCAAAGTTTTCCACGAAGGTGTCTGTGAGCTAGGCGAAGGAACTGATGGAGATGTTGGGGAGGTTAGTATACCATTGTAAAGCTGGTCCTTCCAAGCTCGATTCAAACCCTTTATACATGCACGCCTTACGTAGGTCACGCGGAATTACTGCTGTGAACATCCTCTGGCGGTATTGCACGATATGATCGTCTAGGTCGGTCGTGCCATCATAATGCTTCATGTGTGGAAAACTAAATTTCCGGGGCATCTCGACCAACACGATTGCATCGACAAACGGGGAATCGGCGAAGCTGTTTGCTGCACTCTTCTTAATGGGCACGGGATTCTAGGAATGCATTGAATGAAGGCCTCTATCTCAGCGAACCTGCATGCTAAATTAGGATTAGCGAAAATGAGATTGGAGCTTACCATTTCAGAGTTAGATGGGGTCGAATGCGATAGGCCCGAGGGTGTTCCTTGAGGTAGTGCGACAGGTTGAACTGCAGTTCCGTTGACGCTGTTTGGGGTCAAGACATCTTGCACTTCCTAGGTTGCCCTTGGCGGGTCGACATTCTGCGAGGCTGTCACTCCATTCTGAGGGTTCGACATTGGTGGTTGAGCTATATCGACATCCCCTCCCGTCGCTTGGGAACCGAGTACACCACCTACATGAATGGGCTCAAGCTCGCTAATTGTTATACCTTGGTTCTCTAGTCGAATGACGGGGTAGTGCTGGTTGGGAGCAACCAGGTCGAGCAGCGGGGCAAGGGAGGTCGAAGTGTTGCCTAGCGGTCGTGTGACCGCGAGGGAGTTGACCTTGGCCTGCAGCTCCGGGTTCTTCGCCCTCACTTGTTTGTTCTCCGCTTCCAAAGCTTGTAACATTTGGGTGTTCTCGTGCATTTGGGATAGGATGAGTTGCAACCTGGCCTTCATTGCACCATGATTAGAACCGTCGTGCGACATGGTCTAGTAGAGTTGTCAGACTCAAGCTTTGCTCGTTTAAGGATCATCGTGCCCCATAGTGGGCGCCAAATTGTAGACCATGAAACTAGGTGGGGCGATGGTCGGGGTACTACAACCTGCAAAACAAGAGTCGACGGGTCGACCGAAGTTCATGGACACCGGGGCGGTGCCGGCTAAAGAAACTGCGATGATCAAATTAGTATGAAAGTTGAAAAAGATGTCAAGAATAAAGAACAAGGAATAAGATAACTCCCTAATTGTCAATGGTGGATAGCGGAGGTCAAACGAATACGACGGAGTTGGCCGTGGAAGGAGTTGGCCGATTGTCGGAAATCGCCTATGAACAGAGGTCCTAAGTGATTGCTTGCCAGAGTAGAGTATGCAAGTGATGCTAAGTGCTTAGGAGTAGTAAATTTCGTGAACCCTTAATCTGAGTGAGGGTTGGTTTATATATGGGGTCACTTACCCGTTGGTAGGTGGATCCCTCTATCCCTAATTTTGAGGTGCAGATCAAGGAGGATACGATTCCTTCCTTTGACCTGGTCTTTCGGAGTTCAAAACCTGATGAGGTTTTTGACTTGGTAGTTTTGGCTAAAGGGGCTTTAGCATGGTCGAGCAACGTCACCCTTCAAGCTATGAGTCTTCATTAAGGGGTTGATAGACCTATCATCCTGTCTCATGGTCGAACAACAAGGATGCTTCGGGTTTGATTAAGCCCCAAGGTGAGGTGTTCTGGGATTAAGGCACCATGTCGACCGACATTATCGACCCTTACGTAGTGTCGAACCATGCGTGATGTCGAACCATGCCATCCAATAATGGGAGATGCTAAAGTAGCAAGAGGGCCAGTCAAACGACATTTAGTATGAGTGTTGAGCCTTAATACCTGTGTCTAGACAGCTGGCTTCTTCATAAGCTTAAGGACGAACGACGCTTCTGCAAGTGGTCGAGCGACAAACTTATTTTCTAGGGCTGTTTCCAGTTGGATCCTTGGGCTTGTGAGACCTTTATGGACTGGACTTAAAACCTCGTTGGGCTTGGGCTGTTTTTGGGTACTACATTTTCAGAGAATATTTGTGCAATAAAGGTAAAAGTTACCAGCGAGTGTATATAGCCAAGACATAGGGGTATTAGTGTAATTAGCCATTTTTTAAACTACTTAAATCAGATTTTAGATATTCGGGAAGATTTTAGGTTAATCAATGATATATGATAGCAAATTGAATTATCACCTTTATTGAAATCTCTAGAATCTAGCCATCTAGGTAAATAAATTTATTACAAGCATAAATATTCTCTTTGCTTCACTTTTCTGAACCATAAAGCAAAAAATAGATAGACAAATGACTAAGGTCGTAATCAATTATAACATATAAGGCCATTTCCAATCCAGTGCACCAAATTTTATATTAAAATAGTGCAAAATAGCATTTTTTTAGAAGATTTTTACACCAAATTTTTTTTCACTCCAACCCAATTTGTACCAAATTGGTGCAAACACTATTTTTAAATAGTATTATATATACAATTTTTTAAACAATATTCATTTATTTATTTAGTATAATAATGTTATTATTAAATAATTACACACATTATATGAAAAAAAATTAAATACTTAAATTAATTTTTTTTATTTTTAATATAACATTATTCTAATTGTTTTTTTTAAACTAATTTTTTTATCCATCAAACTAATTTTGTATTTAATTTTTTATCCACGTATTTTTCGAACAACGTTTCTAAAATTATTGTTACCAATTGTTTTATTTTAGACTATGTTTTAATTTATTTTTTTATCCATGTATTTTATTTATGTTAATTTAATGTTATTGCTTTTATTAAATGACTGATTATTATATTTTCCAAATAGGAATTGATAAAATAAGTTTTTTTATATACTAAAAATTTAAGTTAAATTAAAAGCTACAAATTAGTTAAATATATAATTAATAAGTTAATTAAATAACTTAATAACGTATATCAATATTGCACTCATTTTAACGCTCTCGACGAGATAATTCTACCGGTACATTTTATATAATAAATTAATTTACATATTTATTTATTTATGAAAATGTATAAATAAATTAAATTGTTTAAAGGATATAGAAAGAATAAAATTTATTAGAATTATAATATAAAGGGTAAAATTGGAATTAAAATTGTTAAATAGTAATTTAGTGCAATGAATAGTATTGCACCAAATAAAATTGTTAAATAGTAATTTGGTGCAATGAATAGTGTTGCACCATATTTGGTGCAACACTATTTATATACACCAAATTTTGACATTAGAGAATAGAGTATGGTGTGTGGTTGGAGGCTATTTGTGCACTATTTTCGTGCAATTGCACCAAAATGGTGGTCGGTTGGAGAAGCTCTAAGTGACACTTGTAGTAGCCAAAATATGTATGGCCCAAGACATGGCCTAAGGACAAAGCCCATACTCCCATGTAGCACGACAAAGGCTTAGCGTAAAGGCCAAAGTCGCACGACATGGAGCATCCTCATGTAGACGTACCAGTTGGAAGAATATGTCGCACGACACGAAGTACTCGTGTAGTACGACGACGTACGAGTTTAAAGACTGTGTCGCACGACACGAAGCACTCGTGTAGTACGACGACGTACGAGTTTGAAGACCTTGTCGCACGACATGTACCTTCATGTAGTACGACCGTGCTACATCACCCAATCATGGTCCTGATTGACAAGAAACCTACATGTCGTACGACATAACATTTCCGTCGCTCCGAGGGAGACCAGATTGTGATCTACTTTGAAACAGGTCCTACAAAGTCATAATGACACTTGATGGCAGCCCAATCAAAAGAAGCACCCAGATGCTTTCTTGGTGGAAGACAGAGAAGAGAGAATGATGAGAGCCCTCAAAAAGAAGAAGCATCAGTCTCCTATAAGGAGGAAGATAATTCCTCATAAAAAAGGACGGCCGAAAAACTGAGATCCAGAGATTACTAAGAAAAAACCACACCCTCCGGCCATTGCTCATCTTTTCCGATCACCCTCCGACCTTACATCTCCTTTGATCAAAGAAACCCCAACTGTGAAGATAGCAGGAAGTATTTCTCACTCATCTCCATTTACAAACATTACACTTTTACTAGCACTCGCTAACTTGACCGTCGGAGTGACTTTGGCCGGCACCACCCCGGTGTCCCAGACGTCCTGCGGGTCACGTGCGTTCTGTCTTTGCAGGTTGTAGTGCCCCGTGTCCCCGAGTGATTTTTGAGGACTACAATTTGGCGCCCACCGTGGGGCCCGACAATCTCTAAGCAAGCAAAGGTAGAACGCGGCAACCCCGACTATGTCATCTGACGATTTTCATCACGACGCGATGGAGGTTAGGGTACAACTCCTCATATCCCAGATGCAAGAGAATACCCAAAGGCTCCAAGCACTCGAACAAGAGAATCAACGAGTGTTGGCAGAGAACCAAGAATTGCAGAATAGGATCAGTTCGCTCACTGCCGTACGACCGTTTGGAGACGCTTCGACGTCCCAACCCGTGCCATTTGAGCAAGCCGCTCACGTTAATTATTACGCGCCAGTCCGCCCGGACGAACATGGTACTACCGTTAGAGACCTCGATCCAACCCACATGGGCTCAGAGCCCAACATTCGAGTTACGAGTGGACCCCATATCGTCGCACGACATACGACAGAGAATATACCAAATCGGATGGGAGGACATCGATCAGACGACGTGGCAAGAGCAATACAAGGAGTGCCACCTATATCCACTCCCAATGGCAACGTCGGCTCAACCCAACCAACCATCCCGCTACAAGGAACGTCATCCGACCCTTCGCATTCAGCGCCGTCAGACTCAAACCGAGTGAGCGCCGAGCCGACCTTGGCCAACCGAGACTTGGCACGAAGGTTCACAGATATGGAAGCACTCATCCAACGCATTCCGGGAATGCCCACTCCTATAAAGAAAAGTGCGGCCAATAGTTTTGCCGACTCTCCCTTCGTCGACACAATAGCATTGGTGGAGATGCCAAGGAAGTTCAACTTTCCAGGTATGAAGCAGTACGACGGTACGACGGATCCCGACGACCACATTGCGCAGTATCGACAACGGATGTTCACAGCCGCCGTCCCGCGTGACCTTAGGGAAGCATGTATGTGCAAAGGTTTCGGTTCAAGCCTCGTAGGACCTGCCCTACAATGGTACACCAACCTTCCCAATGTTTCCATCAACTCTTTTGCTCAACTCACTGACACCTTCGTAGAGCAGTTCGCTAGTAGTCGGAAGTTAGAAAAACAATCCGACGACCTTTACACAGTCAGCCAAAGGAGGAATGAACGCCTACGTGACTTTGTTGGCCGTTTCAACCATGAAAAAGTGTCCATCCCTCATTGCAACCAGGCGACAGCCGTATCAGCCTTCCGCAAGGGTCTGCTCTATGATTCCGACCTATACAAGGAGCTCACCAAGTACCCTTGTAAAACCATGGAAGACGTCCTAGCCAAGGCATGGGCACAGATAAAATGGGAAGAAGACGAAGTAAACTGCAAACCTAATAGAGCGAACTACAAGGAAGATAAGTCGGAGAGGATGGTCGAACCACGAATCACCAACCGACGTAGCGGGCCATACCCAACAATACCCCGAAAGGACGGCCATATGAGGTACGAGCGACGATGCGACGACAGACCACCAAGGCCGTTCATCCGACCAAAGAATATAACGCCAGAATATAATTTGAACATCAGGCCGGCAGAGGTAGTCGCCATACTTAAAGGATTGGGTAGATCAGTTCGGTGGCCAGATAAGATGATGAGCCCGCCTGATCAAAGAGACAACTCGAAATGGTGCGAATTTCACGGCGACCACGGCCATCGAACTGAGTATTGTGTGGCACTACGATTGGAGGTGGCCGAACTACTCAAGAAGGGTCACCTTAAAGAATTCCTGACTGACAGGGGTAAGCAGACTTTGGTAAACAAAGATAGGTCGCGCGATATTATTTCAGTCCCTCCACCGGAGCCTCCCAAACATGAGAGAACCGTGAATGTCATCTTTGGCGGATCAGAAGTGAATGGGGTAACCTACTCGGAGGCAAAGCGCCACTCACGGCAAGCCGGTCGTACGGACGTCCAACGAACTCGTACGGTAGATCCTACGTATAACTATCCAATCAGTTTCAGCAGCGATGAGCATATGGACTTATTCAATCCCCACCACGACGCACTAGTCATCTCACTAACGGTGGCCAATTGTTTGATCAGACGGATTCTAGTGGATAATGGAAGCTCAACAAATGTACTCTTTCTCGACGCACTAAAAGAGATGCATATTGATGAGTGCAACATCGCACGTCGCTCCACAATCCTTGTGGGATTTAGTGGGGAACATAAGAACACTCTGGGAGAGATCACCCTTCCAGTCTACGCGGAAGGCGTCAACTTGAACACACATTTCCTCATCCTGGACTGTCCGTCGTCCTACAACATAATCATGGGTCGCCCGTGGATTCATGAGATGAGGGCAGTTCCCTCAACGTATCATCAGGTCATCCGTTTCCCTACTAGGTGGGGAGTTCACGAGATCCGAGGACAGCAAAAGACTTCGCGTGACTGCTACCAGAACACTCTTAAAAGCAGGTCGTCCGACTTATAGCAATTACAGAGTGAAAGCACCCCCACCAACAAAGACAAACCCGATATGGAAGAACTTGACGAAGTAGCCATACATCCAGATTTTTCGGACCACAAAGTTAGTATCGGGTCCCGCCTTCCACAAAATATCCGAGCAAGACTACTCAGCTTCTTGACAGTGCGACACGACAGCTTCGCATGGTCGCACGCAGATATGATCGGAATTAGCCCAGAAGTCCTAGTACATAGGTTGCAAGTCGACCCGGATCATCCACCTGTGAAGCAAAAAAGAAGGAAGTTCGCGCCCGAGCGCAACAAGGTTATAAATGAAGAAATCCAAAAGCTAATTGACATTGGTTCGGTGAGAAAGTAAATTACCCAGACTGGCTCGCAAACGTAGTGGTAGTGAAGAAAAAGAATGGGAAGTGGCGAGTTTGCATCGACTTCACAGACCTCAACAAGGCTTGTCCGAAAGATTCCTTCCCTCTCCCACACATCGACATGATGGTGGACGCTACGGCAGGCCACGAACTATTGAGCTTCATGGATGCATTCTCCGGTTACAACCAAATCCTTATGCATCCGGACGACCAAGAGAAGACTTCTTTCATCACGGAGCGCGGCATTTTCTGCTACAAGGTAATGCCATTCGGCCTCAAGAACGCTGGGGCAACCTACCAAAGACTAGTCAACAAAATGTTTGCAACCATGCTTGGACAGACTATGGAGGTCTATATAGACGACATGCTGGTAAAGTCATTAGTAGCAGACCAACACCTCGACCACCTCCGGCAATCGTTCGACATCATCGACAAGTATGGGATGAAGCTTAATCCGACCAAATGTTCCTTCGGAGTTTCATCAGGGAAGTTCCTTGGCTACTTAGTAACCAAGAGAGGTGTCGAGGCCAACCCGGATCAACTCCGATCCGTCATGGATTTAAGGTCCCCCAAAAGCATCAAAGACGTACAAAAACTAACCGGACGACTCGCGGCCCTCAACCGATTCATTTCGAAGTCGTCCGAAAAATGTAAACCTTTCTTCGATGCTCTAAGAAAGAACAAGTCATTCGATTGGAATCAAACAAGCGAGGACGCCTTCCAAAATATAAAAAGGTATCTAGCGAACCCACCTCTCCTGTCCAAACCTAAGGAAGGAGAAACCCTCCTGCTCTACCTCGCTGTATCCGAGACAGCCGTTAGCGCAGTACTGATAAGGGAGGAGGATGGCAAACAACTCCCCGTATACTACATCAGCAAGACCTTACTTGACGCAGAGACAAGGTACACCCAACTTGAGAAATTAGCTCTCGCACTAGTCACAGCCGCAAGGAAATTACGGCCATACTTCCAATGCCACACTATTAGTGTACTCACCGAATTCCCCTTGAAGAGTGTCCTACATAAACCTGAACTATCCGGCAGTCTAGTGAAATGGGCCGTAGAGCTGAGCGAGTACGACATCAACTACCAACCTCGCACGGCGATCAAGTCGCAAGTGCTGGCGGATTTCATAGCAGACTTCACACCAGGGATTCTACAACGAGCGGAGGAAGAACTTTGCACTATGTCGTGCGACACGCCAAGGGAGGAGTGGAGTTTAGCAGTTGATGGATCAAGTAACGCTAGAGGCAGCGGGCTGGGAATAGTACTTACCTCCCCTACGGAGCACGTCATCGAGAGGTCCGTCAGATGTGGATTCAAGACCACCAACAACGAAGCCGAGTACGAAGCCCTCATAGCTGGGCTCACCTTGGCAAAGGACTTACACGTCGAGCGAATCAAGGTACGCAGTGACTCCCAATTAATTGTGAGACAATTGCAAGGGTCCTATCAAGCTCGGGACTCGAAGATGTCGGCCTACTTGACCTTGGTAAAAGAGTTACAAGCTTCATTCGAGTCATTCGACATCGAGCAAATACCCAGATCCGAAAACGCGCATGCCGACGCACTCGCCAATCTTGGGTCCTCACTGGATACCACAATGGAGCGAACCATTCCCATGGTGTTTGTCCAATGGCCAGCTGTGTGGAAACCAACAAATCTCGAAGTCAATCCAATTTCGGACGAGCCAACTTGGGTCACCCCGATTTACGACTACTTGAGAAACGACGCCCTCCCACCTGACAAAGTAGAATCACGAAGAATTAAGATCAAGGCCGCCCGATTTTCTATAATAGAGGGTCAACTGTACAAGCGATCCTACTCCGGGCCCTACCTCAAATGTCTCGACCCAGTCGAAGCTCAGCAAGTACTCAAGGACTTACACGAGGGGCAATGCGGGAATCACTCGGCCGGGAGAAGCCTGGCCAATAGAGCAATCACAGCCGGGTACTACTGGCCCACAATGCGGTCCGAGTCGCACGACCTCGTCAAAAGGTGCGACCCATGCCAACGCTTCGCCCACATTTCACATCAACACCCGGAAAAACTCCACCCCATTTCAGCACCATGGCCCTTCATGAAGTGGGGCATGGACATAGTAGGGAAGTTGCCCATCGCTACAGGGGGCAAGGTCTACATGTTAGCCGTGACCGACTACTTTACAAAGTGGGTTGAAGCCGAGTCGTACGTGAGAATCAAAGACTCTGAGGTCAAAAGCTTCATTTGGAAGAATGTCATATGCCGTTACGGGGTTCCAAAGGAAATAGTCACCGACAATGGTTCACAATTCATTTCATATGATTTCCAAGACTTTTGCGACAAGTGGAGCATCAAACTAAGCTATTCAAGCCCAAGATACCCTCAAGCTAACGGACAAGCAGAATCCACTAACAAGACAATCATGTCCACCCTCAAGAAGCGACTCGACCAATGCAAAGGGAAGTGGGCCGATGAGCTACCGGGTGTGCTATGGTCTTACCGTACGACGGTCAGGACGTCAACAGGAGAAACACCATTCTCTCTATCTTACGGCTCAGAAGCCGTCATAGCAACAGAAGCTGACTACCCTTCTTATAGGATACGACACGCAACAGAAGAAGCAAACGACAGAGAATTGCTGAGTGAACTCGACACAATTGACGAGCGCCGCGACAAGGCCGCAATCAGATTGGCCATATACCAACAACGAGTCGCCCGCCATTATAACAGAAGTGTTCGTCTCAAGTCATTCCATATTGGAGATTGGGTTCTTCGCCGCATCTTCCAAAACACAAAGGAAAAAGGAGCGGGCAAATTCGGTCCTACGTGGGAAGGACCATATCAAATCACCAATGTATTTGGAAATGGAGCCTATAAACTACGATGTACAGATGGCATGGAGATCGGCAACAGCTGGAACGCGTGCCATCTAAAACAATATCAGTTTTAGAAAAATATATATATATATATCTATCTATCTATATATTTCGAATTTTATCACTATACAATATTTTTTGCGCAGGTTAGCATTGCACAGTCTATCATGAACTACATCACAAGTTGCAGTGTGCAACTGAGCAGTTACATACTCCAACTGGGGCAATTCAATATCACAAACAACAAAATCTACGACAAAACTCGACCATGACCCGCATTCAAGGTCATGGATTCTCCATCTCCACACGATCACATGACCCACATTCAAGGTGATGGACTCTCCATCTCCACACGATCACATGACCCGCATTCAAGGTCATGGACTCTCCATCTCCACACGATCACATGACCCGCATTCAAGGTCATGGACTCTCCATCTCCACACGATCACATGACCCACATTCAAGGTCATGGACTCTCCATCTCCACACGATCACATGACCCGCATTCAAGGTCATGGACTCTCCATATCCACACGATCACATGACCCGCATTCAAGGTCATGGACTCTCCATCTCCACACGATCACATGACCCGCATTCAAGGTCATGGACTCTCCATCTCCACACGATCACATGACCCGCATTCAAGGTCATGGACTCTCCATCTCCACACGATCACATGACCGCATTCAAAGTCATGGACTCTCCATCTGCAAAACGGTCGTGTAAGGTAACCATCTCCCATAGCCGTACGACCAACACTCAAGGACGTAGACGCAAAGGCAAAATATAGTCACACCACCATCATATAAAAGAATATAGTCATACACGAAGACAAATTCCAAAATTAAAATATATATTAAAACGATAGCGTTATAAGGCAAATTCCAAAATATATATAAAAATTAAAAGTACAAAAGTTACAACCCCTTATGGGGCAAAACCATCAGACTCTCCAGCAGGCTGAGCAGCCAAAGCCACGACTGCCAAGCCTTCTGGAGGAGGAAGGACAGCTGTATCTCCTGCGTCTTTTGCATCAGCTTCACCATCAGAATGCGTCAACTCCTCGTGATCAGCAATCCAGTCCTCGACCTTCCACTCCGTCGCACGACCGTCTCGATACTCCCTCATCAGGTCTGCACGGGTCTTGATGACAGCATTAAGGACATTATCCTCCGCCTTGTCGTACAGAGCGTCGTAATCAGCCTCCTTGGCCTTCAGCTTGGCCTGTAGTAAGTCGACAGTCGACTTTAGTTTATTCAGCTCAAGTGTGGCCTCAACTGCACGACCCGACGCCTCGAGAGCTGTCTTTTTTGCCTCCAAGTTTGAAGCTTTCAAATTGTCATTTTCCTGCTTCAAACTCTGGTTACTCGACTTCAGCTCTCTTATCTTCTTAAGGGCGGAGCCGAGTTCTTCTTTCAAATGCACGTGCGACTGGAGAGCCTACAAAAATAAATGAAACAAATTAGAACAGATTCTAAAATAAGCAAAAATAAAAACAGCAACAGTCGTACGACCATACCTGGAAGAGATGGCCTAGGCCCCAATCGGCAGCTTGGGAAAGACCCATCTCCCTGAGACGACTCTTATCCTCAGGTAACAGCAGCCGCTCGACCTGTGGAAGGATCGAGCCAACGTCAGAATACGCGGAGGCATCCTGCGGGAATACCAGGTCGACCGACGCGTCGACACCCGATGTTGAATCTTCCCTCCTCCTTTTCTTCCCAGCTGAAGAAACATCTTGGGAGGCCTTTGCTCGACCAGTTGGAGGAGGTGGAGGAGTGGAAGCCGCCTGGTCGCTCGACTCAGCCTTCTTCTTTCCCTTCCTTTTTTCCCTCAGCCTCCTCATCGCATCGTCAGCAGCAGGCGCGGCGATCTCTCCAGCCATAACGTCAACTGCAAATCGTCGCTCGACGTATGAGATGGGAGTCAAAAAGCGTGTGCCGTACAGTCGCTCGACACAGTGCCTAACCCTGACAAACTCCACTAAATTTTTGAAGGCAGGGTAAGGGGTACCTGGCTCGTTTATCACGCTAAACTTCCAGAGGTGGCTCGGCCGCAAATTCTCCTCCGCCAAAATACTCCTCCAACTCCTTTCCTTAGCGTCGTACGACAACACCCTTTCCGTACGTGTCACACACGTCAAACCAACAACTGATTGCGGCGCTCCTGTGTTCACTACAAAAACAAACAGTAGTTAGTAATAACAATAAGTAAGATACTGTCGTACGACTCAACTAAATAAAAGACCCACCAGCCTTGGACCAGGTCGCACGAACGACAGTATCCCCGAGAGGCCAATCAACAAGCAGGCCCCTCGCAAAGAAATACCTGTCCTTCCACAACCTGTCGTTTGTGGTTAACTCCGTTATCAGGTGCGTCCTGTTGGGTCGGAGGTTTAAGTTATAACGCCCCTTCTCTGTGTCGTGCTCCCACACGGTGTACGAATAGAAAAGGTCGGGAAGCTCGAATACTATCCCTTCCCTCGTACACAGCAGATCCAACGCCAACAGGATCCTCCAGCTGTTGGGCATCAGCTGCCCTGGGGCAAGCTTGAAATGATCGAGCACTTTCCTCAGTAGTCCGACTACTGGCAGTCTGAATCCCACCCGCTGGAACGGGAACTCGTACAAACAGGTCCATCCTGGGACGTCCCAATCTGGCCTCTCCTCCTTGTACGGTGCCCTCAGTGCGACGCCATCAGGTATGCCGTAGCTAAAACGAAGACGCATGATGTCGTCCTCAGTTAGCACGCTTGCTGGGTTATTTAATAGCAAACCCAGCGGCCTACTAGGTCCCATTTGACATGGGCCAGCTGCGTCGCCCGGTAGCTCGACTGATGGAATCCCCGTGGGAATGTCGTCCGCCACACGTGATGTTCCCACAAAAGAGACAGTCACAGTGTCGTACGACGCCACTGTCACCGCGGCACTCGCTGCCTCCGATTCTCCCCACGAGTCGTACGACAGATCTATGGGATCATCGTACCCGCGCCCAGAGGTACTAGGAGGACTCTCGTCACCTCGACTCGACATCAAAACCTACAGGTCGAACGACAGTAGCTACGGTTAGTAATTATAACCTAAAACCAAAGACCTCGCACGACCTAATATCAGCTCCCAAGACTGTTAAGAAGGTCGTGCGACCTATACGTCTTGGCTACCGTCGTGCGACCTAAACTCTACAAACAAGTTCTGTATAAACCTAAGTCTAATTTTTCGATCTAAAATACCTTTTTCAAAATTCTTTTCAAAAACCATTCGAAGAACACAAAAGAATACCCAGAAAACCAAATATGAGAATAAGAAATCAAAATAACAAAGGAACCAGAAAAACTTACCAAGAAAGCAAGAGTAACCAAATGCGTCGCCGGAATGAAAACGGAAATGGCCAAAAAAGAGCAGCAAAGACGCCGAAAAAAGCTTCTACAGGTGACTGGTTTTTGAGAGAGAAAACAAAAAATAGAAAGCAGAAAAATTGAAAATGAGGAAGAAAGTGGAAAGGCGGCAATTAAAAGAAAACACGTGCTTACGTGTCAATTTTTTATTGGACACACAAAACCATGACCAATCATTAGCCACGCATGCACACTGCCATTTTGACCACATTTACTCCGGCACAGATATCGAAGAGTCATTTGAAGATCAATCGTTCCTTCTCTAACGAACATTGTCGTACGACAATGACAAAACTTATGCATTATCATCCATTCACCAACACTGAAACACTCTCTTAAGAAGGATAGAGTCGCACGACAATGTCGAACCAGCCTTAGAATTCACACATACATATCCATGTCTACATGTCGTACGACACAAACCCCTTGGCTTTTCTAAAAAACCAATGCGTTTGGGGGCAAACTGTAGTAGCCAAAATATGTATGGCCCAAGACATGGCCCAAGGACAAAGCCCATACTCCCATGTAGCACGACAAAGGCTTAGCGTAAAGGCCAAAGTTGCACGACATGGAGCATCCTCATGTAGACGTACCAGTTGGAAGAATATGTCGCACGACACGAAGTACTCGTGTAGTACGACGACGTACGAGTTTAAAGACTGTGTCGCACGACACGAAGCACTCGTGTAGTACGACGACGTACGAGTTTGAAGACCTTGTCGCACGACATGTACCTTCATGTAGTACGACCGTGCTACATCACCCAATCATGGTCCTGATTGACAAGAAACCTACATGTCGTACGACATAACATCTCCGTCGCTCCGAGGGAGACCAGATTGTGATCTACTTTGAAACAGGTCCTACAAAGTCATAATGACACTTGATGGCAGCCCAATCAAAAGAAGCACCCAGATGCTTTCTTGGTGGAAGACAGAGAAGAGAGAATGATGAGAGCCCTCAAAAAGAAGAAGCATCAGTCTCCTATAAGGAGGAAGATAATTCCTCATAAAAAAGGACGGCCGAAAAACTGAGATCCAGAGATTACTAAGAAAAAACCACACCCTCCGGCCATTGCTCATCTTCTCCGATCACCCTCCGACCTTACATCTCCTTTGATCAAAGAAACCCCAACTGTGAAGATAGCAGGAAGTATTTCTCACTCATCTCCATTTACAAACATTACACTTTTACTAGCACTCGCTAACTTGACCGTCGGAGTGACTTTGGCCGGCACCACCCCGGTGTCCCAGACGTCCTGCGGGTCACGTGCGTTCTGTCTTTGCAGGTTGTAGTGCCCCGTGTCCCCGAGTGATTTTTGAGGACTACAACACTAGATAAGTTTTTTGGCATGAACACAGAGAAAAAAATTTAAAAAACTGTTACAAATTTTTCTAATCAAAAGTCGATAAATAAATTATTTTATTGAAGTATAAATTTCTCTATTTTTAAAAGTATATTTATATACACACACATGAAAATTTTCTAGAACGGAAGTTCACAATAAAAATTTTGTTTCATATGTAAAACTAAAATTTTTAAAATGTTTACTTGTAGCGTCCGCACTATAGAAATTATAATATATATTTATGGGTTACGATGCTCTACTACAGAAAATTAAATTTTAGTAAATATATAATATTTATTTTTCATATATTAATGTAAATTTTTTATGTTTTTAATAAAGATAAATTACATACTACCTACCCGAGGTATTTCTAATTACAAGCAGAAATAACTTTTGAAAAAATTGACTGCAAACCCCCTACTGTTAGCATTGACCATAAAAAAAGAAAGTTGACCATTAAAAACATATAAATTTTAGGACAAATTGCAACCCACCTAATTGAGATATCCCTAATTACTGGCAGAATTTAACTTTTAAGAAAATTGACTGCAGACCTTCCTGCCGTTATCGTTGACCCTAAAAAAAGATAGTTGACGTTAAAAATAGGGCAAATTGTAATAAGATACCCTGACATTTGGTCATATTGCAATGAGATTACACTTTTACTTAAACTACAATGGAGTACCTTGGATAATTCTCAATTGGTCCCTAATGTAATATAAAATATCACTTTTTGATCTAATTTTAATTTTTTTAACTCATATAATCCCTAACTTTTTTAAAATACATTAATTTAATGTCTATGACCAAAATTTTGACAGTCAAACCTAATATAAAGTATAAACTGATCATTTTGTATTTTTATTAAATTATTAAATTAGAATGATACTTTACCCTTTAATTTTTTAATAACTTTATTTATTTCGATAGTCCAATAAAATATTAATATACGTTATAAAAGTTTAATTTTTTTAAAAACACTTATAATAATTAAGTAATAAAATAAACATGATAAAATTTATTGAAAATAAAAAATAAAAAAATTTAAAAATCTTAAAAGTAATATAATTTTTTAAAAATAAAATAAAATTTAATATTGAATAATTATAAAACTCAAAATTTAGTAATCTAATACCTCTACACACACACATACATATATATATAATAAATTTATATATATATAACGGTTTTATTATTATATTTAAATTTTATAATATAATAATAAATGCATGTATATATATTGTAATTCTATTATAATATATATATATATATATATAATGTATATATACTATATAATATACTCTAAAATATGTATATATAATATTTTTAACATTTAAATTTTTTTTGTTAAACTTTGAGTTTTATAAGTATTTAATCTTGAATTTTATTTTATTTTTAATAAATGACGTTACTTTTAAATATTTTTAATTTTTAATAAATTTTATCATATTTATTTTTTATTTAATCATTTTTAAGTACTTCAAAAATAATATAAATTTTATAATAAATAACAATTTCTTATTGAGTTATCTAAAAGATTAAATTGTTCAAATGTAAAAATAGATTAAATTTTTATAGTATTTTTATTTTTAATAAATTTAATAATATTTATTTTAAATAAATTTAATTATTTTATTTAATCTTTTTAAAGTATTTTTAAAAAAAATTAATTTTGTATAACGTATATCAATTTTTATTAGACTGTGAAATATAAAAATGATTAAAAAGTTAAAGGGTAAAAGCATCATTCTAATTTAATAATTTAATAAAAAATAAAAAATTATCAATTTATACTTTATATCAGATTTGATCGTCAAAAATTTTTAGTCATAAAGATTAAATTAATGTATTTTAAAAAGTTAGGGACCGAATGAGTTGAAAAGATAACAATAGATCAAAAAGTGATATTTTAAAATATATTAGGGACCAAATTGGTAATTATTCAAGGTACTCTATTGTAGTTTAAGCAAAAGTGCAATCTCATTGCAATATGACTAAATATCAGGGTATCTTATTGTAATTTGCCCAAAATATGTACAAAGACAAATTTATCCCTAGTTAAAAATATCTAAAATAAAATAAAAATAAATATATTCTGAATCCCCACCACCCAAGTAGAAAAAATTAAAAATTTATGAAAAAATTAAAAATTTAAAAAAATTAAATTAAATCTAAGATTTCCACCGTTCATCTCAAGATTTATCTAAAAAAAAAATTAAGGGTTTGGTGAAATCTTTACTAGATCTATCTGGTGGCCATAGGAGGAAAGGGGGAGGCTGCCTCACCCTTTGTGCGAACTAGGGGATGCTTGATTTGGTTGTCATGGGATGGAACGGAAAGCTCTAACCTCCCCCTTTTGCGCGAACCAGGGGAGGCTAGTTGTTCGCGAACCAAGTGCGTAAACTTGGTTTGTGAACCTTTGTGACATCATCATGAACCTGGGTTCGCGATCTATAGTGGATCTCACCCTTCTCTCACCTTTTTTTTTTTTTTTTTTTAAATATTCGTCGTCCATTCAGAGATAGACAATGGAGATCTTAAGTTTTTTTTATTTTAAATTTTAAATAATAAATCTTAATGTTTTTAAATATAAATAAATCTCCACTGTCCATCTTATTTAAGATGAGAGGTAGAGATCTTAACTGTTTTTTTTTTAAATATTTTAATAAAAAGACGAACTAAATAAAATACCCTTAGCACTGTTGACTTTGACTAACATTAACCAACAATGACTAATGACAGGGGGTCTGAAGTCAATTTTTTTAAAAGTTGATTCCTTCTGTAATTAGAGATACCTATAGTTGGTGAGTTGTAATTTATCCATTTAATAAAGGGGGATTATCATGTTGGTCCCTAACTTTTGAGAAATTATCAATTTTTTTAAAAAAAGTTATGGTTAATGGCATATTTGGACCCTAACTTTTAGGAAATGTATCAATTTGGTCCTTCTGTAAGTCAACCGTTAGTCAAACTTAACAGTTTCGGGGGTATTTTTGTCTTTAAACCTATCAATGGTCAATAGTAATTTTTTTAGTGAAATGACATATCTACCCCTAATTAAAAATTTAAAATAACTTAAATTAAAAATTTAAAAATTTTAAAAAAAATTTCAATAGATGTCCACTGTCCATCAATCTTGATGGACGGTGAAGATTATACTAAAATTTAAATAAAAAAAATTAAAGTGAAAATTAAATATTTTTAAAAAAAATTGAAATTCTAAATGGTGGAGATCCAACCAAAAAAAAGAAAGAAATTCAAAGTTTGAAGATCAACGAACCCAGAAAACTGGGTTCGTTGATCTTCAACTTCAACGAACCCAAATCTGGGTTAATTGCAGATCCAACGACCCAATGGATTTCCACCACCAGAAAAAAAAAATAAAAAAAAAAATTTCTAAGTTTGAATTGATCTTCAACCTCAACGAACCCAGATCTGGGTTCGTTGAGTTCGTTGAGGTGCAATGAACCCAGAAACTGGGTTCGTTGTAAATTCAATGAACCTAGTTTTTGGGTTCTTTGTCAACGAACCCAGAACACTGGGTTCGTTGACAACGCACCCAGAAAAATGGGTCTG
Source organism: Xanthoceras sorbifolium (assembly GCA_003430845.1). NCBI lineage: Eukaryota > Viridiplantae > Streptophyta > Magnoliopsida > Sapindales > Sapindaceae > Xanthoceras > Xanthoceras sorbifolium. Next base: position 7,828,894 of record CM010621.1, on the reverse strand, counting down.
TTGAATTTTTTTTTTTGTGGTGGTGGAGATTTCCACCATTTCTAATTTTAATTTTTTTAAAAAAAATTTAATTTTTACTTTAATTTTTTTAAAAAATTTCAATATAATCTTCACCGTCCATCAAGATTGATTGACGATGGAGATCCATTAAAAAAATATTTTTTAAATATTTTAAATATTAAAATGGAATGACTATATTACCCTCATTTAAATAGTGTTAAGGGCAAAATAGTCTTTTTACCAATTCTGTTAAGTTTGAGCGACATAAATTTAGTCAGAGGGACCAAATTGATACATTTCCTAAAAGGGTCCAATGATACCATTAACCATAAATATTTTAAAAAATTGATAATTCTCTAAAAGTTAGGGACCAAAATGATAATTTCACATTAATAAATATATATAATATTTTTGGATTCTTAGCGTGTTAAATTTGCTTTATTTATTTGTAATTAACATAAGTGAAATAGGGCTAGACATGGCCAAGGTTCTGGAACCGGCGGTTTTAGTTTTGGAACCGGCGGTTCCGGTTCCATTTTTGGCCTAACCGGAACCGGAACCGTAGGGGTCTCGGTTCCGGTTCCGGTTTTGAACCGACGGTTCTCCGCCGGTTCGGTTCTTCAACCAGTTCTGGAACCGGCGGTTCCTTTTTTTTTTTTTTTTTACTTTTAAGAAACAAAATTTTTTTTTTCAATTTTTTTTTTTAAAATGGAACCGGAACCGGCGAAACCGCCGGTTCCGGTTCCTAGCCGGTTTTGAACAGGCGGTTTCGATTCCAAAAAATAAAAAACTGGAACCGAAATTGGGTGTCTCGATTCCGGAACTAGTTTTGAACCGGAACCTTAGATTCCGATTCAAAACCGCCGGTTCGACCGAACCGGGGCCATCTCTAAGTGGGGCAGTGGGGAAGGAAAATGAATAAAAGCTACCAAATGGTTGGGTTTGAAGTGGGGTCACAACCCATAATGGAAAAGAGTAGATATTAACCAATGAAGGAAGCCATCAATCACATTGAAAGTAACCTCACATTTCACATCAACAGATACACTATTATCTCTATTTATTAGTTTCTTCCTTTTTCTCATTATTATTTATTAATCTTCCCTACTTCTCTTCATTATTTCTCTAATCTTTACAAATTTCATTGATTTTCCATTTTCTAATCTCTTTCACACTCTCCCTGTTATTTTCTGCATTCAAAACTCATAATTGGTTATTGTTGTGATAAATGTACAACTCTGAGTTGGGCAATCTTCTCGGATCATAGGAAATCTTAAGCAGGATTCTGGTTCGCTGCAATGGATATGAATTATAATTTCAGCAATTTAATTAGCAACAATAATCAGACCCAAAAATATAAGAAAGAAATATAACATGTAGCTAAAGACATGGAGCGTAACTGGACTCCAAGACTTTCCACGAGAGAGAGAGAGAGAGAGAGAGAGTGGGGTTGTGCTCTGCAGATGTGTCCCATGTTGTACTTACTAACAGCTAAGTAGAAGAAGGTGTCACGTTGCTCTTTCTCGATTTTGTATTTTTTTGTAGTAGCACCAAAACCATTTCTCTTAATTAATCATTAACAAGACAAGAGAGTATTGAAATTGGCCAACTTTCATCTTTTGTCTCTAAAGTTTATCATCCTTGATGGGAGTTCTTACAGCTTTATGAAATGTTTTTATTTATTTAATGTTTTTATTTTTTGTAGCATATAAGTAAGTAATTTTGTAAAAAATAGAAAAAAGATTTTGGTAATTAACTAGTTAAAGATTGGTAAAGGTGACGGTGGAGATGCTTTTATACAAGCTTTATCTTTACGTGATTGAAGAAAAAGATTAAAAGAGATTAGACCCACTTAAACAATTGGTAAAAAAAATGTTAAAGGAATTGAAGGTAAGGCTCAAAGGAGATTCCTTTTGATGACAGAGGGAATTTTGGTTTCTTTTCTAGCTTTAGTAGTCTCTACTTTTGCTTTTTTTTCTTCTTCAAAACTCTCTCTTTTATGTTTCTTGCTGCCCAAGTGGGTATTTGGCTCTAAAATTACACCATTAGGCCACTACATTGCATATCTTCATTGCTTTTGAGCGAAGAACCTTTCAAGAGAAGAATTGAGCGGTTACTGTTTACAGTTTCTTCTATTTTCAGTGCTTTATTACCAGTCTTTGGTGTAGTTGTTTTTAGGAACAGAGATATCTGGGTTTAAGTGGTTTTTTTTTTAATATATAATTTTGTTATCGGGTTTTGAGTTATGCGGGTTGTTTTTATGGAGATTTGAGGCTTTGAACGCGTAAAGATTATATAAAATATCAGTTGGAGAATTTCTTTTTAGAGCGATAAGAAGAGAGAGAGAGAGAGGAGGAAGAGGAAACCATGGCAGGAGGTGGTGGAGGACAAGCGCCACCGCCAAAACAGGAGGAGCTGCAGCCGCATCCAGTTAGAGATCAGCTGCCAAATATCGCTTATTGCATTACTAGTCCTCCACCTTGGCGTGAGTTTTCCCCATTCATTATATCTTTCATGTTCTATTTATGATGTCCGTTTTTTAGTTGTAACACAATTTCCTTGTTTTGATTATGTCTCTCGTTGTCTATATTTTATGGTGCATTTTTGTGTCGTTCAATTTGTCAACTTTTGCACGAAGCTAGCTCTCATATGTTTTCATGCTTCTTCCTCATCCTCTGTTATATTTTATACGTTAGTTTTTTATATTGTAAAATTATAGTGATGTTACTATTTTATTGTTTTTAATCATTGATTTGTATGAAAGCCACTTGTTTTGTAACCGTTTTTGCAATGGAACAATTTAGCACTTCAAAAGTGTCTCCAATTTACTATGGAAATTCAATCAGGAGGCATTTGTTAGTCAACTTAATAATTTCATATCATGAGGTTGTTTAATGTTGCAGCTGAGGCAATATTACTTGGATTTCAACATTACCTGGTAATGCTTGGCACAACCGTGATCATACCCACCTCCCTTGTTCCCCAGATGGGAGGAGGAAATGTAAGCTTTCTCATGGACATTTACAATTATGAAAAATTCTGATCTTGGTTGTTTATGTTGTATGTTCTAATCATGATCCTGATTGCCTGGATTAGGAGGAGAAGGCAAAAATGATACAGACACTGCTATTTGTGGCTGGTCTGAACACATATTTTCAGACATTTTTTGGTAGCCGTTTACCTGCGGTGATTGGAGGCTCCTATACCTATGTGCCAACAACCATTTCGATTGTCTTGGCAGGTCGATACAGTGACATTGTGAATCCTCAGGAGGTGAATTGAACCCATCATCTTGATAACTACCTTACAATAAAGTTTAAATGTTTACATGATCTTGATTCAACTGCTTTCAATGAGTGTGCAGAAATTTGAGAAGATAATGCGAGGAATCCAGGGTGCGCTTATTGTTGCTTCAACTCTCCAGATTATTGTTGGTTTTAGTGGTCTTTGGCGTAATGTTGCTAGGTATGTATGTCGAAACCTTGATATTTGATCTAAATGCTGATTTTTATTTTATTTCTTCACTATGACCTTTTGCTTTCTGTTTTATGATGTGAGAATTGAACATTATTTAGATAGCACTTGGTCTTCTGAGGGTCTCAAATATATTTTGTGTTACGCTTCTCTGGTTCAAATGTGAAATTTCAGTGATAATTATTGCTAATTTATGGAAAATAACCTAATTTGGTCCGATATAAACCCCGGCGAAATCAGTGATAGAATTCGAATCATGACTCTTTCAAATTATGGGCATCTTGAAGACTTAAACTTAAGTTTGTCAACTTTGTACCATTTTTAATTTGTCCAGTTTCTTTTATTTATTTATTTATTTAAATGATTGTCCAGGTTCTTAAGTCCAGTTGCTGCTGTTCCTTTGGTTGCTCTGTCTGGATTTGGGCTTTATGAATTTGGCTTTCCTGGGGTATGTGTAAATATCTTCCTTTCTGGATGAAGAAATCATGTCAACACTCATCCAAGTTCGCGCCTTCCCTCTCTCATTGTAGTTTTACTAATTGTATTGTCTCTGGTTCTGCATTTGTAGGTTGCTAAATGTGTGGAGATAGGATTGCCACAAATCATTTTTCTTGTAATCTTTTCACAGGTAATGTTCAATTTTGATTGCATGTTATCCCCTTTTAGTTACAATGTTGAATACATATTATATGGAGTGTCAATTCTTAATCTCACCTCACCTTTCAGTACATACCTCATATGATACGTGGGGAGAGGCATGTCTTTGATCGCTTTGCTGTTATATTCTCGGTTGCAATTGTGTGGGTTTATGCCCACCTGCTAACTGTGGGTGGTGCATATAAAAACACTGGGCCTAAAACTCAACTAAGCTGCAGAACTGATCGTGCCGGGATTATAGGTGCTGCACCATGGTAAGGTTCTCATGTTTCTTCCTTCTAATTGAAGTATAAAGGCTCTTTTTTGATACCACATACATATACGAGCAACATTATACATTTATTACCTGCTTCTGTTTCATTATAATTATCTGAAAGGATATCGCCTAAACTTCTCTGTCTGGATACTTCATCTCTATGCATATAAGAATGGAAGACTGCAATTTTAGTTGATTAATGGTGTGCTTCTCGTTGTCGTTGTAAAACTCTCTCTGCAGGATAAGAGTTCCATATCCTTTTCAATGGGGAGCTCCCACTTTTGATGCTGGAGAGGCATTTGCAATGATGGCTGCTTCATTTGTCGCTCTTGTAGAGGTTTGTGAACCCTTTTGTTTATGACTATCAGATGCATTTAGCAATTTTTTTTCTATAGGTTTTATAAATCATTTGGCTGTCACTGTATCTACTGGATTAGCAGCGTTTTTTGTTATGGGTAGAAAACTAACACTAATGGAATGTTTGTATTTGAAAATGTGTGGCCTTGTGAAGCAGGCACATTGTGTACCTATCTCTTAAATATTACAATTGTTGATGTTAAATGTCTCCTAATCCTCCTTAATAAATCATGGAAATGTTTTTAACTTCTAGAAATGAGTAAGTACATGTCATGGCGCTGTAAGATTTGGAAATTCTTTTGATGTGTAATCTTTTGAAACTCACTCACTTCTACACTTTTTATGATTAGTCCACTGGTGCCTTCATTGCTGTGTCAAGGTATGCAAGTGCAACTCCACTACCACCATCAATTCTGAGCCGTGGTGTTGGTTGGCAGGTAGGTTTTAGATTCCTTGCCTTTTGCTTTTTACATTCAACTTGACTTTTGATAATTTCCTGCTTCCCGTCATTAAAAACAAAAAGGAAGATGAAATTCAATTAAGTTGCATTGATTCAATAGATTTGCATGGAATATTTAAACAGGCCCCAACATTTCATGTACAGTTAGTGAATCGCCTGCATTAGTAAAATGTTGTAGCTGGCCTCTGGGATATCATTAGATTTGCCATGCCAAATGCAGCACAACATCTCTGCTTTTAACTTTGATTGTCTTGTTAACTTCTTGCTAGCTGTAAATATTTTCCCCCCCTCTCCCTCATTTCTCCTTTGATTATAGTTATTTTATATGACCTCAGGGAGTTGGCATTCTTTTCTCCGGAATATTTGGAACTGGGAATGGATCATCAGTATCTGTGTAAGATTCTGTGTAATTAGCAGCATATTAAGAATGGACCAAATTGAATGGCCTAATAAGTTTTCTTGGTTTTCCTGCAGTGAGAATGCTGGTCTGCTGGCACTGACCCGTGTTGGTAGTCGAAGGGTTGTTCAAATATCAGCAGGGTTCATGATCTTCTTCTCCATACTCGGTTAGTACTTCATGTGATAAACTCTTTCTCTCCCCCCTTATTGAAGTATATGTGTTTTAACTTACATTCTTGGCCAGGAAAATTTGGAGCTGTTTTTGCTTCAATTCCAGCTCCAATTGTTGCAGGTTTATACTGCCTGTTCTTTGCCTACGTGGGTATGTCTTATCAAGTCACTAGACAAGCTTCTAATATCGTTATTCGATTCGATGTTAGAACAACTTATGCAATATTATTTAATTACACATGAGCAGGTTCAGGAGGTCTCAGTTTTCTTCAGTTCTGCAATTTGAACAGCTTCAGAACAAAGTTTATATTAGGTTTCTCCTTTTTCATGGGCTTATCTGTACCACAATACTTCAACGAGTACACTGCAGTTAATGGATATGGCCCAGTTCACACTGGGGCGAGATGGGTAACCAATTATGTTTTTTTGTTAATAATTAAAAAAAAAAAAAGAAGCTTGGTTTTTGGTTCTTCATGTTATCTTCTTTCTGTTTTGGCAGTTCAATGACATGATTAATGTACCCTTTTCATCTGAACCATTCGTGGCTGGTTTTTTGGCAATGTTCCTTGACGTCACACTTCACCGGAAAGACAGTGCCACTAGAAAGGACCGGGGCATGCATTGGTGGGATAGGTTCCGGTCATTCAAGACAGATACAAGAAGTGAGGAATTCTATTCTCTGCCCTTCAATCTGAACAAGTTCTTCCCATCTGTGTGATCTTAGACATGTACGTTTAACGATGTTTGCAGAGGTCATGCTTTCTCTCTCTCTCTCTCTCTTTCGTGTTTGTAATACTAAACGATGTGTGTTCTTTTTGGTTACTGATGTCAGCCACAAAAGAACTAAGTGGTATAAATGAATCTTTTTTGTTAACATAATTCCATCTAGTCTTACCTTGTAGCTAAGATCATTGTAGTAGTATTAACGTAACATGAAAGCATATTCAAAACTTCTGCTTAGTTCATATATGCTTTGATTCTGTATTCTTACGTGCTTCTGTGTGTGAGATAGAGTTAGCGAGAATGCGTCATTGAAGATTACATTTCTTAATTATCCTTAGTGATCATTTAAATGGATATATGCATGCAGCATATACCTTTTGTGTGTTGAAACTAAATTCTTAATAATTAAAAGTAAGATTCGCTTGTCAAGAGAATCACGCATCTTTTCTATCAGCAAGAAGAAGTTAAAGTTGCTTATTACAAATCTTAAAAAGTTAAACTACAAACATCAATTTTCTTGAGGAAATCAATCAGTTGGTTTATCCAGATTGATCCTTGAATTCGTAAATGTGTGCAACTGGTGTAATTTTATGTCTGAAATTACCAGCAACTAAAAAATGAGATAGAAATTGTTTGCATGAAGTCCAGTGCCAGTTGAGCCCATTTATGGAATATACAAGTTCTCAGGATAAAAGTTATTTTATGGCTCCATTGACCGAGGCTACAAACAAGCCAAAAATTGTCTCTTCCTTTTTCCGCCCCCACCCAAGCCCTCCCTGAACGTATGTGCAACGGTTTCACTACATCACCAGTGAGACCGCCCAATGGCATTATTGCTGTGTGTGTGCATTTTTTGTGGTTGCAGCTGGTGTCCATGAAAAATCAATGTTTGAGGTGTTCTAGGAGAATCACAACAATCATTGAAGGTCATGTTGATTAAATTCAGGAAAACCATGAAAAGGGACTTAATAGGCTCATAGGCCCCATTCATTCTGGCAAATCACATCAACATTGGCATTATTTATATTCTTCTAAGAGAGACAAGGTAGACATTTAGGTAAATTAATGATCAATTAGACACCTTAATTTAGTTAAAGTTTAAAGCAACTTAGCTATAATCTCATTTCTGGGATTGACACCTAATAAAACCAATTTCACTTAAGGCATAGATTAGCAAAATATAATCTTGAGTTGTTTCCAAAAAATGAGGCAACCCCATTCATGATTTGAGGCAATTGAAGATAACAAGGTGACAAGGGTGACCACCACAAAAATTAGGTGTCCATTCCTGATTTCTTGAAATTATAGGCATGTCCCAGCCTAACCAATTAAATAATTAGTCCTAATCTCACGGTCAAAATTCATAAAATCAACAGTAACTATCATCGTATCATGTTTATTCAATTATTGTTCGAGTGATTAGTCAACTTCTCCATCTCATTCGTGATATTTATTAATAAATAATAAAGAGAGAAAAAACATCTCTCTTGTAATAAGAATTACTTTTTAAACTGTGCATGTAATAACTGATCTCGTCAAGTTTCGAGAGATGTCTTAACTCGACCAACAATCATCATATCATATTATATGATATCAGTTGTAAAAGTTGAAAATCTTTTTACAACATGCATGAATTTTCCTGGAAGTGTCAAGTGGGAAGACAATTATGCTGACACTATAATGAAATTAAAATAGAGGCTGGAAAGCTCTTGGTTTTTATAAGAGGACAAATTCACATGGAGAAAAAAGATGTAAGATTCTCAATGGAGTGAGAAGCCTTGAATTTTCATGGCAATAAATCACAATAATTGTTGTCTTCTTTTTTCTTTTCAATTGATATGTCACAAATCACAATGAATAATTTGATACATGTTAACAAATGCATGACATTTGATTTTTCTATCACCACTCGTTATAAATTCGGTGTTCTTTTAACTTATATATGCCCCAATTAAATTGACTATACAACTTGAAATATTCGAAAAATTATTATGGTCTAATAACAAAATAATAATAAATGGTACAAATTATAAATTTAAACGATTTAAATTGATGTCCTACATAACACTGAATAATCAAATATGATAGACATAATACAAAAAAAAAAAAAAATTATGAGTTTTGATTAAGGATAATTTGCAAATTAGCAATGATTTGCAGTCTTTTTGCCAAAAAAAAAAATAAAAATTCTCGAGCTGATCACCCATATTTGTTTGACCAATTATGCTTTTATAAAGTTTATCAATTGAAATCATAGTTTATGATACATGCATAATCTGAAATCATTACAAAGCTTCCATATAAAGAAGAATTTATTTTATTAATTGTTTTATATATCTTTTGTTAAAGGGAATATTTTCAAACAAAAGCCTTTTATTTTCTTTTAAATGTAAAAAACTAGCTGATAACATTTTCCCACAAGTAATATATTGTCAAAAATAATTTTAAATATATTTTAATGATTTTATTTTATTTTGTTTTTTGTTTTTAACATTAAAAAATATATAGTTTATAATTGTATTCTCAATTAATAACATCAAAAGCAATGCATATGTATATATGGCTGCTTTTGTGATATATAAAAGTCCATCTTTATTGAATCTCTTTATTAAAACTTTTTTTTTTTTTAAATATAAGTGTGGTAATTTAAATATATTAACAGATTAAATGAATGTCATTTATCATCCAAAATCACGTCAACCCTTATGTTCATTTGCTAAAGTTGGATTCTATTTTATAAGTAAAAAAAATCTTGCAAGTAGGTGTATAGGTGGAGACGGGGGAGTGCAGCAATGGAGATGCTGCGTTGTGAAGTTAAGTAAAGGACCATTTTAAAATGCTACAAATTCCAATTACAGTTTTGATATATGGTAGAGAATATAACCAATCCAATCCATCATCACACTTTATAAAGTTTGAATGTGTTCTTCAAGAGTCCCAGAATTGTTTTTTTTTTATGTTCTTTTAGTTATATATACATATATATATATAAACAAAAGGAAAACAAAGAGTTGATCCCACCCCACTGGAAACTAATAAAATCTATGGCCTTCAATTTCATCAAGTGAATACAATTGCTGACCAGACCCACCCACAGTACACTTCTTTGACCTGATTTTAATTCAAGTGACCATCTGATTTTACGAGTTGTTGTACATTATAAAAAATAAAATGATTTGTCCTTTCCCTTCTTTTCTCTATGAGGAAATAGGTGTAAAAGGGACTGGGTCCTTCGGGTACGGTTCTACCTCCATGGTAGTAAAGGGTGGTTTTTCCTGAAGTTTCCTTCGTTTTTGTTCCCTTCTCTTTGTTTATCTTTATTTTTTCTCATGTTTCTCCATTGATACAGTTCTTAGTTCTGTTTTCCTTGTGCGTGGTTTCCCTTGGTAGAGGTTTTTGCTGAGTTTTGGTTTTCTTCTTCTTTGGGTCTTTTCGTTATGGATGCTGATGAAATTTCTAAGCTATGCGAGTCTCTTACGCTACTGGGGGAAGAGGGATCAGTTATTAATATCCCAGATGAGACTCAGATGGAAGGTATCAAAAGCTTGTCTCTGTGTTTGGTGGGGAAGGTGTTGGCCTGTAAGAGAATTAATAGGGACGCTTTCAAGATGGTTATGGATCAGATCTGGAATACGGTCCATGGTGTGGAGATTGAACCTATTGGTGATAATATGTTTGTTTTCTATTTTCGTTCTGTAGAGGATAAGAACATGTTCTGGAACAGAGGACCTTGGCACTTCGATCAATGTCTCATTGTGCTCGAAGAACCTTCAGAACCAGGTGAGATCTCTAAGATGAAGTTTAATAGAGTTGATTTCTGGATCCAGTTACATAATATTCCTCTTATGTGTATGAACAAAAGAGTTGCAAAATTGTTAGCAGAAATGATAGGGGATGTAGTTGAAATTCCTGTTGATACTAAAGATTGTTGGGGGAAATTTATGCGTGTTAAGGTTGGTATTGATGTTACGAAGCCGTTGAGGAGGGGGATGAAAGTCTGGATATCTGAGTTTGATGTTATGATTACTGTTTTACTGAGATATGAACGTTTGCCAGATTTTTGTTATGCTTGTGGTCTTGTTGGTCATTCATTTATGGAATGTATGAATAAAATGGCGAAGCTAGAAGCAATGGAGAGTTCTTCTCCTAAATTTGGGGGTTGGTTGAGAGCAACTCCTGCTGCTAAAGTTACAGGTAGAGATCAACGAAGAGATTTCTCTAATTAGGGAGAGAGTAATAAGAAGAAGAGTTGGAGTATAGGTAATAGGACTCAGTTTAGTGGAGATGATGGCATTTCTGGGTCTGATGATACTCGAAGGTCTATCTTGAGGCCTATGGCAGACAGTAAGGACGCAGGGAAGAAGACGATGGTTGACATGGTGTCTGTTACCAGTGAGGGGCCCACTTCGGTTGACAAAAGGAATATTATTCCCCTTCATTCTGTTAGCCTGAATATGACAAAAAATTCTGTTGTGCGTGTTGAGGATTCTATTAGTAAGGTGGAAATAGCTACTGATACTGTAAAGATTGACAATAGTATTGCTGAGAAAGGGGGTCTGGATCAAGTGGGCCAGATTGACTCATGTTTCTCAAAAGCCCAAATGCCAAAAGAATCCGATCAATTGGCCCATCAGACTATAATTCCCCAAAAGATGGATGGTAGGCCTCTTGAGAATAGTATGGGCCAGCTACAAGATTCAACTGAAGGTACGGTTCTATCAGATGTTCAGATTACGTTGATGGACCATAGTCCAGGCCCTAGTCATAATAGGCTCAGACTCAAGAAATGGAAGAAATAGAAAGGAGTCCAAACCGAAGTATTGTCTTTGGCCCATCTAGCCCAATTCAGAAGCTGTTGGTTAATAGACTAAGATCTCGAAATGGAAGTAAATCCCCAGTGACGAAATCTTCTCCCCTAAAAGTCAAATATGGTAATTCTTCTTATCTGGAGCTTGGTGATGGAGGAAAGCGTCGTAGTATTGTTTCTCCAGAGATGGATCGGGATGGTAAGAGACAGAAAGCTTCTAATTCTACATCTATGGATATATCGGTGGAGCTTGAGGTTCAGGCCCGCTGAAAATTATGAGTCTGCTATGTTGGAACGTGCGGGGGTTGGGGAATCCTCGTACATTCTCAGGCCTCCAGAAGGTGCTCCGAAAATTCTCCCCAGGTTTGGTGTTTTTGTGTGAAACGAAATTGAAAGGTACTAGTTCTGAGTCGGTGAAATTTAAGCTGGGTTTTAGTAATGGTTTATTTATTGCTGGTGAAGGTAAAAGGGGTGGGCTTTGTTTACTTTGGAATAAGGACTTTGATGTTACTGTTAAGTCCTATTCGCAGGGTCATATTGATTGTTTTGTGAAAATGGATTCTGGTTTTCAGTGGCGTTTTACTGGGATTTATGGAAATCCTCATCCTGATCAGAAGAAAGATTTCTAGGAGTTGTTGAAAAGATTGAAGTGTGGTAGTTCTCTCCCTTGGCTTTGTGGGGGAGATTTTAATGATATTTTGTTATTCAAAGAGAAACAGGGTGGTTCTAATAAGAACGTTCTGGGTATGTTAAAATTCAGAGAGACTATTGACTTTTGTGAATTGGAAGATTTGGGGGCTCATGGTCCTTCTTTTACTTGGAACAATAAGAGGGAGGGTGAAGCTAATATTCAAGAGCGCCTTGATAGATTTCTTGCTAGTGAAGATTGGCGTGTTGCTTTTGAAGATGTTTGGGTCGAGAATCTTGATTTTTGGTTTTCTGACCATAGACTTGTTCTTGCTTTCCTCGAAGGAAAAAGAGATTTGGGTAGAACTGTTAGGTAGAACTGTTTTAAATTTGAGCCTTATTGGCTCAAGGATGAAGAATGTCGAGCCATTGTAAGCAATTCTTGGGGAGAAGTCAGAGGTAACAATTCTGATTCTGCTTTGCTTCTAAAGAAAAAATTGGGTGCTTGTGCGAATAAGCTTACTGCGTGAAGTAAAATCAAATTTGGTTCTCTGCACAAGAAGATTGTTTTGAAGATCAAGGAGATTAATTCCCTCATTGAAAGCTCCCAGGATTCGAATGCTATGTCTCAGGTGAAGTTGCTGGAATCAGAATTGGGAAGTTTGCTTGCCAAGGAAGAACTTTTCTGGCACCAAAGGGCTAGAGTTGATTGGTTAAAAGCTGGGGATAGAAATTCCAAATTTTTCCATAGAGGGCTTCTGCTAGGAAAAGGAAGAATTCTATCAAGAAGCTTTTGGATGACAATGGGGTTTGGCAGGAGAGTTCTCAGGGTATTAATAATACTATCTGTAAGTACTTTTCTAATATCTTTAAATCTAGTAATCCCTCTTCGGTTGTGATAGATGCTGCTTGCTGTGGTTTAGGCAACAGGGTTAACAATTCTATGATTGAGATTTTAAATAGCCCTTTTACTGCTGAGGAAGTGAAGAATGCTATTTTTGATTTGGGGCGTTCTAAAGTGCCTGGTTTTTATGGGTTTCATGCAGTTTTCTACCAGAAATTTTGGGATGTAGTGGGTGGGAATGTGACTGATGTTTGCTTGAAAGTTTTGAATGGGGTCATGTCGATTAAGAGCTTTAATTATACCAATATTGTTCTTATCCCAGAAAAGAAAAATTACAATTCTATGAAAGATTTTAGGCTCATTAGTCCTTGTAGTGTTGTGTATAAATCTGTTTCTAAAGTTTTGGCTAATAGATTGAAGCTTATCCTTCCCAGTATTATATCCCCTTGTCAAAGTGCCTTTGTCCCAGGAAGGTTGATCTTTGACAATGCCACCATTTCTTTTGATCTTTTACATTCCCTCCATAAAAGGAAGCTAGGAAAGAAAGGTTTCATTGCTCTCAAACTGGATATGGCCAAAGCTTATGATAGGGTTGAGTGGTGTTTCCTCAAACACATTCTTGAAAAAATGGGCTTCCCTAGACCTTAGGTGTCTTTAATTTGGGACTGCATATCTTCGGTTGATTATTCTTTTATTGTTAATGGTTCTAAGATGGGAAAAGTGATTCCATCGAGGGGTTTGAGACAGGGGTGTCCTTTATCCCGCTTTCTCTTCCTCTTTTATGCTGAAGGGCTCTCTAACCTTCTTAAGAGTGTTGAAGATGATGGTAGGGTCCTGGGATTTAGATGTTGCAGGGGTAGTCCTCTCATTAGTCATCTTTTTTTTTTTGCTGATGACTCTATCCTTTTTTGCAAAGCTTCGGTTGACAGCTGTAGCACCTTGAAGAGAGTTTTGGGCATTTATGAAGCTGGTTCTGATCAATAGGTCAACATGAAGAAATCTTCCATTACCTTTAGTCCAAATGTGGATCTTGCTAGTAGAGCTGCCATCCAAAATGTTTTAGGGCTGTCCAATTCCTAGTTCCATGATTTATATCTTGGCTTTCCCTCAATGGTTGGGAGAAATAAAAAACATACCTTCAATTCTATTCTAGAGAAAGTATGGAAGCGTTTGAAGAGTTGGAATGGCAATCTTTTCTCTCAAGGAGGTAAAGAAGTTTTGCTCAAGGCTGTCATCCAAGCAATCCCTACCTACACGATGAGCCTCTTCCAGCTCCCTTCTTTTCTCTGCATGGACTTGGGTTCCCTAATGTCTGGTTTCTGGTAGGGCTTTAATGGGGGTAAAAGGAAAGTCAACTGTGTTAGTTGGGAGAAGATGTGCTTGCCTAAATCCTTGGGTGGTATGGGATTCAAAGACCTATCTTGTTTCAACCAAACTTTGCTTGCCAAGCAAGCTTGGAAGCTTCTCTCTGACCCTGATTCTCTTGTAGCTAAAGTTCTCAAGGCCAAGTACTACAACTGTTCAGATTTCTTAGAGGCTCAGCTAAAACCAAGAAGCTCTCATCTTTGGAGAAGCTTCTTATGGAGGAGAGAATTGTTATTGAAAGGTATTCGTTGGAGGGTGGGCGATGGTGCATCTTTGAAGGCCTTTTCTAATCCTTGGCTGCCTAGGCCTCGGTCTTTTAAGGTGATCTCCCCGAAGCCTACTGTTGATGTTCTTGTTAAGGATCTTATACTTGATCATTCCCCTTCTTGGGACGTTCCTAAAATTAAACAACTCTTCAATATCACAGATCAAGAGTCCATTCTAAGTATCCCTCTGAGTTTCTGCAGGCTTCAAGATAAGCTGGTTTGGCACTTTGAAAAAAAGGGTCAGTATAGTGTGAAGAGTGGGTATCGATTGGCCATCAGAAAGTTATCTAGGTTTTCTAGTTCCCCTTCATCTTCAGATAGAAAGTGGTGGTTGTTTTTGTGGAATTTGAGTATCCCTCCGAAAATCAAAGTTTTTATTTGGCGAGTTTGTTTGAATGCGGTTCCATCCCTTGTTAATTTGTGTTTCAGGAAAATTGTCCCTTGTTCAAACTGCAAAAGGTGTTGCTCAGCCCCTGAATCTGTGGCTCATACTCTTTTCTGGTGTGATTCTATAAAATCAGTCTGGGTGATCTCTCCTTTTTGGGCTCTCTTGTTTGATTCTAAGCATTTGGTTGGGTTTGATGTGATCAGATATGTTTATAGTAAAGTGAACAGGGCTGATTTCGAATTATTTTGTGTTTTGATTTGGTTTAGCTGGTTTGAATGCAACCAGTTTGTGCACAAGGGCTTTTGCAGACCTGCTAGTGTTATTATGGATATTTCCTTGGCCTTTCTTGCTGAATTTCAGAGTACTTAGTCTGCCATGGATTCTAAGGTAGCCCCCCCTGTAACACCCCCTGACCCGACCCGGCTGGACCGACCCAGGGAGCGCTACTCGGACTTTCAAAAATTTCTAAATTCATTTTATAATCCCAAAATCGTTGTGAACCCATCGATAGATTTTCAAAACATTAGAAAACCAAATAGTTGATTGTTTTAAAACCATTTCAAGTGAGCCCATCAAAATAAACTTTTTATAAAAATTTCGGCAGAGTTCCGTTTGTTTTTTGGATTTTCCAAAACCTGTTTTTCCACAAAACAATTCAAATACAAATTCAATATCAACACTTCAATATCGTTTTCAAACAATTGCACACCCTGCCGTTTAGTGCGACTTTCCAACAACAGTTTATAAAATTAAATCATTCAAGGGTTGATATTTACAAACATTCTCATAATAAACGATAGAAATCATAAAATATTTAATTACAAAACATATTACGAAACCTATTTACAAATCCTCTGTATATGCATGCTTTCAGAATATATACATATAACAACAATATAGCTACCCAACTGTGATAACTCTGGGCACTCTGTCAGCAAATCTCTCTCTCTTCAGTCTTTAGCTTCTTCGGGATCCCTGGTACCTACGCGTTAGAAACAAAACTAACGCGCTAAGCATATAGCTTAGTGGGTGTACACTAAACTCAAATATGAAAATCATAAATAACTTTTAATAATAAACAAATCACAATATATATATATATATATTTCAATTCGAATCATTTACAAAATCAATTTCACTTCCAAAATCAAACCATAAAACAGTTTTAATCACTTTCATTTCAACAATAAGATCAATGTATAAAATCGGTCAATAAAGTTATTCAATTCACTTCAAATCTGGCCCGCTAGAATACTCAACATACTAGGACTGGAATATGGGTCAAACTCTCACTCTAGGACGAATCCTAAGAGTGGTACGTATCTCCCTACTCTAGGACCGTGGGTACGGAACCTAGAGAGGTACATAACTCCCTATCCCAGGAACGAATCCTTAGGAAGGTACGTGTCTCCTAACCCCCAGGACGAATCCTGAGGAGGTACGTGTCTCCCTGCCCCTGGACGAATCCATGAGGAGGTACATAATAATCATCAATAGCAATCAGTATCGGCGCAGTACTGCTCAGTGAACCCAGCTGGTATACCAACCTCCTATATCCATTTCTATGTCTACGTATCCTAGGGCCGTTTCCGATAAACTATTTTCACAATCAGTTACAAATCAATAGTTACTCAATAAATATACAATTCGCACAATACTCTTCAAGAAAATAATCAATAGTCATACCAAAGTTTAAATCAAGTATTTTTAACGAAATCGAAATATTCGAAATACGATCAAAATGCGATCTACCATAAAATCATTCCAAACTCAACAATATTTATGCAATAATAAAAAACGAGTAATTTCTACGAAATCGAAATAATGAAAAATACGATCAACGATAAAGTCATTCAACAAAATTAAAATCAACACATAAAAATATAAATCTTCGAATAAATCTCAAATTCAAACTAAAATACTTAATACTTTTTGTAAAGGGTTCGAAAACGGAGGTACACCAACCTGGATACCGTTTTCCTTTCGGCAATTCGCGGTTCCACGATTTTCTTTTCCTTTCCCTTTTTACCTTTGTCTTTCACCCACACTTTCTTTTCTCTCTTTCCTTCCTCTTCTTCTTCCTCTTCTTCTTCCTTCTCTTTCTTCTTCTTCTTCTTTTTTCTCTTCTTTCTCTTTCTTTTCTTTCTTTCTTCTTCTTTCTTTTCCTTTTTTTTTCCTCGGTCTCTCCTCTCTCTTTTCTGCTCTGTGTGTTTTCTGGCTTCTGCGAGAAGTTACTTTTTTTTTTTTTTATATTTTTCGGATGTCGCGATCTGTGGTCGCGCCACCAGGTCGCGGTACTCACTGGAGCGTTTGCACCGCCTTTATCTCGAGCACACCTCGCGGTCCCTTGGTCGCGCTGGTGGTCGCGTTGCTCACTGCCAGAATTTGACATTTTCATCGCAAGTAGTTCATCGCGACCTGTGGTCGCGGTGACTGGTCGCGATGCTCACTGCCAAAAATCACAATTTTCACCGCGAGCAGGCTATCGCGACCTGTGGTCGCGGTGACCAGGTCGCGATGCTCTCTGCTTCAGTTTTCCTTTTTCTTGCATCATTTTTTTGGACCGTTCCATTTGGTCCACCTGAAAATCATAAAAATAAACATACTTTTAATTACATTTACATCCCCTTCCAATCACAAAATTTATTTTCACATATATGAAATTAATTATCCGAAATCCCGGGATGTTACACCCCCTCCTTCAGTCTCCCCTGTTGAGTGGATCCCTCCTCCCCATGGTGATCTGAAACTTAATTCAGATGTTGCTGTTCGATCAGATTTAGGCTTCATTGGTGTAGGTGCAGCTATTTGTGATTGCAAGGGCAGATTGGTGGCTGGTCTCTCTAAAGTCATCCAAGGTTCTTTCTCTTCAGAAGTTGGGGAACTTCTTGCCCTCCGTGAAGGTCTTGTGCTTGCCATCCAGCTTGATCTTTCTGTTAAATGGGTAGAATGTGATGCTGTTAATGTAATCTCAGGTGTCATTAGTTCTTCTTCAGGTTTTTCTGATCTTGACCCTGTCCTTTTTGATGTTAGAGCTTTCTGTAGAGCTGCTAGGGTTGTCTCCTGTCAGTCTATTTCTAGACTTAGGAATACTTTGGCACATACTCTGGCTGCTCTTGCTTGTTCCTCTGTGGAGGATCGGTTTTGGATTGATGTAGATCCTGGTGTTATTTTCTCTCTTCTTTAATGAAGTTTTGTTCTTTTCAAAAAAAAAAATGATTTAATTGAATAATTACGATCTAATTAAGTGGATGTGAGTTAATTATCTTTGTTGATTAGATCATCTAATGTTAATCCATATAAACACCTATAGATTTGAGTCTCTCACTGTGGTTTCTTTCTATATATGCAGATTACATATAATATAATCAGAAAAACAAATTAAAGATACCAAAAATGAAATTTCAAGCAGCAAAATTTGTTGAAGTCATCTACCATATCAATGTCAAATATTAAATGCAACCCTAGAAGAGAGAATAACAGGAGACTCAGTAGTCAATAATGGTCTGCTAACAGTAACATATATGAATATATATATATATATATATAGATTATCTCTCTGCCAGAAATGTAGAATGAGAAATGTGAAAGCAATAAAAGCAGATTCTGGGTATTCGAGCAACAACATTGTTTAGGAAACTAGAAAACTGTGTTAGGTTGGCTGTTACCAGTACTTATTTTTTTTTTGGGGAAGAAAATAGTAACAACAACACACACACTAGTCAACATTATTATTGATTATTGTACCCATTTTAGTTTTTTAAATTCTCTGAAAACTGTCTTATCTATCTATTTATAGATAAATTCTTTTTATATGATTTAATTCATCGGATTAAGATGATTAAAAATTCATCGAAACGAAACGTTTTATTTATTTAATTAATTAAATTTATTATATTAATTAACCAATATTTAATATCAATGAAATTTTTAAGTTATAACATTAATTTTAACAGTTAAAAATTATGTTCAAATCACCTCTCATTTTTTTTATATTTTTTTTAACAGTTAATTTTATATTTTTAATGGTTAAATTTAGTATCAGAAAATTTAGTGTAAATTTTTATAAATTTTAATTTTAAAAATAATTAAATAAATTTTAAATAGTTATAATATTATTTGTTCAAAAATATTTATTAAAATATGTAAAAAAAGAACTCATAAATCATAATTACACGGATTTATTATTTATATTAAACCCAATAATTAATATATATTGATTTAACTAAAACAAGGTGCTTCCAACCAAGATCTGCAGAGCCAGAGATGCTTCACAAAATTAATTATGTACCACAAATTACAAAATCTCCCATAATCTTCCAGTTTTTTATCCGTACTAATTGTACAGAGTTTTTAGTATTAAAAAAAAAAATTGGTTTTTTATAAGTTAAATACATTGTACTGACAAATGAAACTTGTCATCACAATTTGTTTCTTCATCTTCCTTTCCCTTTTCTTTTTCTCTCAATTGTCCTTGAGATACTATTAATCCAATCATCTTCTCAACAATACACTTATTTTAATTTAATTCTTGAATTGATATTTTGTATTATTGTATTAAAGGGGAAGAATGTGGAGAAAGCAACTTTAAAAACCATTTCCTCCCCAAGGAAAAAAAAAAGAAAAAAAAAAGCACAAAAACCCCACTAACAAGGCCCTCCAGAAAAATTAGAATGTTTAAAGACACATCTCATAAAAAAGATATATAAAAAAAAAAAAAATGAAAAGATGACCTACATTTGGTTTGGTGCCCCCCACAAGGCACATAATGTAAAATTGTAGGGTTGGAATCCCATCCACTAGTCCATTTAAATTATGCACTAAATCATATTATATTTAAAGGAAGATGATGATATTTAGGGCAATCCTTGATTTAAAATTGAGACTAGTGAGTGTGTAGTGTAGTGCCCTACAAGAGCAAGGTCATGAAAAAATAGTCCATTTTGCATTTAATATATGGGATCCATGGATCACCAACATTGCACATGGCTTACAGAGACCGACATAAATCACAGAGATGTTTACACATGTGAATCATAGGCCAAAAATTTCTCAAAACTTTTGGGGGTGATTCAATTAAATTCAATTAATTAAATAATTAATGAACCCTTCAGATTTACATGAGTCAAAGATCTCCAGACAGATTACTGTCTCTTAAACTAGACTCATCAGGTCTTACCTCTTAACCCAACAACATTTGTATAACAAAATCACTAACAAAATTATAAAAGAAGAAAAAAAAAAGCCATAATGTCTGGTTTTCGACAATTTGACTTGTGTGTTTAAAATTTGTATCTCATCAATGCCGGCAGCCGTCTTCAGGAATATTATTTTTTATTTTATTTATAGGCCCACTTATAGAAGAAAATTCTGAATACATACAAAATTTTTGCATTTCTACTATATACTCTATAATTTTCTCTAAATTACATCAAACGGACTAAAAAAGAACTCAAAAGTAACATTATTAAGTGGTCCTACATTAAAAAAAAAAAAAAAAAATTACGTGGTTTTGGTTTGGTAAATATAGAGGTAATAATTGATACAAATTGATTATGGAATTTTCTTCTGATAATATTTTACTCATATTTATATGTTTTATTAATTTAAATGCAAAATTAATGGGTTTCCTTTTAATGATTTGTTCAGCGTCAACTTGATTCACTTTTCAGACACTCTACAAGAAAGGAACCCAAATTGCTTTGCACTCAAAATTAAATACATTTTGTTAATTAATGTTGCGTACCATATTATAATATATAATTATATTAAAAAAAAAAAAAAGATATGATAGCATGCAAGAGAAAATCTTCGATTACATTCTAAGATTATATGTGTATATATGTTACTTTGAGATTACTTGAATTGCATTGGATTTTGGAGCTTTTACAAAAAGCTGTGCTTGTTTAATGTTATAATATTCCATACAAAGATTAGTGGATGCTTTTTTTTTAAGCTTGCCCACTAAGTTCAGTGAGTGATAATTAATTAATTAATTAAACAATATCACCGCACTGCATCTGCATGCACTAATTAGTGTGTTTTTTTACTCTGATAATTAATGTTATCAACTTATCATAAGAACAAAGAGAGAGAGAGAGAGAGAGAACAATATATATATATATATATAACCCATAAATAATAATAAGAGTTGAGAAGTGAATTGCAAAGGAAGGGTGAAATGAAGCATTTAAGATAGGAAGAAATGAGATGATAAATATAGAAGAGGGGAGGAGACAAAATGCTTGGCTAATGCGGATAAGGTGGTGGGCTGTCCTTTTTTCCAAGTCGAATCTGTCTCTCTCGCATGCTCTCCCCACATTACCTTACCTTAATTACCCTTTTCTTTTTCTAATTTTCTAATTATATATTAATTAATTTTTCTGATTATAAACCTCCCTTACTCTAATTAAGTCCAAAGATTGACCCCGTCGACAAGTGCTGAGCATGCCTGTCCTAACTCTTTCTTCTCTCCACGTGGCACTCCCTCCGCCTTCCATGCTCCGGTGCCGGTGCGGACCCACCCATCTCTCTCCCTACTACACATGTATATTTCATTATTAATATTAATAAATGTCAAATAGTAGCATTTTTAGTTAGTTGGGAAGAGAAGAGACGGCCTGCTCCTAAGACTTAGTTAAAAACTATATTACATGTAAGGGGTTTGTCACCTCACTGGTCAGAGCTGTATAGATAGAGACTTCTGCTTACTTCTTTTATCTTCTTCTCCTCCTCCTCCTTCTCTCTCATTCACTCATTAGAGAGTTTCTAGATAGACAAGCAGAGAGAGATGGGGAATTGCCAGGCCATTGATGCTGCTGCTTTGGTGATTCAACATCCCAGTGGGAAGCTAGAGAGGTTGTATTGGCCTGTTACTGCTAGTGAGATCATGAAAATGAACCCTGGTCATTATGTCTCTTTGATCATACCATTGCCTGTGTCCGACCATGAGCACGACCACGACCACGACCACGACCATGATAATCAGAAAACCGTGCGTTTCACACGGGTTAAGCTTCTCCGGCCTAGTGATACTCTTGCTCTTGGTCATGCCTATAGACTCATCACTTCTCAAGGTATCATTTTTATGGTCAGATTTTGTTTTGTCTGATTCTCAGAATAATATTAGATTCTGCTTCATTTGTTTTGATTGTTTTCTCTTCCTTTTTCTTTGATTCTGGTTACAACAGAGGTGATGAAGGTGTTGCGGGCAAAGAAATACGCGAAAACGAAGAGGCAAGAGCAACAGGAATCAGTTGACAACTTGCAGAGTGCAGCACAAGAAAAACAGAGTTTAAGTTCCGAGGCAGAAGGGATTTCCGGCAAGGAAGACACCTCTCAGGTATCTATCTTCTAAGTCACGTATTCACTACTTGTTTTGGAGACAAATAATGAATTTCTAATCCTTATTGTCTAAGAACTCATGAATGATCTAGCAAAGAAAAGACCATGTACAGCAAAAATATGCTTAGAGTCAAATTAAGCTCATTGATAAAAGAAACTGGTGACTGGTCTCTTGCAACACAAGAGCAGAGGATTTGCTGATAATTCTAAAAATAGGGCAGAAAATGAACAAGAGACGTACTCCATAGGGAATTTCAATCTTCAATATGATTTATGCAATCTTAAATAATACTTATGTGACAATGGTTTAAAAAATTTTCAGGCAATGAAACATGAAAGACACCGGTCAAGGACATCATCCACCAACTCTGCTCCAATGCGGTCAAAATCATGGCGGCCATCATTACAGAGCATCTCGGAGGCAGGGAGCTGATGGTTAATTTCAAGTGTCGCTTGCGACATACACAGTGGTCTTTGAAAAGTGTAATGGACTGCATCTTTCATTTACAGATCCTCTTCAAAGATGAACTTTCTTCTCTAACACAGAAATATAAAATTCACAAAATCCATGGAGGTGGGTACCTAAAGTTTGTAAATTGTATCAATGGAAGTCCCCAACTTGGAAAATTTCCTAGTAATAAGACATCTGTATAGCTTCAAAAAGAGCAATGAATCTGACTTATATTACAAGTAATATCTATGATGAAATTAGATCTTGCTGCCACAAATTTCTTTATGTTGTTATTGTTTAATGGAAAGTGGATTTCAATAGAACACGACATAAGCAATATGATTTATGAGGAGGATATTACTTTGATGGGTTTGAATTCCAAATCTCCCAATCCTGATCAACATAGCTTTGAGCCCACAAGAGGGATGTCCGTGCAGCCAACGGAGCTCCAGGTAATTTCCTCTCCTTTAAAGCAACCAAGATATCTGTAAAAGGCTCCACCAATAATGTTCCGGGTCCTCCATACTCCTTGAGAAGGAAATCACTAAATATCTGGTTTAAACACCGCAAGCCAGTCAGTGAGGCATGGTTAAAAATTATGAAATAGTCAGATGAAAACAATTGATTCTTCGGATTTTCCCATAAAGAATCGCCACACAAATAGCATAATAAAGACGCTGTAAGCATAGGGCCAAGCATGCACAAAAAGTTAGAACAATCTGATGGCAGATGTCTGGAAAAACAGTAATTATTTGTTGTCAGGCCAAATATTTCTTTTGGGGTGTCAATCATTGAACTGTTTTTAAGTCAATCAAATGCTTGTCTTCCAAAGAGAGAAAAAAGTGAGCAAAATTTGATTATTCCAGGAAAAACAAAGAAAAGGTTGTGTTGAAACCGACTAATAAAAGGCAATTCAAACTACTTTTATCAGTTCATGAACTTGATCATATTCTGGTTTCATTAACAAATATTTTTCATGCTCAAGAATAATATATTGACAATATTAAATTTTATTTTTTAAATGTCATAAACTATCAGCCAAACAGCAAATAATGATTTTAAGCCAGAGATCTGTATCAAATTCCATCAGAAATCCTAATCGTATGACTTAGCCATAGGATAGCTCCATCCAAGATTGTCACACCATCAGGCTTCAAGCTGCAATAGGGTTTCAGAGACTTGTATTTCTGATAATCCTTCCTGTACGACTCAACTAGAAATTAAGTGGTCACAAGAGAAATTAGATTTTTCAGATGTTCGGACTTGTATAATTTCTAACACAAATACCATCTTAAGGGAACTATTAATGAAAACTATCCAGATAGCATAGCTGCTATTCTTTCCGATGCATTCTATGTCTATTTTTACATTCATTTTCTGATTTCTCAAGAAAATTAGAATCATTCCTTCTGAGAATTGACTTCTCTCTGCACTTAAATACAATTTTAACCATAGACACATAACAAAAGGAAATACAAAATGATTTCTATAAATGGTTTTATATCATTACGTTCTATGTAATTTATTAGGAAAAACAAAAGTTCAAACTAGACAAATACATAACCACAATGGTTTTCAGAATGCTTAGGCTTTGTAGCCCATAGCTCTATCTGAACAACTTTGCAATCAAGTATTCTAACTGAACTAAAGTTCTCCAAGTTTGACTATATGGAGGGTTACAACATAATTAGGTGGGAGATTAATTAAATCACGGCATACTAAAGTCAGATCCTGTGGAAGTAATCCGAACACGTTCCGTCCATACTAGGACCACGAGTCACATCACAATCAATACTGAACCAGTGGAAGAATTAAACCACATTACAAGATGAACCATAGAACTCAGGCCCGTAATCTAAGGAACTTCCACTAAACAAATGCATAATGTTTTTTTGCTTTAATGTAAAAGTCTTGGCCATCAGATTCAATAATGCTCTGGGGTTTTGTTACAGTTTTTAATATACCGATCAATAAGGATAAATCACCAACATAAAATAACCAATTTTCTCCATAATATAATGATATTAAACACAATTAAGAGTCCGTCTATGTATTATGAAAAATGAAATCTGTTTGAACATTTGAATTCATTTGTATTGCATTTCAAATATATGTCATTACATCTTATCGTTTTAGTCAAACTTTCACCATCACCCGTGAGGAAGGCTTCCGTATTCATATGGTTACCTTCTTGAAAATCAATGATAAGGAGGGGGCAATGCCATATCCACACAACATGCAGATACACAATATAAATAATTATTTAATACAAATTTGAAAGAAAAAAAAGAGAAAAAGATATGCTAGAGAGATTAGCATCTTCTTTATCTAACAAGTCATTCATAAAAAAAAATTCATATAAGGCAATTAGATGAAAGGACCATGACAAATAAATATGTATTCCAATCCCCCTCAGCAACCCCAGTTTGAAAGAATAACCTCGTGATAATAATATCCTCAGTGAGGGTGTTTAATATGGTATTTAATCATTGGAGAACATAAATATAACAACACAAGCCTATAATTCATTGTAAACTCACTAACGATTGTCTGTCTTTCTAAATAAAAAATCCTAAGAGCATTTATAAGAATAAAGCAAAGAAAACCTTCTTATTTTTTAGTCTTCACGTCCAGGATTACGCCATGGATCATTATAAGGTGAAACACACTCATATAATTCATGTCCTAATACTGTTCATTAATTTTACTATTTCTCTTTTTTTTACTTTCTAATGTGAATATAATATTAGAGGAACATAGAAACCAGTCTGTTGGAGAAGTATAAGACATAGTGAACCTTGTTAGGAAAGAATCATCAATTTCTAATATATTCTTTCTACTAGTATTCAACCCCAAAATGGTTTCTCAATTGTCAATTTTGCGGTTTCAGAATTGAAACATTAACATAAAAATCTCACATTTATGAGAAGGGATGAGATACTTATACTGCAAAAATGTTTATCAGCATATATATGAAACTCTGTATCTCTAGAAATCCAGAATAATAATACCATACAAAAAAAAAGATGTTTTTCAAGACAATGTTAATGCTACAGTAAAAGCAAATAAGCCTGATTATAATTTGACATAAAGATGACTAAAAATAAACAAGTTAGGACCCTCTCATGAGCCAGAAAAACCACCGGAGCAAGATTCATCATCCATTCATCCTCCAGATAGCATTTGGGTTGATGGGAAATATAGCTCAGATGTTTTATTCAATTGAATCAAAGTTGGGCATACAATAAAGGAGTGAACACTCTTATGACCTAACCAGTTTATTCCCTAACATTTCAAAAGGGCTCTCTATGACATAATATATTGCAGGGAAAAAAATCATTTGGCCCGAAAGAACTTCCAACAATCCACTGTGGTAAAGTCACTTGGGAGTGTTTTAGGACGCCTACATTTTGTAATGTAAAGGAGAAAATATTGTTTCTGTCACGCATTTCTTCGAGTAGGTGATACTCAAATCTTACAAACAATATAATATATATATAGACTTGTTTGGTCAACTTGAATATTTAAAAGCAATTCATCACACAAATTATGATCAAGCATTCAACAGTAAGCATTGAAGACAAAGTTTCCAAAGTAACTGTCATTCATGCAGCCAATGCCTCAAAATCACAATATCCAACGACAAGCAAGTCATTTAAACCTGAAATCACAACAGTTGATGAATTAAAAATGATCAATACCTCTGCGCAGACGTCTACGACAGTATCAAGATCATCTCCAAATGTCTCCTTGTCCTTGGAGAGCTTCTTATAAAGCTCACCTCTGAACTTCTGGGTCTCCTGTGAATAATAAAAAGAAAACATCACATATAAAACACAAAATTTAGAAACTTGTGTCTTGACAATATGCATATGTACAGTATATAATAAATATTTGAATACTGACAGCTTCGGCAAAACCAGGGATTGGGTCAGGATATGTGTATTTGTGGGGAGGAGAGGCTCTAAGTGGGTTTACAGACGTCTTTGAGAAACAAAGAGACGGAGATGGAGGAAGGTGTAGGATAAGGCAAGGGTTGCGTAGGATAGGTTTGCTGGTGAATGATGTTTTGGCGGGAGAGATTGTGAATGGTTGAATACAGGATATGCAGGAGGGCCATTGTCTGAGGGTTGGCTTCATTAACTATTTTAGCATATCTATACAGGATTTATTACATTTTTTTTTTCTAAATAAAATAAAATGATGTTTGATTAATAAAATTTAAAAAATTGCATCTCAAAATAAAGAGTCAACGAAAAATCACAAACACGTTTTCTCATTGATTTAATTTTCTTTTTATTTTAATTATTGTAGTAGCCAAAATCTGTCAAGGCCCAAACAGTAGTACGACATCCATGTAGTACGACGCACAAGGCATCCATGTAGTACGACATATACATCCGAATAGCATCGAGGAAAACAACTCAGCATCCACACTTCGAAGGACTCTATATGTCATACGACATGTCCATCTTAGGCCGACGTCCCAAAATATAGCACGACATATGATTGTGCTTGTCTGTCTAAAAACATCAAACTCCATATGTCGTACGACATAGAATACTGTTGGTTCAATAGGAGACCAAATTATGATCTACTTTAAAGACGGGCCTATAAAACCATGATTACAATCTATAAACGGCTAGTTTAAAAGTAGCATCCACAAACCTCCCTAGTGGAAAACAGCAAGGAGAGGTAATGAGGAAGTACCTCAACGGGCAGAACCATCAATCCCTTATAAATGGAGGATGATTCTCTAAAGCGAGGGGGACGAGAAATTCATATCTTGAGAGCCTATCTATATTATACAACGACCTCCGGCCATTGTTCATCTTCTCCGATTACCTTCTGACCTCACATCTCCTTCGACTAAGGAGACCCCAATCGCCGAGATCACAGGAAGTATTACTCTCACATTTCCATTTACTAGCATTCTACACTTATTAGCATCCGCTAACTTGACCATCGGAGTGACTTTGGCCGGCACCACCCCGGTGTCCCAGAAGTCTTGCAGGTCACGTGCGTTATATCTTTGCAAGTTGTAGTGCCCCGTGTCCCCGAGCGATTTTCGAGGACTACAATTTGGCGCCCACCGTAGGGCACGACAGTCTCTAAGCGAGTAAAGGTAGAACGCGGCATCAACTCCGACTATGTCGTTAGACGATTTTCATCACTGATGCGATGGAGGTTAGGGTACAACTCCTTATATCCCAGATGTAAGAGAATACCCAAAGGCTCCAAGCGCTCGAACAAGAGAACCAACGAGTGCTGGCAGAGAACCAAGAATTGCAAAGTAGGATCAATTTCCTCACCGTCATACGACCATTTGGAGACGCTTCAACATCCCAGCCCTTGCCATTTGATCAAGCTGCCCACACTACTTACTACGAGCCAGTCCGCCCAGACAAACGAGGCACCATGGCAAGAGACCTCGATCCGATCCACGTAGGCTCGGAAGCCTAACATTCGAGCCACGGACGGACTGCACATTATCGCACGACATACGGCGGACAACACGTCGAACAGAACAGGAAGGCATCGATCAGATGACGTGGCAAGAGCTACACAAGAGGTGCCACCTATCTCCACCCCCAATGGCAACGTTGGTTCAACCTAACCAACCATCCCACTATAAGGAACGCCATCTGGTCCTTCACATTCGGCGCCGTCGAACCCGAACCTAGGTAAATATTGAACCAACATTGGCTAACCATGATTTAGCGCGAAAGTTCGCGGAGATGGAAGCACTCATCCAACGCATTCCGGGGATGCCCACTCCTATAAAGAAAAGCGTGGCCAATAGCTTTTGCCGACTCTCCCTTCGTCGACGCAATAGCATTGATGGAGATGCCAAGAAAATTCAACTTCCCTGGTATGAAGCAGTACGACTGGAACGACAGACCCCGAAGACCACATTGCGTAGTATCGACAACGAATGTTCACTGCCGCTATCCTACGAGACCTAAGGGAAGCATGCATGTGCAAAGGTTTCGGCTCGAGCCTCGTAGGACCTGCCCTACAATGGTACACCAACCTTCCCAATGTTTCCATCAACTTTTTCAGCTAAGCTCACGGATACCTTCGTAGAGTAGTTCGCTAGCAGCCGGAAGTTAGAGAAACAGTCCGACGACCTCTACACAATCGGCCAAAGGAGGGGTGAACGCCTACGGGACTTCGTAGCCCGTTTTAACAATGAAAAGGTTTCTATCCCTCATTGCAATCAGGCGACGGCCATATCAGCCTTCCGCAAGGGTCTGCTCTGTGATTCCGACCTATACAAGGAGCTCACTAAGTACCCTTGTAGAACCATGGAGGACGTCCTCGCCAAGGTATGGGCACATATAAAGTGGGAAGAAGATGAAGTAAACTATAAGTTGAATAGAGCAAACGACAGAGAGGACAGATCGAATAGGCGGGTCGAACAACGAATTAACGACAGACGTATCGAGCCGTATCCGACGGTACCCCGAAAGGACGGCCGAATAAGATATGAGCGGCGGCACGACGATAGACCACCAAAACAATTCGTCCGGCCAAAGAACGTAATGCCCGAGTACAATTTGAACATTAGACCAACAGAGGTAGTCGCCGTTCTCAAAGGAATGGGTAGATCAGGTTCGGTGGCCAGACAAGATGATGAGTCCGCCGGATCAGAGAGACAACTCCAAGTGGTGCGAATTCCATGGTGACCACAGCCATCGAACAGAGCATTGCGTCGCACTACGATTAGAAGTGTACGGAACTACTCAAGAAGGGCCACCTTAAGGAATTCTTAACTGATAAAGGTAAGCAGACCTTTTTGAATAAGGACAGGTCGCGCGACATTGCTTTAATTCCACCACAAGAACCCCCCAAACACGAGAGAACTGTGAACGTCATCTCTGGAGGTTCCGAAGTAAATGGAGTCACTTACTCAGAAGCAAAGCGACACTCACGGCATGCCGGTCGTACGGAGGTCCGACAAACGCATACGGCTGACCCGACCTACGATTATCCAATCAGCTTTAGCAGTGATGAACATACGGACCTACTCAACCCCCACCACGACGAGCTAGTCATCTCATTAACGGTAGCCAATTGTTTGATCAAGCGAATCCTAGTGGACAACGGTAGCTCGACCAATGTACTCTTCCTCAAGGCGCTAAGAGAAATGCATATCGACGAGTGTAATATCGTACATCGCTCGACTATCCTGGTAGGATTTAGTGGAGAACATAAGAACACCATAGGGGAAATCGTCCTTCCCGTCTACGCAGAAGGTATCAACTTGAACACCCGCTTCCTCATCTTAGATTGCTCGTCGTCCTACAATATAATCATGGGTCGCCCATGGATTCATGAGATGAGAGCAGTCCCTCTCGACATATCATCAGGTCATCCGTTTTCCTACCAAATGGGGAGTCTACGAGATCCGAGGGCAACAGAAGACCTAGCGTGATTACTACCAAAACACTGTAAAAACCAGGCCGTCCAGTCCTATAGCAATTACAGAAGGCGAGCACCACCATCAACGAAGATAGACCAGAAATGGAAGAGCTCGACGAAGTGCCCATACATTCGAGTTTCCCAGACCACAAAGTTAGTATCGGATCCCGCCTCCCATAAGATATTAGAACAAAATTAGTCAGCTTCTTAACGGCGCGACACGACAGCTTCGCATGGTCGCACGCCGACATGATCGGCATTAACCCGAAAGTCCTAGTATATAGGATTGCAAGTAGACCCAGATCACCCACCCGTAAAGCAAAAGCGAAGGAAGTTTGCGCCCGAGCGCAATAAAGTTATCAACGAGGAGATCCAAAAACTAATCGACATTGGCTCGGTAAGAGAGGTGAATTACCCGGATTGGCTCGCAAACGTGGTAATAGTAAAGAAAAAGAGTGGGAAGTGGCGAGTCTGCATTGACTTCACGGACCTCAATAATGCTTGTCCGAAGGATTCCTTCCCTTTACCACACATCGACATGATGGTGGACGCCACAGCGGGACACGAACTATTGAGCTTCATGGATGCATTCTTCGGCTACAACCAAATCCTCTTGTATCCGAACGACCAGGAGAAAACTTCTTTCATCACGAAGCGCGGACATCTTTTGCTACAAAGTAATGCCCTTCGGCCTCAAAAACGCTGGGGCAACCTACCAAAGGTTAGTCAACAAGATGTTCGCCAATATGCTCGGACAAACTATGGAGGTTTACATCGATGACATGCTGGTAAAGTCATTAATAGCAGATCAACATCTCAATCACCTCGACAGTCGTTCGATATCATCGACAAGTATAGAATGAAGCTTAATCCAACCAAATGTTCCTTTGGAGTTTCGTTCAGGAAAGTTCCTTGGCTATTTAGTAACCAAAAGGGGCATTGAAGCCAACTCTGATCAACTCCGATCCGTCATGGATTTGAGGTCCCCCTAAAAGCATCAAAGACGTACAAAAACTGACCGGGCGACTCACGGCCCTCAACCGATTCATCTCAAAGTCATCCGAAAAATGTAAGCCTTTCTTCGACACCCTAAGGAAGAGTAAATCATTTGATTGGAAGCCAAACAAGCGAGGAAGCATTCCAAAACATAAAGCGGTGCCTAGCAGACCCTCCTCTCCTATCCAAACCTAGGGAAGGAGAGACACTTCTACTCTACCTCGCTGTGTCCGAGATGGCCGTTAGCGCAGTACTAGTGAGGGAAGAGGGTGGCAAACAACTCCCCGTATACTATATTAGCAAGACCCTACTCGATGCAGAAATAAGGTACACTTGACACGCTCAAATGCGTGGGAATAAATCCCAAGTGTAGGATGTGTCGAAGTAATAAAATTTCCGTGAGTACGGAGTCGAATCCACAAGGAAGTGGTGGAACTAATTCTAAAAACTAGAGATTATAGGTAGTGCAGTAAACGTAAATGAAGGTTGTTGTTTTTAGGGTTTTTAATTAAACTATAATTAACTACTAATACAATAAAATAAAGCGAGACAGGGTTAAATGGAAGATAATGCTAGGTGGTTACACGGTTCCAATTCCGAATAAGGAAATATATTGACTATTATGAAGCATGTTATTAACATGATAAGACTTCTTCAACTAAGGCCACACCACATTGTATTGCTCCCGCAATGGTATGATATGTGAATTCAATCAAATACACTTATTGGTCCTAGAGTGCAATTAATTGAAAACCATAGTTAATCTAATACAAAGGTTAATTAAGTAATTTCTTATCGAAACTAACCTAGTATTGATTCTTGAGTCAATTAAGCCCTATTGCAATTTCAATGATTTCTCATATAATATTACAATAAATATTAAATCGGTTCTCATCAAAGAGCATGCAATCTACTTTCGCAATTGCAAAACACAAGAATTGGACACAAAGTAATAATATAAAATACGCTCAAAATCAATATCATGTATTACAATAAATATCAAATCGGTTCTCATCAAAGAGCATGCAATCTACTTTCGCAATCGCAAAACACAAGAATTGAACACAAAGTAATAATATATAATACGTTCAAAATCGATATCATGAAATAATATACAAAATATATTCATAATCAATAAAATCTAAATTCGGTCATGGTTCCGAAAACCACCTAACAACAAAATTAGCTACTCATATAATCGAAATAACAAGAAGATAGGAAAAGGGATGTGATACAACCCATTCGGAGACGTGTGGAGTCGAAATCGGCTTTGGTCCGACTGAGACTTCTCTTCTGCAAATCTTCATCTTCTCTTGATGAACAATCGATGTAATTCGTAAAACTAATCTTGTGTTGGTGTCTGATGATGATGGTTGGTGTTTTGGAGAGTGAAGAATGGTGAAAATTGGCCCTAGGCCGCAGCTAAGAGCTGCTGGAATGAACCCAGCTGAACTCTCTGTCTTGGATCTTCTTCCTCTATTTTTTGATATCCCTTTTGATTCACAAATGGGAGCTATTTATAGGAGATGTCATGTTACTGTTCATGGCGGTATTACTATTCACAATGTACTATTCACTGTGTACGGTACTGTTCACGTGTATGGTACATCTGCAATTTAATCCACTAAAGCTTCCTCGATAAGCTCCTATGCCTCATACCAAGAATACATGTCCCGAATTGCCCGGTTTTGCCTCGGCTCATCGTGTATTCACATTAATTCACGGGGCTCACCTAATATCTGCACATACTCACAAAATACATCAAACGTACCAAAAATACTCAAAAATACAATTAAAAGAAATGATCCAAGGGTCAGTAAATATATAAAAATAGATGACCGATCAACACTCAACTTGAGAAATTAGCCCTTGCACTAGTTACCGCCGTGCGGAAATTGAGGCCGTACTTCCAATACTACACCATCAACGTGCTCACTACCTTTCCCTTGAAGAGCATCCTACATAAGCTTGAACTATCCGGTCGACTAGTGAAATGGGCCTGTAAAGCTAAGAGAGTACGACATCGCCTACCAACCTCGCACGGCGATCAAATCACAAGTGTTGGCGGACTTCATAGCTGACTTCACACCTGGGACTTTACAACAAGCGGAAGAATAGCTTTGCACCATGTTGTACGACACACCAAAAGAGGAATGGAGTTTGGCAGTCGACGGATCAAGTAACACTAGAGGCAGTGGGCTAGGGATAGTACTTACTTCACCTGAGGGACACGTCATCGAGAGGTCCATCCGATGAGGATTCAGGACCACCAACAACGAAGCCGAATACGAGGCCCTCATAGCCAGGCTCACCTTGGCAAAAGACTTACACGTCGAACGGATAAAGGTATGCAGTGACTCCCAATTAATTGTAAGACAATTACAGGGATCCTACCAAGCTCGAGACTTGAAAATGTCGGCCTACTTAACCCTGATAAAAGAACTACAAGCTTCGTTCGAGTCATTCGACATCGAATAAGTGCCAAGATTAGAAAACACGTATGCTGACGCACTCGCTAACCTTGGTTCCGCACTAGATACCACAGTTGAACGAACCATCCCCATGATTTTTTCCCAATGGCCAGCTGTGTGGAAGCCAGTGAGCCTCGAAGTCGAACCAATTTCGGACGAGCCAACTTGGATCACCCTGATCTACGACTACCTGATAAACGACACCCTCCCGTCTGACAAAGTAGAAGCACGAAGAATCAAGATCAAGGCTGCCAGATTTTCCATAATAGAAGGTCAACTCTACAAGCGGTCCTACTCCGGGCCCTACCTCAAATGCATCGACCCAATCGAAGCTCAGCGGGTACTAAAGGACTTGCACGAGGGGCAATGTGGCAACCACTCGGCGGGGAGAAGCCTAGCCAACAGAGCAATCACGGTTGGATACTACTGGCCCACAATGCGATTCGAGTCACACGACCTTGTCAAGATATGTGACCCATGTTAGCGCTTCGCCCACATTTCGCATCAACACCCAGAGCGACTTCACCCTATTTCAGCACCATGGCCCTTCATGAAGTGGGGAATGGACATAGTGGGGAAAATGCCAGTCGCTACCGGAGGCAAGGTCTACATGCTAGCCGTGACAGATTACTTCACAAAATAGGTTGAAGCCGAGTCATATGTGAGAATCAAAGACTTCGAAGTAAAAAGCTTCATTTGGAAAAATGTCATATGCCGCTACAGAGTTCCAAAAGAGATAGTCACTGATAATGGCTCACAATTCATATCATACAACTTCCAAGACTTTTGCGACAAGTGGAATATCAAACTAAGCTATTTGAGCCCAAGGTATCCTTAAGCTAACGGATAAGGAGAATCCACTAACAAAACAATCATGTCCACCCTCAAGAAGCGACTCGACCAATACAAAGGAAAATGGGCCGACGAGCTACAAGGTATGTTGTGGTCTTACCGTACGACGGTCAGAACATCAACTAGCGGAGATGCCATTCTCCCTAACTTATGACTCCGAGGCCGTAATAGCAACGGAGGCTGATTACCCTTATTACATAATACGACACACAACCGACGAAACAAACAACAGAGAGTTGCTAAACGAACTCGACACAATCGACCAGCGTCGCGACAAGGCCGCAATCAGATTGGCCGTATACCAATAAAGAGTTACTCAACATTATAACAAGAACATTTGTCTCAGAGCATTCAATATTGGGGATTGGGTTCTTCGTCGCGTCTTCCAAAACACAAAGGAAAAAGGAGCAGGTAAACTCGATCCTACATGGGAAATACCGTACCAAATCACCAAGGTAGTGGGACATGGAGCCTACAAACTACGATGTACGGATGGCATGGAAATCAGCAACAGTTGGAACGCATGCCATCTGAAACAGTATTATTTCTAAGCTCCCTCTCTTTTTTCTACAATTATGTTTTCCTACGACGTGAGACTCATTTAGGCATCGGAGGGTCGTTGGTTTTGCCAACGGCCAACCCTAACCTTTTTGTACAGGTCGTCATGAAAATACAAAAGTTGGAGCATGAAACTACAAACTTCCACACTCCAACTGGGGCAAATCATTATCACAAGAACAAGGATCACGACTTGCTTTCAAGATCATTATGAGATCATTATTACAAGAACAACCACGACCTTCTTTCAAGGTCATTACCAAATCAGTGGTCGCACGATCCTGCATTCAGGGTCAAGGACCACGACCTGCATTCAGGGTCATGGAGCACGACCTGCGTTCAAGGTCATTATGAAATCAGTGGTCGTACGACCTGCATTCAAGGTCAAGGACCACGACCTACATTCAGGGTCATGGGTCACGACCTGCTTTCAAGGTCATTATGCAATCAGTGGTCGTACGACCTGCATTCAAGGTCAAGGACCACGACCTGCATTTAGGGTCATGGAGCACGACCTGCGTTCAAGGTCATTATGAAATCAGTGGTCGTATGACCTGCATTCAAGGTCAAGGACCACGACCTGCATTCAGGGTCATGGGTCACGTCCTGCTTTTAAGGTCATTATGCAATCAGTGGTCGTACGACCTGCATTCAAGGTCAAGGACCACGACTTGCATTCAGGGTCATGGAGCACACCCTGCGTTCAAGGTCATTATGAAATCAGTGGTCGTATGACCTGCATTCAAGGTCAAGGACCACGACCTGCATTCAAGGTCAAGGACCACGACCTGCATTCAAGGTCAAAGACCACGACCTGCATTGAGGGTCATGGGTCACGACCTGCTTTCAAGGTCATTATGCAATCAGTGGTCGTACGACCTGCATTCAAGGTCAAAGACCATGACCTGCATTCAAGGTCAAAGACCACGACTGTAACATCCCAAATTTTGAATAATTACTTTTGAAAATGAGGATGTAAAAAGTTATGATTATAGGGGTATAAAACGTAATTAAAATTGGACCAGATGGAACGGTCCAGAAATGGTGAATGAAGAAAAAGGAAGTGAAAAATTGGGGCAGTATGTACCACGACCATAGGTCGTGATGAGCTGTTCGCGGTGAGCAAAATGGCATTTTCAGACAGTGAGCAACGCGACCTGGTCATCGCAACCACAGATCGCGATGACTGGCTCGCGATGAAAAAGTGAAAATCCTGGCAGTAAGCATCGCGACCACCAGTGCGACCAGGGTACCGCGATGGGTGATCGCGATGAAGGCGGTGGAGTTGCTCTAGAGAGCAACGCGACCTGGTGGCGCGACCACAGGTCGCGACGACCGAAATTTTATAAAAAAATAAGTCATCGCAGAACTCACCAGAAAAATAGAAAAGAGAGAAAACAGAGAGAAAGAGAGACCGAGAGAGAAAGAAAAGGAAGAAGAAGAAGAAGAAGAGGAAGAGGAGAAGAAGAAGAAGAAGAAGAAGAGGAAGAGAAGAAGAGAAAAAAAGAAGAAGAAAAGAAGAAAGGAAAAGAAAAGAGAAAAAAGGAAAGAGAAAGGAAAAAGGAAATTCAGAAGAAAAACTGTGCGAAAAACGGAAACCAAGTAGGTGTACACTCCTTTTCGAAACCTTTGTGTTTTTGAGTTGAATCTGAGATTTGTTTTGAGTATTTGATAAATATATGTTCATACGTTTATTGATTCGAATATTTTGATTCAATCGTATTTTGATTACATTGAAATGAATTATTACAGAATATCGTATGAAACAAATCGTATAATTTTTAAGAAATCAAATACATATGTTTTACGAATATTGTCTGAAATTGTATTTGTTGTATTAAATTAAGATTTGAGAGTAATAATTGTTGATTTCGAAAGAAACAGAAGGATTTGATAGGAAATTTCTAAATTATGTATTACGAATATTGTTTGCAAATGTTGATGCTTGAATTTCATTTTGATTCGTGAATTATTGTTGATTAATTTGAAAAAGAATATAACGAGCCCGGATTGTTGTATCTCGCAGGGCAAACCTGGTATGGTCCAGTTTAGGCGAATCCCGGAGATAGCCATTGCACTGTATCCATGACTGTTACATCTCGGGGGGCAAACCTGGCAAGGTCCAGTTTAGGCGAATCCCGGAGATAGCCATTGTACTGATAGTAATGCCTGCTGCATCTCGCGGGGCAAACCTGGCATAGTCCAGTTTAGGCGAATCCCGGAGATAGCTATTTTACTGTATCCATGACTGTAATATCTCGCGGGGCAAACCTGGTATAGTCCAGTTTAGGCGAATCTCGGAGATAGATATTGTATTGATATTCCTGACAGTTACATCTCGCGGGGCAAGCCTGGCATAGTCCAGTTAGGCGAATCCCGGAGATAGCTATTTCACTGTATCCATGACAGTTACATCTCGCGGGGCAAACCTGGTATAGTCCAGTTTAGGCGAATCCCGGAGGTGAACGTTACACCGATGTTATAGATATAGAAATGTATGACGAGTGTACGGTTAGAATGGAGAATGAAAGTGAACAAAATGTGTGTATGAATAAAATGTTATAGAATTAATAAAATGATTAGAAAAGAACTAAAAACTAAATGTTTGTATGTTTTATTGATTGAATTAAACTGTTTTTATATGATTTCTTTCAGTGAGAAAGTTGAAGATTGCAATGTTTTTATACGATAATATTGGTATATTTTTATTATGAAATGATTCTTAGTGTACACCTACTATGCATTATTGCTTAGCGCGTTGATGTTATCACGCGCAGGTGTAACATCCCGGATTTCGGGTGATGAATTTTTGATATATATGTGAAATATGTGAAAATAAATTTTTACTATTTGAGGGGGTGTAAATGTAATTAAATGTATGGTTATTTTATGATTTCCAGCGGACCGGATTGAATAGTGAAAAATGAAAAATTGGAAAACTGGACCAGAGAGCATCGCGACCTGGTCACCGCGACCACAGGTCGCGATGGCTCGCTCGCGGTGAAAAACGCAAAATCTGGCAGTGAGTACCGCGACCAGTCACCGCGACCACAGGTCGCGATGGCTTGCTCGCGATGAAAATGGCAAAACCTGGCAGTGAGCAACGCGACCAGCCACCGCGACCACAGGTCACGATGGACTGCTCGCGATGAAAGTGTCAAAAACGGGCAGAGAGCAACGCGACCCTTCGCGCGACCAGGGCGCGCTCGCGACGAAGGCGGTGCGCGCACTCCAGTGAGCATCGCGACCTGGTGCCGCGACCACAGGTCGCGACGGCGGTCGCGATGGCAAAAAAAATATAAAAAAAATAGAAGCTTCTCGCAGAAGCGAGAAGCCAGAACAGAGAGAGAAAGAACCGAGAAAAAAGAGAGAAAAGGAGAGAAAAGAGAGAAGAAAAAGAAGAAGAAGAAGAGAGAAGAAGAAGAAAGAAAAGAAAAGAAAAAGAGGAAGAAGGAGAAAGGAAAAAGAGAAGGGAAAGAAATCGTGGAACCGCGGTTTGTCGAACGAAAACACGGATTCCAAGTAGGTGTACGTTTGTTTTCGAAATCGTTACGAAAAGTTTCTCGTTATTGTTTTCGTTTTCTTTTTTGTTTCCGTTTCCGTTTTTTTGATTTCGTTGGAGGATTTCGTTTTCGATTATTCGTATGAAAAGTGTTTATTTTATATGTAACAATTGATGATTGGTTGATCTTGGAACACGTTGATGTTAGATCGCATCTTGGTTTTCTTTCGATTTTGTAGATTCCGTTAATAATAATATATGATTTAAATTTTTGTATGATTATTGTTGATTTTGGACTGATTTGTGATAAATCGTATTTCAATTTCGATTTCGAATATTTTGACTGTTATGATTTGTAATATATTATGATTACTTGAAAATTTATTTATTGTAACGGCCCTAGGATACTTAGACATAGAAATGGATATAGGAGGTTGGTATACCAGCTGGGTTTTACCTAGCAGTACTGCGCCGTTATTATTGTGTGATTGTTGTTGCGGGGCAATCTCGGACAATCACACCGATTTAGTGATCGTTGTTGCGGGGCAATCTCGGACGATCACAATGATTCTAGCGATTGTTGTTGCGGGGCAATCTCGGACAATCGCGATGATATTAGTAATTGTTGTTGCGGGGCAATCTCGGACAATCACGTGGACCCATATTCCAGTCCTAGAATGTTTAGTATTCTAGTGGGCCAAAATTGATTGAAATTGAAAAGTGTGCGGAATGATTTTATTGATAGCATTTGTATATTGATCTCCTTATTGAAATTAAAGTGATTGAAAGTGTTTAATGCTTTGATTCTGAAATTTAATTGTTTTGAAAGTGATTTAGAAATAAAACTCATAATGTGGTTTATTGTTTCTTTAAAGAATAATTATATTGTAATTTATTTAATTGAATTTTTTTAGTACACCCACTAAGCTTTATGCTTAGCGCGTTAGTTTGTTTCTAACGCGTAGGTACCAGGAATCCAGAGGAGGCGAAAGATTGAAGGAAGAGCAAGTTGCAGACCGAGTCACAGAGATTGTACAGTTGGGTAACTATATTTATGTTATGTGTATATATATTTTGAAAGCATGCATATACAGGAAATTTGTAAATACGTTTTGTAAAATGTTTTGTAATTAATTAGTTTGTGATTTATGTCTCTTATTATTAAAACTGTTTGTAAATATCAAGGTCTGTTTGTTTTATTTTATAAATTGTGATTGATAAGTCGCACTAAACGGCAGAGTGCGCAATTGTTCGAAATTGATATTGAAGTGTTATTGAAATTGGAATTGAATTGATTTGTAGAAAACAGGTTTTTGGAAAATCCGAAAAACAAACAGTACTCTGCCGGATTTTCGTAAAAAGTTTAAAATGTTTTATGGGCTCACAACGATTTTAAAATGTAAAATGAAGTTTTGAAAGAATTTGAAAGTCCGAGTAGCGCGCCCCGGATCGGTCCGGCCGGGTCGGGTCGGGGAGGGTGCTACAGCAGGTATCAGAGATACAGGGGAAATAAAGAATAGAAAAGAAGTAAGAGCAGATTAAAGGTCCAGAGTCACAGTTTCTTTTGAGTAGTTATACTTGCATTTGAAATTGTATATTGTATTTCGTGAAACATGCATATACAGAAATCTGTAATTTGATATGTATAGATATGTTTTGTAATAAGTGTTTTATGATTTACCTTTTGTTCAAATGTTTGTAAATATTAATTATATATGTTTTATTTGTTCAAATGTTTAGAAGTCGCACTAAACGGCAGAGTGCGCATTGATTTGAAAAGTTGGATATAGAAGTGTTGGATTTATATTGTATTATATTTATTTTATTGAAAACAGGTTTTCGAAAATCCGAAAAATAGAGGAAACTCTGCCGAAATTTTTGAAAATAAAGCGCGATGGGCTCACTAGAAAAATATTGTTAAATTACAAATCGATATGATTTTCAATGGTTTGAAATATATAAAGTGAATTTAGAAAGTTTTGAAAACCGGTAGCGCTCCCTAGGTCGATCCAGTCCGGTCAGGTCAGGGGGTGTTACAACGACCTGCATTCAGGGTCATGGGTCACGGCCTGCATTCAAGATCATTTTGGAACGGCCAATGGTCGCACGACCAGCTTTCAAGGCCATTATGAATCAATCAATGGTTACGACATGCAAGATAAGTTATCTCTATTTTATCACATGATAACACATTGTTTAAATAAACCATTCATTCTATTAAAAATTATGAAATCACCAAAAAACAAAAAGTATTTTATCGCTTAGAAAAGTAAAATAGAATTCCAAAGTTTTACAAACCCCTATGGGGCAACATCTCCGTGCTCATGTTCGACTTCAGCAGACGGGCCGTCGCTCGACTGAGCAGGTAAAGCAATGATGGCCGCACCCTCAAGGCTTGGTTCAACATGAATTTCTTCATTGACCTTCGACATGACCAGCTGGCTCTTCTCTTTAGCCTCATCTTCATCGTCGTCCTCCTCATCTGGACGGGTCAACTTATTATGATCAGCGATCCATTTTTCCACCTCCCATTCGGCCGCACAACCATCTTTGTATTGCCGCATCAGATCGACCCGAGTCTTGACCACAGTGTTGAGCACGTCATCCTCAACTCGGTCATACATAGCGTCGTACTTCGACTCCTTAACCTTAAGTTGAGCACTTAGCTAGTCGACCTTATGCTGCAGGGGTCTGAGTTTCTCCACTTCAGATTTCAGCCGTTTGAGTTCAAGGGTCGCCTCTGTCGCACGACAACAAGCTTCCTCAGTCGTTTTCTTGGCCTTTACGTTCGAAGCCCTCAACTTCTCCACCTCAACCCTCAAGCCTTGGTTGCTTGATTTGAGCTCCCTCGCCTTCCTCAAAGCCGAAGCAAGCTACTGCTTAGCATATATCTAGAATTGGAGAGCCTGCAAAAAGGAAATTCAGAGTCAGATCCCAATATTAAAGTACTGGAATAATAAGATGATACTGTCGTACGACTTACTTGAAATTGATGGCTGAGGACCCAATCAAACCCTTGCGATAACCCCATCTCCTTGAACCTGCTTTCATCTTTATGGAGTAGCAGTCGCTCGACTTGGGGCATAATTGACCCAAAGTCGGAATAGGCTGAGGCGTCTTGCGGGAATGCCAGGTCGACCGACGCCTCACTGCCTGCGGCCGAATCATCCCTTCGCCGCTTCCTCCCAACAGAGCCCAGGTCAATCGACTCTTTTACTCTACTAGTCTGAGGAGAATGAGGTGGTGGAGTCGCCATCGGCTCGACAAGGTCGCTCGACCTTACTTTCTTTTTCCCTTTTTTCTTCTCCTTCAGTCGCCTCATAGCCTCGTCAGCATCCGGTGCAGCAAAGCCTCCAGCCATCAAGTCAACTGCAAAGCGTCGCTCGACGTAGAATATAGGTGTCAGAAACCTTGTGCCGTATAGTCGCTCGATACAATGCCTTACTCTGACAAACTCAGCTAAACTTTTGAAAGCTGGGTAAGGTGTACCTGGCTCGTTGATTACTGAAAACTTCCACAGGTGGCTCGGTCTCAAATTCTCTTCAGCCAAGATCCTCCTCCAGCTTCTCTCCTTTGCGTCGTACGACAGGATCTTCTAAGTATGCGTCGCACACGTCAACCCAACTACTGCTTGATGAGATCCTGTGTTCACTACAATGCAAGAAAACAACGAGTTAGTACAATACGATCAAAAGAAAAAATGGAACGACACGACACTACAAAAATAAAGACCCACCAGCCTTAGACCAGGTCGTACGAACGACCGTATCCCTTACAGGCCACTCGACTAGAAGGCCCCTCGCGAAGAAGTATTTATCCTTCCACAACCTGTCGTTCGTAGTCAGCTCCGTGATAAGATACTTCCTGTTAGCTCGGAGGTTCAAGTTGTAACGACCCTTTTTGGTGTCGTGCTCCCTTATCGAGTAAGTATAGAAAAGGTCGGGCAACTCGAAGACTATGTAACGCCCCTAATTTTCCGTAATTATGAAAAGTATATAGAGCAGAGACAGAATAGGCGAGAGAGTGCTCGCGTGAGAGAAGAAAGAAGAGAGAAGAGAAGAGAGAAGAAGAGAGAGAAAGGAAAAAAAGAAGAAGAAGAAGAAGGAAATTGGTATTGGTCCAGAAGAGTTTTGTGTTCAGAATAGTATTTCAGGTTTGGTGGTATTTTTTTTGTATTTTTCAGATTTTCCAGAAATTTTCGGAATTGTTATATTATATTGTTTTTAATTTATTTGAGATATATGAATTATGATCTGTTGTTTGAAATTGATTTTGGGATAATTTGATATATATATTGTTTGTAATAAATCCATCGGAAATCAGAATAAATATCTTATGAAAACATAATAATTCCAAATCAAATAATTTCTCATCTCAAATCATAAACAGATCATATCACATTTTTAATTCCATTTCGGGCTCCTAATATACTAAACATACTTTTCGGACTGGATTACGGGCTATACAGATCAGAGTTGGATACCAACGGGTGAGCCGCTGCGTATCTCATATACATATCAGAGTTGGATACCAACGGGTAAGCCGCTGCGTATCCCAGATCAAATTTCCCAACCCGCAAAGAAATGATATTACAAGGTAAGTGGAAATATTGTTTTCTGTACACCCACTAAGCTATATGCTTAGCGTGTTGAGTTTTCTCACACGCAGGTAAAAGAATTGTTGAAGGGGACAAGGATCAGAAAGAGTAGAATCTGCTGAGATAGTGATCAGAGTCACATCACTCCTGCATTTTTGGTAGCCACTACATATTTGATGTTTTATATGTAGTATATCGGTATGAATGGACAAGAATATTTTTTGTAAATATTTGAAATGGTATTTAGTTTTTATGTATGTTTTGTAATATTTGGGCCCTTGGATTTTAATGTTTTTGAAGTTGAATATTTAATAGTATTTTAATATAATTTATTTTGGTAAGTCGCACCGGATATGGAAGGGTGCGCAATTTGATTTGCGATTATAGAAGTGTGGATTTTATGAATTGTGAAAACAAATTTTGGAAAGTCAGAAAAACAGAGGAAACTCTGGCGAAATTTTCAGAAAATCTTTTTGGACCGAAATTTTTAAATATTTATTTGGATCATTAATTAAAGTTTCCTGTATTGAAATTTGTTTTCCGT
This sequence comes from Xanthoceras sorbifolium, assembly GCA_003430845.1. Classification (NCBI taxonomy): domain Eukaryota; kingdom Viridiplantae; phylum Streptophyta; class Magnoliopsida; order Sapindales; family Sapindaceae; genus Xanthoceras; species Xanthoceras sorbifolium. The sequence goes on along the minus strand of CM010621.1, from coordinate 7,785,360 downwards.
ATACGGTAGCGCTCCCTGATTCGGTCCGAGCGGATTCGGGTTGGGGGATGTTACAGACTATGCCTTCCCTCGTGCATAGCAGTTCTAGCCCCAACAGTATCCTCCAACTGTTGGGCATAAGTTGCCCTGAGGCAAGCTCGAAGTGGTCTAGTACCATTCTTGGTAGTCCGACCACCAACAATCTAAAGCCTACCCTCTGAAACGGGAGTTCGTAGAAGCATATCCATCCAAAGATGTCCCAATCTGGTCGTTCCTCTTTGAGAGGAACCCTCAGTGCGACGCCATCAGGTATGCCATAGCTATACCTTATACGCGAAAGGTCTTTTTCCTTCAAAACGCTAGCGGGGTTCGACAAAAGTAAACCCAGCAGTCTACTTGGTCCCATAGGATAAGGACCGGCTGCCTCCTCAGGTGGCTCGATGAGAGGGATCCCCTCACGTACACCCTCCGCAACATTCGACGTACCCTCATGACTAGAAACAGTCACAGGGTCGTACGACGCCAACGTTATCTCACCACTGTAGGCCCTCGACTTACCCCACGAGTCGGATGACACGTCGACAGGATCGTCATATCCTCGCCCTGACGTACTAGGAGTGTTCTCGTCTCCTCTACTCGACATTTCACCTATAAGTCGTGCGACAGTAGGGAAGGTTAGTAGTCAAATCTAACCAAAGGTTCTACATACCCTGCATTGGTTCCTAGACTGTAGGTATAAAACCTAAAAGGTCGTGCGACACACATTCCCTAGTTATGGTCGTACGACGTATGAACCACAAACAGTTTCTACCAAATCCTAAGTTGCTATTTTCGATCAAACACCAACATTTTTAAATTTCCTAAAAACCTATTCGAAGAAAAACGCGAAAACACCCAGAAACCAAAAACGTGAACATAAGAAATTAAAAAAGAACCAGAAAAAACTTACCAAAAAAGCACGAGATGACCAAATGCTTCGCTGGAATAAACACAGAAAAGGCAAAAACGGGCAGCAACGATGTCGGAGAGAGCTTGCACAGACGACTGGTTTTTTGAGAGAGAAAATATGAGTGAGAGAGAGAGAGAGCAAAAATTGAAAATGGGAGAGAAAAGGAAAAGGCGGTAATAAAATGCTAACCCTACACTGACGTGTCAGTTTCCTATTCGCGCACACACCCCCATAGCCATTATTACTTGTCACACGTGTACCTTTTCCATAAAACCCCAATTACTATAGCACAGATATCAAAGAGCCAAATAAAAGACCAATCATACCACCTCATCCTCTACGACGTCGTACGACTACATCGAGTCGCAAGAATTTTTAGGGAACTCTCGAATCAACCCAACCGACCATACGACACTAAAGAAATCAATTTATATGTCGTACGACGAAAAAGCAATACAAACCTCTTGACTTCTTTCTGAGGTACAAGGAGTTTGGGGGCAAACTGTAGTAGCCAAAATCTGTCAGGCCCAAAGAGTAGTACGACATCCATGTAGTACGACGTACAAGGCATCCATGTAGTACGACGTACAAGGCATCTATGTAGTACGACATATACATCCGAGTAGCATCGAGGGAAACAACTCAGCATCCACACTTCGAAGGACTCCATATGTCGTACGACATGTCCATCTTAGACCGACGTCCCAAAATATAGCACGACATATGATTGTGCTTGTCTGTCCAAAAACATCAAACTCCATATGTCGTACGACATAGAATACTTTTGGTTCAATGGGAAACCAAATTATGATCTACTTTAAAGACGGGCCTACAAAACCATGATTACAATCTATAAATGGCTAGTTTAAAAGTAGCATCCACAAACCTCCCTAGTGGAAAACAGCAAGGAGAGGTAATGAGGAAGTACCTTAACGGGCAGAACCATCAATCCCCTATAAATGGAGGATGATTCTCCAAAGCGGGGGGGACGAGAAATTCATATCTTGAGAGCTATCTATATTCATACAACGACCTCCAGCCATTGTTCATCTTCTCCGATTACCTTCCGACCTCACATCTCCTTCGACTAAAGAGACCCCAATCGCCGAGATCACATGAAGTATTACTCACACATCTCCATTTACTAGCATTCTACACTTATTAGCATCCGCTAACTTGACCGTCGGAGTAACTTTGGCCGGCACCACCCCGGTGTCCCAGAAGTCCTGCAGGTCACATGCGTTCTATCTTTGCAGGTTGTAGTGCCCCGTGTCCCCGAGTAATTTTCGAGGACTACAATTATAAATTTAAAAAATATAAAATGAGATAAAACTTAAACCCAAGATTTTATTAACATAGATATCAAAAATTAATACTCAGTCATCGCAAATTAAACATTAACTAGTAGTATAGTGGTTGAACATTTTTCCTTTCACTTTTGTGTTAGGTCTTCTAAGTAGTGAGAGTTATCATTTTGGGCAGAACGTCTTAATAGACTTATGACTCAATTAGCTTCAAATATAAAAAAAAAATCACAAATAATTAATATAAAATTTATATCAAATTGTAAATTTGGTTGAATCATCTATCATGAGTTATTAACCTCTCCATGTAAGGGTGATCAAACCCAGATAGAGCCCCAGGTCCTAATCCAATATGGGCCTTTTTGGGCCCAATTGACCATTGGTCTGTACAACCTGTTCATTGATAACCCATTCAGGCTTCACCAAAGAAAACAAAAATGTCAGAAGCAATTTGGAAAAGGTTGCTGGGCACTCCAGGAAAGAAATGTGAACATGTAGATTTTGCAATGATTAATCAAAGTCCCAGGAGGATATTCTGCATGCTATTTTTATATTAAATTTGTAAAGCTAGCCGCCATTTTCTTTTTCTAATATTCCAAAAAAATTAATTGATGATCATTGATCACGCTGTGTGATATCTAAAGACCAAAACATCAATAATATCTCTCTACGGATGATGATCTGTCGAGTCGAGGAATCAACCCGTAATCAATGACAATGTCGAGTATCATCATTAATCATTATATTTTTTTGGCTCTGATTTATGAGTTGTGCCATCTTCTTCTTAACTCATTAATTAACATATGTGCCCACTAACTATTATTAGATTAGACTAGATATATACGTTTCTTCGTTGTAAGATCTGCATGACAATCTGTGCAGTTAAGCATCATCGACACCAACACAATCAATCCACTGCTTCAGTTTTTTCAAAGTTTATATATATATATATATATATATATATATATATACATATTATAAAATTGACTAATATTTATTGATGTGGGATAGATATTATTATTGATCTGGAATGCACAAAGACGGATAATATTCTACACTTTAATTTCTTCCTTTATGCTTTTCTTCTTCTTTTTTAATTGCACGTGCTTAGTAGGGGTAGGAATGTTTGTATAAATAAAAAAATTGAAACAAAAGTAATATATAAAATGGGTCCTGTATAGTTAGTTTATTTATGAAATCAGATGTAACGTGAGATTATAAATGTTGTATCATGTATGTATGCTTCTTCATTAAATTGGGCCAAAAAAAAGTATGAAAAAGGAAGGCATTATATATAGTCTTTGTGATCATACACAATGAAAGTAAAACATATTGTATTTTAGTTTGCTCTAATAAATGTTGTAGAATAACCATGACTAATGACATTGACTGTGTTCGAAAACAGTAGATATATAAATTAACAGTTTAAAGTGTACTACTTCCTAAACCTTTAAACTTTTTAATTAATACTTTTAACACAAGCTTTCGGCTAAACAGCCGGATATCTTTTTTCTTTTTTAACCTTTCTTCTTATTTTTTAATTGACATAATTAAACTAAGTAAAAAAATTCTAGAGCTAATACATACATGCATGTGTTTGATTTAATTAAAGTTATCTAGCTCTGTTGTTACATGTGCATGCATGATGCATGATGGGAAAGTCATATATATATATATGATGGATGATGTAATTAAGGGTTGCGCAGAGAGAGAGAGAGAGAGAGAGAGGGATAGTTTAATTTCTTGGAAGTTGATGATTAAACAGACGACTCTTTTGTCTCCACTCTAGTAAATGGAGGTCCAGGCATGCACTATCTATCACAAAGCAATAAAGAACATCACGACACAAACAAACGCTCCCTCGATACTATACCCACTCCATATCCTTTGCTTTCACCTTCTTTTCATGGCATCCAAAGACAATTAACATATATATGAGTTGGAAAGCCAACCCAACCCAGTCCTCCTCACATTTATCTATCTTTTTACTACTGTATATATATATAAATAATCACATTTCACAAAACCATATTCAGTCTCATACACACACATATATACAACAAAATCAATTAATAAATTAAGACAAGTTAGTATGAAAAATCAACTGTTGAAAAGACAAAACATGGATTATTTTTTGAGGTATTATAATGATAGGAATAATGCGATGGGGGGATATTAGCTTTGCTTTTTGGCTTTGCTTTAATATATTTCTTCTTTTTATTTTTTTTTCTTTTTGGGATAGTGACATTTGATTACACCATGGACTGGAAATAGAGAGAAGTGGCGCTGTCTTGCATTCAGCATCAAATCACAAGCCATATCTGATCAGCAGAGAGTTCATGAGGCATCATTCTAGCTTTTGAAACCATTTTAGTGATGACATGGGCCAATGGATGGACTTTTACAGAGAACCCCACGACAGCATATGGTTTTTACAACCAAAAATCATCTTTAAAAGCTGAATTTTAGGGTCCTCCATATATATTTGTCATAGTCACCTAAAGTTGCAAAACAAATTTCCCTACGCAAAAAAAAAAAAAAAAAAAAAAAAAAAAGTAGCAAGTAAAAGGACTCGCTATATTCTGCTCCCCCTATACCCCCCTTAAACCCTACTTTCGATTCGAAGGAGAAAAGATTTTTTGGCTTTTGGGTTTATACTTAGGATTCCTTTCACTTTATAGACCATTTTGTTTACTTAAAAGATAAGTGTGTGGGGATGTTCTTTTCTTTTAGTGCAAAGATAAGAAAGAAAATTCATTTTTAAAAGGGTCGGGTCATGATATGGGACCTATATATGTAATATATTTCCATATCTTATATACTTTTTAATATTAGTAAAAGTAGTAGATATCATAGTAGTAGTTGGTCGTTAATATATAACACTTGTCAACTTTTCCATTGGTGGAAAGTGAGTTAATTAAAATGTTTTTAACTTAAATAGTTGATTGTTATATTTAATCTCTCGCTGCTCTTCCTTTTATAATGAGTACATATGCTATTATAGGTGAATTATTATAGCTACTAGTTACTCATCATTATTTATCATCATATAAAACGCTAACTTTCATATATATGGTTTCTTATTTTTCCCATTTGGCTTTCATGATGAGACCATGAGAGATAATAATGGTGGGAACCTATTGCTGACAAAATCCAAATTCAAGCTGATTACTACTTTGTTTTTCTTTTTGTATCCAATTAGAAGGCGTCACGTCGACATCACCCCACGACTCGCGTGGTAGATATATGTAAATTCAGGCTATTGAGAGACTTCTAGTCATTTTCATATGTGTTTTTGAGATTAATTAATATGCAATTATATTATATTATATATATATATATATATATAACCACTTCCTTTATGCATGTTAAAGAGGACCAAGTCATAGAAAGTTGATTGGCCCGCGCGTGTGCACAAATGAGCTTCACACGTGTATTTCACATCAAGAGGTACTAACAAATTTTAAAGGATAAATTATAACTCACCTACTAGGGTTTACTATTTTACAAAGAGTTAATTACACTCAACCTCCCTGAGGTTTGGCTAATTACATTCGGAATCAAAGTTTGCATTAATGAACACTAACCTCCCCTCACGTTAACGTTGACCGTTAAAATGACCGTTGACTTTTTCCAAATTTTTTAAATGACCAAAATACCCCTCTAACAAAGTTCTTTACTGTTCACTAAAAATTTTTTACTGTTCATTTTCACAAAATTAATGGTGGAGATCCAATCTGGATCTCCACCAAGAAAAAAAAAAAAAAAAAATTTTTTGAAGTTCATCTTCGTTCTTCGAAGATGAACTTCATCTTCGAAGTTCATCTTCGAAGAACCACGAACCCTCTGGGTTCGAGATCGAACCCAGAGGGTTCGAAGATCGAACCCTTCTGGGTTCGATCTCGAACCCAGGAGGGTTCGAAGATCGAACCCTCCTGGGTTCGAAACCCAGAAGGGTTCGATCTTCGAACCCAGAAGGGTTCGATCTCGAACCCTCTGGGTTCGAAGAACGAACCCTCTGGGTTCGTGGAACCCAGAGGGTTCGAAGATCGAACCCTCTGGGTTCGATCTCGAACCCTCTGGGTTCGATCTCGAACCCTCTGGGTTCGATCTCGAACCCAGAAGGGTTCGATCTCGAACCCAGAAGGGTTCAATCTTCGAACCCTTCTGGGTTCGAGATCGAACCCAGAAGGGTTCGAAGACATGAACCCTTCTGGGTTCGAAGACACGAACCCAGAAGGGTTCGATCTTCGAACCCTTCTGGGTTCGAGATCGAACCCAGAGGGGTTCGATCTTCGAACCCTCTGGGTTCGATCTCGAACCCAGAGGGTTCGTCGTTCTTCGAACCCTTCTGGGTTCGAGATCGAACCCAGAGGGGTTCGATCTTCGAACCCTCTGGGTTCGATCTCGAACCCAGAGGGTTCGTCGTTCTTCGAACCCTTCTGGGTTCGAGATCGAACCCAGAAGGGTTCGATCTTCGAACCCTCTGGGTTCGATCTCGAACCCAGAGGGTTCGTGGTTCTTCGAAGATGAACTTCGAAGATGAAGTTCATCTTCGAAGAACGAAGATGAAGTTCATAGATGAACTTCAAAAAAATTTTTTTTTTTTTTTTTTTCTTGGTGGAGATCCAGATTGGATCTCCACCATTAATTTTGTGAAAATGAACAGTAAAAAATTTTTAGTGAACAGTAAAGAACTTTGTTAGAGGGGTATTTTGGTCATTTAAAAAATTTGGAAAAAGTCAACGGTCATTTTAACAGTCAACGTTAACGTGAGGGGAGGTTAGTGTTCATTAATGCAAACTTTGATTCCGAATGTAATTAGCCAAACCTCAGGGAGGTTGAGTGTAATTAACTCATTTTACAAATATAAATAACTTTGTAAAACATTGATAGTGAATTCTCCTACCATTACCGTTGACCGTCAAGTGCTAACAGTTGACCCTGACTAAAATGGTAGAATGATCATTGTACCATTTAAATTATGAAAAATTTACAATCAACCTACCTAGGGTTTGCCTTTTTACAGACGGAATCAATTTATTAAAAAACTAACAGTTAACTCCCCTGCCGTTAATCAACCGCTATAAAATGTTATTCAATATTAGTCAAAGTCAACTATTCCAAGGTATTTTAGTTATTTTAATTTATTTTTAAATAGAAAAAATTTTAAAATCTTCACTGTTGAGATGTACGCTAGAGATTTATTTTAAAAAATAAAACACTTAAAATCTTCACCGTCCATCTATTCATCTCAAATAGATTTTAAAAAAAATCTACTAACCTCCATGGAGATCAGCGAGTGAGGGGAAGTGAAAAGCCTCCACTAGTTCAACTTGGTGTGACGAAGGGAAGGGGAAGAGCCTTTCATTCTTTGCAAGAGGAGGCTCTTCACCTCCTCAGGTGCGATAACCTTCATCGCACGATGAAGGGGAGGCTAGCCTTCTCTTCGTGGTCTCCCATGGAGAACCTCTGTGGATCTCTAATCGATTCTGATTTTTTTTTTAATCTTAAGTGTTTTTTAATTTATAATTAATTTTAAACTTTTTATTTTGAATAAATCTCCACCATGCAATTATTTTATTTTTTTATTTTTTAATTAGGGATATTTTGGTCCTCTTACACTTTTGAAATGGTCAATGGTCATCTTTAACGGTCAACGCTAATGACATGTGAGTTAACTGTTAATTTTTTAATAAATTGATTCCCACTGTAAAAAACTAAAATTCAGGTAGGTTGGCTGTAAATTGTCCTTTTTTTATTTTATTTTTAAATTTTCAATTGTTTAATTAGGGGTAATTTGATCATTTTGTACTTTTAAAACAGTTAATGGTCATCTTTAACAGTCAACGATAACGACAGGGAGTTTACTATCAATTTTTTATAAAGTTATTTCGTCTGTAAAATGATAAACCTCAGGTAGGTTGGCTGTAATTTATCCAATTTAAAATATTTTTTAAAAAATTTAGGGTTAATTACACTTATACTACTCCATTTTGGTTTTTGCTAGCAACTTTATTTTTTATTGCACAAACCTCATCTGGAAAATATTGATCAAAGCGTTGACTGGCCATAAAGTTAACGTTTTGAGTAAAAAGACTATTTTACTATTGATATCTTATTTTATTTAATATTTTATTATCCTTAATAATAATCTAAAATTTAATTATATAAAAATAAAAAAAATTTAAGAATAAAAATTAAATTGTTCATCTTCTTTCCAATAACAACCAAATTTTTTCATCAAATTTTCTTCTTCAATCAAATCCCAATAACAACCACCTAAAAAATTTCTTCTTCTTTTTCTTCTTTTTTTCAGATTTTTTTTTCAATTTTTTTTATTCATCATCAATCAAAAATAATTCTTTTAAGATTTTTTTTTTTAATCAACCAAAAGCACACCTAAACACAATTTCTTCTTATTCTTCTTGTTAATAAGAAGAAGAAGAGGAAGAAGAGAAGGAAGAAAAAGAAGAAGAAGAGGAAGAAGAAGAGGAAGAAGAAAAGGAGGAAGAGGAAGAAAAAGATGAAGAAGAAGAGGAAGAGGAGGAAGAAGAAGAGGAAGAAGAAGAAGAAGAAGAAGAGAAAAAAGAAAAAGAAAAGGAAGAAGATGGAGAAGAGGAAGAAGAAGAAGAATAGGAGGAAGAAGAAGAATATGAGGAAGAAGAAGAAGATGAAGAAAAGAAAGAAGAAGAAGAAAAATAGGAGGAGAAGGAGGAGGAAGAAGAAAATGAAGAAGAAAAGGAAGAAGAAGAAGAAGAGGACGAAGAAAAAGACGGGGAAGAAGAAGATGGAGAAGAAGAGGAAGACAAAGAGAAAGAAGATGAGGAAGAAGAAGCAAAGGAAGAAGAAGAAGAAAGAAGAGGAGGAAGAAGAGGAAGAGGAAGAGAAAAATGAAGAAGAAGAGGAAGAAGAGAAAGAGGAGGAGGAAGACAAAGACGAAAAGAAAGAAAAGAGGAGGATGAGGAAGAACAAGAGGAAGAACAAGAACAAGAAGAAGAACAAAAAGATCTATGAACAAGAACAATAAGAAGAAGATAGATCTTCTTCTTCTTCTTCTTTTGCTTCTTTTCCTCCAGATCAGATTTTCCAAATCTAATCTAGAGAATGGACCAGATCAAATCTGGTCCCTTCTTCTCCAGATCCATTCTTCTCTAGATTAGATCTGGACCAGATCTGATATGGTCCATTTTAATTTTTTTAATTTTTAATTTTTTTAATTGGTTTAATGGGAAAAAGACGAGTTTGCCCTTACTACAGTAACGTCACGTTAGCTTTATGGTTAATCAACGGTTTGGTCAACTTTTTTTTGGGGAGATTTGTGCAATAAAAAATAAAGTTGTCAGCATGTGTAAAAAAGTCAAAATGGAGGGGTATAAGTGTAATTAGCTTTTTAATTTATTACAATTATTTTAAAATTTGGGAAGGAGGATACGATTCAAACTCATAACCGTAAGGTGTAAGTGTAAAAAGTTTACCACTAGTCTAATCTCATCTTATCTTTTTAATTTAAATTAATCCGTTATTACGATCAACGCAAGACGATTTTGGGTAAAGAATATTATTATAAATCACAAAGCATTCACTTATACTTCTTCTCTTAAATTATAAACAATTTATTGCCATAGAATCTGACATGATAATAAAAAGATGCATATTTTAAATTTGAGTTATTATATCGTACATTTATATATATATATATATATATATATATATATACATTTATATATATATATATAATTTGAAATTTACATAACTAAAAATTTTATATCACATCCTGATCGTAGTAATATCCTAATATGTCATAAGCCCAGTCATATCCAAATGATATCAACACGAATGTCAAGACTAAAATTTGTTCGTACATTCACTCTTAACTCAAGTGGTTATTGCACCTCACTCTTACCTTAATGGTGATGACTCAATTCCCACCATGCACATTTACCAGCATGTATGGATAGTTTTCTCCCATTGTGGGAGTAGATATCCGAGCCGCGGGTTTAATAATTGATCTCGACAGGTCCTAGTAGTTATTAATCTTGTAATTGTATTCTCTTAAAAAAAAACTAAAATTTGTTCCATTTAATCTAATTACCATCTTATCTGCATAGGATTTATGTTACATTAAGGAAAATCTTTGGACATGGAGAGAAAACGTAATTAAAAAATATTTTTTTTTATAAAACTGTTTTACAAATTCGAAATAATCACATACATTTATAGTTTAAGTGGTTAGTGTATCTTTTCATCAATCTTAATGGTGTGGTTCAAGTCCACATTACAAATTTATTAGTATGTGTGGTGAGTTTTTCTCATCGTATTGTGAGAGTAGATGTCTCTCGATTATGAGAGTATATATTCGGATCGTATATTTAATGATTGGGCTTGACATGTACCAACAAACTTGTGTGTAATTGTATAGCTAAAAAAAAAAAAACGCGAAGCAACTTTTCATTAGCCAAAACAATTAGAGAGATTGGTCAAATATAGCACAACAACTAACTGATTTTGTGAGACTATTACAAAATTAATAAATATTTGAGAAATAGCACCATTTTTCATAGAAACCTAATTGTACCATTGTAAAGTAATTTTTGTCTCATTCAAGCACATTTCTGTTGATTGAGTTTTTTGAGTTATTTTTCTTTTCTCTCATTGAAGAATTATTTGCTTTGGACAAATACTCTTCTTCTCTCTCTAAGTTTCTCATCAATCCCTCTTTGAAGAAATTAAAAAGGAAGTGGAAACTACACAAACAACAAAAAAAAATTAATTTTTTTTTGTTAATTTTTCTTTGACCGTTATCTAATTTTTCTTTTACCGTGATCTAATTTTCTTTTGGCCGTGATCTAAATCAAGTGAGCACTCACTTGGCTGTGAATATATTTTGATATATTATTATTATTATTTTTGCCTAATAAATCACGGCCTCAATGAGGCCGTGATCTATTCTGACCCCTTTTTTCGCTAATAGATAACGGCCTCAGTGAAGCCGTACTGGGTAGAGATAGCCCCGGTTCGGTTCGAATCGAGCAGTTCCTAACAGGAATCGGACTGCCCGCTTTCGGTTCCAGTTAGGAATCGGGATCGCTGGTTCAAACTTTTTTGGAATCGAAACCGTCGGTTTCAAAATAAATAAATTCGGTTTCGGTTCCGAATTTAAAAATAAAAAAGAAAAATAAATAAATTTATAACTGTTGAGGCCTAACGATTATATGGCCCAACGGTAACATGCACCAAATTTTATTTTATTTTTTAAAAAAAATTTAAAATCTGTTTAGGAATCGGCGTGTATCCGTCGGCTTCAGAACCGAAACCAGAACCGACATGGAACCATCAACTCTGAAACTCAAACCGAAACCGGTACCCTACGGTTCTGAAACCGCGGCCATGTATAGTACTGAGACCATGATCTATTCTAACCTTTTTCCCTCTAATTTTTTTTTCTCTTTTCTATTTCCTTTTTTTTTTCTCTTCTCTAATAGGTCGCGGGCTCACGGCCTTACTGAGGCCGTGATCTATTCTAACTTTTTTTTTTCCTCTCTTTTTTAATAGATTACGGCCTCAGTGAGTCCGTGATCTATTCTAACCTCTCTTTTTTTTTCTCTTGTCTAATAGATTATGGTCTCAGTGAGGCCGCGTAACCTTTTTCCCTTTTTTTTTCCCTTTTTTTTTCTTCTTCTTTCTTTCTTTTTATCTATTAGGTCACAAATAGATCATTGCCTCATTTTGCCGAGATCTATTTTGACCTTTTTTTTTTCTTTTTAAGATTTGTTTTTGGATAGCGTTATTGTTCTAATATATTTTTTTGTGTTATTTTTACTCAATTTACTAATTTGGTGTTATTTTTACAAACTCAATCTAATTTAGTGTTATATAAAAAAAAAGACTCAAGAAATTATTACACATACCGTTTCATTACATTATAAGATGACGTTTTTGAGGTACATAACATTACACGACATCAACTTGGTTTAAATAAGGCATGTGGCATGTTAATATAACATTAGTTTGTATATAAAGAGGAGGTGATGAGACAAAAGGGGTCTGGTTTGTTCTAATTTTCTACGTCCCATTAATCATATTATCTTTTAATTAAAAACCATCTAAGCAGTTGATTAATCAATACTTTTGTCATTAGTAACCCCCAGCGTGCGCTGTTATGATTATTTAATTGTAATTATAAGCCGTTGATTTTAAATTCCAAAACCAGAGACCCACATAATTTTGTTTAAATTTGATCTTTTTAGTATTGGGGAAGAAAGAAGTCGGTAGAGCTGGAAAAATGTACTTTACAGTATAAATCTGAATATACAAAAGGGTCTATTTATATATAAAAATTAATATATATATATATATTATAAAATATCACAATAATATATAAACAAACATAAATTTGAATTATACTGATGGAACTGATAACAATATAAAGACGATGGTGTTCCCAGTTAAAAAATGCAGTCTAAATCAAACGGCTCCCACAAAGCTGGTGTAATAAGGAAACGCCACATCGCATTAATTGATTTGGGAGCCGCTCCTATCCCTATAGTTCTTTATATATTGATAAAACATTCGTGATATTACAATAGCAAGTGCTTTTTTTACACGTTTGATTGAGGGATCCACATTCTTGGAAAATAACTAAAGCTCCTTTATACGAAGTCATAAAGTAAAGGTTATTTGGGGTGGTTTTTACTGTTCTTTTTTTGTTTTTTATTTGTGTAAATAGTTTTTTTGAGTCAATATTATAGAAGTATATGTCAGTATTACTATTCTGGAAAAAGTAATTTAAAGAAGAATTCTGTATGCTTTTCGATAGTTAGATGCTCTCCTGTATAATTTTCATTGATGCTGAACCTAAATTATTTCAAAGCAATAAAAAACAATATACAAGTAGTTAATCATCAAAGCAACAAAATTACAACAAAGAATTCAGATCTATATGTATATATGTGTGTGTGTGTTCTCTTGATCAAAGGGGTCCATATAAAAAATCATGGCATAATTTTGATGTGAATAAAGATACAATGGATGTGATATAACGTATACTAGTTAGCTTCATCTTGTATCGATATTTCCACGTGTGTGGCAATTGAAGGTGATAAGGTTATTGCATGAAAAGCGATGGCATTGGATGTAAAATGCATGGTTACTCTCTAGGTCCCATATATATATATATATATATATGAAGGGTCAATCATAATATTGTGCTAATGTTACCACTATATGCACAAAAATAATACAACTTTGTCGGGGATCTAGGGCTAAATGACAACTTCTTCAACTTTGTCTGTTTGTATTGTAGAAACTTGTACGTAAATAAAAAGGAGCTACCTTTTTAGGACACGGCTTTTTTTCCCACCCAATGTTGATATCTCACTATACCCACTTCAATCTCTATAGTCTCTAGTAATAATACACCTTTACTAATGCAACCCATCAGTGATTTCTTGGAAAATTAATGTTAAGAGATGCATATACATATGATAAGTCTCTTAATTAACTAAATTAATGCATGTGAAAATAATATTTTTCAACAAAATTATCTGAAAATGAGTTATTACCTGTGGGATATATATAACAAGTTAGATTAGCAAACCTATAGCTTTCATCTGATTAAGTTGATTAGATGCAGAGAGTTGTCTGATATCTAGAGGGATATATGGTCCGATAGAGATAGATGAAGAATCTGCAAGTAGTCATGGCCGCGGTTGGTCACGAGAGGCCCTTTATTGCTAGCGGGACCAACCAACCAATCAACCAAACCAGTCCAGTCACTTGGCCAGTCAGTGGTTTCACTCAGCAGAACTCATGCCTTTGCCTCGCAAAATTCCATATTTACATAGTTGGATCTTGAGAAAGTTGTTTTGACACAAAAATAAAAACAAATCGCAAAGCTACAAACTCTTCCTTGTCAATCACGTGCCTTGCATAAAGTAAAAATTAAAGGCATCAAAGAAAGAAATATATTGGATTTTTATTACAAGGGTGATGAATCCATAACAACACGCATTGAAAGAAAAAAAAAAAAAAAAAAGGCCCCAAAGACCTCTGTGTATGTTAAGCCAAAGTGCCAAACTCAGGCCATTCAAAGAGGTTGATTTCTCCTCTTATAAAAAAAAAAAGTAAAAAGAAAAATGAAATAATGTATGCACACGTGTAGCCCACTACACGGGTGAACACCACACTTGAAGATTTTTCAGTATTGTTGTTATTCTACGAAGGCCAAAATCATCAAAAGGGCAATATTAGAAGAGGCATTTCCCGCCAAAAAAACACACATACACACGTGTGTGCTGCCATGCACTTTTCACGTGCCTTTATCAGCACACAAACCACTCATCAAAGTCTACTTATATATATGTATAGAATGTGGAGCCATCCACGTCAAACGATGCCGTTTCGGGTTGCCTTGTACAGCGATGCAGCTTTGTAGAAGAAAAGGTGTGGTCTTGATGGTAAGCTTTGACTAAAATCACATGAACGCACCTCAAACTTCAAAGTCCATTAATTTCCTTATTTTGACAAAAAAATTCCCACTTGATTTTCCTACACTTTCTCCCCCCAACTCTGTACAAAAAGGGTCCCACCATCTCCTCCTCTTTCATTCAACAATGAATGCAGCCTTTGAATTCAATCTCCACTTCATTCCCACACAGGCACACACTAGCTCCATGACCGATACAACTCCACTATTGAACACATCTCTCTCTCTCTCTTTTTTTCTTTTCTTTTTTTCTATCTTTGCCTAACTTTTGGTCACACAAAAATTATTTATATAATTATGTAACAAATTACAAATCCCCACCCTTGGGAATCTGCAAAGCCATTGATGGATGGGAAAACCCACCAGCAAAAAAGAAAGAAACAATTGATAAATCAATCTTCCAAACTCACCAAACTCTCATATATATATATATATACTAAATAATCTACATCACTCATGTTAATTAATTACTCTCAAAACCCTCTATAAAATATTGAGGATTCTAGATAACTTGGACCACCATAACCACAACCATTTTCCTTTCTTTTCATTTTTTTCTCTCCTCTCCATTTTTTTTAACGTTTTCTTTCTTTTACTAGGAGCATCCCTTGTCATCTTCTACCCATAAACAGTTATTTATTTTCCTCCTTTTATAAGATGGTGATGAAGATGATGAGGTTGATGAGTCACTGGAGGACCTCATTCTAGCCCGAATTGTTACCCGAAGTTGAGGTATGAATTTTGTTGGTTTTCGTCGGCTATCATTAAGCACGAGTTCTTGCATTAACCTGTAACAGCTCATGATCTTTTCCTGCAAAAAAATGGATATTTTTCCAAGTTGGAATATAATATACGATTTGCTATTGAACATGTATGTATATGCCCAACCTTAATGATAACTGTTACTTGCTTACTTTGCTTAGTCCATCACACCATGATTCAGCTTGTTCAGGATTAAAAAGAGACAAATTTGGGATTTCACTGGCCGCACAAAGAATGGCTGCTGCAGCAATGCTTGACGGCCGATACTCTAAAAAGCTGGCATCTGTTTAGCAAACACGTATTTTACTTTTATCTGATGTGGATTCTAGGTCTAATCTCTACACACAGATGTATATATACTTATACGTTGTATATGCATGCATGTATTCGTAGGTATTAATAGTATATTACCTTGGATGTTTGATAAAATGATCTCTGTGGCCCGTGACACTAGAAACCCCATAAAGGTTCCTGTAGAATCGAGCTTGCATGCGAAGAAATCAATGAAGCTGAATGGTGTTACGGATCGGAGCCTCCAATCAAGAACACTGAGAACGAGAAGTTCCATTCTACGAATCGTTTTTGTTTCAAAAATAAACTTGGCTCCTTCAACCTATAAAGATGATTTAAACCAATCGGTATAATAATCAATGATAGATAATATATTACCAATAATACATGATTAGGTTGAAGCCAATTACCTGAAGATCTAACAGAGAAGGAACCAGAGGTTCCTCCATCTTAGCTGCTAATGACAAGCAAGCAACAGATAAGAGCTGCCACGGCCACCCCTTATTTTGCTGAAGAGATTGAAAAGAACAAATAACCCCATCATTAATGAAATTTGTACTATTAATGACAATGTTATAAAGTTTCACACCCAAAATGTCTATGTTCCCACGTGCATTTCACGTGCTTAGACATGTATAATAAAAGTATAGGTTTAATGGAAAGAAGAGGGAGTGAGAGAGAGAAAAACTGTTTATTAAAGCATAATGTATATAGTTAGTATAATAGTACCAAACTTTATAAAGACATCATAAATACAACAAAAAAGTTCAGTGTGGTTAATTTTAGAAACTAGAAAGGCAAGCGATAAAAAATTATGATATTTTTGATGGTCGGACTCTTGTATGATTGTGTTTCTACTGTATAAAGTACAAACAGTATTTTTTTTAAAATTTATTAAGCACTGTACTTAATCGCTCATGTCGTTTTCTTAGAAAAGTCAATACAAGTAGCCAATAGTCAATTTAATCACGTCATTTAACGTCGTGATTGTAAGTAATTATGCAGGTAATTTATCTGTATTGATGTACAGCTAGATACTTTAACCGACGCTTACCGGCAGCCGGCGAGAATAGAGAAACCGATCCATGTAGTTGATGGAGAGATACGCCGTAAGTGGCTGGAAATTATAGTATGCTTGCGCCTGCAAAAACCGAACAAAATACATGATACTACTATCTTCCATCGGCGTGTAAATATATTGATATCTTAGAAGATAAAAAAAAAAAAAAATCATGATTTGATCATCCGAAATCCAACGGTTGGTCAATCTCATGTTTTAGACTTTTAATGACTCAGATCTATGCCTCAGTTTGAGTGATGAATGATGATTTCGGTGATCATATCTTAGCATCATCGACTGTGTAATCCAACATGGTCAGATGGCATTATCGCAATAAAAGTGAAATTACTGTCCGAATAAATACATAAAAAAAAAGTAGATAATATTACCTTGAGAATCCATGCAACAGATTCTTCTCTAGCGGAGGCATCGAGAGACTGAGTTTGAAACCGAGTCAAATAATCGAAACCAGGAACAAAGTTTCTCTCATCCTCTATAAATCCGGCGATTGACTCTTGGGCGAAAACTGAAGAATCGAGGTCCGATGAAGAACATTCCGGTGACTCGCCGGAGAATACGCCGGAATCCTCGCCGCAGAGAAGGTCCGGGAAGCTACTCGACCATGTCACCGACATGTCAGTCTCTTCTCATCGATCGCCACTTCTTTAGTGAAAAAAACTCTCCGCGAAAGTGATCGGAGACAAGTCACACAAGCGTGATGTGACGGTGAGTAAGTGAGAAAGAAGAAGAGTGAGTGAAGGAGAGAGAGAGAGGCCTTGTTCCTGGCTGCTTGTTGTATGTGTTTGTATGGATATAAATATGAGGTGAGAGTGTTTTTCTTTTTTCTTTTTCTTTATTTTTTTTTTGTTTTGTTTTGTTGTTTTTCTGTTTTGAGGTAAATATAAAAGATATATATGAAGAGTGGGAGAGTTGTGTGTGGGTTTTGCCGGGAAAATGGATTTTCATTTTGAAAGGGAGCGTTTTTGGTTATATTACGGAAAGATTTAAACGTAACACGTTTGGAAATTGGAGGTTAGGTTTGATTGTTGTTATGGTGGGAGGCTGCTCTACTGGGGTGCTGCTGTTGGCTTTAAAAGTGTCCAGCCTACGACGACGTATTCACATTGCCACGTGGTGTGATTACGTCAGTTTGTGATCTACGCACGTTTGAGATTCGAGAGAGATTCCTTCCAAAACATTCAAACAAAATGGGTTTAAATTTGTATAACGTGGATCTAGAAAATGCACCTCTTGTACGTAGGGGTGCAGATCCGTTGAAGACAGTCCAGACTGGCTTATATATAATGAAAAATCAGTTTCACTCGATAATTTAATAAAAAAAATTGTTACAATTTTAACAAACTAACTTCAGTAATTAAATGAAACTTTGAGTAACTAAAATATTTTTAATTCAATTTATTTGAGTTTATAACATCTATTGAGTCTGTTAATTCCTTAAAAAAAATAAACTATATTTATATTAATTTTTTAGTAAAACATCAAGTATATATACTTATATAAAAAGTAAAAAAAAATTCGAAATCAACCCAAAAAAAAAAAAAATTTCTTATCTCACTTTATTTAAAAATTGAAGTTTGATTTACAAAGCTTCAATTAACCAGTTATCATCATATTCATACCCATATTTGATGTTTATAGTAGTAGTTTCCAAAAATATAAAGAGAAAATTGAGTAATTAATTAAGTGAGAAATTTCTTGGAAATTCATGTTGGATATATTACAATATTATAAAGTTGTAAGAAAGTTGAATCTAGTAGCTACTAGCTATTTTGTAGTAAAGACTAAAGAGAGACAAAAAAAAAGAATCTAATTAAACGAGGCCAGATGTTATTAAATTACACGACATTAGAAATTAGAATGGTTAATAAATAATTAAACTTAAAATCAATCAAAGTGCTGCTTCTGGCCTTATCTTCTTTCCCTTTCAAGCTTTATTAGTCTTTACTTTCCAAATAGGCCAAGAAATTAATTGAAGAAGGAAATAATCTCACTTGCTCTCATTTTAATTGGCTTGTCGTTTTATGTCACTGTCTTTGCTTCAGGGATTTTCCATATGTAAATTCCCCAATGTTCATCTATGGTTAATTCAACAGAAAATACTTAAAAGCAACATTGTTTTTTAGATATTTAATGCATGTTTTCTTTACATTTTATAAATATAAAAACAATAAGAATACAGTACAATGCTTGTGCTTTATAAAAAAAAAAAAAAGCATAAACACGTCCATCTCAAAGATGGATGTATTAAGATCCATTTCTAATTTTTTTAATATAAAATTTATAAGGATAAAAATTACTCTTTTGCATATTAAGGATAATAGAGTTCAACTAACAACGGACAAGATCATTATCAATAAATATAAAAGATATTTTCACTTGTTAAAAGGTAAATCTCAACGTTATTTATTTTTTATTAAAAAAATTTATAATTTTGTTGTCAAGCACTTTTTTTCCAAAAAAAAACTCCACGAAAACACATCTTATGTTACCCTACAATTTATGAAAATTAATGTTAATAACATCATATATTTTGTGAAATATATTAATGAGTAAATAATGTCTACCTCCCTTAAAGTTTGCTCAATTACAGGCGGAGTTAACTTTTTAGTTTATTGATAAAGACCTCCCCTCTCGTTAGTCAACTTTTAGATTTTTTGATACATGGGAGATCTATGTCCAAATTTTACTAAAAGTAGAGAAAGTATTTATCAATAAACAATAAAATTGACTCCACTTATAATTAATAAAATCTTATAAAAGTTCGATCCAATTAGTAATGTATTAATTTTAGATATATCATATATTCATGGTAATGGTACATCTGTTTCTATGGAGGAAATAGGCCATTCATTAATGGACACTAGTGAGTAGTGATAATTTTCAACCATTTTTAAACATGTTCAAATGATGGCCTGCGTCTACCTGCACTTGCATATGACAACAAATAATGGGAAGATCTTTTCTATGCTGTGATTATTACTCAATCTCAGTGAAAGACATTCACATTTTTGGTGGCACAATTAAAGGCTATAAAGTTTTCTCAACCTCAACTTGTGTAGCAGCTACACACCACACTTCAGCTAGACATCTAATAAATGTCAAGAGATTATTAACTTTATTAATTGTATTTTAATTTTGCAAGAAAAGAAGAAATGTAAACTTTTTAGACTTTCTATCTATTGAAGATCGATGTTGATTATAATGTCACTAGTCACTACCACTTACCTAATTCTTGAAAATGAAGTGTATGGTATTATTGGTGCATTTTTGTTGTCTCTATGTTGTCTTGCTTTTAACGGAGTACCACACCATACACTAGTACTCTACTGGCTACCTGACATCAAGCTTTGTCAGAATTGTTATTTAAAAAAAAATTTACAGTTATAAAATTAATTATAAATTCATGAAGAACTATGGGATCAATTATTAAAAGCATAGCTCAAATATTTATTTATGATGGAAGATATCTACCCGCACAATAAAAAAAAAAAAAAATTACTCATACATACTAATAAATACGTGTGATAAAATTTGAATCATTACTACTAAAGTGGTGAAAGGAGGTGCACTAACTATTTAAGTTATGAGTGGATGTATATCGAGTTTTGTAAAATTAATTGCAAAAAAGGTATGTATAGGATTGAGCCCATTAAATTATGGTCTTATTGTATTTTTTTTTTCTTCATATAATAAAAACTATAATAAACATATTCTCTTACATATATTTTAAAAAACATATGAAATTATATTCTTAAATTTTGAAAAGATTAAAAATGATTTTCCGTTTTAAAAAAACTTTGAAAAATACGCAATTCTTTTATTTTTTAAAATGATTCCAAAATAACAAAATAATGTTAAATACATATTTTAATCATATTTTTGTCTATAGTGTTAATGAATATGCAATCTTAAAGGCAATAAAACAAGTACACCCACAAAATGAAGAAGAATAATTAAAAAGATACGAGATTTTATGCAGTTCAACAATCAATGTGATTCCTAAATTTACGGAGTGTATTGACTTTCAATTTCTACTATCAAACCTTTATTTACAAGGGTTAGGCATACACAATCAGTTTCGGTTCTATTTCACACATAGAAACTCTAAAACATACAAGAGGTTTAATACTAAAATCCTTGGAGGCAAAACTGTCACTTAACAATGTAATTTAAAATTAAAATTTAATTCCAAATCGCAATATTAATGATTTAGACTTCACAATCCAACATACAGATTTTAATTTATAAGATGTCTTAAAAACATAAATAATGTTACTAATTACATCCTAATTATATTTTTAATCATTTATTAATCCCTATTGTTTAACTAATGCCAGTAGAATCAAATCAAATTGGTAATTTGAGCCCACATATTAAGGATTTAAAATATATTTATTATTTTAATATAATAACAACTAACTTTTTATATTTTAAAATAGTAAATTGAAGACACCCTAACATTTGTGCGAATTGCAATGAAATTGTACTTTTATTTTTTACTTAAAAGGACAAATTATAGCCAACCTATATGAGTTTACCCTTTTAGAGATGGAATCAACTTATTAAAAAAACTAACAGTTAACTCTCATGTCATTAGCGTTAACCGTTAAAGATGACAATTGATCGTTTTAAAAGTATAAAAAAGACCAAACTACCCATCATTAATAAAATTTGTTTAAAAAAAAAACTGCAGTAAGATCTAAACATGGCCTCTAACTCACTCAAACTAACTATGTGCTTGATTTATTGAAGAAAACCAATATGTCAGAATCCAAACCCTGTCCTATTCCGATGAGTGTTGGCACCAAACTTCCAAAAGGAAATATATAAGCATATGTCGATCCCACTCTTTATAAGAGCATAGCAGGAGCATTATAGTAGCTTACTCCTACCTGACTTGATATTGCTTTCACTGTCAATAGATTGAGTTAGTATCTTGCTTGTCCTACAGCTGATCACTAGAATGCCTGCAAACGTGTTTTGGGATACATAAAGGGGACAACCTTATATGGTCTGGTTTTCACTACCTCCAATCTTCTCTTACTTTCACAGGTTACTCTGATACATATTGGACCAGTAATTTAGATGATAGAAAATCTACCGGCGGATTGTGTATGTTCTTGGGTGTCAATCTAGAGTCATGGAGTTCTCAGAAACAAAAGGTTGTGGTCAGATCTAGTACTGAAGCAGAATTCAGATAATTAGTTCAAGCAACTACATAATTGGTTTGGTTAAAACTTTATTATCAGAATTAGGATTGCCTGTGTCACATCCTTAAATTCTCTAGTGTGACAACATATGAGCTGATGCTCTAGCTCACTATCCAGTCTTCCACTTACGTACCAAATATATTGAACTTGCTTCATTTTGTGCGAGATAAAATAGAAGCTAAAGAACTTAAAGTTAGGTATGTTCCTATTAATATCAGCAGGCAGATATACTTACAAAACCTCTCACTATCACTCGTTTTAATATTGCGCAAAGACAAACTCATCTTGGACAAGTCCAAGTTTTATTTGAGGGGTGATGTTGAACAAAGTGAGCGAGTTCAGCTTGCCTGTATTGTCTTAATGCATCACCATTGTGCCTCAATGCATCAGACACCATTAGCTCTAGCACCTGCATATCTATCACTCCAACTGACTTATCATGATCAAGCTTTAGTTGATTAATGCCAATCAAAGCCTGCACATGATACGTTCATGCCACATCATCATATCAATTGCAGCCTTTTGCACCATCTGCAACTGATTGCTAGCTGGAGTAACAACTTTTCCCGCCAAATATAATAACCAGCTGTAAATTGCATATCACTCACTTTCCATGTATCTGATAACTTCATTCACTAGTATATATATAGCCTATCAGACTTTGTAATATATATGTAATATGATGATTCAATAAAAATACTTAGAGATTTTCAGCTTCATTTTCACTTATGCTACTTAGATTCACTTCAATTTTCACTATTGAATCACCATTTTGATGCTGATGGTCATGAGCTCTAGAACTCGTTCTATCTCCTCCTCCTCATAAAATTCTTCATCAATAGAAATCTCTATCGTGGTTGCAATGAAG
Organism: Xanthoceras sorbifolium; assembly: GCA_003430845.1. Lineage (NCBI taxonomy): Eukaryota > Viridiplantae > Streptophyta > Magnoliopsida > Sapindales > Sapindaceae > Xanthoceras > Xanthoceras sorbifolium. The sequence continues at coordinate 7,762,429 of CM010621.1, read as the reverse complement.
CTCCACAATGGAGTAGATCTACTTCATTTTCGATTTTTTTTTGTTCTTTGAAGGAGGTAGAGATTCAATCTCCAGATTGGATGATGTAGATTCAGATTGGATCTCCACTGTTAGGATCTCAGCCAGTGCTTTGATGCCACTGTTAGGATCCTGTATGTGGAAGCAATATACCGTAACTAAAGTAGAGATTTGAGAAAAGTGGAGAAGAACTGGACACACAGTATTTACGTGGTAAAACCCCCAATTAATTTGAGGGAAACATCCACGGGCAAAGATAGAATGACTTTACTAGACCAAAATAATTACAACCTCTCTCTAATAACACTAGGAGAGAACAACCTCACAAGAGGCTTTAGGGAGAAGAGAAGAGACTACATTTTGGGATATGTTACAAATGAAGGGAAGGGGGGTATTTATAGGAAAATTTCGGGTACTGTTCACCGGGTACTGTTCACGCGTACGTCACTGTTCACCGTGTGGGACCCACCAGTTGCGCTGTTATTTCACTGTTCACGGTGACGTCACTGCTTACGTCCTGTTCACTGTAGCACTGGATCAGCCCGATACTATTCATATATCCTTATTCACCTGTACTATTCCTATTGGGTCAGCCCAAATACTATTTGGGCTTCTACCCTCCCTTTTGGGCCTGAAAAATTGTCTTCACTATTTTAACATTCTCCCACTTGAAGTCATTTTTCATGGTCCATCCGTCTCTTTCTAATCTTTGCTCATATTCATGTTGCTTACATTTCTACTAGGCCGAATGAGGATCTACACCATATGAACTTGTCAGCATTGATTGGCTTGGTCATTGCATCTGCTAGGTTCTCCTTGGTGTGAATCTTTTTGCATATCCACACTTCTGTCTTCCACTACTACTTGAATTCCTACGTGCTTTGACCTGGAATGAAAAGGTCGGAATCCTTGCAATATGCAAGGCACTTTGACTGTCACAAAACAGAGAAATTTTCTCTTATTTGTGCCCAAGCTCCTCCATTAACCTCTTAATCCAAATTGCTTCTTTACAAGCTTGTGCAGCTGCCATATACTCAGCTTCTATTGTAGACGAAGCCATAACAGTTTGTAATTTGGAAATCCAGCTCACAGCTCCTCTTGCAATTGTAAACACATAACATGTAGTGGATTTTCTTTCATCGAGATCTCTTGCAAAATCTGACTTTTCATAGCCTCTGACAGTAAATTCTGATCCTTCACAACATAATGCAACATCTGAGGTTCCTCTGATGTATCTCAAAATCCTCTTCATACTATTCCAATGCTCTTTACCAAGATCCGCCATGTACCGACTAGCTACTCCCACTGCTTGTGCAATGTCCGGTCTTGTACATATCATAGCGAACATTAAACCTCCCACTGCCGATGCATACGGTAATCGAGACATCTCCATCCTTTCTGCTTCATAGCTAGGACTCATACTTGAGGATAACTTGAAATTAACAGGAAGAGGGGTAGAAATTGGCTTACAATCTTTGCATATTGAAGCGGCGCAAGATTTTACTGAGATAGGTCTTCTCGAAAAGCCAAACCTTCATATTATTTCTGTCTCATTGAATTTGCATCCCTAGAATCTTGTTTGCTGGTCCTAAATCCTTCATATCAAACTTCCTAGCCAACCGTGCCTTTAATTCTCGGACTCGATCTTTGTTGGGGCCTGCTACCAACATGTCGTCCACGTATAACAGCATTACGATGAAATCACCATCATCACCAAACCTCTTGTAATAAGTACAATGGTCTGCACTAAGTCTGTTGTACCCAAGGCTTATAATGAGGAATCAAATCTCTTGTACAAACACCTCGGCGCCTGTTTTAAACCGTACAGAGATTTGGTACACCTGCAAACCAAGTTCTCCTTGCCTTTTTCAGCAAAACCTTCTAGTTTGAGCATATAAATTTCTTCTTCAACTTGTCCATGAAGAAACGCAGTTTTCACATCTAACTGCTCTAAACGTAGATCAAATACAGCACACGTAGCCAGGACTACTCCGACTGTTGTAAGTCAAATCACAGGGGATAATGTCTCACTGAAGTCAATACATTCTTTCTAAGCATATCCTTTCACCACCAGTCTTGCACGAAACTGCTCCACTTGATCATTGCTATCTCGTGTGATCTTATAGACCCACTTTTTGCCAATAGCTTTCCTTCCATGTGGTAGTGGTACAAGTTTCCATGTCGTGTTCTTATGAGAGCTTTCTTCATGCATTACCTTTGTAACATACTCCGAGTGCCATACCGGTTCTTTCCTCTCTCGAGTCGACCGTCGAAAATCATAGCCTCGGACTCATCTGGTACTTGGGCCTCGTGCGCTGATGCTGCTTCAGAAGAATCTGAATCTTCTTTTTCTGAATTTTCCTCCTGAACTATTGTAGTCTCTGAATTTCCTTTTGAAGTGCCATCGCCTTCTTCCTTCTGTATTTGATTTTCTACAAAGATAACATCCATGCTGACTATGACTTTGTGGGCAGTGGGGTCCCACAAGCGATACCCATTTTACTCCGTCAGCATATCCTTAGAAACACTTGATCCTCTTTTATGAATCAAGTTCCACCCGCGCTTTAAAGGCTTTAAACACTGCACACATATCTGACTTTCTCTTGATCGGGTACACCCAGCATCTCCTGGAGTAATCAGCAATGAAGGTCACCGTATACCTTGCTCCTCCTAGGGATATATCCGGTGATTCCCAGACATCAGAATGAATCAAGTCTAGAATGCATTATCTTCTAGCAGTACTGCTGCTAAACTTCAATCTATACTGCTTACTTGTAACACAATGCTTACAGAATAATGGATTTACTGATTTGAGCCCAAGAAGCAAATTTCTATCGGAGAGAATCTTCAAACCTCGTTCTGATATATGGCTTTGTTTGCGATGCCACAATATCGTTGACTCTTCTCCATGGTTAGTTGACACATCACATGAATCTGCTTCTTGTAGTGTTTCCTCTTTAAGCATGTATAGATTTGCAGCGATCTTCTATGCCTTCATAATTGTAAGCGCGCCTCTGACAATTTCCAAGATCCCATTTTCTATATAGGTCTTACATCCAAGATCTAATTGTCCCAAAGACAATTGATTCTTCTTCAGGCCATTCACATGTCGTACCTCCTGAGTGGTGCGAACCGTACCATCGTGCATTTTTATCTTGATGGTACCAATACCAGCGATCTCCTAAGCATGATCATTATCCACAGATCCTCCAAGATAGGTTCATATTTGTGGAACCATTCTCTTCGAGAGGTCATGTGCCAGGTGGCAGCTGAATCTAGACACCAGACATCATCAAACCGTTCTCTGCCTTCACTAACAGTAGTGTCCTCGCTGTGTAAACTTCACCATCATCTGAGGTGCTACACCCTTGAAAGCTTGATAACTCTGGAGCTCCGTTATCCCACTCTTCTTCTTGTGCCAACACTCTAATATGGCATGCCCGTTTTGCCACAATTGTAGCATTTGATACTCTTCTTACTTCTTAATTTTGACCTACCATGATTACGACTCCCACTGGGGCCATGTTCCGTTGATCTTCCTCTCACCATCGTTAATGCTTCTGCCTATTGTGGGCTTGTGAATCTGTCTTCCTTGTTTTTGCGCCTGCTCCCTTCATCTAATACAGCGGCTGCAATATCATTAAAGACTAGATGCTCCACAATGCTTGATGATGAGCTGATCATACAAATCTGGTAGACTTTGAAGTAGAAGTTCCGCACGCTCATTTTCAAGGTGTTGATGTGGTCAGTCATCATCGAAGATTCTGCCATTTGAAGAGTATAGAGTCTCCTTTTCAAGAATATTTTGTTGTGTAGTGACTTGGCCTCATATTACTTTGTCAGAGTATCCCATGTCTCCTTTACCGTCTTCTTCTCTGCCATACTTGATAGTACTTCATCAGCAAATGCCAAATGCAGATTGGCAGCTGCATTACCTCCCATCATTAGTGATCTCTGTTGGTCTGCCTCCAATTGCTGTCCGGCAATTGTCTTTCATTAGTATTGCCCTCATCTTTCTCTTCTTCCACAACGTGAAATTGCTTCCGTCGAACTTCTCAATCGTGAACTTTGTTGCCATCGTGTTGATGATGATCTGCTTCTCACTTGGACCGATTCACACTATATCACCGTATAGTACCCGTATACTGGAATAGTGACCGTAGTTATGAACAGTGCACCAGGTAAGTTCCCAGGAAAGAGAGGTGGGTCACAACGGACACTCTTAAGTACCAAGTCTTTCCTTAGCCAGAACCTATCCTAGACATGCACTTTCCATACCACCTTACTTATTTCCAGCAACGACGAATCTACCGGAAGCTCCTTAGTCAGTAAACTCGAGAACAATTCTTTTCTGATGTGGAAGATCAGCCAATGCTGCAACCACAGAGCATACTAAGAATTTCCTGGAGAATCTGACACCTTAGCAACTCGGAATACAACCTGAGGCTCTGATACCACTGTTAGGATCTCAGCCAGTGCTTTGATGCCACTGTTAGGATCCTGTATGTGGAAGCAATATACCGCAACTAAAGTAGAGATTTGAGAAAAGTGGAGAAGAACTGGACACACAGTATTTACGTGGTAAAACCCCCAATTAATTTGAGGGAAACATCCACGGGCAAAGATAGAATGACTTTACTAGACCAAAATAATTACAACCTCTCTCTAATAACACTAGGAGAGAACAACCTCACAAGAGGCTTTAGGGAGAAGAGAAGAGACTACATTTTGGGATATGTTACAAATGAAGGGAAGGGGGGTATTTATAGGAAAATTTCGGGTACTGTTCACCGGGTACTGTTCACGCGTACGTCACTGTTCACCGTGTGGGACCCACCAGTTGCGCTGTTATTTCACTGTTCACGGTGACGTCACTGCTTACGTCCTGTTCACTGTAGCACTGGATCAGCCCGATACTATTCATATATCCTTATTCACCTGTACTATTCCTATTGGGTCAGCCCAAATACTATTTGGGCTTCTACCCTCCCTTTTGGGCCTCATTTTGGGCCTGAAAAATTGTCTTCACTATTTTAACATCCACTTCCTTTTTCCTTTTAAATTTATTTATTTTAAAAAATCAATATGATCGCCACCGTTCACTAAGATTGATGGATGGTGGAGATCCGTTTTTTTAAGAAAAATTAAGGGAAAGCAACCTTATCATCCTTTTGACTATTGGTCAACCGTTAATTTTAACAATCAATCAATTAATTAATAATACTAAACTGTAATTTAAGTAAAAGTACGATTTTATTTTAATTTAACTAAACATCATAGTACTCTACTATAATTTATTCTTTTAAAATGATACATGTAATTTATTTATTTTAATTCTTTACAATAATATATATATACGTAGCTCAAAAACTGTTATGTCAACATTTTTTGTACATCGAATTGTGTAGTACTCTATGTCAAATCTTTTCGAGATGTCTTGTAGCATTTACATCGACAATTCTTGCCGACCAATACAAAGCAACATCAATCCATCATCTTTAAATTTCATCTCTAATTAACTATATCCCTTTTTCACCACCTTCCTTTGCTTAATAAAATTGATTCATGATGAAATATGATTTAAATATTATAGTTATACCGTTTGATATTAATTTAAATTTTTTAATTTATTGTTTATAATTAATATAATATTATAACCTTATTATATTAAAAAGTTTAAGGCTTAAATTTAGCTCAATATAACGAAATTAAATTAAGCGGTACGATGAAAATAAATACTGTGTAAATGATAATACGCTTTATGAATTGACGAAAGATGTCAAAGATTTGTGAACATTTAAAGGAGCATGAAATGGATTTGTGAGCATTTAATTATTGAAGTCCCAAAAATGTTATAAATAGTTTGTGAAATGATATAAAGTCACCGCTTTGTCCTCTCTCTCTCTCTCTCATCGTCGGTATGACTCAGCAGAAAAGTTGCACTTACTGTCTATATGAGTTGATTCTTTATACCTATATACCATAATGTTCCATTTACAATTACTAGTGAAATAATTAAGTTCACCTTTTCACGTTGATGATGCCTCAACTGTCCCTTCAATCCTAACTTAATTAATTAAGTTAGAGTGGTAAATAAAATAGAAAAATATTAGAATTGTTTAATAAAATTTTTTGAATAAGGCAACGTGTTAACAAAATATAATAAAATGACTTATATTAACAAGTTGAGAAATTTATTTATTTATTTTTTTAAAAAAATCATAAAAACATAAAATCAAAACATCATAAATTTGTATAGTGTTAAAAAAATTTACACTTGAAATTAATAAAATATGAAATAAATTTCAATCGAAAAAATATAAAATAATAAAATAATATATATATATATATATATATTAAGCGATATCACCCTCTAATAAACTAATTTATTAAATTATAAGAAAAATGTATATACCCTCTTATCATGATTCATGAGTGTATAAACATTTAAATTATTTATAAGTCAACAAAAATATATATTATTTTATTAATCAGCAGTGAGTGGCTCCGTTGGACAACGATAGTTGTCCCAAGATCACACCAAAATGTTGAACACGAAACACTGTTGCACCCTTCCAACCAGCAAAAACCAATTCAAACTGAACAGTTTTATTTTCGTGAAAGATGCAACAGAAGAATAGATGGTGTCCATCGCCTCAGGTAGGGGCTACCACTGGGGTGCTTATTATTCACTTCAATCTCGCAATAATTGTTTTTATTTATTTATTATTATTTCTTTATATTATTGGGTAATAGTATTATGGTTTCAATTTTATAACATATCACATGTTTTTGGTTGACAAAAGGCATAGCATTTGGCCATTTTGGCTGGTGAAAAAATAAAAAAAATAAAAGGTCTGTTGATATAATTAGATCACCCCTTGCATTTGATGACCTATAGGAAGCTCATGCTTATATTTTTATAAGGCATTAAAACTAATATTTTTAACAATCTTTTTATATAGATAGATAAGAAGACCTCTTTTTTTGTTAGCGGGTTTTATAGCATTTTTTTTAATACAAACAAACATATTTATCAAAATATGTTGAGTATTTTTGTAAAGAACGTTTATATTAGGAAGCGCATTTTAAGAAATATTTCTCATATGTAAATCCCAGATATAAGAATTTCAGGATTTTTATGATATGACATGACTTGGCAACGGACGTTGTATGAACTGTATGGGAAGGAGGCTGTTTGAACTGCAGCCGAGTTGACTCAGCAATTGGTATCTCTGTTTTGTTTGTGCATTCTTGACCAAGTCTAGAACTGTTATTTGAGTGCTTATTGTGAACAAGATGTGACCAAATATGTAGGGGTTGTGTGTTGATTGGTTGCACATATTTAGCTAGCATTTCCGATTATTTTATTTAGTTGTTGATGTGGGTAATCCACTTGTTTCTTTATTGACATGTTGGCTGATAAATAGCCAAACTTCATTATTAATAAGATTATGCAATTTATCCAGTATCTAGACTCTATCTTCTTCTTCTCTTTTACCTATTACATCTATTGTTCTAAAATTATCATAATAATTGGTATCAGAGCCCAGGTTCATGGCTACTTGAAACTAGTCCAATGCGGACTTCCGCAATGAAGTCCATGAGATTTTGGGTCGTCATGAGTCAAGCATAGACGAGGTACATAATACCTTACAGATCGTAGTGACAGAGATTCAATCTCTTAGGGCCTTACAAAATCAGTCCCAAAATCAACCAGAAACCAATCCCTTCGCACCCACAGAATCATCCCAACATATCCACCTAGCTTCCGCAAGTCACTCACAGCCTAATACTGACTGAAATCAACATTACTTGAAACTAAATTTTCCTAAGTTTAGTGGAGACGACTTGCAAGGTTGGATTTACAAGGCGGAGCAATTTTTTGAATTTAAAGATGTGGCCGCCGACCTGCAGGTTCAAATTGTATCGTTCCATTTAGAGAGTATCACACTTCAGTGGCACAGATGGTATGCCAAATTCAAAGGGCCAGTTACTTGGACGGAATTCACCAAAGCTTTTCTCCTAGATTTGGTCCCACAGATTATGAAGATCCTTCAGAGGCCCTTACTAGACTCAAACAAACCTCTACGGTTTCGATTTATCAAGAGGAATTCGAAAAACTTTCCCATCGAGTCGACGGGCTACCTGAAAAGTTCTTGATTGGATGTTTCATCGCAGGTCTCAAAGACGAGGTTCATTTGGACGTAAAAATCAAGCAGCTAAGGTCCCTCACTGACGCGATTGGTGTAGCTCATCTGGTAGAAGAAAAGAACAGTTTACAAAAGAGGGGAGCTAGTGCGTTTCGGCCTTTAATTTTGGGTACACCTCCAAAATCGGGTAATGCAACACCAGCGGGTATTTTGGGACCCCCTCCGGGAGTGAAGACAGCAGCTACCACCAATGTTCCACCTATTACCTTTAAACGCATAACTAGTCAAGAGGCTCGTGAGAGGCGCGAAAAAGGCTTATGTTACTATTGCGATGAAAAGTTTGTTGCTGGACACCGTTGCCAAGGACCACAGTTATACATGATTGAAGATGTGGAGGTTACGGATGTGGAAGGGACTCATGAAGACATGTTCGAGCAGCTTAAAAATGATGGCCTTCCTGAAATCTCGTTCCACGCTATCGCGGGTACTGCTCATGCGCACACAATTCGCCTCTAAGGGCGATTGAAAGGCAAAGAGGTCATGATCTTGGTCGATGGCGGAAGTACACACAATTTCATTGATCAACAATTGGTAAGGAAGTTTGGTTTAAATGTTAATAATGATCATACCTTCTATGTCATGGTTGCTAACAGGGAGAGAATTGAATGTGTGGGAAGGTGTATGGCGTTATCCTTGGAGATTTAAGGGTATCAAATGCAAACTGACTTTTATGTGTTACCAATGGCTGCTTGTCCATTAGTCTTTGGAGTCCAATGGTTGGCCACGTTAGGGACAATAAAGATTGATTAACAACAATTAAAAATGACATTCAAAGATGGTGGGGTCACTCACACACTTCAGGGTACACGACGGACGAGGTTAGAAGTCCTTGCAGAAAAGGACAGCCATCAAATTCATGGAACCAGTTTCTTCCTTCAGCTTATGACCATGAGTGACATCAAACAAGGTACTCAATATCCTCCTGATCATGCACAGCTTTTTGATGAATTTCAGCATGTGTTTGCACCACCCTCCCAATTACCTCCAAAAAGAAACCATGACCACCAAATACCTCTATTGCCAAACACTAGACCCATAAATGTTAGACCCTACAGATATCCATACTACAAAAAATCAGAAATTGAGAAAATGCTCTGAGAGCTTATTGATTCGGGGTTGGTGCGGCCTAGCCATAGTCCGTTTTCGTCCCCAATTTTGTTGGTAAAAAAATCTGATGGAAGCTGGCATTTTTGTATCGACTATCGTGCCTTAAATGAGATTACTGTGAAGGATAAGTACCCGATTCCAGTGATAGATGAACTTCTTGATGAACTCTATGGATCCAAGTACTTTTCTAAGTTGGATTGACGATTTGGATACCATCAAATCAGAATGGAGAAAAAAGACATTCCCAAAACCGCATTTAGAACACATGAGGGGCATTACGAATTTGTAGTGATGCCGTTTGTGCTCACCAATGCCCCCGCCACCTTTCAAAGCTTAATGAACGATTTATTTCGCCCATTTTTACGTAAGTTCATTTTGGTATTTTTTAATGATGTTTTGGTATATAGTCGTGATTGGCAGGACCATTTGTCTCACTTGCGAAGGGTGTTTGAAATCCTGAAAAATCATCAATTGTTTGCTAAGGCCTCCAAGTGCCGCTTTGGAGTCACCCAAGTGGATTATCTTGGGCATATTATTTCTGAAAAAGGAGTTGAGGTGGATCCTAGCAAAATTCGTTCAGTCATGGATTGGCCAGTTCCTATTACTACAAAAGGGGTCCGAGGTTTTCTTGGGTTGGCAGGGTACTACCGCAAGTTCATTAGCGGTTTTGGAATGATCGCAGCTTCTTTGACTCAATTGCTCACTAAGGACAATTTCAAATGAACCATGGAGGCCGAACTTGCTTTTAAAAATTTAAAATTGGCACTATCTTCTCCACTTGTTTTAAAGTTACCCAATTTTTCTCAACCTTTCACAGTGGAGTGTGACGCTTGTGGGTTAGGTATAGGAGCAATTCTTTCACAAGGTGGGCAACCGATTGCTTTCTATAGTGAGGCCTTGAAAGATACAGCTCTCGTGTTATCTACATATGAAAATGAGATGTTTGCCATAATAAAAGCGATTAGAAAATGGCGGCCATATTTGTTGGGAAAGACATTTACGGTGAAGACAAATCATAAGAGCCTTAAATTCCTTTTAGAGCAACGGATTACCACCCCTGCTCAGGCTAGATGACTGCCTAAATTGTTGGGGTATGATTATCGAATAGAATATAAGCAGGGAAAAGAAAATTCTGGAGCTGATGCCTTATCACGTAAGGTAGAATTTAATTTATTAGCAATTTCTTTTCCATGTGCTAATTGGTGGAAGGTTCTTCAAAAGGAAGTCAAGAATGATTTTTTTTTTTTATGATAGTATGTTACAAAAGCAAATGGGTTCAAATGGAACTTCTTGCGTCATGAGAGATGGGGTGTGGTACTACAAAGATAAGATTTATTTGAGTCCTACTAGTTCTCTAATACCTTCGATCTTATCAGACTCACATTCCTCTTCTATTGGGGGGCACTACGGGTATCAAAAAACTCTTGCTAAAGTCCAGCGAAGCTTCAAATGGCTTGGTTTGCACAAAATGGTAAAACAATTTATTCTCCATTGTGAAACTTGTCAACGCTTTAAAACAGATTGCATGAGTCTAGCAAGCCTTCTACAACCTCTCCCAATTCTGAGCAAGGTCGGGTCCGAATTGTCCATGGACTTCGTAGAAGGACTTCCTCCATCGCAAGGCCATACAGTTATTATGGTGGTGGTGGATCGGCTTTCGAAATATTGTCACTTTATACCTTGCGACATCCCTTCACGGCAGCGACGATGGCAAAGGCTTTTGTGTTCAATGTCGTAAAACTCCATGGAATTCCTCAATCCATCGTTAGTGACAGGGACAAAATTTTTGTTAGCAATTTTTGGAGTACTCTTTTCAAATTGTAGGGAACAGAACTCAAGATGAGTTCAAGCTACCATCCTTAGATGAACGGTAAAACCGAGGTGGTCAATCGCGTTTTAGAGCAGTATTTGCACTGCTTCACAGGAGATCAACCAACAAAATGGATTGATTGGTTGCCTTGGGCTGAGTTTAGTTATAATACTAGTCTTCCTTCGGCAACTAAAATGACCCCATTTGAAGTCGTTTATGAAACACCACCACCAACCTTGCTTCTATATGTACCGGGCATGACCCAAGTACAAGCTGTAGAGGAATATCTGAGTAACCGTACTACTGTCCTTAAAGAGTTGAAACGCAACCTGACATTAGCCCAAGAAAGGATGAAAAAGCAAGCGGATAAAGGTCGGCGTGAGGTGCAATTTGAGGTGGGAGACTTTGTCTATTTGAAGCTACATCCTTATAGGAAAAGTTCGGTGGCTTTTCGAAAGTCTATAAAGTTATCTCCAAGGTTCTTTGGGCCCTTTGAAGTTTTGAAGAAGATTGGTCAGGTGGCGTATCGTATTGCTCTCCCACCGGGTGCCCAAATCCACGACATTGTACATGTAAGTCTCTTAAGGAAGCACTTGGGCGATTGATCGTCGGCACTTCCCTCTTTACCTCCAGTTTTGGATAAGTCAACGGTGTTGCCTATGCCTGAAAAAGTCCTAGACCAACGAGTGATACAAAAAGGGAAATATCGTCCACGAATGGAAGTATTGATTTAATGGGCAGGGGCTTCAGTTGAAGATGCTACAGGGGAGAATTTGTGGAGATTTTCGCGCACCTACCCTCAATTTATCCTTGAGGACAAGGATACTTGAAGAGGGGAAGAATGATATGGCATGACTTAACAAGGGACATTGTATGAACTGTATGGGAAGGGGGCTGTTTGAACTGCAGTCGAGTTGACTTAGCAATTGGTATCTCTGTTTTGTTTGTGCATTCTTGACCAAGTCTAGGACTGTTATTTGAGTGCTTATCGTGAACAAGATGTGACCAAATATGTAGGGGTTATGTGTTGATGGGTTGCACATATTTAGCTTGTAACATCCGTAATTTTCATTAATTATGAAAAGTACCTATAATTGTTGTTAATTATGTAAAAATGATGTAATGATGTAATGTGTTTATTTGGATTAATTTTTAGGTAAACAAGTGGACCTGGTGGAGCGATCCAGAAAGAGTGCTTGAAGAAAAGGAAAAAGTTGGTAGTGAGCACCGCGACCAGGGATCGCGATGAGTAGCTCGCGGTGAAAATGATGATTTTGGATAGTGAGCACCGCGACCAGTTACCGCGACTAGGGATCGCGATGAGCAGCTCGTGGTGAAAATGCTGATTTTGGGCAGTGAGCATCGCGGCCAATATCGCGACCAGACACTGCGATTGCTGATCGCAATGAAGGCGGTAAAAACACTCCAGTGAGCACAGCGATCAGATGGCGCGACCACAGGTCGCGAGGAGTGATCGCGATGACCAAAATTTTATAAAAAAAAAAATAAGATTGCGGTGGAGCTTCACGAAGAAGCAAGAGAAAACAGAAATAGAGAAGAGATAGACCAAGAGAAAGAAAAAGAGAAGAAAAAAAAAGAAGAAGAGAGAGAGAAAGAAGAAGAGAGAGAAAGGAAGAAGAAGTAGAGAGAGAAAGGAAGAAGAAGAAAGGAAGAAGAAAAGAGAAAGAGAAGGAAAAGAGGAGGGAAAAAGAGAAAAAGAGAGAAAGGAGAAGGAAAAGAAAATTCAGAAAAGAAAAGTTCGTAAAAACGATATCCAGGTTGGTGTACACTCATTTCTGAAATCTTTATGGATTTTATTATGTGTTTTGATTCGAATATGAGGTTTTTGAATATTTTGGTAGATATATGTTCATACAGTTCTTTATTTGAATATTTTGATTTAATTCGATTTTCGATTTATAACGATTATGTTAAAGGAAAGTGTTTGAGAATATTGTTTGAATTACGATTATCGTTTGGAAATTATATTGTTGAATTTAATTAATATTTGAGAGTCACAATTGTTGATTTCAAAAGAAATGGAATGGAATGTTTTGTTATGAACTTTACAAATTGTGTATTGTGAACATGAATGGAAACGGCTCGAGGATACTTGAACATAGAAAAAGAATATAGGAGGTTGGTATACTAGCTGAGTTATTTTAGCAGTACTGCATCGATATTGATATTGATCTTGATATTATGTACCTCTCTAAGGATTCGTCTGGGGTAGGGAGTTATGATATTGATATTATGTACCTCCCTGAGGATACCGAGTACCTGGTCTTAGGGTAGGGTGTTATACGTACCACCCTTGGATGGAACATGCCCTAAATGCCGGTCCTAGGGTTGAGAGTTATGTTCGACGGGCAGCCACCGAGTGGTCGATGTTGAACGGCCTATATTCCAGTTCAGAAAATTATGTTGAGTATACCAAATAGCCAGAATTGAAAGGAATTAAATAAAATATTTGTAAAAGAATCTCAAAATTTATTTCATTGATTGAATTAAATAATGATATGTTTTCATATTATAGCATGATGACATTTTATTTTGAAATTTATTTTGTGATTTCAATAAATAAGTTTAGTGTACACCCACTAAGCGATATACTTAGCGCGTTGATTTTATCATGCGTAGGTAATAGAGATACCAACGGAGAAAAAAACTAGAGAGGAGGTAGCTGCAGACAGAGGTTCAGAGTCACCATATTTTTGGGTAGTTATATTTGAATTTTGGTTATATATCATTCAGTTAAGCATGCATATACAGAATTTTGTAAATTTGTCATATATATATATATATATATATATATATATATATATATAAGTTTTGTAAATGTTTGTTTAACGGTTTATATTTTTCAAAGTTTGTAAATATTGATAATGTATTGTTTTGTTTGAAAATGTTTATAAAGTCGCACTATACGGCAGAGTGCGCATATGATTGAGAAATGAATTTTGAAGTGTTAATATTATGTTGTTTGAGTTTTTATTGAAAACAGGATTTTTGGAAAGTCAGAAAAACAGAGGAAACTCTGGCAAAATTTTTCAAAATATTTTGATGGGCTCACTATAAAGGATTTTAAAATGCAAGTTATTTGGTTTTTCAAAGATTTCAATTTATAAACTAAGTTTAGAAAAGTTTTGAAAACCGGGTAGCGTTCCTTGGGTCGATCCAAGTGGGTCGGGTCAGGGAGTGTTACATTTAAGTGGAAGCTGGTCATAACTTTAAATAAAAAAATTTTAGGCTAAATTATCCATCATTTATATTAAAATTACAAAAAAACTTAACTTTAAACATTAAAAATTAGAAAAATAATAATTAATATTTTTTTTATCTTAAATATTTTCATACCAAAAAATAAAAAATTAAACCATATAAATTTTTTTTTCTATCTTCAATATCTGAAAAAAATAATTAAAAAAACAGTTCGGTTATCTCAGTTTGGGCCTTATTGGGCCTAAATTGTGTATATGGACTTAAGTAAGTCTTTTGGACCAGAAATCAATTTTTTTTTTTATATTTTATCCAATTGTTTGTATATTTTTAAAATATTAGGTCCATATACATTAAGTTTGAGCCAATATGAAATTTGATATTTTTCTTTTCCATAATACAATTTATGGAATGAGGGATATATGGGTAGGGTGGTTGTGCGGCATGAGGGAAGGAAAAGAAAATGAACCCTAGGTTTTTTTTTTTTTTTTTTAAATTTTATTTATATAGTTCGGTTATTTACGGTTCAATCACCCATAATCTAACCATAACAGATTTTTATTTGGTTATCAAAATGAATAACTAAACCTCTACGACCCATGATCCATAACCGAAAATAACCTCCTTTATTCAGTTCGGTATGGTCGGTTAGAGTCAGTTTTGTTAATGTGCCTACCCCTAGTCATAGCTGCTTTTAGAAAAGCTAAATCTCTACTAAACTGATCCTTAGTCATTCCGTTAGTCACATTTAATGGTCTTAGGGATATTTCAGTCTTTACACATAAAAATAACAATTTAGGTTAAAAAAAAAATAAAAAATTATTAAATATAAGATTTAATTCTAAAATAAAATAATAACAACTCAAAAAATTAAAAAAATTAAAATAATGTTAAAAAATTATTAAAAATTACTTTCAATAATTTATTTTACTTTTAAAAATAATTATTAAAAACTGATCATGTTCAAAAATAATAACGCATCCTCCTCACATTTTAAAAATTATTTTAAATTTTTTTATTACTTTAATAATTTTTTATATATATACATTATATTTTCATTTCTTTTTTTGTATAAAATTTGTTTTTATTTTTATATGTTAATATTAATTTGAAATGTTATTTTGAATTATTGAAATTTTATATATTTTATAAATTAGTTATCTATTGTAATTATTTATTTATTTTTTTAAATATTTTTAATTTTTGTTTTAAATTATTTTTTGTACTGCTTTGAATATTTAAGGGCTTTTTTTTTATAAATTTTGGGTATTAAAAAAAATTGGTGACATGTGTTATATTCTTATTGGATGTACAAGTTAACATAAATATATTAAAATTTAAAAAATAAAGGACAAATCATATTTTACATCGAATAAATTAAAGTTAAGGGTAAAATAGTCAATGTGCATATTTTATCATGTTTGACTGTCAAAAATTTGGTTAAAAGGACTAAATTAATGGATTTTTAAAAAGTTAGGGACTGCGTAAGCAAAAAAAAAAAATATCGATTAGAAAGTAATAATTCAAAATAAATAGGGACCAAAATAATTTTTGTCTTATTTATTTATTTATTATTATTTAAAATACTAAGAATATAATTTTCTAATTTCAAGCAGTTGAATCATAATTGGTGGAATTACACAAACAACCACTGACGTTTAGTAAAATTATATAGATAGCTAAGATTTGACTATATTAACTCAAATCTCACCTGACGTTTGATAAATATTGTACGGATATCCCTTACCATCATTATAAGACTGTTAGGCACTAACATTCAATGATCAAAGGTATGAAAAATCTAAAATGCACTTATTTTTATTTTAAAAAATTAAAAAATTAATTTTTATTATATTAAATAATTAAATAATTTATTAAAAAATTAATAAAATATTTTTTAAAAAACAAATATTAATGGACCAGATCAGATCTAGTCCATTAGAAAAAGATGAAGCAAAATATGAAGATGGTGCATGGAGACCGCCAGGACTCCATGGAGTGCCAGGCTCCATCTGCGGAGATGGAGCACGTTTGCTCCATGATGGAGCAAATCGCTCCATCCAATCCTCTCCCTTTCATATAACATTTTTTTTCTGGAGATGTTGTTGAAGATACTCTAATTGATGGTGAGAAGGTTTTGGTATTTTTTTTGTTTTTTTGGAGATGGTTGATGAAGATGGTGAGATAGGAGATGATAAATTGTTGATTTTGTATTTCTTTTATATATTTTTTCTTGGAGATTGATGAAGATGTAAGGTTATGAAATGATGATTTTTTTTAAAGATGGTTGAAGAAGATGGGTATGTTTGATACGGAGATGGTAAATAAATTTGGAATGAAAATTTATTTTTGTATTGGGAATGATTGAGGATGAATGAATGCAGATGAATGGAATGAATAACTGAAGATAAATGTGATAAATCTGGATGATGAGTGAATATAGATGAAGATGAAATTTTATTATATATTTTTTAATTAAAAATTATTTGTTATATTTAAAATATTTATTAGTTAATTAAAAATTATGGGAAATTATCATTTTAGTCCCTAATTTTTGGCAAATTATGAGTTTTTTTAACACTGTTTGCTTTATTAGTACCCGTGGGCCCTCAGTTTTCATAAATGTATCAATTTGATCCCTTAGTTAGTCAACTGTTAGTCATATCTAACGGTTTCAGAGGTATTTAAGTCTTTAAACTAAGTACATCCACGTGTCAACATAAAAAAATTAAACATAAATTAATAATAAAATAATATAAAATTAATTTAATAAACTAAAAAAAGAAAAGAAAAAAAAAGACAAATGGGTCTAGGTCTCCATTGCAAAACTCGATGGAGACCCAGTTGGGTCTCCACTGCAAAATGCGATGGGGACCCAGCTAGGTCTCCATTGTAGATCGACAGAGACCTAGTTGGGTCTCCATCGCAGATCAACAAAGGTGGAGACTTAGTTGGGTCTTCACTGCAAAACTCGATAGAGACCTAGCTAGGTCTCTATCACGGAGTAATGAAGGTGGAGAGCCAACTGGGTCTCTGTCACGGATCGACGAAAAGGGATGATGCTTAGGTTGTTTGATGCTCTACTTGGGTTGTTGTTTGATGTTTGATGCTCTGCTTGGGTTGTTGTTTGATGTTCGAAGAGGGTTGTTGTTTGATCTTTGATGATTGATGCCAGATTGATGCTTGGGTTGGGTTGCTAGTTTGAACTAATGCGATCTAGGAAGGGTAATGTGATTCTCGAATAGAGCATGCTACGAGAAGCTTCTCAACTTCCTCTTTAATAGTTGAATTCCTCTCGGTGTTAACTGTCGTCTCTTTTGGAGGATAAGTCTTGCATCTCGATGAACTGCCAGCTCGTGAGATATAACAGATGGATTAATGCCAGGCATGTCGGCGTGGCTCCACACGAATATGTCTTTGAATTCTCAGAGCAGGTTTGTCAAGTCCTTCTTGACCGTATCATTTAGCTTCGCCTCTATTTTACAACTCTCTCTAACGAGTTTTCGTCGAGTATCACATCCTCTATTGGTTCCACTTATCTATCTTTTTCTCTTGCAGGAGGTTCCCTATGCATTCTCCTCTTCCTCCATTTGTTTTATTGATAAGTTGGTCTGTCAGACGGTTTCTTGACAACCCCTTATTTCTCGAACGCTGTTCTCGGTTGAAAATTTCACTTTTAGGCAGTACGTAGCCATTACCGCCCTGATTTTATTGAGGAAGAGTATTCCCAATAGCGCGTTGTACGCCCAATTGAGTATGTCTGCCACCACAAATTCTATTAACACCTTATTTCTATACGGCTTGACCCCCACTCTTACAGGGAGCATTATGGTACCCCCATGGTTTTATTTCTAATTCTCCGAATGCTCGGAGGAGGGCATTGAATGGTTCCTAATCTTTGGGTTGATATCCCAACTAATAGAACATTGAAATGTTTCAGATGTTGGCCGAACTCCCTTTGTCGATCATGATACAGCGTACATTTCTGTGTGTGATTTGAAGTTCTACAACGATAGCGTCGTTGGGTTTTGCATTGATTCCCATTCCATATTCCACCGTGAACGATATCGGGTCCCAACCTTCTTTCTGCCTTTTGTCATTCCATTGCACTAAATTTACATCTGAGGTGTACCTGCGATCGGATAGTGTTGATGGGACTCATTTTTGGACTTTTAGACCGCTCGCTAGGTTTTTTGGGACTTATAGAGTGTGTCGGTCTCTTGGGTTCCCTGGTTCGCTCTGGCCTCTTTTCGGGTGGTCCCTTAGATTGGCGGGAGTTATCACCGCCATCCTTCCTCAGTAGGAACTCCTTCAGGTGCCTGTCCCAAATCAAATTCTCTATATGGTCTTCAGCTGGAAACATTTTGAAGTATCGTGACCATGGTCCTGATGAAATCGATAGTATTTATCCTTATCGCTCTTTTGGGGAGTGGATGTCATCTTCCTGGCCACGTCACGATCCCTTTATTCTGTGCGACTGACAATATCTCTTCGCGTCCTCGCGTTAAAGGCGTATATTGATTGTATTGATTCTCAACTTGCTTAACTTCTCTCAGCCGATTTTATACTTCTCGACGATCATCGCGAGGGCCCTTCTCTTTAAACCTGTCTGTGGCGGTCTGGCTCATCAGGGCGCATTCTGTGTACAAGGTTCTCTCCTTGGGTTATCTCTTCCTCTTTTATACTATAATTAGTGGCGACTTCCACCATCTCCAGGTAGGATTTTGGTCGCTGCTTTCTTAGCTGAAAAGAAAATGCTCCTCTCTACAGGCCGTTTGTGAATATATTTATAGTGGCTACATCATTAAAGTCATCTGCCTGGACTGCTTCTTTGTTGAAGTGCGAGAGGTACGCTCTGATAGGTTCTCTCTTCCCTTGTTTGACTGACAATAAATGAGACAATGACTTTTTCCTTTGCACGCTTCCCATAAATTACTGAGAGAAAGGTCGGCTGAATTAGTTAAATTTTTCGATGTAGCAAAGAGGGGAGTTGTCGAAACCAACTTCCTGCCAGGTCCTCAAATGTGATAGAGAAGGCTTAGCACAGTAATCGATCGTCTCTTGTCTTGGTTCCCATGAGAGTGGTAAATTGGGATATGTGCTCGACGGGATCCCTATCCTCCCTATATTCGTTTACGCTAGGCATTTTGAAATTCCTTGAGAACTTCTTCGCTAACACCCTGTTCGTAAATTTGCTCGTCGTTGCACTCGAGCAATGTGTGAGGTCGTTGGTGGGCTGGTCCCTACGTTGAACCCATTCTAGCCCTTCTTCCATTCGTCAGATTTCTTTTCGCATGAAGTCTCTATCGTCAGCCGAGCTTTCACTGTGGCTCAGCCGTTGACTTTCTTCAGATACTGTACTACTGTCGCTTCTGTGTCGGCATCGTGTCTGCCTGGTTATTCTTCATTTTATTATAGAGCTAGACTTTCGACTGTCTCTTTGACGATGTTTTCATTTATTGCGGGTCGGGCTCCTTTTGGTTTGCGAGCTACCGGTGGTTTAAAAAGAAGAATCGTTCAAAAAGGGCTTTGGGAGCGAAAGTGCTTCCTTCCTTTTGTTGGCACACCTTTTATGGGAAATGGTTTTTTTGCTAGGGCCTGCATTTCCCCCGCACTTTTCTCCCGTCAGGGGAATGACTCTACTACCTATGATTTTCATAAGTTTTTTAAAATAATACCTAGATTGGTCCACGTCTTGAGTGGACATCTTGGTTTGCAGGGTGATTGGGAGAGACTGTGGTGATGCCGTGGGCACGTTATCGGGTATAATGAACCCCATGGGGGTTTGTTTGATTGGATATAAGAGAATCTACTTAGGGGTAGTTTGTTGGGGGCTGCATTCTTTGCTTGGATTGTTTGGATCCATGGTTCTAAGATTTCCTCAGAGGAATAGAAACAGCTTTCCTTTTAGCGCCAAATTGGTTATAGTAAAAAATGGATTAAATAGTCAACAATGGTCAACTAAGCCACGGAAGAGAATGTAGTGGTTTGTTGAGCTAAAAATCTTATGTCTCAACCTTTAGAGTCTGCGAGAAGGTTTTCAGTTGTAATAAGAACCTTATGAGCACAAGCTATTGAGTAGATATCTAAAAAGGAAGAGAAAGATCGATGAGGAGTGTCGGACTTAAGCCGGCGATTAGATTTCAACGATCAAGTCAATATAGATTAATGGAGAAATTAATGAGCTAATTTCAAGAGTTTTAGGGTTGGTGAGTTATATTAAATTGCATAACTTCCTTATTCTTTAATGATCTTATTTATAGTCAGTCAAAAATTCCTTTTGTCTTATTCTATTTTAGGGATGTCTAGGTTGTTTGCAAACTTGGTCAGCTATATGTTACCATAAACGTAAAATAACTGCTTTCTCGAAGAGCCTGTCCAGGGATGTGACATGATGAGTAGTTAAACGGTAACCTGCAGAATTAGGATATTTAATGCGTCTGACCTCCTTAATGATAAGGTTTTGAACTTGGTCAGGTTTATTATAAATATTGTGAGGTGCATTAAAGGTTGTCAGGTTTGAGCTAACTACGACCGTATTGTTTGTCACTGACACTATGCTAACAAGCAATTAATGTTCTGCAAGAGCATTTAAGATGCTGGGATGATTATTCCTTTAGCCGACCACCTTTTCAGTGGTTCATTTTCAAACGACGTTGAAACTACCTTTAGTCCAGATAATTACTCGGCGACTAAACGACTGCGTATTGGGGCAGAGATGACGTAGCGGTGTATAGATAGAAATTATCCATGACAATCTTCAATATATATACTAGCCTAAATAACACCCCTGATATTTGCTCACCTACAAGCGGAATCAACTTTTAGATTTATTAGTAATGACCTCCCCTATCGGTAGTCAAACTCCATTCAATTTAACAATTGACCATGTTTGACTATTAAAAAGATCAAAATACTCCCATAATAATATATAAAATTACTAATATTTATTAAATAAAAAAACTATAAAATAAAATTTAAAAAGAAGACAGATAGTAGAGATTTTAATTTAATAAATATTAATTATTTTATATATGATTTTATCTATATGTATAATTACTAAATGTCAATGGTGTTTGTGTAATTTTCCCTTTATAATTTGATACAATAAACTAAAATGATCGAGTATCAAATGCTGGGCGCCACTGGGCAAGTTCTTGGTTGTCCATATCAAATTGAATTTGAATAAAATGAAGCTCTAACAATCACATCCCAAACACATAAGTGGGAGCTCCTGCAGAATTTGGATGTTTAATGTGACTGACTTTCTTATTAATAAGGTTATAAACTTAATCAGGTTTATCTTAAATATTATCAGGTGTATTAAAGATTGTCAAGTTTAGAGATGACTAGGATCGTACTGTTTGTCGTTGACATTATGTTTACAAACAATTAATATTTTGTGAAAGCATTTAAGATGCGCGGATGATTATTCTTTTAGCCGATCACCTCCTCGACTATTTATTTTTAAATGATGTCGAAACTACCTTTAGTATATATGATTATTCGGAAGCTAAACGACTGCGTATTGAGGCAGAGATGACGTGGCCATGTATGAAAAAAAATTATTCATAACAATCTTCAATATATATAATAGAGTAAATAACACTTAGAGCCCTAAGGGTTGCTCATGTACGAGCGGAATCAACTTTTAGGTTTATTGGCAAAGACCTCCTTTACCGATAATCAAACTCTATCCAATTTAACAGTTGACCATATTTAACTGTTAAAAAGATCAAAATACTTCCACAATAATATATAAAATTATTAATATTAATTAAATAAAAAAATTATAAAAAGAAAGGTAAAAAGAAGACGGTATTTTTTTATAGATTTTAATTTAATAAATATTAATTATTTTATATATTATTAGACAAAAATTATTTTGGTACTTAATTTTTTTTAAATTATTACTTTTTGATCGATATTTTTTTTTTAGTTTGTGTGGTCCTTAACTTTTCAAAAATCCATCAATTTAGTCATTCTGTAAGTCAACTATTAGTCAAATTTAATGGTGTTAGGAGTATTTCAGTCTTTAGGCACAAAAATAAAAATTAAGGTTAAAAAATAAATTATAAATTATAAAATAAAAATTAAATTAAAAAAATAGAAGAATAATAATTGAAAAAAATAAAAAATAGAATTTTTTTAAAAATAATTAAAAATTACTTTAATAATGAATTAAATAATTTATTTTTTAAAATAATAATTTTTAATTTTTAAATAATAATACCTCATTTCTTGATATTTTTAAAAAATATTTTTATTTTTTATTACTTTAATAATTTATTTTATTTTTAATTTTTAATCTATTATAATTTATTTTATACATAAAATTTATTTTTTATATTTTAATATTAATTTAAAATATTATTTTAAATTATTAAATTTTCATAAATTAATTATTATTGTACTAATTTTTTTATTTTTAAAGATTTTTAATTTTAGTATTAATTAATTAATTTAATTATTTTTAGTATTTAAGGACTTTTCTTATAAATTTTGTGTATTTTGTAAGTTTAATTTTTTTGTTGATATATTTTAAATTCTTATTAGATGTGCAAGTTAAAGTTAATTTACTAAATTTTAAAAAATAAAGGGTAAAAGTGTATTTTTAACTTAAATATTTAAAGTTAAGAATAAAATAGTTAATGTGCATATTTTATCATATTTGACTATTAAATATTTGGTCAGAAGAATTAAAATAGTAAATTTCTAAAAAATTAGATACCATGTTAATTAAAAAAAAATATTAATTAAAAAATAATATTTTAATAAAAAATAAAGATCAAAATAAATTTTATTTTATATTATTTTATCTATCCGTATAATTACTAAATGTCAGAGGTCTTTGTGTAATTTTCCCATTATAATTTGATACAGTAAACTAAAATAATATCAAGGTATGGGGGCCACTGGGCAAGTTCTTGGTTGTCCATATAAAAAATGAAGCTGTCACAACGACAAATGGCCATCTCCCTTTTCCATACATCATAAGAATTTGACTCCTTCAATCACATCCCAAAGGGTGAATTGCACTCAAGTACCCTGACTTTTATCATAATTGCACGCTTAATGCCAGTTTTGCCATAATTGCACTCTAGTACCCGGTAATCCGTTGACCACCGTTAGGGTAACGGTTGACTAACTGGGTTCAGGGGCAAATTGGTCTTTTACATTTAAATTTATTTTTAAAAAAATTTAAAAATCATCCAACCAATAAGAACATGCCACGTCATATTTTAATTAATTTTAAAAATATTTTTTTTAAAAAAATTAAATTTGAAATCAAAAAAAAAAAAAAATTTAATTTTTTTTTTGAAGAACACGAACCCAGGTGCTGGGTTCGTGTTCGAAGAACACGAACCCAGTTGGGTTCGTGTTCTTCAAAAAAAAAATTAAATTTTTTTTTTTCCTTTGCAGGGGCAGTTTGGTCATTTTACCTGAATCCGTTTGGTCAACCGTTATCCTAACGGTGGTCAACGGATTACCGGGTACTAGAGTGCAATTATGGCAAAACTGGTATTAAGCGTGCAATTATGATAAAAGTCAGGGTACTTGAGTGCAATTCACCCCATCCCAAACACATAAGTGGAGCTGCTGCATCAGCGTGGGCTTCCAATATATTTTTCTATAGGATATATTTCACCAAACACATTCAACTTTTAAGACTCCACTGGCTGTTTAGGTTGGCCTGCGTTATCAGTGACCAAATAATTCATATTTTTAATTAATACATAGTGTACCAATAGATATTTTACCTCTTTCTTCATTTTTGGTAAGCTTACTTTTATTGTAATTGTCGTAACTCAAAATTCTAGTCTTCTAGAGAAAATGATTAGAGTCTTGTGTTTTATTTTTATCAATGATAACTTCATTAATTTTTCACGTCATTTAGTTAGTAGTTTTTTTTTTTAAAAAAATATAATTATAAAAATTATAAAAGTACAATCTAAATATATATTCTCATAATGGAAAACATTCACTTTTAGTTAAGTGATTGACGTTACAAACTACTAATTGTAGTAGTAAAAATCAGTCAAACCCAAAGCCCAATCAAATCATGAATAAGGCCAAAGGCCATGTAGAGTTCCTAACATGATCCACATAAACAAATCAAGCCCAAAAGAATGACTCACCTACACGTCGATTGACAACATGAGGATTGAGTCAAACGACCCAATCTCCTACATGTCGAGCCAACTATTGGTGCCCTAGCTTGACACTATGGAACTTTAATCTGTACATCGCTCGACACGACTACTTAGGTCGAGCAACATTCCCGACCCTTCAGTTTGAAGCTCACCAAAGGCGAGCATATTGTCGTCCGACTTACCATCACGTCGAGTGAAGCGTTGAGCTACCCTACAACACATACCCTCCTAATTGTCATGGCAACCCGATCCATATCCAACCAGTTGACTTACTGACCCATAACCATTAGAATTCAAATTTAAAATTTGATGGACCAAGTAAAGGAGGCAATCAACCCTCCATAATTTGGGCCGAGGAACTAAGAAGCATGATCCACCCCCCCCCCCCAACGGGTGAATCAGTCCCTATAAAATGAATACCTTCACTCACAGTGAAGGTTCACACGAACTTGACCAGAAAACAAGATATTCAAAGACTTTCAATTATCAAGCAACTCTAAAAAATTCATTCTCAGATCGATTTTGGCCAAACTCCGACCATCCGCCATTACCTTCTGAACTTAACAACGGTTCACCACCCGCTCTACATTATCTATGTCGATTATATCTTAATCACTCAGGAAATATCTTTACCCTTGTTATTCTACGCCCTCTATTATTTTCGATACGATTAACTGACTTGACTGTCAGAATTTCCTTGGCCGGCATCACCCCGGTGTTCCAAGCATCTTATGAGTCACGTGTGTTCTATTCTTGCAGGTTGTAGTGCCTCAATCATCACCCAGACATTTTTCGCGGTCTACAATTTGGTGCCCACCCTGGGGCACGATGATGTCGTCCGACAACTTAAACCATGACGCAATGGAGGTTAGGTTCTAGCTCCTCATTTCCCAAATGCAAGAGAACAACAAGAGGTTGCAAGCTCTCGAACAAGAGAACCAACAGGTAAGAGTAGAGAACCAAGAACTACAATGCAAGGTCAACTCACTCGCTGTCGCTCAACCTTTTAGGGATGCTTCGACTTCCCAGGCAATGCCGTTCGACCAGGTCTCTCACACTGCGTTCTACACACCCGTCCGCCCAGAAGACCAAGGTATGATGGCTAGCGACCTTGACCCTATCCTTACAGGTACATAACCTAGTTCACAAATAGCAGCGGGAGTGGTGAACATCGTCCGACCACCAGCCGTGAACCCGTAAGTCTAGGGGCTATCCAAGCAGACGGTCTAACATGGACCACCTAGGAGATACCACATGTGTCGACACCCAACGGCAATAACGGTTCGACCCAACAGGTCATCCTACCACAAGGGACGCCCTCAGGTCCTACATAATCCACTCCGTCGAACCTTAAGATGGTAAGCCCTAACCTTACCTTTGCTAACTTAGATTTAGCGCGCAAGTTCGCCTAGATGGAGGCGCTTATCCAACGCATTCCTAGAATGCCGGCTCCCATAAAGAAATGCGTAGCTAATAGCTTCATCAACTCACCATTTGTCGACGCGATAACACTAGTTGAGATGCCTAGGAAATTATCTTCCCCAATATAAAGCACTACGATGGCACCATCGACCCAGATGATCATATTGCACAATATCGATAGAGAATGTTCACAGCGGCGATTCCGCGCGACCTGGGGGAAGCTTGCATATGTAAAGGCTTTGAGTCGAATCTGATAGGGCCAGTGCTACAATGGTACACCAACCTCTCCAATGCCAGCCCTACAATGGTACACTAACCTCTCCAATGTGTCCATCAGCTCATTCGCTCAGCTCACAGACACCTTCATAGAGCAATTCGCCAGCAGCAGGAAACTGAAAAGCAGTCGGACGACCTTTACGCTATCAGCCAAAGGAGATGGGAGTGTCTACGTGACTACGTAGGACGCTTCAACAAGGAGAAAGTCTTCATTCCCCACTTCAATCCAGCTATAGCAATCTCAGCCTTCTACAAGGGCCTGTTGCACGACTCTGACCTATACAAGGAGCTAACCAAGTACCCATGTAAGACGATGAAGGACGTCCTGGCCAAGGCTTAGGCCCAGATAAAATGGGAGAAGGAGAGGTTAACTACCAGCTAGTCAAGTCGAGTAGAAGCGAAGGGAGAAGCCACGGCAGAGTCGACCGACGTCCGAGTGATAGGAGACCAAAATCGTACCCTACGTCTTCACGTAGAGATGGTAGAGGCAAGGATACGCGTCATCCAGAGGATTGACCAACAAGGCCAGTCGAATGACCGAAGAATAGACTCTTAGAGTACAACTTGAACATCAAGCAATGGGAAGTTATAACCGTCTTCGAGGGGATGGGTAGTTCTGTGAGACGGCCAGCGAAGATTAAGAGCCCACCAGACCAGAAGGACAGCTCTAAATGGTGTGAATTCCACGGCGACTACGGTCACCAAAAAGAGGACTACATTGCCCTTCCACTTGAAGTGGTTGAACTCCTCAAAAGAGGACACCTCAAAGAGTTCTTGACAAATAAAGGCAAAAACACCATAGCCTTACGAGACGAGAGGCAGCGTGACAATTGTTCTACTCCTCTACCAGAACCTCCTCGACATGAGAGGATGATCAACGTAATCTCTCGGGGATTCGAAGTAGGCGGAGTCACATACTCGGAGGCCAAATGATACGCACGCCAAGCAGGGAACTCAGAAGTCCGAACACAATGACCAATTGATCCGACCTACAACTACTCTGACAGTTTCAGCTATGATACTTGACTGCCCCTCGTTATCTCCTTGACAGGAGAATCTTAGTTGACAACGGCAACTCTACCAACGTGTTGTTCCTCGACGTACTGAAGGAAATGCAGATCGACGAGACCAACATCGTTTGATGTTCAACAGTTCTTGTAGGCTTCAGCGAAGAACACAATAACACCATCGGGGAGATCGTTCTACCCGTCTATGCTGAAGGGGTTAACTTGAACACCCGGTTCTTGATACTTGACTGCCCCTCCTCCTACAATATTATTATGGGTCGCTCATGGATTCATGAGATGATAGCCATTCCTTTGACCTATCACCAAGTGATACGCTTTCCTACCATGTGAGGAGTTCGCGAAATCTGAGGACAACAAAAGATGTCACATGATTGCTACCAAAACACTTTGAATGCCAAGCATGTCGAGCTCTACAGCCGATAAGGATAAACCCGACATGGAAGAGCTCGACGAAGTCTTAATACATCCGGACTACCCGGATCACAAAGTCAGCATAGGTTCTCGACTCCCACAAGATCTCAGAACCAGGCTCATCAACTTCTTATCAACTCGACATGACAGCTTCACTTGGTCACACGCTGACATGACAGGCATTGACCCAGAAATGATGGTCCACAAGTTACAAGTCGGCTCGGACTACCCCCTAGTAAAGCAGAAGAGACGAAAATTTACATTCAAACGCAACAAAGTTATCAATGATGAAATCCAAAAGCTGATCGACATGAGGTCAGTAAGGGAAGTAAACTACCACGACTGGCTCGCCGACATTGTATTAGTGAAGAATAATAATGGAAAATGGCGAGTTTGCATAAACTTCACAGATTTTAACAAGGTATGTCCTAAGGACTCATTCCCTTTACCACACATCGACATGATGGTAGACGCCACAGCCGGCCACAACCTTTTGAGCTTTATGGATGCGTTCTCGGGCTACTATCAGATCCTTATAAATTCGGACGACCAAAAGAAGACCTCCTTCATCATAGAGCGATGAATTTTTTACTACAAGGTGATGTCGTTCGGCCTCAAGAATGCCAGAACAGCTTATCAAAGGCTACTCAACAAGATGTTCGCCAAGATGCTGAGCCAAACCATGAAAGTCTACATCGATGACATGTTGGTCAAGTCTCTTATAGCGGAGCAGTAGTTTGACCATCTACTATAGTCGTTCGACATTATTGACAAATATAACATGAAGCTCAACCTCACTAAATGCTTCTTTGGGTTATCCTCCGGAAAGTTCCTTAGCTACCTAGTGACTAAGAGAGTCATTGAGGCCAACCCTGATATGATCCAGTCCGTCATAGGCCTACAATCTCCTAAGTGTATCAAGAACGTCTAGAAGCTGACCGCTCAACTCGCGGCCCTCAACCATTTTATCTCCAAGTCGTCCGACAGATGCCGGCCATTCTTTGACACCCTGAGGAAGAGCAAGTCGTTCGAATGGAACCAGTAGTGCGAATAGGCCTTCTAAAGTATCAAGCAGTACTTGGCCAACCCTCTACTCTTGTCAAAGCCTAGGGTCGGAGAGACATTATTAATCTACCTGGCAGTATCCGAGACAACCGTGAGCGCCATACTAATTAGGGAAGAGGAGGGAAAACAACTACTAGTATACTACAAAAGCAAGTCTTTGTTCGACGCAGAGACGCGCTACAGCCAGTTGAAGAAAGTAGCCCTGGTATTGGTCACAGCTGTAAGAAAGCTTAGACCTTACTTCTAATGCCATACCATCAGCGTGTTAACTACATTCCCTCTAAAGAATATACTACACAAACCCGAGCTATCCGGTCGACTAGTCAGATGGGTCGTCGAACTAAGCGAGCATGACATCAACTACTTACTCGCATGGCTATCAAATCACAAGTGTTGGACGATTTCATCACAGATTTCACTCTTGGCATTCACATCAGGCAGAGAATAAGATACTCACATTGTCAAACGATACCCCTAATGGAGAGTGGACCTTGTCGGTCGACGACTCAAGTAATGTCAAGGGCAGCGGACTCCATACAATACTCACATTACCCGAAGGCCATGTCTTCGAGCGTTCTATTCAATGTAGATTCAAGAAAACCAACAATAAGGCAGAGTACGAGGCCCTCATAGCCGGACTAAACTTGGCCAAAGACTTGAAAGTCAAATGACTCAAAGTCCGGAGTGACTCACAATTAATAGTGAGGCAACTACAAGGTTCCTACCAAGCAAGAGACTTGAAGATGACTTCCTACCTAGTACTGGTGAAACAATTACAAGCATCTTTTGAGTCGTTCGACATCGACCAAGTACCACGATTAGAGAACTCATATACTGACGCTTTAGCCAATCTTGGGTCAGCACTCGACACAACCAGCGAGCTATCCATCCTCATGGTTTATGTCCAATGGCCAGCCATGTGAAAATAAGCCAAAATAAAGGTCGAACCCATCACAGTCAAACTAACTTGGATGACCCTAATATATGACTACCTAGTCAACGACGTACTATCGCACGACCAAAACGAAACATGTAGAGTCAAAATCAAGATAGTCAGATTATCAATCATAGATGGGAAACTCTACAAGAGGTCCTACTCTGATCTTTACCTCAAATGCGTCGATCCAACCGAGGCTCAACAAATACTAAAAGATCTCTATAAAGGAGAGCGCAGGAACCACTCAGCAGGAAAAAGCTTGGCCAACCGAACCCTTATAGTAGGGTACTACTGGCCTACCATGCGATCCGACTGGCATGACTACGTGAAACAATGCGACCCATGTCAGCGGTTTGCCTAAGTGTGGCACTAACCTCCTAAATGACTTCATCTAATTACTTCTTCTTGGCCTTTCATGAAATGAGGAATGGACATAGTAGGGAAAATGTCGGTCGATACAGGCACAAAAGTATTTATGCTCGTCGTTACGGACAACTTTACCAAATGGGTTGAAGCTGAGTCATACCAAAAGATGAAAGACCAAGAAGTCATCGGTTTTATATGGAAGAACTCTGTCGATACGACATTCCAAAAGAAATCGTAACAGACAACGGGTCACAGTTCATGTAACATCCCAAATTTCGGATAATTAATATGGAATATGTGAATATAAAATATTTGTGAGTTGAGGGGTGTAAATGTAATTAAATGTATTTTTATGGTTTCCAGGTGGATCAGATGGAACGGTCAAGAACTGATGCATGAAGGAAAAGAAATGAAAAAAAAATTGGGGCAGTATGTATCGCGACCCCTCACCGTGACCACAGGTCGCGATGAGCTGCTCGCGACGAAACATGACATTGTGGGCAGTGAGTATCGCGACCGAGTCATCGCGACTACAGATCGCGATGACTGGCTCGCGATGAAAAAGAGAAAATATTGGCAGTGAGCATCGCGACCACCAGCGCGACTAGGGTACCGCGATGGGTGATTACGATGAAGGCGGTGGAGTTGCTCCAGAGAGCAACGCGACCTGGTCACCGCGACCACAGGTCGCGACGACCGAAATTTTATAAAAAAAAATAATTCGTCGCAGAAAGCCCTAGAAAAAAGAAAAGGGGAGAAAACAGAGAGGAAGATAGACCGAGAGGGAGAGAAGAAAGAAAAGAAAAGGAAGAAGAAGAGAAAAAGAAGAAAAAGAAGAAAAAGAAAAAGAAGAAGAAGAAGAAGAAGAGAAAGAGAAGAAGAGAAGAGAAAGAAGAAGAAAAGAAGGAGGGAAAAGAAAAGAGAAAAAGGAAAGAGAAAGGAAAAAGAAACTCCAGAAGAAAAACTGTGCGAAAAACTGAAACCAGGTTGGTGTACACTACTATTTTGAGTTTAGTTTTCAGATTCAAATGGATTTGATTGATTTTAAATTTCATGAAGTCGAATATAGTAATTTTAATGATTTTGATGATTTTGATTTTGATTTTTATTATGATTTGGATTGATGGCGTTCTGTTTTCTGATATCGAGATGTTTTTGAATACTTCGTTTTATAAATATATGCAATTATGATTTGGATTCGTTGAGATTGATAATTGATGGAAATTGATTTGTATTGAGTTGAAAATGATTTTGGTAACAATAACGGTACTATACATGTGTTTATATGATTTTAATTTTCAGAACATTCTTATAGAATCGAATTGCGTTGATAAAGTGAGTTTTTGAATTAATCATTGTATGAACAATGTTTTGAAAATAATTCTGAATTAGTTTGAAATGAAAAGAAAATAAATTGAATATATGATATGATGAAAACGGCCCCAGGATACTTGGACATAGGAAATGGATATAGGAAGTTGGTATCCCAGTTGGGTTATTGCACCGTTATTACTTATGACTGTTGTAGCGGGGCAATCCCGGACGTCACATTGATATCAGTGATTGTTGTTGCGGGGCAATCTCGGACAATCACACCGAATACCAGTGATTGTTGTAGCGGGGCAATCTCGGACAATCACACCGAATACCAGTGATTGTCGTAGCGGGGCAATCTCGGACAATCACACGGATACTAGTGATTGTTGTTGCGGGGCAATCTCGGACAGTCACACCGATTCTAGTGATTGTTGTTGCGGGGCAATCTCGGACAATCACACCAATACTAATGACTGTTGTTGCGGGGCAACCCCGGACGTCACACTGATAGTACAGAGATTAGACCTAGAGTCCAGTCCAGAAAGTATGTTGAGTATTCTAGAGGGCCAGAATTGAGAATGATTCGTAAAGAAATGATTAGAAAAGAATTGATGATTTGGTTTTGCATGGATTATTAGTTGTATTGAGAAATTTATATTGAATGGATTTCATCAATTTTATTTTTGTAAATGATTCATATTCGATAATATTGGTATAGTTTTTATTATGAAATGATTCTTGATTTTGAAACTTGAGTTTAGTGTACACCCACTAGGCATTATTGCTTAGCGCGTTGATTTTATCACGCGCAGGTATCAGAGACACAGGGGAAAACAAAGAATAGAGAAGAAGTAACAGCAGATTGAAGGTCCAGAGTCACAGTTTCTTTTGAGTAGTTAGAATTGAATTTTAATTGTATATTGTATTTAGTTAAGCATGCATATACAGAAATCTGTAATTTGACATATATATATATATATATATATATATATTTTGTAAATAAGTGCTTTATGATTTGAAACTATTTGGAAGTCGCACACAACGGCAGAGTGCGCATTGATTTGAAATGTGGAAATAGAAGTGTTGAAAGTATATTGTATTATATTTGTTTTATTGAAAACAGGTTTTGGGAAATCAAAAAAATAGAGGAAACTCTGCCGAAATTTTTGAAAATGAAATTTGATGGGCTCACTAGAAACATATTTTTAAACTATAAGCTATATGATTTTCACTGGTTTGAAATTTATAAAGTGAATTAAGTAAAGTTTTGATAACCGGTAGCGCTCCCTGGGTCGATCCAGTCGGGTTGGGTCAGGGGGTGTTACAGTTCATCTCCTTCGACTTCTAAGACTTCTGCGACAAATAGAAAATCAAGCTGAGTTACTCTACTCCAAGGTAGCCCCAAGCTAACGGTCAAGCAGAGTTAACGAATAAGACAACAGTCTCAACACTCAAGAAAAGGCTCAACCGTTACAAAGACAAATGGGCAGACGAACTACAAGGCATCTTATGGTCCTATCGTACAACTGCCAGAGCCTCGACCGGCGAAACTCCTTTCTCCCTTGAGTTACGGGTCAGAAGCCGTGATTGCCACTAAAGTAGGCTACCCGTCCTACAGAGTCGAACATGCGGATGAGGAACAAAACAACTAAGAGTTAATGAAGGAACTTGACACCATCGACGAAAGGAGAGACAAAGCCGCTCTACAACTCCCAATCTACCAGCAAAAGGTCGCTTGACACTACAGTAAAAACCTTCGTTTGAGAACCTTTAAGATTGGAGATTGGGTACTACGCCGAGTGTTCTAAAACACGAAGAAGAAAGGAGCAGGTCAACTTGATGCTACATGGGAAGGAATCAATCAGATAGTAAAAGTTGTTGGACAAGAAGCCTACAAACTACGTTGCACAAATGGCATGGAAATTGATAACAGTTAGAACACTATCCATCTCAAACAATATCATTTCTAATTCCCTTGTCTTCAATTTAATTACTTTTTGATTTACTCATGGATAATATAAACTGACTTAGGCATCGGATGGCTGTTGGTGAAACCAACGGCTAATCCTAACCCTACTCTTACAGGTTGATGTCGTATGACACTTCCACTTTCAAGGAACACGTCCTGCATCAACTAACGTTCGAGCTCGGAACAATTTCGCTCGACTACAAGGTCTGCACTCAAGGTCCAAAAAGCCACAAGACCGATTCAGTATAATAGTTTAAGTGCTGGGGGCAACAAGATATATATCCTTGCAAAGACTTCACGTCATCGGCTCGTTTGTTCGACATGTGAAAAAATCGGTCATTTAATTTTAGCATTCAAGATACTTTCAAAATCCAAGATACATTACTAGCGAAAAATCGTATCAAACATGTTTAGTCATCATAAATTGATCTTTTTTGGATCGACCATAATGTTTGATTACCAAAATGTTTCCTAAAGTTTTATCAATAAAACTGTGTTGAGTGCATAACAATATTCAATCCCCAAACGGGAATGACTCACCAATTGATGGTTGCACGACCATGTACAAAGATGTTTCTCATTTAACATCATTACCACTTGAAGGCACTTGATGTTGGCTCGACCAAGTTGAGCCATTCATGGCATTGGTCGCACGATAGTCGAATACATATCAACAAAAAATAACAAACGAGGATCATATCAGAAAGGAAATCATATTAAAAAGAAAAAAAGTTCAAACCCTCATTGGGAAAAATTCAAAGGAAATTCAAAGTAAAAATACATAAACTTCATAGTTTTGTTCTACAATCATAGCCCTCTATGGGGCAATCTCATCCTCTCCTTGTTGATTATTTTCAACTTGGCCAGAAGGCTGGCCTCCTTTCGACTGAACAGCCAACACCAGGATAACTGCATCATCTGGGATTGTATCGATTGGGTCAACAGGGTCAACTTATTCAGCCTTGTCTTTCTTAGCCTCTTCGACGTTCTCAGCCACAGCTTCCTCATTATCGTCCTCTTCACTATCATCAGCATCAGGGCACATTGACTCCTCATGGTCTGCAATCTAGGCCTCAAGTTTCCACTCATCAGTTCGACCCTCTTTGAATTGACTCATCAGGTCAGCCCTAATCTTGATGATTGCATTAAAGACGCTGTCCTCTAACTGGTCGTAGAGGGAGTCATAATCAGCTTCTTTAGCACTCAGCTTAGCTCGCCACAGCTCGACCTCAGACTTCAACTAGTAAGCCTCAAGAATAGCAGCAATCGCTCAACTGAAAGCCTCATTGTCTATCTTTTTAGCCTCCACACTGCTGACCTTCATCTTCTCTACATCAGCCTTAAGGAGTTGGACGATCGACTTCAGCTCATATTGAACTCCCTCTTAGTGTAAATTTGGGACTGCAGGGCCTACAAGTCAAGAAAATTTACACTTAACATTAAAAAGAAAACTAAAATAATAAGGAAGACAATGAATGTTGCACGACATCATACCTAGAAAAGGTGACCCATATCCCAATCAGGTACTTGTCAGGAGCCCATGTCCTTCACATGACACTCATCCTCGGGCAGCAGTAGTCGCTCGACCTGGGGCATTATCGACCAGAAATCATAGTATGCTGAAGCATCTTGAGAGATGGAAAAGCTAACCAACCCTTTATTGCCGGTAGTAGAATCGTCCCTATTCCTCTTCTGCCTAACGAAACTCAGGTCCAGGACATCTTTGCCTCGATTGGACGATGGAGGAGGGGGAGGCGTTGCAAGGGGCTCGATCGCAACACTCGACTAGGCCTTCTTCTTCTCTCACAACCTCTTCAGCGCATCATCAGCTTTGGGAATGTGGAAACCTCCAGCCATTAAATCCGCTGAAAAACATCGCTCGACGTAAGAAATCAGATTAAAAAATCGAGTGCCGTATAGTCGTTCAACACTTTGCCGGATCCTAACAAAGTCGACTAAATATTTGAAAGCTGGGTAAGAGGTACCTAGCTCGTTGAGGACTAAGAATTGCCAAAGTTTATTTGTTCTCAGGTTCTCTTTAGTAAGGATCGTCTTCCAACTCCTCTCCTTCTCACCGTACGACAAGATAGAGTCCGTACGCTTGATGCAGTTGAAGCCAACGACAGCTTGAGTGACTCCAAGATTTCTTACAACAAGAGAAACACAAGACAAAAGTTAGAAATTATAGATAACACCTAAGTGTCGAACGACACGACTCAATAAGTTAGTCACCCACCAGCCTTGGCCCATATCGAACGAACAGTCGTGTCGCCTAAGGGCCACTAGACTAAAAGTCCACAAGCAAAGAAGTATCTGTCCTTCCACTATCGATCGTTAGTTGTCAACTCGGTGATGAGGTGCTTTCGGTTGCTTTGAAGCACAAAGGTGTATTGACTATTCTCTATGTCGTGCTCCCTCACAGAGTAAGTGTAGAACATGTCCGAGAGTTCGAAGTCGATCGACTCCTTCTAGCAAAAAAGCTCCAGCCCAAAGAGGATCCTCCAGCAGTTAGGCATTAGCTGGCCCAGTACGATTTCGAAATGGTCGAGCACCTTCCTAGCCTAATGGGGGATAGACAGCCTAAGCCATACCTTCTGGAATGGAAGCTCGTAAAAGCATGTCCACCCAGGTATGTCCCAATCAGGCATCTCCTCCTTAGAAGGAACTCTGACCTCGACATCATCAGGTATGCCGCAGTAGAATCTCATATGACTCAAGTCCTCATCCTTGAGCTTGCTCGGCTGGTTAATAAGGAGAAGACCCAAGGGTCTACTAGGACCAATTGGGCAGGACCCCAACACCCCTGCTGTTAGGATTATGCTCAATAGTAAGAGTGTAATAGTGCATTTTACAATCGATCTCATATAAATAAAAGTGATATCTGTTTTAACAAATCTTATAGCAATTATATTAAAAGTAAATAATCATAAGGTCAAGAGACTATGAGAAACAAAAGAATTGTTCATACATCTGGATATGTATGAGGTAGACACAATTCTTTAGTTAGTCTCGAATACGCATTCACAACTTAAGATATAAGGTAGGGCGCCTTTATCTTGTCAAAGTTGTAGATTCTTTTGTTAGCATTTGAGCGGGATCAAATGTGATATGATGAGTCTAAAATCATTGAAGTGTCTTTGGACAAAAGAATCTAGTGCACTGGGTGCATTGAATAGGATCACTATAGAAAACTTTATCCGCAACCGTTAGTGGACAAAAGTATTCAACTGAGACAATCAGATAGTCTATCTAAATCCTGGGATAAATTATGGACTTATGGTTGCACTCATTATCATTTGAGCTGTCAATGAGTATGATTATATCGCATAGTCTATCCTCGATGGCTTTGTGGTATTCACGTATATATCGATAGATCATCATTTATAGAAATGGATATCGTGACTGCATTTAGCAAATGTTAGTAGAATACCATCATATGGATGTTTTGAGGTATTGGATATTTAAATCTTTACGTAAAGTTTTCAATAGTGGTTATTGAAACATGACTTCTGGACAAGTCAAAATATCCAAGTTCGAAAACATGGTAAAATTATTAAATATGATAACTTGGAGAGCTATAGACGGTTTATGAGCTCTTAGCGATTACTGGTATTTTTCACAAGGATACATTTTCTCCATTTAGGTTGTCTAGGGTACGAATTAATATGCTCACTAATTCTATCTTTAATTAAAAGTTCAATTTTAGTTATTTAGTGGAATGAACTAAAATTAATGGATCAGACCTAAGTGAATCATTTGTTGATTATAATTAGGTTGTGTCCATTAGAGCTTAAATTTAGATAGCTCGCCAAGATCTCCAATCCACACGAACTTGAATCAATCACTAGTTATATACTACCGGATCATTTATTTGATTCATCTTATAGAATTGATTTTGGAATTCTTTCCAAAAGTTTTGAGAGGTGCGTTCTTGTGTTCGATAGAGACACACTGTAACTCGTCAAAATACATGGGATGGGCGGCCAAGGGTGTGTGATCCCTTGGGCGGCCCTAAGGGATGTTTTTAACATCCCATAAATATATTGATAATATAATTAGCACATTTAATAAAAATGGGGCTATTAAATTACATTATATATATTTATTTAAAGGCATGTGAACTTGTTTCTTTTTGTAAGAATGAGTCTAGTTCACATGTGGACTTTTTTTGGAGGTCTAATGAGATTAATAAAATGGAAAAACAAAATTTGGCCCATGCCAATAGGAGTGGGCGGCAATGGCTAAATTATTTAGCCAATTATTTTGTTTTATTTTATTATTTAATTAAATGGCAATTAGTTAATTAATTAATTAATTGTTTAATTAAAAGTCAAAACACTTTTCTACTAGGAATTGGATTGTTAGTTTTCATGCTATTTGTAATAGTATGATAAGTATCAAAAACCTTATTTGATAAGGAGATAAATAAAATGAGTTATTTATCAAATCAAATTATGAAGTTTTTTGATATTGATCAAAACTCTAAAGTTGACTATTAGTCATTTTTAGGAAGTTTTTAATAAGTCATTCTAATTCTCAATTATCCTTTAAGAAAGTTATTGAATAATAGATTCAAGAGATGAAATATGATTGTAACTCTTGGATTGATGGTTTTTGGATGAAACAGAAATCTTCCTTGAAGGAGAGTTCGGCCACCCTATATAAACCACTATGGAGGGTCGATCGACAAGGGATATCCCAAGAGGGGGCTCGACCACAGCAGTAGCGTACCCTCGTACATGGATAAAGGGATTGACTCTACCCTATCAGTCGCCAAAGTCACCTCCCTGTTACTGGTCCTCAACTCTCCCCATGAGTCGGATGACAGGTCAATGAAATCACTGTCCTCGCGACCTGATATGTTAGAGGTATTATTATCTCCTCTACTCGACATCTTACCTATAAAGTCGACCGACAAAACAGGGGACACTTGGTTAGTAAAACGCATACTAACTCAACCTCGACTCGATATACCTCTATCGCTCAACCTACGCTATGCTACAAGGAAGTAAGGTCACTCCTAAGCTACTATTTGACATACAGACGTCAGTAGGTATCTTACGACACCATTATCACAAACAGGTTTTAGCTATTTGCTAACAAGTTCTAAAGATCAAACTAGTATCTTACATCCTTTTCTTACGATACACTCGAAGAACAACGAAACAACAGTGAATACCGAAAGTAAAACGAAATCACGAATCCAAAACATAAGATCAAAAACTTACCAATGAAGATTGGAACTACATACGGCTCGGTGGAAAATGCACGAAACACGCCGAAAATGACCTACACGAATCCCGAAGAAGCAAAAACTAGTGGTTGAAAATAGAAAAAGAAAGAGAAAAAGCGAGAAGCGAAAGAAACTGAAAAATCTAGAAATGAGAAGAGAAAGAAAAAGGCAGGAATGTATAGGAAGGAGATGGTGACATGTCAACTTCTCATTGGTCATACACCCTCGTAACTGCCAGCATTTAAAACCTTGTACCTTCCCAAAGCAAGACAATGATTACCAATGACAACTGTCAAGGGGTAAATGAAGAGCCTACCGTTCAACGCTGCAACCTCTATGGTCGTACGACTCACTTTAAACCATTGGTGGTTTGAGTCTCTGTTTACAATGGCCTCCGTTGGGATCGACTTGACACTAGTCATGACCTTTTCCCAACGTTGTTGAGCAACATTCGCCAAGTTAGCCATGTCCATAAGCTTTCCATCATTCTAGCATAAAGAGCCAAATATCAAGCGACATCCTCATGAGTCGCGTAGTAGCAAAGTAGTCACCCGCTGACTAACAAGTCCCCACATCACCATGACTTGATATTAGTACAACAATGTCGAGCGACTCTAAAGGTCAGCCGCAATGCCATTAATCCATTTGGCTCGACAATTTCAATAAATCACCGTACGACACGGTCAAACGAACATGACAAACTCCTTGAGTTTTGTTTAAACACAAAGAGTTTAGGGGCAAACTGTAGAAGACAAAATAAGTAAGGAGCAAAGCCCAATCAAATCATGGATAAGGCCCAAGGCCATGTAGAGTTCCCTATATGATCCACCTAAATAACCTAAGCCTAAGAGAATGACTCACCTACACTCAACCAACAACACGAGGATTGAGTCGAACGACCCAATCTCCCACATGTCAAGCCAACACGAGGATTGAGTATAATCGTCGTGGCAACCCGATCCATATCCAACTGGTTGACCATCCGCCATCGCCTTCTGAACTTAACAACAATTCACCACCCGCTCTACATTATCTACGCCGATTATATCTTAATCACTTAGGAAGTATCTTTACCCTTGTTATTCTATGCCCTCCTTTATTTCCGATACGATTAAATAACTTGAACGTCGGAGTTTCCTTAGCCGGCACCACCCCGGTGTCCCAAGCGTCCTATTGGCACTTGTGTTTTATCCCTGTAGGTTGTAGTGCCCTGATTATCACCCATACATTTTTCGCAGTCTACTCTAACTCATTCCTATTGTCAAAGTAAATGAGGTTAGTTTGTATTTTAAGTTATCACAAAGAAATTAATTTTTTAATAATTATGAAAAATATAATTCAAACGTAAACCCAAATCATTTAACTGTGATGTAAGTGATATTTGAGAGAGAGAGAGAGAGAGAGAGAGAGAGAGAGAGAGAGAGAGAGAGAGAGAGCTAATTGCATCGACCTCCCCTGAGGTTTTTCCAACTACAAGGGGAGTCAACTTTATCATTTATTGACAAACACCTCTCCTGCTCTTAATAAAATTTGGTCAAATATAACAGTTGACCGGGAGAGATATTTGTCAAAAAACCCAAAAGTTGACTAACGGGAGGGGAGGTATTTGTCAATAAACCTAAAAGTTAACTCCGCTTATAATTGTACAAACCTCAGGAAATGTAAGCGTTATTTACTCATATATATATATATATATACACACTAATATTTTAATATTTGTTGCTTTTTCTTATTTATTAAAAAAACTAAATATTTATAATTAAATTTAAAGCAACATACACTTATAACTAAAATTTAAGATTTTAAATAATTATTTTATTATTTAAAAATTCAAAAATAATTATCAATTAAATAAAAACTTCTTTATATAAACGTAAGTTGAAGTGACAATAGTAAGACCTTTACAGTTCCATCATTAAAATTATAAGTTTGAATTTTTCTAGGGTATAATTACAAGATTAATAATTGTCGGAACCTACTGAATCACTAAACGCGTGGCCCAGATTTCTACTCTCATAGCAGGAGATATCTAATCCAACAATAAAGGTAAAAAAAACTACTCAAACATATTGGTAAATATGTATGGTGAAACTTGAACCTCCCATAACAACTAGGACATAGCCAGAATTTATTGTCAAGGTGGGTTAGCGATAAAATATATTTAACAATGAACGTGCGATACTTCAATATATTATTATAAAAAGATCAAGATAATATGAAAAATAATATGCACTGTGCTTTTTTATATAGTACTCAAGCTATTGAATTTTATAAATAAAGAACATTGAAATCAATATTTCATATATATATATATATATATATATATATATATTGTTTTTATTTTGAAATTGACAACTTTAATTCCCATAAATATAATTTTTAATTTCACAAAACTTAGAAGAAATTTGTTTTTAAAAAATCTCATATACAAAAAATTTCTGATTTTACAAAACTATGAAGTGAAAAATATGTTCATTACACGAAGGAATTCAAATTAGTATAAAATGAAAAAAATAATAATAATTGACATAAAAATTCCTAATTTCACAAAACTAAGAAGCAAAATCATGTTTGTAACAAGAAGCATCACACATCATCTCTTAGTTTAAGTGTATGTAACTCGTTTTCATGTTTGTGGAAGAAGATAACTAGTAGTATGGATTTAAAAACACACTACATTTGTATTTAAAAATAACAAATAATTCAACTTTCATCAAGTTCAAATCTTACAATTATTTCATATATGAAAGTAAGGAAAAAAAAAACTAACTGAGAAAATAAATAAATTACTATTAACTAAAATAAAATGAAATGATAAAGAAAAATAAAAAAAAATAAATGGAGGCCTACGCCCCATAGAAACTGTCTACCCTTGGCCCATAAGTCTTGACATAAGATTAGAATTCTAACTCTTCGAGAGTGGTATCTCACTGTTGGCTCAGGCTCCCCCAAAAGGAGGCCTTCTTCGCCTTCCACCTAAGCTGTGCAGGAAAAACCCAAAGCCAATCCCAGGGAACAATGAAGCTTCATAGGGTCTTGCTGTCTAGGCACAGGTAGTCCGCATCTTCACAGACATGATAGTAAAAGACCACTTACAATTTAGTTGACAAATGAATATTTAGAGATATAGTTGACAAATGAATGTTTAGAGAAATTAGGAGCAAACTGATTTAAAAGTAAAAAGAAGATAGTGAAAACATAATTATTTAGTAAAGATGATAAAAAAATTAATATAACAAATGAATGAATGATAATTTGGTAATTTCTGATTAAAATTAGATATATTTAAATAACATTGCCACAAACCTATGGGACATATTAAATAATAAAGGGCGAATTGCAATATAGTACTCTGACGTTTGGTTATTGTACAATAAAGTTGTGAGTTTAGCCTTAAATCAGTACCCTACCATTAGTTGTATTATAGTAATAATATTTTTTTTTTCAAAATAAAATAATAAATTGTTTTTTTTTTACTGGGACAGGTCAGGTTTAAGCCCAAGCCTAGCCCCTGCATGAGAGGATACATCTAATTCCACAATAAGGGGAGAAAACTACCTATACATACTGGTAAATGGTATAGTGGAAGGGATATACACTAACCACTTAAACTATGAATGATATGCAATTATTTTGTTTTCTTAAACGGTCAAATTTGTCTGTGTTATGATTAAACGTGAGGTAAGTAAGGGAGAGTTGACATTGATCTAAAATTCTAATTCTTCATATAAATTAATTAGATTTGTGAGATTGAATGCCTTAAATTGCAATTAATTCTAATTGCTATCTATGAAATTCAAGTACTGTACTGAGTTTAATATTAAAGGGAAATTATTAATTTAGTCCCTAATTTTTAAGAAATTATCAATTTCTTAAAGCAGTTTCATTTATTGGTATCGTTTGACCCTAATTTTCTAAAAATATATCATTCTAGTCCTTTTGACTAATTTTCTAACGGTCAAACCTCACAGAATTGATAAAAACACCTGACTTACCCTTAACTCTATTTAA
Source organism: Xanthoceras sorbifolium (assembly GCA_003430845.1). Classification (NCBI taxonomy): domain Eukaryota; kingdom Viridiplantae; phylum Streptophyta; class Magnoliopsida; order Sapindales; family Sapindaceae; genus Xanthoceras; species Xanthoceras sorbifolium. The sequence continues at coordinate 7,719,873 of CM010621.1, read as the reverse complement.
ATGAGTTAAAATTATACGGGCGAATTGCAATAAAGTACACTGATGTTTAGCCATATTGCAATAAAATCGTGAGTTTAGTCTTAATTACACGTTAGTACCCTTGACTAACTGGTTGACCGTTAGAGTTGACGGTTAACCAATAGTCAAAGAGCAATTTGGTCATTTTCACCTTAATTTTTTTTAAATAAAAAAATTTGTTAAAAATTATAAAAAAAAAAAAATTAAATGAATCTCCACCATCTATCAATCTTGATGGACGGTGAAAATTATATTGATAAAAAAATTTAAAAATAAAAATAAAATAAAAAAAATTTACGTTTGGATCTCCACCAAGAATACCGAGAACTCCAAAAAGAATTTTAACATAAAATATATTTTTTTTAACTTTTTTTTAATTGTTTGATTTTTCAAAAAAAAATAAATTAAATGTATCTCCACCGTCCATCAAGATTAATGGATGATGGAGATCCATTTTAAAAAAAATAATTTTTTTTTCAATTTTTGTTTAATTTAATTTTTTAACTAGGGATAGTTATGTCATTTCGCACATAAATCAAGGTCAACCCGTTATATTTGACTGGTTTAACTGACGGTGTACTAACGTGTAATTAAGGCTAAACTCACGATTTCATTGCAATATGGTTAAACATCACGGTACTTCTTTGCAAATTGTCCAAATTATAATTTTAACCTCAAATTTTAAAAAAGATTATTAATAAGGATAATTATCAATTTGGTCCCTAATTTTTAGAAAATTATCAACTTTTTAACGCAGTTTCGTTTATTGCTACTTTTGGGCCCTTAATTTTCATAAATGTATCAATTTGGTCACTTTGACTAATTTTTTAACAGCCAAACTAACTGAAAATATTAAAAAAACAGTTTTGCCATTGATTGTATTTAAATGAGTTAAAATTATAATTTTACTCTCAAATATTTAAAAATATTATTACTAATTAGAAGAGTAATATGGTAATATTATTTTAATTTTTTAAAAATAAAAATTTAAATGGATCTCTCATTTTAAAAATATAATTTATAATTTTTTTAAAAAAAATTTAAAAATATAATTTTTAAAAAATTTAACAAGACATTATGAAAAAAAATTAAATTTTTTATTTTTTAAAAATTAATATAAATGACTATATTACCCTTATAATGATTAATAATATTTTTTAAAAATTTGAGGGTAAAATTGTAATTTTAACTCATTTTAATAGAGTAAATAGAAAAACTGTTTTTTTTAATATTTTCAGTTAGTTTGACTGTTAAAAAATTGGTCAAAGGGACCAAGTTGATACATTTACGAAAGCTTAGGGCCCAAGAATACCAATAAACAAAACTGCGTTAAAAAATTGATGATTCCTCAAATTTGATAATTCAACAAAGTGACCGTTGGCCAACATAATTGTTGGGGCCGGTTATATTATTATTATTATTATTATTATTTTCAAAATTTGGAATCGGAACTTGCGGTTCCTGCTGGTTCCCATCAGTTCTAAAATCGGCTGTCCGGTGGTTCTAAAAAATATGAAACCAGAACCGGGACCGGGACTGCTTGTTCTCAATTTTAACCGTAACCGAAATTGACCGCCTAGTTTCAGTTAGGAACCCCACGGTTATGTTCAAACTGCCCGATTTGAATCAAACCATGACCTACTCTAATCTGTCGTCACCGGCTTAGTCAGCATGTCGACCGAATTCTCAATTCCTTATATCTTCACAAGCGTTAACACTTTATCATCCAGTAACGAAATGGTAACAGAGGCCTATATGCTTGGTCCTTGAATGAAACGCCGAGTTCTTGACCAGATGTATTGCACTCTGACTATCGCTGTGCAACACATTTCTCATCTGCTTGAACCTAAGTTATGCTAACAAGTTTTGTAACTAGGTCATCTCCTTACTAGCGTCTGTTACTGCCATATGCTCTGCTTCAGTTGTATATAGAACAACAATCTTCTGTAACCGAGACATCCAATAGATGGTCGTTGATTCTAGTGTGAATAGGTACTCTATAGTGCTTCTTCTGTGATCTACCTCACCTGCAAAATCAGCATCTACATGGTTCTGTCTTCAGTTCATCTCTTTTGAAACACAAACATTTGTTAATAGCACCCCGTAGGTACCTTAGTATCCACTCCATTACTTCCCAGTGTTACTTTCCAGGACCTACCATAAATCTGCTCACAGTTCCCACTACATGAGCAATATCTGGTATCGTGCAAATCATTGCGTACATCAGGCTTCCACTAGATGAGGCATATGAAACCGTGTCCATGAAGTTCTTCATTTATCTTTGGACATTGCTCTTTGGTTAACAAGCAGCATCTTGACAGTCTTAGCATATTTCATGCTGAAACACTACAATACCTTGCCGATGTATTCTGCTTGAGATAACTCCATAATATTTATTTGTCAGTCCCTGCTGATCCTCATACTTAGAATGTGCTTTGCTTTCCCAAAATCCTTCATCTCGAATTCAGTAGACATCTCTTTCTTCAATTTGTTAATTTCCCTTAAATCTGCACCTGCTACTAATATGTCATCAACATAAAGTAACAAAATGATATAACTGGAATTAACCTATTTGAAGTAGCAGCAGTGATCAGCGTTGCATCTGAAGAAGTCATTCTTCTGCATGAAGTTGTTGAACTTCTTGTACCATTGCTGCGACGCTTGTTTCAGTTCATACAAACTCTCGATCAACTTGTACACCAAGTTTTCTTGCCTTTTTACTGTGAAACCCTTTGGTTGCTGCATGTAGATTTCTTTTTCCAGATCACTATGAAGAAATGCGGTCATCACATCTAGATGCTCTAGATGCAATCCCTTTAAAGCTACTATGCTCAGTACTGTAAGGATATTAGTCAGCTTCACGACCGAAGAGAATATGTCGTTGTAGTCAATGCCTTCTTTCTGCTGAAAACCCTTAACCACCAATCTCGCCATATATTCTCCTGAAACCATCATGTTCCTGCTTGATACGGTACACCCACTTGTTCTGAAGTGCTCTCTTACCTACCAGTAACTCTTCCAACTCCCAAGTTTGATTTAATATAAGCGACTTCATCTCATTCTTCATTGCAAGCTCTTACGTGCTGGCATCATTAACCTGACAAGTCTTACCATAGCTTTTAGGCTCACCCCCATCTGTCAGTTGAAGGTAGTTTAGGTACTTTCTGTTAGGAACCGGCGGTCGACTAGATCTTTTTACCTCAGTTTCTTGACCCTGTTTTAAAGTTTCTTCTGCCCGACCTGTGGCATAATCTGCTGGTCGTGTGACCTCAGCATCCCGCGATTCACTGGTTTTTGTGTCCTTATCCGAGCGACCTAGCCAGCAGCTTTTGGTCGCGCGGCTCATTTTTTCCTACTTCTTCATGCACGCAAGCTAGCGCACGAGCATGGTTGGTTGACTAAATAGTCCTCCAATTTTTTACCCTATTCTTCCAAAACCACTGTTGGAGATATCTTCAGGCCTAAAAAATTTCTATGACGCTTCTAAAACCTTTTCGATGTGGTGGTATCGCTATTATTGTATACCAACTTTTAATTGAAGACGACATATCTGCTTCCGATGATTTTCTTATTTTGCCAGTCCCATATCTTATAGCTAAAATCATATTTGTTGTATTCGACAAACGTGCACTTGATCGACTTTGCATCAACCTTGTTCCTGCCATGATCACTGAATGCACGTAAGAGATACAACCAAATACTCTAAGGTGTGAAAGCCTTACCTCTTTTCCAGTTCATACTTCTTTAGGTATTCTGAAGTCCAATGGAACAGAGGGTTCTTGATTGATCAAATATGCTGCTGTGTTGACTGCCTCGACCCCGAACTATTTAAGCAATATTGCATGTATGTGCATGCTGGCTCTCTCACTCAGCGTCATTTTCATCCGTTCTGATATTCCGTTCTACTGTGGTGTTTTCGACACAGTCTTCACCATCTTGATGCCATTATCGTGGCATAATTATTTAAAACTATAGTCTTCATACTTCCTTCCATTGTCAGAACGAAGCTTCTTGAACTTTAACCATGTTTCGTTTTCTACCGTGCATGTCCACTTCTTGAATACCCCAAATACCAGTGATTTGTTTCTCAAGAAATATACCTACACCTTTCTAGATTGATCATCAATAAATGTGATGAGGTTGCTCTTACCTACTATTGATGATACTAAATTTGGTCCCCAGACATCTGTGTGTACGAGCCCAAGTCTCGTCTCTTTCAGAATTCTGTCGCTTTTCTGGAAACTAAGTCTCTTATGTTTCCTCATAATGCGGCTCTTACACATCTCGATCTTTGTTGATTTCATGTCTTCCGGCTTCTCTTTAGAGTGCATGATCTTCATCGCTTTCGCACTTATGTGTCCCAAACGTTGTTGCATAAATTTGGATCTTCTCTCCCCTCAGCCACTGCAATGGACCCAATTCCATCATTAGTGAGATACAGAGATCCGTTCTTCCTTCCCCGGGCAATTTTCATGGCCCCCTTTGAGACCTTACACGTATCACTTGTAAAAGTGGTCATATACCCTTCCTTTGAATTCTACCGAAGACTTAGAATGTGTTTGACGTTGTTCTGTTCGAGACGGATCCAGTCAAATTGATCTCCATATCTCATCTGCCGACGATCTTATAATCTTAGTCATCACCAAGATACATTTTTCCTAGGTACCTAGACACATAATTCTTTAATTGTTCTTTGTATGAGGTGACATAAAACGAGGCCTCAGAGTCGAGCACTTATAACTTGGTCCTACTCTGTAAGGAGTAGATCAAAACATCATCGGATTCGTCGGAGACTACGTTTGCTCCTTTTTGTCTGTCATTAACGTTCTTGGCGCTTCTGCAATTGGGCTAATAATGACCCATCTTGCTGTAATTCCAACACTCAACATCTCTTTTTGGCTTGGAATTGGTTTGACGGTCTCTGAACTTCGATCTTTCGAATCTCTGCTTTGATTTACCTCAATTGCCTCTGTCTTTGTTTCTACCTACACTCAAGACTGATAACGAACTGCCACCCTCTTCTTGCTGTCTTCTAATCTCTTCAGTCATGATCATACTCACGACTTCCTAAAACTTCAGCAGTGTGGTCCCGAATGTTGTGTTGATTAACTGTATGTCCTCTTTTCAACTAACTGGCATCTGCCCCAGAATTAGTAACGATTGAATTTCTCCCTCGAACTTTAAGTTTATCGAGTTCAATTGATCCATGATCTCGTTGAACGCATTCAGATGCTCTTTGAACCTGCTATTTTCAAACATCTTTAAACAGAAAATCGATCGGGTATACCTTATTTACTGCTGATGGCAGTTCGTACACGTTTGCAAGGGCGCTTATTAATGCTGCAGTAGTTTCATAGTTCTTCAAGTTGAACGCAACTGACTTCGTTAGGCTGTGTTGAATTGCCCTTAAGGCTTTTCGATCTAATACATCCTATTTTTCTGGCTTCGTTGTTTATGTCTTTAGTCTTGTCAGCGGTAGGAATAGGCTCTTCTGATACAAATAGTCAGTCATATACATCTTTCAGAAGCTGTAGTTTGTTCCATCGAACTTCTCCACCCTAAATCCTTTTCTCTCTGATCCTATACCTCCTGATGAAATCAAGTGGGTGCTGAGTCTCCTAAGTTTGCTAGAATAGTGACACCCAACCTGGGCTTTGATACCAATTGTTAGCAATTACGCCGAATCCCAACTCAACGGAATAGTTCTACGGTTAGCCAAACTCATACACAAGCACATATAAACAATATAAACAAACAAGAAAAACAAGACAAGAGGTTTTACGTGGTTTGGAAAAACTTTCCTACATTCACGGAGTGCATCCGAACTCAATTCACTATCATAGAAGATTACAAACTCTCTCTTTCACTCTCACTTTTTCTTTTTGATTATCGTACATTAATTCACAGAACAAAATGTATATATAGTGATTTTCTAGTGCTAGGATCGGCCTAAGGAAAACCAGTTTGAATAGAAAACAAAACCATCCAAAATTGACAGTCCTATGTAAATCAAGATACGTGTGCAACCTCTTGGTCGTGCGACCCCATGGTCACTCCACTAATTGGTAAAAGCTGCCTACTCTGCTTATGCGATCTCGTGCGACTGAACATGTCCGCTCGACCTATCCCTCCCGTAGCATGTGCATATGCAGTTGTAAAAAATAATTACTTATATAACTATCGCTCCACTAATTTTTTTTGTTGCGGGTGCAATTTCAATTATTTATTTATTTATTTATTCTTAATTTGGACATGGTCACTGGCATGTCCCTACCGTAGCATGATCTATCATCAATTGACTTTAATATAATGTAATATATACAATTTTAAAAAATAATTACTTAAGAAACTAATATTTCTTTAAAATGTTAACCACGGTTTAAAGGTTTTTGTCATAAAAAAAATGTTTTAAAAATACATCATGGTTCGCATTTTAAGGGACTGTTTGGAAGAGTTTCTCCGAGTAGAGTTTTTAGGAGTAGATCTTTTAGAAGTAGAGTTTTCACAAGTAGAACTTTTAAGGAAAAACCATTGGCCGTTTGGTTGGTAATTAAAAAAGCTCTTTTAAGTTGTAAATTGTTTGATTGTATTAATTTTAAAAGCTCTTTTAAATGATAAAATTACCAAAAAGGACATATAAATGAATTTTAAGCATAACAAAAAAAATATGAGAAAATATGTTTCATTGTAATTAAAAAAACAATTACAAAATATTATAAAAAAAAGTATAAAAATACAATTTCTTAAACGAAATAAATAAAATAATAATAATAAATTATGTTGAATAATACCTTTTACAATTGATATTGTTTTCATGGGGAATTGAAAAAAAAAAGTCAATGCACAGTAAAAAAAAATCACAACAAAATATAGAGATATATACACACATATTCAAATTCATACACATTAAAAAAAGCAGATGACAATGTAAAGATATGCACACATACCGATATATACATATATATGCAGCAACATATATATATATATATATACATATGCATATATATATACGTATATATATATATACACGTATATATATATACATATACATATATATATATTCTGGAACGTAGCCACACAAGTATCTAAAACGTCATGATTTTAGTAAATATTCCTATTAAAAGGTTCCCATTTATTATTCAACATACTTGTGCAGCAACATTGGGTTTTATATATATGTGTGTATGTGTGTAATATATTTATGTGCATGTAGACAATTAATCTTATTCGGAATAGAAAAATAAAACAATAATGATTAGAAAGATATAAGATAGAAGGAAACTCACACGTTAAAAATGAATTTTCAAAAATTTAAATGCGTTGAGAAAAGTGAAGTTATGTTTTACATCTTAAAACACTAAGTTATTAGAATTTTTAACTTAAAACTCAGTTATTAGGGTTTTAAAGTAAAAGGGTATTGTGAAATTATAAAATATATTAGAGTTATATAAAACATTTTAATATTTTTTTTAAAAAAAAAACTCAAAAAACTCTACTTGAAAAAGCTCAAAATTTGAGCTTCTCTGAGTAGACATAAAACAGCTTATTGAATCACCCAAAAGCTCTAATAGAGTGACAATTAAACGACAAAAAAAAAAAAAACCTGAAAAGAGTTTTTTGGATTAAATAAGCTATTTTGGCCAGTAGATAAGTTCTTTCAAACGTACACTAAATCTAAAAAGTATACAATTTAATATTACTAGTGTCGATCGAAAAACTAAATCTCATAGAATTCACATCAATATAAACACACCAACACCAACAAAGCTAAATTGGAGGAATATAATATGGGTTGTAAGACTAAAGGGTCATTTATTTTTCTATTTACAATTTAATGGATTTAAATTGAACATATTAAGTTGTTTTTGTTTATTTTTTAAGTATCAAACAACTTAAAAATGCTAAAAAATAACTTAAAATATAAAGTTAAAAATTATGACTTATCCCTTATAATTATCACTTACAATATTTCCTTCAATTTAGTGATAATAAGTCATAATTTTTAATGAGTCATAATTTTTAATGACTAAAAATAATTTAATGATAATTACGGATTGGACTAAAAATAGTATTGTCCCTTATTTGGTATTGTATGGGATTGAATAAAAAATAATTGTATTATTTTTAGCAATAATTAAATTTTAAATTAAATTAAAATAAAATATTTAATTTAATTTAAAAATTATAATGAAGATATATTATTTTAATATTAATATAAAAAAATTTTAAAAAAAAGAAGAAGCATGAGGGACAAATTTGTCCCCCCAATTTTGGCGGGACACCACAGTTCTGAGATTGGACTAATTTTAATCCAATCCCTCTTTTATCGGTGTACCAAACGTGCATTAAGATAACTATAATCCTAACTTATTAGAACTAATTTAATTTAAATTGATAATGATAAATATTAAATACATATAATAATGAGATTTGATTTAACCCAACAACTAAAATTTTATAAAATAGTTTTGTTTTTAGATGGCTAGATGTCAACTTTACAAAAAATATAATAATTGTGAGAGTGAAGGTTGGTCCACCTTTATTAAATCCGGACCTCACCCGTTTCGGATTTAAACCCAAACTATATTTAAAAAAAAAAATCCGTATACTAATTTATTTCTAAATTTTCATTAAATGCGGGTCGATTACGGGTTTAAATGCGAATTGGTCACTCTAAATCCATAAATGAGCTACAATTTTTTTTTAGGGGTTTTATACATATATATATATATACATTATATATATGTATAGACATACATGTATAGATACATACGCACACATATACATATATGTGTATCTATATACATGTGTATATATGTTTGTATACATACATGTATAGATACATACGCACACATATACATATATGTGTATCTATATACATGTGTATATATATGTATATGTATATTTATGCATATATGTATGTATACAAACATATATACACATATATATACATATATATATATGTATGTATATATATCTATATATACATACATATATATATGTATATATAAGTATATATATACATAATATATATATATATATATATGTATACATATACACATTTTGCCTTGTTTATGTTTGCCCTAAGTGCTTATTTGATTCCCTTGTATTGCTGGATAAAGTAAAGAGATCATATTTCAATGGGTCATTTTGACAGTGAAATAAGATGAAACATAAGCCTAAATATAGGGATTCTGGTAATAGTTCCTATCTAGACTTGGCATTCTCATCAAAATAGTAAGCAAAAATATATAGGACCCATTACCACCTTTTGGACTTTGGTCGGCGAGTCAGATTGAGACATCCAATTTCACATTTCACATCTAAACCCCCATTGAACAATCGTTTTGAATTTTAGGTATAGTATGATTTCTAATGCAAACAATGATGCTTTCGGTGAAAGTTGTATCATCTTAATTATATGTTATCAAACTCCTCATTTTTATTTTTATTCTCTAGCATGCTTTAGGGTTTGGCAGCTAATTGTTTTTTTTCTTAATTAATTAATTTGATTAGAGAAATAGATCAACTACTAAAGAATACAATAATGCATCTTACTTTTGAAGTGGCTATAATTTATAGAATCTAATTAATTAAAGCCTTATTTTATGCCATGCATGGCTTAATCCATTGGTTAAATAACTTAATTACTAAACAATCATATATGCTAGGACTAATGGATGTGTAATGCAATCTCATTGGTGATATATTAGTTAATCAAAATACACTATGGTAATTGTACCAAATCATTTCCTTTTGGAAACATACAATATGGTTAGTAGTTCAATAATTGACTATAATTAATGTTCTAGAAGTGTTGTAATTTCGTATTTGCAAGTTATTGTCTATTATTGTATAGCCTTTATATTCGAATAATACCTCTAAAGCTAGCGTTTATCCACTAGAAACATGCTTCTATAGATAAAATGGAGAAGTATCCCTCGGACCCAAGAATTTTGTATATTTCACTCAAAAATTATTAAATAAATAAATAATGTGTGACAATAATATAAAAAGAAAATATTTCCGGTTACACTAAAATATAGTTAATTCATCGTACCTATTTTTAGAATTGTGTGACAATTTTGTATAATATCGCACATTTTTTATTTTAACAAAGGTTTCGTGCCGACATATTAAAATATAATGAGATTTGCAAAAGTTTTAACATTTTTTAAAAGTAATCTTCTAGTTTCGAATTCAGATTAAAACTCATTTATTGTATACCAAAAATATTATATAATTTTAAAATTGAGTTAAAAAATTATTTGATTATGTATCAAAAACTTCCTACAAGGATTTTTTTTCAAATATAAATTTAAAATTGCAGGGTTATTTTTTTAAAAATCTCCCATAAATGAATACATTTACTGTTTATTAAAACAATTAAAGTAATAATATATTAACCAATTAATGAAAATTTTTTATTTATGTCCTTGTAGTCAAAGTTCTTACAGGCTTACAAACTTTATATTAGTCAATGTCATTGAAATAAATCGCGCGGTTGATAGACTTATCTTCTAACCAAATCTTACAAGAGAACTTTAAAAAAAAAAAAAAAAAAAATCTTACGAGAGAAAAAATTGACAAAACAAACAATTTTCAATTCGGTTTATATTAGACACATAATATTTATTGAATCAAGTTAAAAAAGAAACTGTAACTCGGACAACTAAAACAAAATCAAAACAACATTAAAAAGAAGGGAAAAGCAACAAGAAATGGTGTAAATAAAAATATAAATTTTTTTTAAAAAAAAAGCAACTATAAATTATATCAAGTATATATATTTGAATAGCAAAGTGTTTAATGCAAGCAAGCTGCCAACTACCAAACACAAGCTGGCTTTTTCAGCAGATAATAGAATAGTTATAGCCAGCCTCACATTTTGACTAGCTAATGTATATATATATATATATATATTTAAGAGTGGTGTCGATCAACTTATTCTAGAGAAATCAATTTACTGACCTAAATCCATGGAAGTATGAGTGTATGACCCAACCAGCATAGAAAAATCAACTCAGGAGCGGTTTGGACAATGATAAAGTGCTTGAATAGTTTATGGGGTCTACACAGCCTACCATTTATGTCATCATTACATTTTTAATATATATTTACTATTTCCTTTCTCTTGTCTCATGTTTAAATCAAGAAAAAAAAATAGAATAATGTCAAGAAAGCTATTATTCAAGTAATTATTTTAAGAACTTTGTATATATTTATATGAAAAGATAATATTAAAAAAATTAATCTTTTACTGCATAGAAAATATGTTATTATTTATGATTAAATGGTGTTATAAATATTATCATGATTAAAAATTTTATCGATAGCGGATTATAATTATTGTAAAAATTGCAGACTTAAATATGCAGTATTTCATTACAAATTTGTATTTACGGTAAAAAAAAAATTACAGTAAATATAATTTGTTTTCTAGCATCGGGTTATGAAATAGGATTTAAGTAAATACTACTATAGTTATTTAGAACTATAACCTAGCATTACTACTTGACCGATTTGTTCTATTTGTTGGCAAATAGCAAGGAAAGAGATTTGGGCCTGAAGTGTTGCTGGATGTTTACTGGTAAGGTAGCAAACTAGTGGGGCAATCCAATCACATGCAGCCCAAAATCTATAGCAATCTTTCACTTATAAAACAGCCTTTACAAGTCGTACGGTACCATGACCATCTCTGCTGCATCGATCGCCATGCATGCATGCATGCATAGACCCAGAAATTAACAGAAAAAAGAAGGAATAAAATTTCAGGTACAACTTTTCTTTTTTGGGGCAGTGTCCTTTGCGATGATAAAGGCTTACATATATATAGTCGTATAGAGTACTGATATTATATTTGCATATGATTGGAGGAGGCTTTGCATGAGTAAACTAATGATAAATAGGTTATAGCCCGTGAAGCAAAGTTTGTCGTTTTGTATGGCAGAGAAATGGTCCATGCATGGAGAGGGGACATCACCAGTCTGGGTTTTCCGGGTCATGGAAGTGCATGCATGCATGTGGTGGGTACCAACTCCCATCTACATGTGATTAATGTGATAATATATTTGCTGCGACTGGAAGTCAATTTCAAGTGATTGAAATGTTTGTGATGTATATATATATATATATAGTTTCGGCTTCTGCTGCTGCTGGACTAGTTATCTTTTTGTAGTATGTGTCAACTACTGTTTAGGGATAACTAGTGTTAACAATATAAAGTGTGTATATTGATATGTATCGAACAATGTATAATAGAAAGTCTTATATAGGCTAGATATATGTGCAGTATAAGTAATGGGCTGAGTCCAATGGGCTAATCTAAACTATACACTAACATCCCCCCTCAAACTCGAGGTGGCAAGGAGGAAGCCAACTGGAGTTTGGATATAAGATCTCGAAGACGACCAGGCGGGTGAGACTTGGTGAAAGTATCAGCGGGTTGGTCAGCAGAGGAGATGGAGAACAACTGGAGAATGCCTTTCTTGAGATGCTGGCGAGTGATGTGACAGTCGATCTCAATGTGCTTGGTGCGTTCATGGAAGACATCATTATGAGCAATGTAGATAGCACTACGATTGTCACAATAAAGAGGAGTGGCAGTGGGCTGTGGAGCATCCATGGCAGCCAAGAGCCAGCGAAGCCAGACAAGCTCGAAGGTGGTGTCGACAAGGGCACGATACTCAGCCTCAGTATTAGAACGGGAAACAACATCTTGTTTCTTGCTACGCCATGAGACAAGAGAAGTACCCAACAGGAAACAGAAACCTGTGATAGAACATCGATCAGTCGGATCACCTGCCCAATCCGCATCTGAATAAGCATGAAGCTCGAGAAAAGACCGAGAGGAGTAGTAAAGACCATAATAAAGTGTGCCCTTGACATATCGAAGAATCCGAAGAACGGCAGCATAGTGGACAGAACGAGGGGCATCCATGAACTTACTAACCATACCCACGGCATGTGAAATATCCGGACGAGTAACTGTGAGATAGATCAAACTACCAACCAACTGACGATAGCGAGTAGCATCTGATATAGGTTCACCATCCAAGGATGTGAGCTTTGCATTATATTCCAAGGGAGTGAAAACAGTCTTATTGTCGGTGATACTGATACGACTTTTTGTACCCGCAAGTATACGGGGTCGGCACAAGTAATAAAATGATGAGTAAAATTATCGTCTCCACAGGGATATTTAGGCGTTGAGTACTAAAATTAACCAAGCCTATTTCTATTTGGATAATCGAAAGATTTTAAATGATAAAAATATAAAAACATGAAAATAAAGCAAGCAACCAATATGAGAGATTAGTTAGGGTATTTGAATTCACCTATTCCATCTAATTGAATTTCATAAAAGCACATTGTTGAGGTTTAACTATGCATGATAATGACCGTGTTCATCTAATTTATCCAAAGTCCCCTCTCGAGGTAAATTGGATCTATTCCGCACACACTAATATCCTATCTCTCGATGGTATATCCAAGTGCATGAGAATGCATTAGTTACAATAAACACCCTATGTGATCACACAAGTAAATTAGTATATCTCTATCCAATTCTACTTGTGGTGGACATTATATCGAGCACGTGGTGGGCGTCTCCTCTCGGTACATAACACACCACCAATTTATCATCTAAATGTAGGCCTTCACATTCAAAGCATTAAGCACAATAATACCACTCAACAACACAATAATCAACCACAACAAATTAAACAATCAATTCATTCAATCATCATAGAATAAGATTCATCAAAACCCTAACTTACAAATTTAGTTCATAATCAAAGATTTACAACTAAACATGTTTTCCAATTAATAAAGAGAGTTACAAGCATGAAAATAAAGAAGGAAAGGGATAGAAAAACTCTAGGTGTGATGAACTTTCGTCCTCCTCCTCATTGGGAATTTGTCTAGCTTCCACTTTCTCCAAATCCAAGCTTGATGGTGAGATTTTGGCTCAAGGATTGAATCCAATCCCTCTTGGTTTCAAGATGATCTTCTTCTCCCCTCTTTGCCTCTTCTCTTCTCTCTTGGTCTCCTCTTGGTCCTCTCTTTAGAGCCCTAGTCGAATTCCCTCTCTTTAGAGCCCTTTTTCTACTTATAGGCATTGAAAAATAGGTTTCTCGCGTCGCCATCGCGACCTACGGTCGCGCTACAGTGCTCGCGGCGCTCACTGCCAACAAATTGATGTTTCATCGCGACCACTGTATCGCTACAGTAGTCGCGGCACTGTGCTCGCGGTGCTCACTGCCAACAAATTGATGTTTCATCGCGACCACTGTAGCGCGACCTACGGTCGCGGTACTAGGTCGCGGTGCTCACTGGTCCAAATTTCAGGATTGCGCACTGTTACGAAAATGACCATAACTTCCTCTAGAAAACTCCAAATCATGAACCGTAAAATGTATTGGAAAGTAGACATCTATATCTTTCCATACATATAAAGCTCGAAACCCAGTTCGTTCTATGGAATTTATGACGGCCTCCGAAATATGACTCATGACTTAACTCTCGACATGAAAGTCGTGAGTCTGCACACTGTTGTGAAAATGAGCATAACTTTCTCTAGACAACTCGGAATCACGAACCGTAAAATTTGCCGGAAAGCAGACATCGTGACCTTTCCAGAAATATAAGGCGCTCAACCCAGTTCATCTTGTAGAATTTATGGCAGCCTCCAAACAATGACAGCTGTGCACTCCCAAATATTCAATTTAATCCACCAAAACTCTTCAATTACGCACAAAACCTTATTACCTGTACACTAGAGGAAAACACGTCAAAAGCACCAAAAATACTTAAGAATACAATTAAAAGATACGGTTTAGGGGTCGTAAATATATGAAAATAAATGACCGATCAAATACCCCCAAACTTATCTTTTGCTTGTCCTCAAGCAAATCGAAACACACCACGATTAAAAATAAAGACAAAAATAACTAAAACTAAAATAAAAAACGAACTAAGCTATATCCATTTTCGTAGGATGCAACGATGGCACTTAGCACGTGCCACAAGCCTTTAAACCTCTAGGTGACCCTAGTGGACGAGTTATAGTCTCGTGAGGGTTTACCAGCTACGATACCCACAAACGTCCTAAGCTAACCACACACATAGCTCAACATCAAAATAAGTATATACACAAATGCAAAGGCATAAGAATAGCACAAAATCAGAAATTCAAAATGCTGTCAATAAGTCTAATACACCATATATCATACAGGACACTGACATGCAACACATTTATAATCGTGACACCTTCCATTTTAATAAACCACTGATATAATTCGCCTCGACTCTAGTCTCACAAGTTTTCACTCAATAGCACTCAGAACCTAGGCAATCACACTTTCAACTGCATACGATTAGAATTTATGAGCAAAAAATTTCAAAATGTGTCGTATGCATCAATAATTAGAAAGAACGCACAGATTAAGCAAAGGACCTCATGAAAGATATCAAATGTTAAGAACGGAAAAATCAATATACATACATGTCAAATATTACAATTGAGTTTCCTAAGGAGATCAACAGGTCTTTATATGGTTATAATGGGGCTTGGGGAGATTGGCTCAAAAAGAATGGAAATCGGGCTCAACTCACTTGGAAACCTATTGAGAGACTTCATAAAATTTTCAATTCGTGCAACTTCTCTCATGACTACCAAATTTGCTCAACTTTTCTTCCCTTCCTCTTTAACACCTTTCTCCTTCAACCTCTTTTTCAACCCTTTTTCAATTTTTACTTTGTGCATTTCACTCCTTTTTTCTCATTTTAGCCAACTCTTTATATATATATATATTTTTGTTTATTGGCTATTCTCTTTTTCTGCACATTTCCACATCCTTTTCATATTTTTAACTCCACTCCTCTTTCTCACTCAACACTTACACATTTTTCTTTTAATTGTCTCTAGTTTCCAAGCGTTAAAGGTAACGTCTTACAATTTCGGCTAGGATTTTTGGATATGTAGGTCATACAATAAAAGGCTAATATGATAGTGTTTGGCCGCGAATGGGATAGGGAGCACACAATTACGGATAGGAAATCAAGCTATTTAGGAATTCACACACGATGCCTGGATCATATCTCCAAAATCTACTCAACTGAACATTCAAAACATATATACAAGATTTTCATAATGCAGTTCATTAACATCTAATGCAAACCTATAGAGATCAATCTAATGACAATAAAGCTCAAGAAAGTGTATAAGAGTAGAAACGAAAAATTCCCTCAGCATAAATACGCAATAATCTCAAAATCTCACTAAGGGTAGTCTCCACTATTAATCAGAGCTATTGATTGAAAGTTGTCACATATTACAATGCAAAGACGTCAGACCTATATGTTTAGATGCAAAGACACTACCGGCATTATTCCAAATAACAACTTTGTACACTCAAATGACCTAAGTATTTATATATTATTACTTAATTATCTGTAAAGCATGCATATGGTTTCGCTATCCTAACACAAACACAACAAAACACGAAAATACAATAAAAGACTCGAAAACTGGTGTACGTGGCATTGTTATACCTAAGTCTTCCAAACGCATTACGTATGAGGAAAGTCTAGGTTTCCAGCCTATATACACCAATCAGACGCACAAACACACAAACACCAAACAATACCCCCAAACTTAAAATAAACATTGTCCTCAATGTTTTACACCTTACATACGAAGAAAAGGGGCTTACAAAGAAATAAAAACTAAAAACAAGAAATAAAAACTAAAAACAATCAAACTCGACACAAAAACAAAAACGCATAAAACAAATGAACACAAAACAACAGTCCTAATATCCACAACTAACAACCCTAGATATCCACAACTAAAAAAAAATCAAAATAGACACACAAAAATAAACAAAAACAAAATCAAAGAAATCAAACACTTCAATAATATGTACATCCAACCAAACTTCCCCCGAACTTCAAAATTTTCAACTCAAGGCACAACACTTCAAAATGTTCATGGGAAATAGTTACGAAACACAAGAAAATTTAAACTAAAAAAAAAAAAAAATTAAAATAAAATAAAAGAAAATAATATACATATTTTACCTCATCGCTTGAGCTTTCGCCCACCTCCCCCATGATTGGTATCTCCTCATTAGCTTACCGCACCATCCTAACCAAATGACTGGAAGAGAAGATGACTCTCCCAGCACTACATACCTTGAATGCGAAGGTATCTCTTTACGGCCCAAGTGCGGGTTCTGCTCAAAAGGCGGAGGCGGTTTGGGCTTCCCTTCTCCGAGGTCTACAGAAACGTATGTATCTTGGTGGCTTTCTTCTTTCGCAGTGGCGCTATGGACTAGACATAACTCAAGTGGCTCTGAAAGGGTAGATGTATCATCTTCTTGCAACAAACTCTTGCTCCCTTCCATCTCTACTTGATCAACCCAAATCTGATGCTCAATTTGCTCTTTGATTTCCACGGTCGTTTCATTGCATTGCACCATAGGATATGGTTCGTGCTCTTGCCATTGGATCTCTGTAGCTAATTTGCTGATTTGAATCTCCAAGCGTTGGGTAGCTGCTTGAGTATGTTGAGCAACTTGATCAAGTTTAGCTTCCAGCTTCTTCAGGGCCTCATCTTGGGAATCCATTCTTTCATCCATCTTAGACATGAATTTTAAAATCATGTCCTCCAATGCTGGATTAACTTCCTGATATTCCTGCTGGTCGCTCCAATGAGATTCGGAATGATTGCTCCACCCAGGATTGTACGAGCTTAGGTAGGGGTCGTTCTGCTGATAATGTACATAGCCCTCGTACTGCATTTGCTCAGAACGGCTCTCAGCAAACGGATTGCCCACCTGACAATCAGTACTCATATGCGGCCCCCCACATAAGAAACAACCCAAAGGTGCTTCGTAGTCTCTAGCCGCCACTTCCTCGGTAAGCTCAGACGCCTCATACCAAGGATACATGTCCTCCATAGAAAACAAAAAAAATCAAAATTAATAAGAATGAAAATAAAATATATACAAATCCAAATTAGCTATAGACTTAATCGGTATTAATATCAACACAACTAAAAATATCCCCGGCAACGGCGCCAAAAACTTGATGCGACTTTTTGTACCCGCAAGTATACGGGGTCGGCACAAGTAATAAAATGATGAGTAAAATTATCGTCTCCACAGGGATATTTAGGCGTTGAGTACTAAAATTAACCAAGCCTATTTCTATTTGGATAATCGAAAGATTTTAAATGATAAAAATATAAAAACATGAAAATAAAGCAAGCAACCAATATGAGAGATTAGTTAGGGTATTTGAATTCACCTATTCCATCTAATTGAATTTCATAAAAGCACATTGTTGAGGTTTAACTATGCATGATAATGACCGTGTTCATCTAATTTATCCAAAGTCCCCTCTCGAGGTAAATTGGATCTATTCCGCACACACTAATATCCTATCTCTCGATGGTATATCCAAGTGCATGAGAATGCATTAGTTACAATAAACACCCTATGTGATCACACAAGTAAATTAGTATATCTCTATCCAATTCTACTTGTGGTGGACATTATATCGAGCACGTGGTGGGCGTCTCCTCTCGGTACATAACACACCACCAATTTATCATCTAAATGTAGGCCTTCACATTCAAAGCATTAAGCACAATAATACCACTCAACAACACAATAATCAACCACAACAAATTAAACAATCAATTCATTCAATCATCATAGAATAAGATTCATCAAAACCCTAACTTACAAATTTAGTTCATAATCAAAGATTTACAACTAAACATGTTTTCCAATTAATAAAGAGAGTTACAAGCATGAAAATAAAGAAGGAAAGGGATAGAAAAACTCTAGGTGTGATGAACTTTCGTCCTCCTCCTCATTGGGAATTTGTCTAGCTTCCACTTTCTCCAAATCCAAGCTTGATGGTGAGATTTTGGCTCAAGGATTGAATCCAATCCCTCTTGGTTTCAAGATGATCTTCTTCTCCCCTCTTTGCCTCTTCTCTTCTCTCTTGGTCTCCTCTTGGTCCTCTCTTTAGAGCCCTAGTCGAATTCCCTCTCTTTAGAGCCCTTTTTCTACTTATAGGCATTGAAAAATAGGTTTCTCGCGTCGCCATCGCGACCTACGGTCGCGCTACAGTGCTCGCGGCGCTCACTGCCAACAAATTGATGTTTCATCGCGACCACTGTATCGCTACAGTAGTCGCGGCACTGTGCTCGCGGTGCTCACTGCCAACAAATTGATGTTTCATCGCGACCACTGTAGCGCGACCTACGGTCGCGGTACTAGGTCGCGGTGCTCACTGGTCCAAATTTCAGGATTGCGCACTGTTACGAAAATGACCATAACTTCCTCTAGAAAACTCCAAATCATGAACCGTAAAATGTATTGGAAAGTAGACATCTATATCTTTCCATACATATAAAGCTCGAAACCCAGTTCGTTCTATGGAATTTATGACGGCCTCCGAAATATGACTCATGACTTAACTCTCGACATGAAAGTCGTGAGTCTGCACACTGTTGTGAAAATGAGCATAACTTTCTCTAGACAACTCGGAATCACGAACCGTAAAATTTGCCGGAAAGCAGACATCGTGACCTTTCCAGAAATATAAGGCGCTCAACCCAGTTCATCTTGTAGAATTTATGGCAGCCTCCAAACAATGACAGCTGTGCACTCCCAAATATTCAATTTAATCCACCAAAACTCTTCAATTACGCACAAAACCTTATTACCTGTACACTAGAGGAAAACACGTCAAAAGCACCAAAAATACTTAAGAATACAATTAAAAGATACGGTTTAGGGGTCGTAAATATAGTATCCATCGGAGGATGAGGTAACTTGGAGACCTTGGTGAGAAGATCAGAAGCATATTTAACTTGAGAAAGATAGTATCCATCGGAGGATGAGGTAACTTCAAGCCCAAGAAAATAGCTAAGAGTGCCTAGATCTTTCATCTCAAAATGCTAACTGAGGAAGTGCTGAAGAGAGCGGATACCTGCAGAATCATCTCCAGTAATAATCATATCATTAACATAAAGAAGAATAAGAGTGATACCAGCAGAAGATCATCGGACGAAGAAAGCAGTGTCATGAGGACTCGAAGTGAAACCCTGCTGAGCAACAACTGAGCTAAACTTTTCAAACCAAGCTCGAGGAGCCTGCTTGAGGCCATAAAGAGCACGGCGAAGTCAACAAACTTGATTGCCGGAGTGTGGATAGGCAAGGGGTGGTTGCATGTACACTTCTTCTTGAAGATCTCCATTTAGGAAAGCATTCTTTACATCCATTTGATAAATAGGCCAACGGCGAACATCAGCCACAGCAATGAGACATCTGACAGATGTAAGACGAGCAACAGGAGCAAAAGTTTCCTCATAGTCAATGCCATACTCCTGAGTAAAGCCTCTGGCAACTAGGCGAGCCTTGTATCGTTCAACAGATCCATCAGCCTTGGTCTTGATCTTGTAAACCCACCGACAACCTACTAATGACTAACCAGAAGGCAAATCAACCATATCCCAAGTGTGATTCTTATGAAGGGCATCTAGTTCTTCATTTATAGCTTGCTGCCAAAGAGGGTCAGTATGGGCCTCACGATAGGTGTGAGGTTCATAAATGGTGGCAAGAGCAAAATAGTAGTGATAATCAGTGAGATAAGAAGGAGGAATGCTTACCCGAGTAGAACGACGAAGTTCAGGACCAACATGAGACTCAGGAGAAGGTGGTGCCACAGGATCCAAGACAGATGGGTCAGATGCCGGGGAGAGAACCAGAGATGAGTCGTCTGGAGAGGCAGCCGATGTCGAAGAATCCTCTACAAGTTCAGGATAGAGAGAGAGAACAAGATCAGTAAAAATAGGAGACTCGAAAGACGAGGATGCAGGAAACTGCTGGAGACTCGTGAAAGGACGATGTTCCCAAAACTCAACATGACGGGAGACACGAAGACGATGAGAAATGGGATCATAACAGCGAAACCCCTTTTCAGATACACCATAACCAAGAAAACAACAGAGACGAGCACGGGGCTGGAGCTTTGTGCGTTCATGAGGAGGAAGAGAGACAAAACAAGCACAACCAAAAACCCGAAGAGAGGAGTAGTCAGGGGATTGACCATAGAGAAGCTCAAATGGTGATTTGTTGTGTATGGTTGGTGAAAGAATACGATTAATGGTGTACACAGCAGTGAGTGCGGCCTCACCCCAAAAGCGCTCAGGAAGAGAGGCATAAATGAGAAGGGTGCGGACAACATCAAGAATGTGACGATGTTTTCGTTCTTCACGACCATTTTGTTGAGAGGTGTAAGGACATGATCGCTGAGTAAGGGTCTCATGACTGTTTAAAAAGGATAGAAAAGATTTATCATTATATTCTTGAGCATTATCTGATCGAAAGACTTTGACGGTGCGATTGAACTGTGTTTGAATCATTTTATGAAATGTTTGGTAAATAGACACAAGTTCAGACCTATGATGAAGCATATAAATCCAAGTATATTGAGAAAAATCATCCACAAATATGACAAAATATCTAGATCCCCCCTCAGTAGGAACAGGTGCAGGACCCCATATATCAGAATGTAT
The DNA here is from genome assembly GCA_003430845.1 of Xanthoceras sorbifolium. Taxonomy (NCBI): domain Eukaryota; kingdom Viridiplantae; phylum Streptophyta; class Magnoliopsida; order Sapindales; family Sapindaceae; genus Xanthoceras; species Xanthoceras sorbifolium. The sequence goes on along the minus strand of CM010621.1, from coordinate 7,698,257 downwards.
AAGATCAAAAGGTGCCGAAGAAAATGAGACACTATTACTAAAGGGCAATTTTGTTTGTTTACCAAAATGACAGGAAGTACAATCAAATTTTTGAAACTGAATTGAACCTAAATGACCTTAAGAAGCTAACAACTAAAGACGAGATAAGGATGGATGACCAAGACGAGCATGCCATAGATCAGGTGAGGGGGTGGCAATGGTAGCAGCGGCCGAAGCAACTTGTGAAGGAATCTTCAAGTCATGAACCTCAAACATACGACCAACCTTACGGCCTGTCCTAAGCACTTGACTCGTTCAGGGATCCTGCACATACACACCATGATTAGTAAAGAGAAGATCTATGCCTAATTCACAAAGTTGACCAACAGAAAGCAAATTGAGAGACAACTTTAGGATATGAAAAGTGTTACTAAGAGATAAACTAGGAGAGGAGATTTTTCCTTTATGACTAACAGGCATAGGAGTTCCATCAGCAGTGTAAATAGTGATAGGATGTTCTAAAGATGCCTTATCAGAAAATTGAAATTCATCAGGAGTCATATGGTTACAACATGCAGTATCAAAAAACCAAGGTTGTTTACCTGAGGTGATAGAAAGAGCAGTGGAAGTTCGGGATAAAACCTGTTGAATTACTGCCTCAATATCAGCCGTAGTAAGTGAGGAAGCCAAAGATGGACTTGTAAGAGCCGATGGATCTGAAGGACATACAGCAGCTGCCTAAGGAAAAGAGGTTTTATTCTGCTCTTGCAAAAATTTATGTAGTTTGCGACAAACTGAGATGTCATGGCCTTTAGCACGGCAAAACTCGCAGCGAGTACCTTTGGAAGCCTGAGAGGTGAGTCGTCCAGAGTTTATTCGCGGAGGAGCAGTGAATGCGGCAATAGGAGGCTGTGGAGATGGTGTAGCCAATACATGATCAAAGGATGAAATGTGATGAGTAGGCTGACAGTTCTCCTCAGAAATAAGCTCCTTGACTGCAGCATCAAGAGAAGGAGTAGGAGATCGGCTAAGCAGAGAGGCTCTAGTAGGTTCAAAATCCTCATGTAAACCCATCATAAAATGCATAAATTGACGGCGATCCCGATACTTGGCAAAGAGCTCAATGTCCTTAGAACACACTAGTGGAGGATGTGCAGCAGAGAGTTGTTCCCACATAGTAGAAGTTTGAGAATAAAAATCAGAAATAGACTGACCTGTCTCTTGGCGCATTTGATAAAGCCTTGATTCAATGTGGAACTCCAAACTTGAATCATTAGTGTAATTATAGCGATTGGTCAGAAATTTCCAAGCAGCCGTAGCAGTCTCAAGACGATGAAGAAGATTATGAATGGAGGGAATAGAAGTATTGATAAACCAAGATAAGATCTTACTCTGAATACTTTCCCATTCCTACATACGTTCTTCATAATTATCCACTATAACAACAGTCTTCGATGCATCTGCAGCAGCTGTAGCGCTGGACTGAGGGCTTGGTACTGGCTTAGGGATTGAACCAGTCATATATCTCCACAGTTTACAACCCTTGAGAAAGATAGACATATTCTGAGACCATGCATGATAGCTAGTAGGACCATCCAACATAATGGTAATAGGACGAATGATATCTCGTTCGTTTTGTTGAGCCATAATGAATAAACGGAGCCAAAAATCGGAATCTACGCGAAAAACTGAGCAAGACAAACCTTCTTTTTTTTGGTCAACGGTATGACGTGGCAGGGCTGACGTAGCAGTAGGGCTGACGTGGCAGAATGAAACAGTAATTTACCAACTGAGGGATAAAACTGTAATTCACCAAATAGGGGTACAAACTGTAATTGTACCAGCGAGAGAGGTGGGCGGCGCGTGCACAACTTGTTGGGGAGCGTGCGGATCTGATAGTTAGCCGATGACCACGATTCCGGTGGCGTTGGAACCTGAAGGAGGAGACGGTCCAGATGGCAGTGCTGGTGAGTGAAACAAATTAGCAACGGTGGCGGATTGGATGAAAAAGGAAGGCGGGATGGCTGTGGCGTTTATTCGGCTTGCCGGGGAGCATGCGGAGTCGGTGATTAGCCGATAACCGCGATTCTAGTGGTGTTGGAACCGGAAGAAGGAGGCGGTCCAGATGGCAGTGGTGGTGAGCTGAGAAAATCAGCGACGGTGGTGCATCACGAAGGACAGCAGAGAGTCGATGAGATCCGGGAGTTGCAGGGACTATAGTAACAACGGTAACTCGCTTCTGACAGTGACTACTAGATGAAGACGAGGGCAGCGGAAAAATGCCGGAGATATCCACAAGAACCAGAAAATCAAAGAAAAAGCTCTGATACCATGTTAATAATATAAAGTGTGTATCTTGATATATATCAAACAATGTACAATAAAGAGCCTTATATAGGCTAGATATATATGCAGTACAAGTAATGGGCTGAGCTCAATGGGCTAATCTAAACTATACACTAACAACTAGAAACATGAATGGAAATTAATTCAATACATCTGATCAGGCAAGAGCCTGTTCTCCTTTAGCCAACCCTACTTGCTAACCTACTTCTGAAAACAAATGGTTATAGACTTGTAGAAGACAATAGATATATAGTATGTAAGCATTGTGAGACAATGCTCCATTTTGGTTTCCGTCATTGTAAAATCTAGTTTTTGTAAACAAATATTTTATCAGTCTAGTTTTTACAAACAAAGTTATTGATTTTTTGCATTCTTAATTATAATTATGGTTAAAGGATGTTTTGAATATTTTAGAAGTGTCTATGTCGATTTTAGCTTCTTATATAATCTCAAATTATATATATATATATATATATACTGTTATAATTAATTCAAGATTTGAATAACTCAAATTCATAATCTCAACAGTATAAGTGTGAGAGGGACGTATCATTAGGCCAAACTTATTATTTCAAATTATATATAAAGGAGTAAACAACATAAAAAAAAACTTATAACTTGGATGCAGAAGGATGCATATGCATGTTCCATTATATATTGTATTCTTATCACATGAGTGTGAAAAGATGACAACGGAAGATCCGCTATGCATAATTGGATTTTAGTTTTCTGTGATGTAAGGGTTGCAAAACGTATGGGCTGTTTATAGGCCCGAAAACGTAAAAAAAAAAAAGTTGAAACTTCGAAGTTAAAGGTGCAACACCTATTACCCATAAAGCTATAGAGTTACTGGGCCTCAAAGAGCAGAGCTGAAATCTAAAAACAACCCAATATACAAAAACTATAAAAATAAAATAAAATGGCGTCGCCTGGACTTGAACCGAAGACCTTCAGTGTGTCAGACTGACGTAATAACCAAACCACGACACCTTGATGGTAATAGTATCCCAATAGTTATATAAGTGGTTTACGTAGAATTTTTATTAATATGATTTCCATGGATTTGGAGAATTGGAGTTTGAACTTTGAAGGAAATAGTAGTAAGAACCTCTCCGATGACAAGAATGCTAAACACAGAAACCATTTAACTTTTAGCTTCTTTCTTGTCACCAAACCAGGCCCACTTCTCCTTAGCTGGTCCATTCTTTACTTTCACTTCCAAAAATGCTTTGTTTTTGTCTTCCTCACAGCAAATTCAACAAACCCATCTCAGTCTTTGGAGAAGAGACAATGGGATGTTGTCCTCGTTGTGTGCCCTTGCTTTGAACAATAAGGGCAGAAAGAATGACACTGCTTTAAAGGAAACAAACGGCTCAGATTTTGATGATGATGACGATGATGAAAAGGGAATGTTTTTGCCGTTTAAGGAGATGAAGAGGTGGCTGGAGAACAAGCCACGTGGGTTTGGTGAAGGTAAGGTGTACGACACCTCCATTGAAGAAAAGCTGCTTTAAGAAATAGAGCAGAGTCGAGAAGCACAGATTGCTAACATTAATAAGCTCAAGAACGATCTTGTTAAAACTAGTCCCAAGAAAGAGGACGGAAAGATAAAAGGTTTGTGTTTTTCTTGTGAACCCTTCATTTGAATTTCGCTGAATAATGCTTTCCACGATTTGTATAATTTGCCCTGAATTTCATTGGTTGTGGAAAATTTTTGAGCTTATACAATATATTGAGTTTGTTATGTATACTTACTATAGTATAGCAATTTTCACTGTGTCTGTTTGTTGTTGTCAAATTGGGTTTATAGCAATGAAGAACTTGGTATGCTATAGAAAAAAATAAAATAAAAAAGAGACCAACAATTTGGAGGCCTCATTTTGGTCCACTATTGAGTAAAACTAAAATTATTGCTCTTAGGAGTAAACTATATGGCATTGAAATCTAATATACTGTGGAAGATTAAACTTCAGGTTACATAATTATCCTGTCCAGTGGAGACTAATTGATTCTTAATCGGATTATAGTGTTTCACTCTTCTTGGGCCTTACTTTTAAAGGAATCGAGTGTCTTATTCCTGCAAACTGAATTCTATCTTTTCGCCAATGGTATATAAATAGGTTCTTGCAAATGAAAATGAGACTAATATTTAAAAAGCAAATTGAACAGACCAATAGAATAAGACTATCTGTTCTTTTTTTTTTTGAACTATTACAAATTTGGGAGTTGAGGGAGGAAGACATATAACTTGAACACATGATCTTATTGATGTGGATGTGGGGGGCTTAATATTGAGCCACTTCAACTTCCGTCCAATGGAATAGGACTGTCTCTCTTCCATAGAAGCTAGCTTTGCTAATGTAATGACGAAATTCATACACAATATATTTTTCAAGAGACCATTGTTTTCCCTTCTGAATCTAGTATTGAGAAGCTTATTAATAATGCAAGATGAGCAAGTCTACTTATCTCACTTCTAAGAGCAAGTCAACCCTTGATTGAACTGTCATTGGACTTTCTTGTACCTAATGTCAATGGGTTGTTCTTATGAAGTGTAAACATGTAACATCCCGGATTTCGGATAATTAATGTTGAATATGTGAATATAAATTTTGTGATGGAAGGGGTGTAAATGTAATTAAAAGTATGTTTATTTTTATGATTTCCAGGTGGATCAAATTGAACAGTCGAAAACGATGCATGAAAATTGAAAACTGAGACAGTGAGTATCGCGACCTGGTCATCGCGACCATAGATCGTGATGACCTGCTCGCGGTGAAAAATGTAAATTTCTGGTAGTGAGCATCGCGACCACCAGCGCGATCATGGTACCGCGAGGTGTGCTCGCGATGAAGGCGGTGGAAACGCTCCAGCGAGTACCGCGACCTGGTGGCGCGAGCACAGGTCGCGACGACCGAAAAATATAAAAAAAAAATTTGGCTTCTCGCAGAAGCCACAGAAAACACAGAACAGAGAGAAGAGAGAGGAGACACCGAGAGAAAGAAAGAAAGAAGAAGAAAGAAAGAAGAAAGAAGAAGAAAGAAGAAGAAGAAGAAGAAGAAGAAGAAGAAGAAAAGAGGAAGGAAAGAGAAAAGGAAGTGTAGGCGAAAGAGAAAGAGAAAAGAAAAGAAACCTAGAATCGCGATAGTCGAACAAAAAACGATATCCAGGTTGGTGTACCTCCGTTTTCGAACTCTTTACAAAAAGTATTAAGTATTTTTAGTTTGAATCTGAGATTTATTCGAAGATTTTCATTCTCATGTGTTGATTTTATTTTCGTTGAATGATTTTATTGTTGATCGTATTTTCATTACTTCGATTTCGTGGAAATTATTTGTTTTCGATTATTGTATAAATAATGTTGATTTTCCCATGAAAAATTTATGTTATTGAACTCGAATGTTTCCGTTGATTGTAAATATAGTGAATATTGAAAATAGTTTATCGTAACGGCCCTAGGATACTTAGACATAGAAATGGATATAGGAGGTTGGTATACCAGCTGGGTTCAGTGAGCAGTACTGCACCGATATTGATATGTTATTGATGATTATTATGTACCTCCTCATGGATTCGTCCAGGGGCAGGGAGACACGTACCTCCTCACGGATTCGTCCTGAGGTTGGGAGACACGTACCTTCCTAAGGATTCGTTCCTGGGATAGGGAGTTATGTACCTCTCTAGGTTCCGTACCCTCGGTCCTAGAGTAGGGAGATACGTACCACTCTTAGGATTCGTCCTAGGGTGGGAGTTCGACCCATATTCCAGTCCTAGTATGTTGTGTATTCTAGAGGGCCAGAATTGAATTGAACGAAGTGATATGTTTATAAGTGTTTTCGAAATCGATTTGATACGTTCATTTTAATGTTTATATAAAACTGTTTGTAAATGAATTGAGTATGATTATTGATTTAGTAAATGATTTCATATGATTTTCATTAGTAATATTTTCTTTGTGTTTGTATTGAGATATTTATATTATGACATGTTATGTTATGATTTTAATCTTAAGTTTAGTGTACACCCACTAAGCTATATGCTTAGTGCGTTAGTTTTATTTCTAACGCGTAGGTACCAGGGAGACTGAAGAGGCAAAAGACTGAAGAGGAGTTTCCTGCAGACAGAAGAGTAGAGTCACATTTCTGGGGTAGATATTTATGTTGATGTGTATTATAATTGATATGCATGTATATACATAAATTTGTAAACGTTATGTATAATTCTGTCTTGTAGTTAAATTGGTTTATGAATTCTGTTTTTCATTTTTTTTAAGGACTGTAATGAATTAATTATGCACTATTTGATTTTGAAAATTAATTGAAAGTCGCACTAAACGGCAGAGTGCGCAATTGATTGAAAATGATATTTGAAGTGTTATTGAATTTGTATTTGATTTGAGTTGTGGAAAAACAGGTTTTGGGAAATCCGAAAAACAAACAGAACTCTGCCGAATTTTTTTGTAAAAAGTTTATTTCGATGGACTCACTCGGAAATGGTTTTAAAAATTATAAACTAGATGGTTTTCCAATGGTTTGAAAAATTGATTTGATGGGCTCACAGTGATTTTAGAAATTATAAAATGAATTGAGAAAGTTTTGTAAACCCGAGTAGCGCTCCCTGGGTCGATCCAGCCGGGTCGGGTCAGGGGGTGTTACAAAACATATTATCAACATACTCATTTCCTTATTACCATCTGCATCATGGAAATTTGTCATGCAAATGCAATTACATAGTGGAAAGGCCAAGGTGGACAAGAAATAATGTTCATTTGTACTTTATTCAATTATGATTTTCTTAATTCTATCGTAATACCAGAAATTGCATAAGGTTTTGTTTGTCCATGCCAATTTTAGTCTGACTTCACAGTATTGCCATTGCGTTGTAGCATCTGAAGGTGTTCCAAGTGGTTTTCGTGTCCATTTGGCCAATCTTCCCAAGAAAAAGAACATCCACGGAGATCTGAAATCTACTTTTTGAAGGTGTCCCTGTTATAATTAACATAAGCCCAGCTGTCTCTGGGAACAAGAAGACTAAAGACCCAATATGCAAGGGCTTTGCTTTTGTTGATTTCAAGTCTGAGGAGGATGCAACTAAGTATTTTTCTTGATGAATAATTGTTATTTGTGATTTCCTTTTAGATCTTGATTTGAGTTAAGAAACACAATTGTGCATTCTTTATTTATCCTAGTATAATGTGAGGTAGTAACCACTCAACTTAAAAGCTTATACTATTAGGAAACAACTCAACAATATTATTTAAACACTTTAACTAAGTGAATTATTTCTTTCTTTACAATCAAGAAGTAACCGGATATGTTTCATTGATTGGAATATTATTCAAATGGCAGTGGATGCATTCAATAATGTATAGAAAAAAAAATTGCTACTAAAGCAGATGGGCAAAAGTTCTGGGTCCAAGATGGGAGCAGTCACGTTTTATGGATTGATCAAAAACCATGCAAGAACATGTTTAGTGGGATTATTATTCAACTTGAATTCTAAACAGGTTTTGCTGGCTTAGGTTAGTTATATATTTTATATTGAACATTGCATGTCATAGACATTACATACATCTAAGTTTCTTTGGAGAGCTGAATGGCATACTGTGCTTCTCATAACTGAGCTCAAATAGGTTAGGCTAACTGTTATAACTTGGTTTGGAACTGGATTTTCTTTTTTCTTTTTCTTTGTTTTTTAAAAACAAAACTGACAAAATTTCTCTCATGGCAAATTCACGCAAATATTTTCTAAACAAAGTATATCATTTGGTAAGATTCAAAAGTAGATAAAGTGTGAGATGATGAATTCAACTTCTTCCAAGTTTGTTGATGAACATTCTGCAGACAGTGCCTACAATAATGTTGAACTAACATCTCCTGGCTTGGAAGAAGAGCAAGATGCTGATTCCAACGTGGACTATGATACGTCGGATTCATGGATGGAAGCAGCATCTGATGGCTCTGATCCAGATGGTGAACTTGACTCTGCGAAAATGGAGGACATTAGAGAGAATTTGGAAATTGTCAGTGTATCAGAGCTGAATGGTAGAGATAACAAAAAACAAGATAAGAAATCTTCCAGAGATTCATCATCGTCAAATCAGCGAAAGAAAATTCAAGCGATCAAGAAAAAGCAAATTGCTAAAGGAGACGTTAAGAAGGTTCCAAAGTTGGACATTCCAGGATCTGCGAAGAGGTAATCTTCAACAAGCATTTCCCCATTTGTTGGAACTTGATTTATCTGTTCATATTGTTTCTTAACATATATGGTTCTGCTTATCATGATGCAGATTAAAAGTTAAGCAATAGGCTGTGTTGACAGATGTTTTATCGAAATATGCAGTAAAAGCCGCTTTAACTTCAAAGGAAGAGAGCTAGCTAATGGATGTGTAAACTACATAAATAGTGATAATATTGAGTGTTATAAACTGCTTATGCAAGGAAATTAGTGGCCTTTATGAAAGTTATTCTGTCTTGCTCTGTGTTATGATGAAATTCCATAACCACCTTATTTTTCTGGGTTTGTTGTATCTTTTTGGTTGTGGCTGGTTTTCAAAATCTTAAAAAAATAGAAAGGATGGCCTGTTGATCGTAAATGGGTAAAAACCATGAAGGGAATGCTTTTCAGTACAATGAAGATTGTGGACGTATGTAACGACCAGATTATGAACAATAAAGATATCAAGTACAGGAAATTAATTAGATTAGGGTTCATTAAGTTAAGATACATAGTGTCTTTGGTTTTATTAATTTTAAGTGTTAATGCTTTTTAGACAGAAGTTGAAGTCTTCTTTACAGCCTTGTAAATTTGATAGCCAAAAAGTCAAAATCACCTAAATTCTATTTCAATAGTCTTATTATTATTATTTTTTTTTTTTTGGGGTACAAAGGAGGCCAAATGGCCAGAACTATGCTACACTACCAACAAATCTAGCATGCACCAGCCCACAGCATCCTTAGAAACAAGATGGATGATTAAAGAGAGGGGGGGCAGGAGCTTCAAAGAAGCAAGTTTGGTTATGGAGACTGTGGCCCATGTAGGCCAAGCCATCAGTAAGGGAGTTACACTCTCTAAAAACATGAGAGAGCTGGTAATTCCAGTCCCTATTGAGCATCCTTCTGCAGCTCTGCACTATTACCCAAAGGGGCTTATTAGCATTGCAATCAAACTGGATCAAGGAAACAACTTTTAAGCTATCTGACTCAACCAGCACCTTCCTATACCCAGCAGACCATGCCATATTTATGCCAAAAAGGATTGCCCAGATTTCTGCCTCAAAGGGATTATCAGACTCCTTATGAGCACAAAAACCCCTCAGCCACTTACTGTTGTGGTCTCTTAACACATCCCCAGCAGCTAAGGACCCAGGCTCGCTCCTCCAACTACCATCCATATTCAGCTTGACCCAACCTGTCAAATGAGGGTCCCAAGCCATGAAGACAGTGTGGATAGACTGGCTGTGCATACCACCAGTAAAAGCAGCCCACCTTTATCTGGCAGCCTTAAGAATGATTCCTTAGGGGCTAGAAGGCATAACAAAACCTAGTTCAAAAATCACACAACATCTCTATTTCCATATATACCAAATAGTAAAGACAAAAAACATATAATTGGGGAAGGGGCCCTTACTGCCCTTCTTATCATTAAGATTCAAAACCAACCAGCCTTCAAACTGTCACCATAGGATACCGCCCTCGAACTACCCTGCTGCCAATCTTCCAAAATAGCCACAGAATATCTGCACTCCCTTAACAAGTGGTTCAGGTCTTCACAGCCAGACCCACACCTAGGGCAACTATCATCAGCAGCCAGGCCCCTTCTGATACGTTAAGAATTGGTGAGTAATTTCATATTGAGCCAGTTCCACAGGAAAAGAAGCAAGTTTGGTTATGGAGACTGTGGCCCATGTAGGCCAAGCCATCAGTAAGGGAGTTACACTCTCTAAAAACATGAGAGAGCTGGTAATTCCAGTCCCTATTGAGCATCCTTCTGCAGCTCTGCACCATTACCCAAAGGGGCTTATTAGCATTGCAATCAAACTGGATCAAGGAAACAACTTTTAAGCTATCTGACTCAACCAGCACCTTCCTATACCCAGCAGACCATGCCATATTTATGCCAAAAAGGATTGCCCAGATTTCTGCCTCAAGGGGATTACCAGACTCCTTATGAGCACAAAAACCCCTCAGCCACTTACTGTTGTGGTCTCTTAACACATCCCCAGCAGCTAAGGACCCAGGCTCGCTCCTCCAACTACCATCCATATTCAGCTTGACCCAACCTATCAAATGAGGGTCCCAAGCCATGAAGACAGTGTGGATAGACTGGCTGTGCATACCACCAGTAAAAGCAGCCCACCTTTATCTGGCAGCCTTAAGAATGATTTCTTAGGGGCTAGAAGGCATAACAAAACCTAGTTCAAAAATCACACAACATCTCTATTTCCATATATACCAAATAGTAAAGACAAAAAACATATAATTGGGGAAGGGGCCCTTACTGCCCTTCTTATCATTAAGATTCAAAACCAACCAGCCTTCAAACTGTCACCATAGGACACCGCCCTCGAACTACCCTGCTGCCAATCTTCCAAAATAGCCACAGAACATCTGCACTCCCTTAACAAGTGGTTCAGGTCTTCACAGCCAGACCCACACCTAGGGCAACTATCATCAGCAGCCAAGCCCCTTCTGATACGTTAAGAATTGGTGAGTAATTTCCTATTGAGCCAGTTCCACAGGAAAAGCCAAAGTTTATGGGGGACTTTCAGCTTCCAGATGAGCCTCCACTTCCACTTATCCTCACTAAAGAAGCTACTATAGGTAGACCTAACCGTGAATTATCCATTATTGGATAATCCCCAAATCTGTTGGTCATTATCCCTGCCCCTACTGTCAAAGCGTAAATCTACAATTTTCTGGACTATACTGCGAGAGAGAACATCATCAAGCTTCGTCCTATTCCAGCTACCATTAGCCATGTACTCTTCCACTTTCTTACTATCAACACCATCAGACACATCATGGAGGGCATGATCTGCAAGATAGCCCACTTCTGGAACCCAGCAGTCCTTCTAGAAATGGATGAGGTTGCCATCCCCAAGCCTTTAAGTTAGCCCCCTATTTAATAAGTCAATCCCAAACTTGATAGCCTTTCATGTGCTAGAGCAGCCACTACTCTGATTGACATGATTGAAAAAGCTGTGCTGATTATTTAAATACTTACTTCTAAGAATTCTAGCCCACAGACCATGCTTATCATTGCACAGTCTCCAGCCAGCCTTGGCCATCAAGGCTTGGTTCATAAGTTTTGTCTTCTTAATACCCAAACCTCCCAGGTGCTTAGGCATGCAAACCACATCCCACTTGATGAAATGAATCTTCTTATTATCAAGGGAGTGCCCTCACACAAAATTCCTATTTAAACTATCAAGTTTCTTACAAATATCCTCTGGAAGCTTCACAGACTGCATGAAAAAATCTGGGAGAGCAGAAGTGACAGATTTAACAAGTGTAACTCTATCAGCCATGCTCAATGAGGCACTTTTCCAAGCAGCCAGGCATTTGTGGACACGCTCCACCAGATTTATGTAGGTGCTAGACCTGGCCTTACCATGGATTAAGGAGACACCTAGGTAGTTACCCAAGTCTGTGGTAACAGGGGAACCACAACTAGCAGCTAACTCCCTATCCTCTCTAACACATAAGTTCCCATAACAATAAACTTTGGACTTCTCATAACTCACTTGCTGCCTCGAGACACTACAAAATAAATTCAAGCAATCTTTCATGGTCTTAGCTTGCCTAGGAGAGGCCTGGCCAAAAAGGATGAGGTCATCCACAAAAAAGAAGTGAGACACCTCAGGACCACCCCTAGAAGTTTTAACAGGCTTCCAACTACCATCCCTGAGCTTTTGAGTGATGATATGAGAAAGTTTCTCCATATAAAGGACAAAAATGTAAGGAGAAATAGGGTCTTTCTGCCTAATTCCAGCCCCTGGAGAGAAACTATGAGAGGCCTCACCATTCATATTAATTTTTATTGAACTGAAGTGATATAGAATATGACAAGCTCTCCAAACTTCCCTCCAAGCCCAGCCTCCTTCAACACCTTCCAAATAAAATCACATTGCAGCCTATTATAGGCTTTAGAGATGTCTATCTTCCAAGCTAACATCTCTTTCTTTCCCTTAATATTCTTAAACTTATACAGAACTTTCTGAGCAACAACAATATTGTCTTGGATTTGTCGTCCAGGTACGAAAGCAACCTGACTAGGACTCACCAAGCTAGGGAAAAGGTGCTTCATTCTGTTAACCAAGACCTTGTTAATGACCTTGTAAGTAGTGTTACAAAGGCTAATAGGGCGAATGTGAGACATGCTCAAGGGACTTTCAATTTTAGGCACCAAGGTAATAAGAGTTTGGTTAATGGGGGCAGAAAACCTACCATCCATAAGACTGTTCTTCACAAGCTGAACCAAATCACCCTTACATAGCTCTCATTTATTATGAAAGAATATGGCAGGAAACCTATCAAGCCTAGGGGCCTTAAGACCACCAATCCCAAATAACCCAGCCCTAACCTCTTCCTCTCTAATCTCACTATTTAGCTCAGAAATATAATGCTCTTCAAGAATAGGAAACAGGGTAGACAACTCTTCAACCTAATAATTAGGCTCCACACAAGCAAACAGTTGTTGAAAGAAGCTGACATCTAGCCTTTTTAGACCTTCCTTGTAACATCTCAAAAATTTCGAATAATTCATTTTGAATATGTGGATAAAACAGGTGGATCAGATGGAACGGTCCAAAAATGATGCATAAAGAAAAAGAAGTGAAAAACTGAGATAGTGGGTACCGCGACCCCTCACCGCGACCACAGGTCGCGATGAGCTGCTCGCGATGAAAAATGGCATTTTCGGACAGTGAGCAACGCGACCTGGTCACCACGACCATGGATCGCGCTGACTGGCTTGCGATGAAGAAGTGAAATCCTGGCAGTGAGCATCGCGACCCCCATCGCGACCAGGAGACCGCGAGGTGTGATCGCGATGAAGGCGGTGAAGTTGCTCCAGAGAGCAACGCGACCTGGTGGCGCGACCACAGGTCGCGGCGACGGTCGCGATGACCAAAATAATATAAAAAAAATTTGGCTTCTCACAGAAGCCAACGAAACAGAACAGAGAAAAGAGAGAGGGAGAGACCGAGAAAAAGAAGAAAGAAGAGAAAGAAGAAGAAGAAAGAAAGAAGAGGAAGAAGAAGAAGAAGAAAGAAAGAAGATGAAGAAGAAGAAGAGAAGAGGAAGGAAAGAGAAGAGGAAAGTGAAGGAGAAAGAGAAAGGGAAGGAAAAAGAAACCTAGAAACGCGATTTGTCGAAAGGAAACGGTATCCAAGTTGGTGTACACCCATTTTCGAAATCTTTACAAAAAGTATTAAGTATTTTTAGTTTGAATCTGCGATTTCTTTGAAGACTTTCATTTTTATGTGTTTATATTATTTTCTTGGAATGATTTTATTGTTGATCGTATTTCGATTATTACGATTTCGTTGAAATTACTTGTTTACGACTATCGTATGAGTATTGTTTAGTTTCTATGAAAACCTATGTTTGTTTGAATAATATATTTATTTAGTTGACCATTGATTGTAAATTATAGTGAATATTTGAAAATATTTTATCGAAACGGCCCTAGGATACTTAGACATAGAAATGGATATAGGAGGTTGGTATACCAGCTGGGTTCAGTGAGCAGTACTGCACCGACATTGACATTGCTATTGATGATTTATCATGTAACTCCTCATGGATTCGTCCAGGGGTAGGGAGACACGTACATTCGTAAGGATTCGTTCCTGGGATAGGGAGATATGTACCTCTCTAGGGTCCGAACCCTCGGTCCTAGAGTAGGGAGATACGTACCACTCTTAGGATTCGTCCTAGGGTGAGAGTTATGTTCGACATACAGTCACAATGGTCGAACGACCCATATTCCAGTCCTGGTTTATGTTGAGTATTCTAAAGGGCCAGAATTGAAGTGAATTGAGTGATATGGTTATAAGTGACTTTATAAATCGATTTTATATGTTTATCTCATTATTGAAGTTAAATGATTATAAACTATTTATGGTTTGGTTTTGTATGGACTGTAAATTGAAATGAGTTGTTCCTGAAATCAATTTCACCCGATTTATTTCTGTATGTTTATTATAAAAAGGTATTTATGAGTTTATTATGAAAAGTTATTTATGAGTTTAATAAATGAGTTTAGTGTACACCCACTAAGCTATATGCTTAGTGCGTTAGTTGTTTTTATAACGCGTAGGTAATAGGGATCTCGAAGGACAGCAAGAGTAGAGAGGAGGTGCCTGCAGATTGAAAAAGTCAGAGTCTCGACCGTTATTGGGTAGTTATAAAATTTTGTATGTTATATTTGGATTCGCATGCATATACAGAAGTCTGTACATTTGATATGTATATATATGTTTTGTAAATAATATTATGGTTTTTAATTATATTTGTAAAGGTTTGTAAATATTTAACTTATGAATTATTATATTTTGTTTGAAAAGTCGCACTAAACGGCAGAGTGCGCATTGGTTTGAAAGTGGATATAGAAGTGTTGTTATTAAATTGTGTTGGATTTATTTTGTTGAAAACAGGTTTTGGGAAATCCGAAAAACAAAGGAAACTCTACCGAAATTTTTGAAAAAATAATTTGATGGGCTCACTCGAAAATGTTTTTAAATTATAAACTATGTGGTTTTCCAATGGTTTGAAAATTTATTTGATGGGCTCACAATGGACTTGAAAATTTTTGAAGTGAATTGAGAAAGTTTTGAAAACCCGGTAGCGCTCCCTGGATTGATCCAGACGGGTCGGGTCAGGGGGTGTTACATTCCTTATCACTAACCCACACACCATCATCTCCCTTGAGGCCTTCAAGTTTGTTGGATCTTCTACGGATTAAGGTGGTGAGATGAAAATATTTAGTGTTCCTATCTCCTTCCTTTAACCAATTAGTTTTGGATTCCTGAAGCTAGAACAACTCCTCCTGATCCAGGATAATATTATACTCCCCTAAGAGTTTAATCTCCAAGACATGGAACCTATTATTGAAAACTCTGCTAAGACTGTTTTGAATGCCCCCAGTCTAGCCAGAAGTCTATTCTTTTTCTTAAAAAAACTTCTAAAAACCTCCTTATTCCAGGACCTAAGATTCTTCGAGAATCTACTAACCTTAACATCAATCCTCTCCTCCCTAAGCTTCCAATAATAGTTAACAAAATCATCAAAGTACTCGTGTTTAAACCACATAGCTTCAAAGTGGAAAGGCTTTAGAACTCCCCTTGGGATATGAAGACTGTGAGTTTGGAGTAATATAGGGCAGTGGTCAGAATTTACCCTAGGGAGGTGTTTAATGTACCCTTCAGCACACTTAACCCGCCAATCCATAGAGGAAAGGGCCCTATCCAATCTTACCCATATGTCATCACCAATTCCCCTTCTAGCTACCCAGGTACACTTTTACCCCGTAAACCCAAGGTCCACTAAATTATTTCTATTGATTCAGTCCACAAAACCAGTTTTGACAAACTGAGATCTACCCCCTTTTTTTTCATTACTACATGTTATTTCATTAAAATCTCCCAAAATCATTTAAGGCCCAATAAAATAATTTCTAATCCCATCTAAGTAATCCCACAGCTTCCTCCTAGAACTAATAGTAGGGCTAGCATAAATAACAGATAGAACCTATAAAAAGTCCTCATCATTAACACAGGCAGTTATAGATTGCTTGGAATTGGCCAGAATTTTAAGGTGGATCTTAGGCTCATTCCACAACAACCATAACCCCCTAGAAAAACCATCAGCCTCCATAACAAAATTATTAGAAAAACCTAACTTTTTAATAATAGCTGCAGCACTATTACCACTAACCCTAGGTTCGAGAATAGCAAAAATATCAAAATTATACAGGTTTTTGAGATTCATCACAGTTCTAACAAATTTTTTTTTCCAGCACCCCTAACATTCCAGCAACACGGCATTAAACAAGAAGAAAACAGAGACACACCTGGCAGCAGGGTCACTCCACAGACTCCTCCATAGCCTCATGAAGTTTGGAGGCCACAATCAAAGGAACTTTGATATGCTCCAGATATGTTGATTTTATTCCTGCTACCATCTTCTGAAGGTTGGTCTAGGTCATTGTAATAGTCCATAACATCACTGTCTGAAGGAAGATTTGTTTTCGTGGCATTAACAATGTCCAGGTGGAGCTGCTGAAGCACACAAACTTCCTCCTTGATAGCTTGAGATTTATCCTCAACTGGGGCAGTTTGGTTCCCAAGCCAAAGATCAATAGGTTCATTTCCACTGCTAGTGTTGCACATAGCCTTGTTTTCACCCTTATTGGGAGATTCCCCAGTCTTCTTATGGCCTCCCTCCCCCACAGTAGCAGTAACCTTATAATTATTAGGCTTCTTACTACTGTTAGGGGTAGTCTTCAAATTTGTAACCTCATAGAGCACATCTTTTGTCTTGACAGCTCCCCCTCTGCCCTTTTTTGGCCTAGGAACATCCCTAACATCATCCTCCATATCCTTCAAAATATCAAATCTAAATCCCCTAGGATTTTTAACATTTGTCCCACTATACCCAGCACCTTTGGACCCTACCTTATTCTTTACCATATTATCCCTTCTCCCAACAGTATTAGCATTGCCTGTCTTGGGAATAACTTGTCCAGAAGTCTCAACAGACGTTTTCACTCCAGAATTTCCTAGTATCAGTACTAAGACCTCTTCTGTTAGCAGGCCACTCACCAAATTTCCCAGACCCAGACACATAGCCAAACCCGTTATTGATTTTAAAATTCCTACCAACAGCATTATTCCTACCAACCCAATGACTCTGAGAGTTCCTACCACCTCTATTATAAGACACATACATCCAGGGACATACATATTTGTTGGTTACCTCAGGTTGCGGAGGAGGAATGATTTCAGGTTCCTTCTCTTCTCTATCATTTTGACTGAATTGCACACCTACACTGCAGCTGTCCTTGGCATGACCTATTCTCCCACAGTTAAAACAAATGAGACCCCCTAAGCTCTCATACTTCACCATGATTCTACGGCCATCAATCTTCAGG
The DNA here is from genome assembly GCA_003430845.1 of Xanthoceras sorbifolium. NCBI lineage: Eukaryota > Viridiplantae > Streptophyta > Magnoliopsida > Sapindales > Sapindaceae > Xanthoceras > Xanthoceras sorbifolium. Next base: position 7,680,776 of record CM010621.1, on the reverse strand, counting down.
GATCCACGAAGGGGCTTGGTAGCATCCACTTCCACACAAATTCTAGGAGATCTGCCTCTTGTCTGGGATTCAGCAATGGGATCCACTTTGATCATAGATCCTAACATACCCCCAAAGTTCTACAACAGATCAAACTCCAACCATTTCATAGGCATATGGGATAATCTGACCTAGACAATAATCTTCTCAATATCCTACTTTCTAGGGACGAAGTTGGGCCTTCATCTTTGGACCACCAGGTATTGGTTACCAATAACCCAGGGATCTGCTACCAGAATGTTTTCAAGGTCACTTTTGAACTGGAAGCGAGCAACAAAGTAGCCATCCTCTAGGTTGATGAGTTGCCATTGCCCGATAAGCCTTCATTTTTGCCTGAGCTTGGTTATCATGAGGTTAAAGAGTGAGGTCTCCCCATGTTCTTATGGATGAGAGCGTTTCCAAAGATTTGCTCAACTTCTTATTTAGTACATCCGACATACTCATCTCAGAGCCCTCAGGGTCATCAGAGAGGGTAAGATACCCTTGTTCCAGCATTAATTTGCCCTTAGAAGCACTAAACCCTTTCCAGCACTTAGGGTTGGCCATGTTCCGTAAAGTAGACTTGAAACTTAACATCGCCAGTTTGCCCTTCACCTCTTCTTCAGTCTCCGACATGGCTCGCTTCGAGTTGTTCAACAGAATCGAGGGTTTCACCATCTCCTCCGCCATGGATACATCAACTAGAAGAGTTGAGAAAGTAAACACTTCATCAGCTTCCACAAGTGGAAACAGACAAGAAAGAACCCCCTGAAAGTACGGACATGGGTTGGAAAGTTATTTTTCTCTCTTTTTCTCTAAATAGTCCTATTTTGTGTTAGTCATTTAAACAATAAATCGAAAGAAATAAAAAGATAAAATAAAAAATAAATCAATTGAGAAGTGATGAACCCCAACGTGCCAACCTATGTCGAGGACCCACTCTATTTCAACCCACCAATTCCCTCCATAAAACCCACCTTAAACCCATATCAACAAACTCAGACCTAAACATCTTAATGGATTCGACTGAGCCACTGGTGCGTTATGTTAACTATATATTTCTTTTGTTTTTAAATTTATTCGACAAATCAATATGAAGAAGAGAGAATTCGCATTCTATTTCTAATATGTGTGTGCCTTTTTCATTAGGGTTAATTACGATTGAAAACAATTTATGTTTCCAAAATCAAAACAATCCGGAGAAAACCGCATTGTGATGAATTGCTTGTCTCACATGACTTCATATTCTTCGGCTTTCCTCAGAAGAACCCATTATATCATTGCTAGGAGTAGTCTGCATCAATCTTACACTCCTCCATCGAATACTAAATTTGGGTATCTGGGTGTTAAGACTATCGATTTAGAGTTTCTACTCACGCGATTTCGTGTTCAGTGTTACTCGTTTAGAAGTTCTAGTGCAAAAAAAAACCCGGTCGTATAAAGTTAAGGCCAAACTAGAAAGGAACAAGACAAGAACGAGTTCTTTGTAGTACGGAAAGGGGATGTTGTTGGTGTTTACAAGAGCTTAGCTGAATGTCAGGCTCAAGTTGGATCTTCGGTAAATTGTCATTTTACCTTGTGACATTTACTAGTTTTTTCTTTTCTTTTTCAAGTTTGGTTTTCCAGTAATGTGTGGGGTGCAAAAACTTTTGTCATAGATTCTTCAGTATTTGTAATGCGCTTTCGATGTACTATATCATTATCAAATTGGAAAAATGGGATGATGGTGATAATTTCCATCAGAGATGTTGTAACATAAATAAGTGCTACATATGTATGAAAGTTTCACTGATTAAGAATGGGTGCATTACTTATATAGATTGATGTTATTTACTAATTTTTTTTTATATACTTGGTAATAATGGATGCATTGTCTCTTATCAGGTTGCTATTTAAGTTTGTAACGATCTAAATGACTGAATGACTGATTATGCTTTCTTTTGTAGGTATGTCATCCACTTGTCAGTGTGTACGAAGGGCACTCTTTACCGAAGGACACTGAGGAATATCTTATTTCCCACGGGCTTAAAAATGCTCTCTACACGATTAGAGCTGTAGACTTGATTGGGGATCATTTTGGCTCACTTATGCCTTGCCCTTTTCAAGTAAGATGACCAATGGCCTTTGAGGTGAAATTTAGAACTGATTTTGTTTTTATATTTTTGGTGCAAGCACAAAAAGTATATTGAAAGTATGAATATTAATTGATATTTGTAAAATAAAGAGCTTAAAATGATATTTTTCTATAGTAATTTTATAAGTGTTGGTTTTTATTAATTATGTTATTTTTGTATTTGTACGATCCGTCAATGAATCAAGAAAAGCCCAAGAAACCCTAGCCCATGCATGAATCAACTTTCCATTTGAAGAAGGGATGGTTTCTTACCTGAATGACCTAGAGAAGTATGAACAAATTCGGCTAACCACAAATTTAAGGGAACAAGTTTTCAATTTTTGCGGTTAAGCTGAACACACTTTGGTATTTTAGGCATAACGTTCGCTACAAAAGTCCAAATATGGTGATTCTTGTGGCTACAGACATATAAGAGGCAGGGCTACAACCCATATGTTGAAAATTTTCCTAACATTTGTCGGTTTGATGGTGCAAATTTCATGTTTTCAACTTTTACGGCTGAGCTGAATATACTTTCGTAATTTGAGCATAACGTAGCAAAAGTCCAAATACGGTGATTCTTACGGCTACATAAATATAAGCGGTAGGGCTACAACTTATACATTGACAATATTCCTTAAATCTGACGGTGCGATGATGCTAATGTCGTGTGAAGTTTTAGATTAGGGAAAGGAGTTGCCAAACTTGAGAAAAGTCAAGCCTCACATCCACTATATGTAAGTGCCTTAGAAGCCTTATTGAAGGAAGCCAATGGAGAGAAATATATTTTAATTTTAAGAGTTTTTTTCTTGTAATTATTTTTCACATTTTCTTTATAGAACTTGTGAAAAAATGAGCAAGTTAGGCTAGAGTTCTATGGTGAGGTTAGAGATGATCTTATATGTGTAGTGATCTTATTTAGATTTTAAATTCTAATGTTAGGTAAGGTTTATAAATTTTAGTAAATTATTTTTCTTCTATCTTTTATTTTAATTCTTATATTAATAAAATTGTGTTGTCAATTTTCATATAAATCTAGTCAAGCTCTTTTTATGTGAAATTTTACATTATATAATTATATTGATAGAATGTAATTATTTTATGAGTAGTCTTTTATTACAATATTGCCTATGGTATATTGTCATTTTTGGGTTTCTCATAAGATGAATTTCTACAAGTGCTAAATGTAAGAAATCATTTTACTCAAATATATTTTGATTTATATGTTCTTCAACTCTTTATTTTCCGATTGATTATTTGGGATGTGAAACTTTCAATTGAGTTATTTTATAAATCCAAATCCAAATCGGTGAACAAAGCATATAAAATATTCTCAACACCTTAGCGATTTTAGTTATCGAATTTTCTTTATATCAAATTCTCTTGCTTTATTTCACTACACATTTAATTCATTTTCAATCTTAAAATCTTTTTTCTTTCTCTTTTGTTCATTTTATTTATCTCTAAAGTTATTTTTCTACTAACTTTCCGTGCTTGTTTTTGTCATCTCATTGTATATACGACTGCCCAATCTATTCTACATCGGTCGCTTTGTTTCGACAAGTTTAAGAGTAATCAATTTTGAGCACATATAATATTATCTGCTACTTGACATGAACTTCTAGACTTCTCTCTCTCTCTCTCTCTCTGTGTAACATCCCTAATTTTGAATAATTAATTTTGAATATGTGGATATAAAAATTTATGATTTGAGGGGTGTAAAACGTAATTAAATATATGTATATTTTTATGGTTTCCAGATGGATCAGATGGAACGGTCCAGAAATAACGCATAAAGAGAAGGAAAAAGTGGACAGTGAGTACCGCGACCAGAGATCGCGATGAGTCGCTCGCGGTGAAAAATATAAATTTCAGGCAGTGAGCACCGCGACCACAGATCGCGCTGACTAGCTCGCGGTGAAAATGTCAAATTCGGGCAGTGAGCAACGCGACCACCAGCGCGACCATAGTACCGCGATGGGTGATCGCGATGAAAGCGGTGGAATTGCTCCAGTGAGCAGCGCGACCACAGGTCGCGATGACGGTCGCGACGACCGAAATTTCATAAAAAAAAAGAGGCGGTGAGAAGTCTCTAGAAAATAGAAAGAGAAAAAAAGAGACCGTGAGAAGAGAATAAGAGGAAGAAGAGAATAAGAAGAAGAGAAGAAGAAGAAGAGAAGAAAAGGAAAAAGAAGAAAAGATAAGGGGAAAGGAAAAGAGGAGGAAAGAGAGAAAGAGAAAAGGGAAAGAGAAAGGAAAAGAGGAGGGAAATTCAGAAGGAAAAAGGTGTAAAAACGGTATCTAAGTTGGTGTACACCAGTTTTCGAAATCTTTATGAAAGTATTAAGTGTTTTTAGTTTGAATCTGAGATTTCTGGATAATTTAGTAACTATACGTTTATACTGTTTTTCATTTGAACGATTTCGATTTAATTGTATTTCGATTTTCAGGAATATGTTGAAATAAATTATTTTTGATTATCGTAGGAACAAATCATTGAATTTTATGAAATTATATATATATATATATGTTTTACTGATATCGTTTGAAATTTTATATTCATTGGGTTTAAATTCGATTTGTAAATTTCAATTGTTATGTGAAAATATTGTATTGAAACGGTCCTAGGGTACTTGGATATAGATACAGATATAGGAGGTTGGTATACCAGCTGGGTTCATTTAGCAGTGCTGCACCGACATTAATATTGATGTGATATTATGTACCTCCCCATGGATTCATCCAGGGGTAGGGAGACACGTATCTCCCCATGGATTCGTCCAAGGGTAGGGAGACACGTACCTCCCTATGGATTCGTCCAGGGGTAGGGAGACACGTACCTCCTCAAGGATTCGTCCTGGGGTAGAGAGACACGTACCTTCCTAAGGATTCGTTCATGGGATAGGGAGATATGTACCTCTCTAGGTTCCGAACATTCGGTCCTAGGGTAGGGAGATACGTACCATCCTAAGGATTCGTCCTAGGATTGGGAGTTATGTTCGACTGACAGCCACTGAAAGGTCGAACGACCCATATTCCAGTCCTGAATTATGTTAAGTATACCAAAAGACCAAAATTGAAAATGAATTGAATAAAATGATTAGAAAAGAATTGAAACCTGAATTTCGTATAAAGTATTGATTGAATTTATATGCGTTTATTAAACTGATTTCTTATAATTTACTTCAATGATTTATATGAATAATGTAATGTTTTATACGATAGTATTGTTATATTTCTGTTATGAAATTATTTTATGATTTTGATATTGAGTTTAGTGTACACCCACTAAGCTATTTGCTTAGCGCGTTAGGTTTTATAACGCGTTAGGTTTTATAACGCGTAGGTAACAGGGATACCGAAGGACAGAAAGAGTAGAGTGGAGGTACCTGCAGATTGAAGAAGTCAGAGTCTCCATATTTATTGGGTAGTTATACAGTTTTGTATGTTATATTCAGTAAGCATGCATATACAGAAGTCTGTAAATTCGATATTTAAATATGTTTTGTAAATCGTTGTTTAATGATTTTTGTTTTCGAAAGTTGTAAATGTTATATGTTTATGTTTTGTAAATATTTGTTTGATAGTTTATATTTTTTGCTCAAAGATTTGTAAATATCAATTATGAATTGTTTTATTTGAAAATGATTGGGAAGTCGCACTAAACGGCAAAGTGCGCATTGTTTTGAAAGTTTGATAAAGAAGTGTTGAAATTATATTGTTTTGGACTTTTGTGGAAAACAGGTTTTGGAAAATTAGAAAAATAGAGGAAACTCTGCCGAAATTTTTGAAAATTGATTTTAATGGGCTCACTAGAAAAGATTTTTAAATTATAAATTATTTGATTTTTAAATTATAAACAGAATTTAGAAAAGTTTTGAAAACCCGGTAACGCTCCCTGGGTCGATCCAGACGGGTCGGATCAGGGGGTGTTACAGTGTGTGTGTGTGTGTGTGTGTGTGTGTGTGTGTGCGTGCGTGCGTGCGTGCGTGCGTGCGTGCGTGCGTGTGTGTGTGTGCGCGCATGGGTTGAGTTGTTTTATTTAAACTAATTCCTTTCGGTGTGGACTTCTTTAATACTTTGTGCTTATGTATGGTTCAGATGCTCTTCTAAAACATTTGGATGTATGAGAAAATTATGGATGACAGTTCGACATTCCTAGTTCTTAGGTGACTAATAATTGTCATGAATTGAGATGTTTAATGGTGTAACACCCCTTGACCCGACCAGTGTGGATCGACCCAGAGAGCGTTACCGGGTTTTCAAAACTTTTCTTAACTCTATTTATAATCTGAAAACTAAATAATTTATAATTTAAAATCATTTCTAGTGAGCTCATCAAAATCAGTTTTAAAAATTTCAGCAGAGTTTCCTCTGTTTTTCTGATTTTCCAAAACCTGTTTCAAATAAAAATCTCAAATATAATAAAAACCACACTTTAAATCTCTTTTTCAATCAAATGCGCACTCTGCCGTTTAGTGCGACTTCCAAACATATTTCAAATAAAACATTTCCTAATTCACTATTTACAATCCTTTGAAAATGAAAACGGAAACCATAAAACAATTATTTACAAAATATAAATTTATAACACACTTACAGATCTTTGTATATGCATGCGTATTGAATATAATACACAAAACTACATAACTACCAAGAAATGTGACTTTGAACTCTCCTTTACAGTTAGCACCTCTTCAGTCTTTTCCTTCCTCGGTATCTCTGTTACCTACGCGTGATAAAAAGCAATGCGCTAAGCATATAGCTTAGTGGGTGTACACTAAACTCAATTATCAAAATTATAAAATAATTTCATAATAAAAAAATATATATATTACAATGCTAATGTATAACAACATTTTAAAATTCAATTCAATTACTGAAATAAATCATATGAAATCATTTTAATAAAAATATCTAAATCCAATCAATAACTCATACGAAATTTAGTTTTTAATTTTTTTTTCTAATCATTTTATTCAATTCATTCTCAATTCTGGTCATTTGGTATACTTAACATAATTCAGGACTGGAATATGGGTCCTTTGACCTCAGTGGCTGTCTGTCGAACATAACTCCCAACCCGAGGACCACCTCTTGGGGCTCGTACTATCCAGGGGTGGTACATATAACTCCCTACCCTAGGGCCGAGTGTTCGGAACCTAGAGAGGTATGTATCTCCCTATCCCAGGACGAATCCTTATGAAGGTACGTGTCTCCCTACCCCAGGACGAATCCTTGGGGATGTACGTAATATCAACATCAATATCAATAACGGTGCAGTACTGCTAAGTGAACGCAGCTAGTATACCAACCTCCTATATCCGTATATATGTCCAAGTATCCTAGGACCATTTCAATACAGTTTCACAAATCACAAAATTTATAGTAAATCATTTCATTTCCAAAACATATATCCAATTCAGCAATAATATTTTCAAAATAATATTCATAGTTCAAACAATTTTCTCAAATAACTTATTCAAACATAATTGTTAGTAATCGAAAACGAACTAACTCAACTCAAGAAATTCAATTTCGAATCAAAACACAAAAACAAAATCACAGAGTTTTTTGAAATGATGTGTACACCAACCTGGATACCGTTTTCTTTCCGACTATTTCTTTTCTGGATTTTCTTTTTCCCTTTCTCTTTTCTCTCTTTCCTTTTCTTTCTTCCTTTCTTCTTCCTTTCTTCTTCTTCCTTTTCTTCTTCTTCTTCTTCTTTCTCTCTCTTTTCCTTCTCTTTTTCTTCCTTTTCTCTCGGTTTCTCTCTCTTTTTTTTCTCGATGGCTTCTTTGTGAAGCTTCACCGTCTTATATATATATATATATATATATATATATATATATATATATATATATATATATATATATATATATATTTTTATAAAATTTTGGTCATCGCGACCTGTAGTCGCGCCACCTGGTCACGTTGCTCACTGGAGTGATTTCACCACTTTCATCGCAATCAACCATCGCGGTACCTGGTCTCGCTGGTGATCGCCATGCTCACTGCCCAAATTTGACATTTTTATCGCGAGCTAGTCAGCGCGATCTGTGGTCGCGGTGACTGGTCGCGGTGCTCATTGCCTAAAATCACCATTTTTCACCGCGAGCAGCTCATCACGATCCCTGGTCGCGGTGACTGATCGCGGTACTCACTGTCCAATTTTTCACCCTTCTCTTCGTGCGTTGTTTTTCGACCGTTCAAATTGATCCATTTGAAAACCTAAAAATATAATATTTACATACTTAAAATTAATTCATCATACTTTTCATATTTATTTGAAATCAGAGATGTTACAAATGGGGTGTCACTTTGATTTAACTTTACTCTTCTATTATTAGGATGTCTTCTTGTTTTATAGTTGAACAAAATTTGCTAAGGTCATCTCCAATCGTATTCTATTTTTTTCATCAAAATAGAGATTCAAAATAGAATATTTTAAGAATATTCTATTTCCATAAATTCACAACTCCAACCATACTCCATTTTACAATCTCCAAATAATAAAATATTATTATTATTTTACTTTTTAAATTATATTTTTTCTAACTTTCTTAATAATTTACTCTCATAATATATTTATACCTAACTATTTTACATGTAACAATTTTAATTTTAATTTTTTAATAATTAAATCTTTCATCTACCTAATTTTAATAATTAGCTTTAATTTAATTTTCATGTACTTATTTTGTGGTTATTTTAGTTCTAATATTTTTATTTGTAGATATTAATGTAATTGTTTTTATTTTACTAAATTATTTTAAGTTAATTATTATATTAAATGATAATTATATATATATATTTATTTATTGAAGCTTTTAAATAAAATAATTATTAGGTTATTGAATAAATAGTGATAAATGAAAATTTTAAAAATAATTAAAATATAGTTAATATTATACTCACTTGTAAGATCTCAACAATATTATGTTAATTACATTTATAAATAAAAAGTTATAATAAGTTAATTGAGTTTAGTTAAAAATTTAAAAAGGATATGAGAGGAATGAAATTTATTTAAAGAATGGATGAAAGGGTAATAGTGGAATATATAATGTAGAAAAAGTAATGGAGATTGGAATAGTGGATCTTCAAATTGGGAGATCCATTTGCCAATCTCCATTTGATATTTTTTCGGAATAACAATTTAGAGTATGATTGGAGAGGTTTTGATCTTCAAATTGGATAATTAGAGTGTGATTGGAGATGACCTAAGGAGTTGATAATTAAGTTGTTGTTCATAACTAAATGTATATACTTGCTGTCTTTCTTGGTCAATGAAGATTAAGATTGGTGCTCATGGCTTTTCTCTTTGGTTTTAGGACCTAGCATCCAAAAAGAGATCACAAGATATGATTGACCCAGAAATTGGGGTAAGCCAGGAGATATAGTATTTTTGAACTAAGAGATGCTTGTTCAGGATAGAATAATTGATTAACACAATCTACTGGCTGTTTAGCCAAGATTTTACTTGCACCTTTATTGTCCTCATTTTCTGAAAAGAACCTTGTTTTGAGTTGTTTCTAATAAAAGGTATTTGCGGAAAAAAGTATTTTATATTACTGATTTCTAGCTCATATATATAAGAGCACTAACTAGAGTTCTAGAGTTATACAACAACACTAACTAGAGTTCTATAAAAGTACAAACTCTATGTTAAACTTAAAGATAACTACAAGGAATAGAATAACAGTAAAACTAAAACAGTAACTTCTAACACTCCCCTTCAAGCTGGTGAATACAAATCTTCTGTTCCCAGCTTGGATATAATATCTTGGAACGAACCTCCAGGTAATCCCTTAGTGAAAACATCTGCAAGTTGATATCCCGTAGAAAAATAGGGAATGCAAATTACTCCACTATTAAGCTTTTCTTTTGTGAAGTGACGATCAATCTCTATGTGCTTAGTTCTGTCATGTTGCACCGGATTGTGAGCAATGCTAATGGCAGATTTGTTGTCATAGTAGAGTTTCATAGGACCTTCTTGAGGGATTTTTAGATTATTGAGGGCACAATAACTCACATACCTCATGTGCCATCGCTCTGAATTCTGCCTTCGCACTTGATCTCGCAACCACATTCTGTTTTTTACTCCTTCATGTCACCAAGATATCACCTATAAAAGTGCAATACCAGGTTGTGGAGTGTCGATCTTTAACCGACCCGGCATAATCAACATCAGTATATGCTGCTAAAGCCAATCCTGCACACCTTTTAAACAACAGCTCTCTGCCTAGATGAGCTTTAAGGTACCAAAGTATTTGATAAACTGCCTACATATGTATTTCTCTAGGATCATGCATAAATTGACTTACCACACTCATAACATAAGCAATGTCTGGTGGTGTATATGATAAGTATATCAACCTTCCTACCAACCTTTAATATCTCTACCGATCCACCCCAACATCATCAACTACATCTTTTAGCTTATGATTTTGCTCAATGGGTACTACTGCTGATTTGTACCCTAGCTGTCCAGTTTCCTTCAATAAATCGGTCACATATTTCTTTTGGGAGAGATAAATTCCTTCTCTTGAATGAGCTACCTCAATTTCTAAAAAATATTTTAATCTTAAACTTTTTCTTCATACACTGCTTGATTTCTTCCCTTTTTTTTTCATCATTCTTAGTCACTATTATGTCATCTACATAAACTAGTAATGCAGTGACTCCCCCTGAAACTGAGTACTTAAAAATAGTGTATGGTCACCTTGATTCTGCTTGTAATCGGTTTTGATCAACACTTTAGCAAATCTCCCAAACCAAGCCCTAGACAATTGCTTAAGGCCGTACAAATCTTTTTTTAATTTGCATGCAGTACCTGTTCTTATTCCACTGCCATAACCTGGTGGGATTTGCATGTAAATCTCCTCCTCTAAGTCTCCATAGAGGAAAGCATTTTTAACATCAAACTGCTGAAGAGGCCACCCATAATTTGCCGCTAAAGCTAGTAACACTCTCACCGTGTTCATCTTTGCTATAGGTGCAAATGTCTTCTGATAGTTTACTCCATGTGTCTGTGTATATCCCTTTACAACTAATCGGGCTTTGTACCTCTCTAGTGACCCATTTGCTTTATACTTAACCGTATAAACTCATTTACAACCCACTATTTTCTTCCCTTTAGGCAATTCTACCAAATCCCAAGTATTTTTTTTTTCCAATACTTCCATTTCAGTTTCCATGGCAGCTCTCAAATTGTTATTAGCCAATGCTTCAGACAATGTGTTAGGTATAAAAATTGTGTTTTAAGTGTGTAAGAAAAGACTGGTGTGAAATTGCAAATTTTTGGTGTGAAACATATCTCGACAGAGAGTAAAGTAGCTGGTTGGTACACTCTCTAGTTCCTTTTCTCTGTGCAATCGGTAACTCTTTTTCAGTCTTTAGGTCGAACTGGACTTGCTTTGGTTTTGGGCCTTTTTTTTCTTGAATTTCACAATTGGAGGTGCAGGTTTTTCGGTGCAATCAGGTCTGGTTGGTTTGGTGCTGTTAAGACTTGTCATTTCTGGGCAGTAGGTGCTGGTCGGGTTTGGGCAGTCAGATTTTTTGGCTTCTAACTTAGTTCCAACTGGATTTTTTTCGGTTTCAGGAGAGTTTGATAAGGGATCGGTTGAGTTTGACAGCTGGTCTATCTTATCTTATACATCTTGTTGAGATTTGGTCAAAATAGAACTCCTATCTAACTCAAGATTATCTTCATTTAAATCAGAATTTTCATTCAAATAAGTGTTTAAATTAGACTCAAACTGACCTTTATTTGACTCATTTAATTCAAAACTCTCAGGTTCTTTTAAAGAAATCGGACACTTACTAGAGCTAGGACTCTTAGAGTTAAAATTATCAAAACTCAGACTTTTAGAACCTAAATCATCAGAATAAAGAAAATCATCATCAATAAGAGTCTTAGTTTTACTCAAAGTCTCCCTCTGAAGATAAGACTCATCAAAAAAGGATTTGAACTCAAAAAACGTAACATCAGTAGAAATAAAAAAAATCTTTTAGATACTGGATGATAACATTTGTACCCTTTTTTTAGGTATTTGAATACCCAAGAAATAAACATTTAAGAGATCTTGGATTTAACTTGCTTTTAGTAGGACTGTGATTATGAACAAATGCTATAAAACCAAAAATCCTAGGAGTAAAATTTTGAGATGTATTAAAATCAGGATGAAACTTTGAAAACACGGATATAGGGGATTTGAAATCCAATATCATTGTAGGAAGCCTGTTAATGATATGTGTAGCAGTTAACAAGGCTTCACCCCAATAACAATTTGGAACTTTGTTTTGAAAAAGCAAAGCTCTTGTTGTGGAAAGTAAATACCCGTTTTTTCTTTCTGCCAAACCACTCTATTGATGAGTATAAACACAAGAAGACTCATGTATAATATTCTCGTTTTGAAAAAAAGTTTTTAATTCCTGATTAAAATAATCTCTCGTATTATCAGTTCAAAAACGTTTGATTTTTGTCTGAAATTGTGTATAAACCATGGCACAAAAGTTTTAAAGCACTTTGTTTAAATATGATTTGTGTTTTAGCAAGTAGATCTAAGTTACTCTAGTACAATCGTCTATAAAAGATACAAACTATCTCACTCCCCTAATGTTAGAGATTCGATATGGTCCCCAGATATCACTATGAATAAGAGAAAATGGAAAAAGACTTATTTTATTAGTAACTGAAAAGGATACACGTTTCTATTTTGCAAGTTCACATGTGTCACACTTAAAGGAACTAATTTGAAGACCAACAAACAAAGAGGGAAACATAACTTTTAAAATCTGAAAAGAAGGGTGACTAAATCTCAGATGATGTAACCAAATTAGGTTCTTATTTGCTGTGTGTTCAGAAAAATAGAATTAAGGAAGTTGATTCTTACTAAGACCCTGAGGTGGTTCAAGAAAGTATAGCCCATTTTTAGCCTTAGCAAGTCCAATCTTTTTCTCCGAAGGCTGATCCTGAAATTCACAATGAGTAGAAAAAAAAGGTTATATAACAATTCTTATCCTTGTAATTTTCTGAACATAAATTAAATTTGTGAACAATTTTGGTACATGTAAAACACGTTTTAAAGAAAAATTTGGACTAAGTGTAATGTTTCCTAAACCGGCCACTGTAATCAAATAGCCATCAACAACTGCTATTTTTTTTATTGCTGGGACATGGTTCATAATCAGAAAAAATGTAAGGTGAGTGGGTTATATGGTCTGTAGCACCTGAGTCAATGACCCAGGCACTCAAATCACACATGTCTGAAACATTAAAACAAACACAATTAGAGATCTTACTTGACTGAACCAGAGAGCATATGTAACATCCCGGATTTCGGGTAATGAATTTTATATATATGTGACATATGTGAAAATAAATTTTACTATTTGAGGGGGTGTAAATATAATTAAATGTATGTTTATTTTATGATTTCCAGCGGACCGGATTGAATAGTGAAAAATGAAAAAAAAAATGAAAAATTGGAAAATTGGACCAGAGAGCATCGCGACCTGGTCACCGCGACTACAGGTCGCGATGGCTCGCTCGCGGTGAAAAACGCAATTTCGGGCAGTGAGCATCGCGACCAGTCACCGCGACCACAGGTCGCGATGGCTTGCTCGCGATGAAAATGGCAAAACCTGGCAATGAGCATCGCGACCAGCCACCGCGACCACAGGTCGCGATGGACTGCTCGCGATGAAATTGTCAAAAACGGGCAGAGAGCAACGCGACCACTCGCGCGACCAAGGCGCGCTCGCGAGGAAGGCGGTGCGCGCACTCCAGTGAGCATCGCGACCTGGTGCAGCGACCACAGGTCGCGACGGCGGTCGCGGTAGCGAAAAAAATATAAAAAAAAAGAGAAGCTTCTCGCGAAAGCGAGAAAAACACACACAGCAAACAGAAACAGCGAGAAAGAGAGAGAAAGAACCGAGAAAATAGAGAAAAGAGAAGAAAAAGAAGAAGAAGAAGAGAGAAGAAGAAGAAAGAAAAGAAAAGAAAAAGAAGAAGAAGAGAAAGAAAGGTGTAGGTGAAGAGAAAAGGAAAGGAAAAAGAGATCGTGGAACCGCGATTTCTCGAACGAAAAACGGTACCGAGGTTGGTGTACTTTTGTTTTCGGAATCTTTACGAAAAATATTTCGTTATCGTTTACGTTATTGTTTTCGTTTCCGTTTCTTGTTTTCGTTTCGATTTCGATTTCGTTAAATGTTTTCGATTTCGATTTCGTTAGATGTTTTCAATTTCGATTTTCGATATGTAAAAATTGATGATTGATATACTTATGGTTGATTTCGGAAAGATTTTATACTAGATCGTATTTGTTTGTGGTTCGAATGTTTCGATTTCGTATTAAATAGTTGATTTCGATATTTATATGATTATTGTTGATGCGTTTGAAGAATATCGTGTAAAATTTTAGATTGACTGAGTAAATATTGATTTGTAACTGATTGAGAAAATCGTTTATCGAAACGGCCCTAGGATACGTAGACATAGAAATGGATATAGGAGGTTGGTATACCAGCTGGGTTTTACTGAGCAGTACTGCGCCGATACTGATTGATTGATATTGATGATACTGATGTACCTCCTCTTGGATTCGTCCAGAGGCTGGGAGATACGTACCTCCTCAGGATTCGTCCTGGGGGTTGGGAGTTAATGTACCTTCCCAAGGATTCGTTCCTGGGATAGGGAGCTATGTACCTCTCTAGGTTCCGTACCCACGGTCCTAGAGTTGGGAGACACGTACCTCCTCAGAATTCGTTCTGGGGGTTGGGAGCTTGATCCATATTCCAGTCCGTATATGTTTAGTATTCTAGTGGGCCAGTAATGATTTGCATTGAAACTGAACTGAATGATTTGATGGATCGAATTCATATGTTGGTTTCATTATTAATTTAATTGTTTTGAGAGTGATTTAGAAATGAAAATCATATTGTGGTTTATTGCTTCTTTAAAGAACAATTATATTGTGAGTTATTTAATTGAGTTTTTAGTACACCCACTAAGCTTTATGCTTAGCGCGTTAGTTTTGTGTCTAACGCGTAGGTACCAGGAATCCGGAGGAAGCTAAAGACTGAAGGAAGAGCAAGTTGCAGACCGAGTCACAGAGATTGTACAGTTGGGTAGCTATATTTTGTTTTGTGTATATATAATCTGGAAGCATGCATATACAGGGAATTTGTAGATATGTTTTGTAAAACGTTTTGTAATTAATTATTGTATGATTTCTGTCTTTTATTATTTAAATGTAAATAGTAAAGTCTGATTTGTTTTATTTTATAAATTGTGATGAAAGGTTTTGATAAGTCGCACTAAACGGCAGAGTGCGCAACTGATTGAAATTGTTATAGAAGTGTTTGTGAAAATGTAATGTGATTTGATTTGTGTAAAAGCAGGTTTTGGAAAGTCCGAAAAACAAACGGTACTCTGCCGAATTTTCGTAAAAAGTTTAATTATTTTTTTTATGGGCTCACAATGATTTTAAAACGTAAAATGAAGTTTTAAAAAGTTTGAAAGTCCGTGTAGCGCTCCCCGGGTCGGTCCGGCCGGGTCGGGTCTGGGGGTGTTACAGCATATACCTAACTCAGGATTACGTGATGATTTCTCCAAAGTTCCGAGGAGACTTTTAATTTTCTCCAATGTTGCAGAGTCGGTTTTGTCATCTTCAATAGTGCTCATATCTCCAGTTAGGTTGGCCCTTTGTTGCTGTCCCTTTTGGCCCCATTCTTTACTTGAAGTAAATGGTTTTTCATGAAGCTTCCAGCACTTATCTTTGGTATGCCTCGGCTTCTTGCAATAGGTGCACCAAAGATTAGAGTTGTTATTGTTGTAGAATCTGAAATGAATATGCTTGTAAATGTTGTACTGAGAGGAGGGAATGTGCTGACATCCTTTTATGTTCCCTCCCTACCTTCTCTATTTAGAGCAGAATAGAACAAATAAAGTGACAGTATAAATTTTATCAATTGTTGTTTTTGTAATAACAAGTCTGTGATGCTTTTTAATGAAGAGGGATACTCTAGCAATTTGTTTAGCTTCTTGACAAAAATTTTAGAAAAGACCATGAGTACGTTTTAGACTGCTTAGGGGCTAGGAAATTGCTTATAAGATTACTTTGAATAATCTTATTTTTTGGTTTTCTATATTGTTAAGTTTATTTTTCATTGTGTGTGAATGGACTTTTCACAGTTAATTTGCTTATAAGATCTTATGCTTTAAGGATATATAGAGGCCATTGTCTGGTGTAATGATAAAATTCTTAGACTTATAAGCTCCAGGTTGTTTAGTATTGAATTTTTTTTTTTTTTTGCTAAATTGTTTAGTATTGAAATTGGAAGTGGCCATTTCATGCAAAATGCCGAAGTGTAGGACCATATCCAAAAACCCCTTTTTGATTCCTGCTAAGCAGTACTGGGGAATAACTTTTCTTGCTTTGGAGGATATGTGATATCTGAACTTTCTTTTGACCATATTTAATTTATAGTATTTTTACTTTGAAGGTAGCAATTGGTTCTGCATCCATTTCCACCGATCATGTGACAAAGCATATCAAGTTGGATCAGGAGGTCCAAGTGGCATTTGCTGATTCTGTAAGTGTATTTCCAAATTGTCATCAAGAAAATATTTTTTTTGTTAGGAATACCTTATTGCAACCCCTTTTTTTGCTGCATCTGCTCCATTCTTTGCTAGGTCTTACCACTGCATAGTATTGAGTAGATACATCACAAGTGGACGACATGTTTTTCCTTTTTCTGGAGGGCTCCTCCACCCACAAACAAAATTATTTGGCAAGATTTGATTATGTAATTGCTAGAATAAAAACTTTTGGTTTTTTCCGGGTTAAGTAAAAAATGTTGATTTTATCATGTTGCTCTTATATGTGGATGGTACAACAAAAAATTTAAAATTTTGTAATTATGTATTTGTGCGCAATATTCCTATTTTATTCAATTTGATGGTGCATCAAATGGAAATCCTGGACCAACTGGTGCAGGAGCTGTGTTGCGAACTAGTGATGGAAATTTGGTATATATTTTACTATTCTAGAAGTGCTCTTTTGTTTGATACCTTTATCTGTCTAATTATATTTGAAACAGATTTGTAAATTGCGTGAAGGTGTGAGCATAGCAACCAATAATGTTTCTGATTATCGAGCCTTGATTTTGGGGTTAAAATATGCTATTGAGAAAGGTTATACCAAAATCAATGCCCAAGGAGACTCCAAACTTATTTGTATGCTGGTTTGTTGTTGTTTTTTACTTGTTTATTATTTCTTTTATGTTTCATATATTATTTTTCTTCCACTTAAGGTATTGGGTTATTACCGACATCCTCTCCCTCGACTCCGATTATTTTCTTCTCATTATCTGTCCTTTTTCCTCGATGGTCTTATTTCTTACTTTGATTGCTTCTTGGTACAGGTTTCGGGCTCATGGAAGGCCAGACATCCTCACATGTTTGATCTTTGTACAGAGGCAAAGAAATCGATGGATAAATTCCTTTTGTTCCAGATAACTCATGTTCTGAGGGTGCGTACTGTTTATTCTGCTTCTGTTTTTTAGGCTCAATAGTAGTTCTGCATTTGTACAAATTTTCATGTTCATCTTTCATCTCAACTGGTGCATATACATGTAATGCAAATAATTCAGATTTACTTATGTTATACTATCCTTGTTAGGCGTAGACAATTCTGCTTTGTACCTCAGACAGGGCCGGCCCTGGGCCGGGGCGCAAGGGGCGATGGCCCAGGGCCCCAAGCCAAGGAGGGCCCAATATTTTATAATTTTATCATACATATAAAACTAAAAAACAATTTTATATAGAGCCCATATTAATTCTTTACAACAACAGCCCTTATAACTTAGTGGTAGAGTTAGTCTTGTAACTTGGAGGTCTCTAGTTCGATCTTGCATGAGTGCAACTTTAATAGAATTTTTTTAATAAAAATTAGTCAGGCCCTATCATACACGCAACCTAATTCTAGTACAGTAGCTGCAATCATTAGTACTAGTGCCACAAGTGCCAACAATCCTGACCCTAACCTTCTTCATGCATGACATCCTCGGTGGGTTTAACCCCTCGGCTCAAGCTGCCCAACGGTGCAGTCCCCCCCATAAGCAGCGGTAATAGTGGTATAATGAATAACGATAACATACCATTCCTTACAGGGCTATATAAGGCCCATATTAATTCTTAGCAACAACAACCCTTATAGTTCAGTGGTAGAGTCAGTCTTGTAATTTGGAGGTCTCAAGTTTGATCCTGCATGGGGGAACTTTAATAGAAATTTTTTAATAAAAATTACTCAGGCCGCCCCGGGCCTCCAAAAACTCAGGGCCGGCCCTGACCTCAGATGCGCACTTACCCTTAAAAGTTATTATCAAAGGCTGGAAAGTCATAATCTACTAAGAACCACTCTTAAACTCTCATGCCTGTTTCTTTTACGATTGCGACATGTATACAGGGCCTAGCATAATTTTGTTTCTAGATGTCAACTTTACAAAAAGTATAATAATTGTTAGCACTGTTTTTCCCTTTTATGGTCATTTATTATCAACCTTTAATGGATCTCGTATTTGATATGCGAGATTGAATTGAATTAGAGCTTAATAGGCTTTTAAATCTTTTATACTTTATTTTATGAGTTTTTTGGGCTCACATTAAGTGCAATGTTATATATTAATAATTTTTTTCCCTAAGAATATGAGAAATATGTAAAAAAAAATTTGAAGGGATATAATTACACTATTAATAACTGTCGGTACCTATCGAGATTTATTACTAAACGCGCAGCCCGTATATCTACTCCTATAACGAGAGATATCTACTCCCATAATAAGGGGAAGAACACTATCCACAATGCTGGTAAATGTATATAGTAGAAATTAAACCGTTACCACAGAGGTGGGAAAAAGGTATACTAATCACTTAAACTATGAGTGAACGTATTACAATTTTATTTTTTAACAATGTCTAATGCTACATTTTGCCTTGTTAATGTTTGCCCTTAGTCCTTATTTTATTCCCTTGTATTGCTGAATAAAGTAAAGAGATCAAATTTCAATGGGTCATTTTGATAGTGAAATAAGATGAAACATAAGTCTTAAATATAGGGACATGACCCTTTTGTTGTGCGGAAGCGTCGATTTAGTAGTGACAAATTAACGGCAACTCAAGGGCGGAACCCCTTGAGGGCCAGGGTCCTCCCAAAATTTTTAGAAAAAAAAATGTATGTTATTTTTTTTTAATATGTAGTATAAATGTTAAAAAATTAAATATATATGGCTTGGGCTATTTATAGGCCCGAAGTTAAAGCTGCAAAACCTATTACCCATAAAGCTATAGAGTTACTAGGCCTCACAGAGCAGAGTTGAAATCTAAAACCAACCCAATTTACAAACCGCATAAAATTAGATAAACATGACGTCGCCCGGACTCGAACCGCAGACCTTCAGTGTGTTAGACTGACGTGATAACCTACTACACCACTATGGTAATAGCATCCCAATAGTTGTATAAGTGTTTTATATAGAATTTTTATTAATATGATTTCCATGAATTGGAGAATTGGAGTTTGTAGGAAAGAATAGCAAGAACCTCTCCGGTGACAAGAATGCTGAAGGCAGGAACCATTTCACTTTCAGCTTCTCTCTTGTCACCAAACCAGACTCACTTCTCCTTAGCTGATCCATTCTTTACTTTCACTTCCAAAAATGTTTTGTTTTTGTCTTCCTCATAGCAAATTCAACAAACCCATCTCAGTCTCCCGAGAAGAGACAATGGGATGTTGTCCTCGTTGTGTGCCCTTGCTTTGAACAATAAGAGCAAAAAGAATGACACTACTTTAAGGGAATCAGACGGCTCAGATTTTGATGATGATGACGATGGGGAGCAGGAAGAGGAGGAGGAGGATGACAATGATAAAGAGGGAATGTTTTTGCCATTTGAGGAGATGAAGAGGTGGCTGGAGAACAAGCCACGTGGGTTTGGTGAAGGTAAGGTGTACGACACCTCCATTAAAGAAAAGCTGCTTGAAGAAATAGAGCAGAGTCGAGAAGCACATATTGCTAACATTAATAAGTGCAAGAACGATTCTGTTAAAACTAGTCCCAAGAAAGAGGACGGAAAGATAAAAGGTTTGTGTTTTTCTTGTGAACTCTTCATTTGAATTTCGCTGAATAATCCTTTCTACGATTTGTATAATTTGCCCTGAATTTCATTGGTTGTGGAAAATTTTTGAGCTTATACAATATATTGAGTTTGTTTTGTATAGTTACTATAGTACAGCAATTTTCACTGTGTCTGTTTGTTGTTGTCAAATTGGGTTTATAGCAATGAAGAACTTGGTATGCTATAGAAAAAAATAAAATAAAAAAGAGACCAACAAATTGGAGGCCTCATTTTGGTCCACTATTGAGTAAAACTAAAATTATTGCTCTTAGGAGTAAACTATATGGCATTGAAATCTAATATACTGTGGAAGATTAAACTTCAGGTTACATAATTATCCTGTCCAGTGGAGACTAATTGATTCTTAATCGGATTATAGTGTTTCACTCTTCTTGGGCCTTACTTTTAAAGGAATCGAGTGTCTTATTCCTGCAAACTGAATTCTATCTTTCCACCAATAATATATAAATAGATTCTTGCAAATGAAAATGAGACTAATATTTAAAAAGCAAATTGAACATACCAATGGAATAAGACTATTTGTTCTTTTCTTTTTTGAACTATTACAAGTTTGGGAGTTGAGGGAGGGAGACATATAACTTGAACACATGATCTTATTGATGTGGATATGGGGGGTTTAATGTTGGGCCACTTCAACTTCCGTCCAATGGAATAAGACTGTCTCTCTTCCATAGAAGCCAGCTTTGCCAATGTAATGACGAAATTCATGCACAATACATTTTTCAAGAGACTATTGTTTTCCCTTCTGAATCTAGTATTGAGAAGCTTATTGATAATGCAAGATGAGCAAGTATACTTATCTCACTTCTAAGAGCAAGTCAACCCTTGATTGAACTGTCATTGGACTTTCTTGAACCTAATGTCAATGGGTTGTTCTTATGAAGTGTAAACATATTATCAACATACTCATTTCCTTATTACCATCTGCATCATGTTACCCCAATTTTGATGAATATATGATGATGGAAATTTGTCATGCAAATGCAATTACATAGTGGAAAGGCCAAGGTGGGCAGAAAATAATGTTCATTTGTACTTTATTCAATTATGATTTTCTTAATTCTCTCGTAATACCAGAAATTGCATACGATTTTGTTTGTCCATGCCAATTTTAGTCTGACTTCACAGTATTGCCATTGCGTTGCAGCATCTGAAGGTGTTCCAAGTGGTTTTCGTGTCCATTTGGCCAATCTTCCCAAGAAAAAAAACATCCACAGAGATCTGGAATCTGCTTTTGAAGGTGTCCCTAGTATAATTAACATAAGCCCAGCTATCTCTGGGAACAAGAAGACTAAAGACCCAATATGCAAGGGCTTTGCTTTTGTTGATTTCAAGTCTGAGGAGGATGCAACTAGGTATTTTTTCTGACGAATAACTGTTATTTGTGATTTCCTTTTAGATCTTGATTTGAGTTAAGAAACACAAATGTGCATTCTTTATTTATCTTAGTATAATGTGAGGTAACCACTCAACTTAAAAGCTTATACTATTAGGAAACGACTCAACAATAGTATTTAAACACTTTAACTAAGTGAATTATTTCTTTCTTAACCATCAAGAAGTAACCGGATATGTTCATTGATTGGAATATTATTCAAATGGCAGTTGATGCATTCAATAATGTATAGAAAAAAAAAATTGCTACTAAAGCAGATGGGCAAAAGTTTTGGGTCCAAGATGAGAGCAGTCACGTTTTATGGATTGATCAAAAACCATGCAAGAACATGTATAGTGGGATTATTATTCAACTTGAATTCTAAACAGGCTTTGCTGGCTTAGGTTAGTTATATATTTTATATTGAACATTGCATGTCATAAACATTACATACATCTAAGTTTCTTTGGAGAGCTGAATGGCATACTGCGCTTCTCGTAACTGAGCTCAAATAGGTTAGGCTAACTGTTATAACTTGATTTGGAACTGGATTTTCTTTTTTCTTTTTTTTTTTTTTTTTTTTTGAAAAACAAAACTGACAGAAGTTCTCTTATGGCAGATTCACGCAAATATTTTCTAAACAAAGTATATCATTTGGTAAGATTCAAGAGCAGATAAAGTGTGAGATGATGAATTCAACTTCTTCCAAGTTTGTTGATGAACATTCTGCAGACAGTGCCTACAATAATGTTGAACTAACAACTCCTGGCTTGGAAGAAGAGCCAGATGCTGATTCCAACGTGGACTATGATACGTCAGATTCATGGATGGAAGCGGCATTTGATGGCTCTGATCCAGATGGTGAACTTGACTTGGCGAAAATGGAGGACATTAGAGAGAATTTGGAAATTGTCAGTGTATCAGAGCTGAATGGTAAAGATAACAAAAAACAAGATAAGAAATCTTCTAGAGATTCATCATCGTCAAATCAGCGAAAGAAAATTCAAGCGATCAAGAAAAAGCAAATTGCTAAAGGAGACGTTAAGAAGGTTCCAAAGTTGGACATTCCAGGATCTGCGAAGAGGTCATCTTCAACAAGCATTTCCCCATTTGTTGGAACTTGATTTATCTGTTCATAATGTTTCTTAACATATATGGTTATGTTTATCATGATGCAGATTAAAAGTTAAGGAGAAGGCTTTGACAGATGTTTTCTCGAAATATGCAATAAAAGCTGCTTTAACTTCAAAGGAAGAGAGCTAGCTAATGGATGTGTAAACTACATAAATAGTGATAATATTGAGTGTTGTAAACTGCTTATGCAAGGAAATCAGCGGCCTTCCTGAAAGTTATTCTATCTAGCTCTGTGTTCTAATGAAATTCCATAACCACCTTGCTTTTCTAAGTTTGCTATATCTGTTTGGTTGTGGCTGGTTTTTATAATCTTGAAAAATTAGAAAGGATGGCCTGTTGATCGTAAATGGGTAAAAACCACGAAAGGCATGCTTCTCAGTACAATGAAGATTGTGGAGGTATGTAACGACCAGATTATGAACAATAAAGATACCAAGTACAGGAAATCAATCAAATTAGGGTTTATTAAGTTAGGATACACAAGTATCTTTGGTTTAATTAATTTTAAGTGCTAATGCTGTTTAGACAGAAGTTGAAGTCTTCCAATAGCAAGTTCTTTACAGCCTTGTAAATTTGTGAAATGCTTTGAATTCTCTTTCACGAGTTTCATATAAATTCTTAAACCTCCCAAAAAAGTCAAAATCACCCGAATTCTATTTCAATAAGGTGTTACAATAGTCTTTGTGTGAGTCATTTAAAGTTTAAACAATAAATCGAAAGAGAGAAAGAGATAAAAATAAAAAATAAATCAATTGAGAATTGATGAACTCCAAAATAAGGGTGGGCATTTTAATCCCAATCCGTTAATCCGATCCGATCAAATCCGATATAGTCATGTTAGATCGGATTACTTAGCAAAACACAACAGTGTTATTTTTTTGCAACTCGAAATAAAATTAGATTGACTTGGGTTATACGACAAACCCAATAACACAACCCGATTTTTTTCATATATATATATAAAAATTTGGAAGGGTACCCTAAATCTAATTTTTTCCAAATTTTTGGATAAAGAAGAGCCTCTCTCTGCTACCCTCAGCTCGCCCACTGCTCGCTCGCCCACTGGTCGATCTCACGCGGTCGCCGCTCGCTGGAGTCTTCGTCTTCCTCGCCGCTCAAATCACCGCTGTCGCCGAATCCGATCGTCAACCTCTTCGCACCCTGTCGCCAGTCGCCGCAGCTTCATCATCTTCCTTGTCGCACCTCGCAATTGCAAGTGAAGGGCAACTCACCCACTGCTCGCTCTCACGCTGTCGCTGGAGTCGTCGTCATCCTCACCGCACCCTGTCGCTGAATCCGATCGTCATCCTCTTCGCACCCTGTCGCAGATTTCCTCCTCGCCGCTCTCGGTATGTTATTGTAATTTAATTGTAATTTGTTTGCTTCATCAACTACATTTTTCTGTTGGTTTGTGTGTTTAGTTTCGATCAATAAAAGCACAGCTCACAGAACAGTACTGGTTCGATGCGAGTTGTGTTGGGGAAAGAAAACTGGTAGCTATCACTAGAAGTATGGTGGTATTGTGTTTCAATTGCAGTGTTAATTTCATTAGAAGGTTTTGCTTTTAAACTTGTTTCAAATATATAAGTATTTTAGAAGTTGAATCATCTGTAGAATGCTGGAAGAACAGATATATTCTTCATTCTGTTTTGCATTAGCTGCAACTCACTTTTATCTTAAACTCATAACATGGCCGTACTAATAATTTCAATCAATAATTTCTGCGACTTTGAGATCCAATCGTTTTATATTTTAGTATACGTATAGATCTGCGAGTAATAATTTCTATACATGAAATGAGGATATAAATTCATAGGACTGTTTCTGTGATCCATATGAGAGGATGTACACATACTGATTAGTGGGTCTATATGTATTTATAGAACTGTTTTTGTAAATCATATGAGATGAGGATATAAATTCTTTTTTGATAGCGTGATAATTGTATAAATTGTAATCGCCTACTGTATGACTTTTTATTTTTATTTTAAAGTTAATCCGATCAAGCCAAAGCGACCAATATTGGGTTGGGTTGGGTTGGGCTGAAATTTATATTAGGTTGGGTTGGGTTGACCTTGAATCCAACCCAATCCGAAAACGCCCACCCCTACCCCAAAGTCCCAACCTATGTCCAGGACCCACTCTATTTCAACCCACCAATTCCCACCCCAAAACCCACCTTAAACCCAAATCAACAATCTCAATCCTAAAACATCTCAACGGATTCGGCTGAGCCACTGGTGCGTTATGTTAACTATATATTTCTTTTGTTTTTAAATTTATTCGACAAATCAATATGAAGAAGAAAGAATTCGCATTCTATTTCTAATATGCGTGTGCCTTTTTTATTAGGGTTAATTTCGATCGAAATCAATTTCTGTTTCTAGAATCAAAACAATCTGGAGAAAACCACATTGTGATGAATTGCTTGTCTCACATGACTTCATATTCTACGGCTATACTCAGAAGAACCCGTTATATCATCGCTAGGAGTAGTCTGCATCAATCTTACACTCCTCCATCGAATACCAAATTTGGGCATCTGGGTGTTAAGACTATCGATTTAGAGTTTCTGCTCACGCGATTTCGTGTTCAGTGTTACTCGTCTAGAAGTTCTAGTGCAAAAAAAACCCGGTCGCATAAAGTTAAGGCCAAACCAGAAATGGAACAAGACAAGAACGAGTTTTTTGTTGTACGGAAAGGGGATGTTGTTGGTGTTTACAAGAGCTTAGCTGAATGTCAGGCTCAAGTTGGATCTTCGGTAAATTGTCATTTTACCTTGTGATATTTATTGGATTTTTTTTTCTTTTTCTCAAGTTTGGTTTTCCAGTAATGTGTGGTGTGCAAAAACTTTTGTCATAGATTCTTGAGTATTTGTAATGCGCGTGTTGTACTATATCGTTATCAAATTGGAAAAATGGGATGATGGTGATAATTTTCATCAGAGATGTTGTAACATAAATAAGTGGTACATATGTGTGGAAGTTTCACTGATTAAGAATGGGTGCATTACTTATATAGATTGATGTTATTTACTCATTGTTGTCCAATGGATATCAGTTCATTGGCATTTGCCAGCATATTGGATTATACTATGTGAAAATTTTGTTTTTATATACTTAGTAATAATGGATGCATTGTCTCTTATCAGGTTGCTATTTAAATTTGTAACAATCTAAATAACTGAATGACTGATTATGTTTTCTGTTGTAGGTATGCCATCCACCTGTCAGTGTGTACAAAGGGCACTCTTTACCTAAGGACACTGAGGAGTATCTTATTTCCCACGGGCTTAAAAATGCTCTCTACACGATTAGAGCTGCAGACTTGACTGAGGATCTTTTTGGCTCACTTATGCCTTGCCCTTTTCAAGTAAGATGACCAATGGCCTTTAAGGTGAAATTTAGAACTGATTTTGTTTTTATATTGTGAGCACAGATAATATTATCTGCTACTTGACATGAACTTCTAGACTTCTATCTGTGTCTGTGTGTGTGTGTGTGCAGGGGTTGTGTTGTTCTACTTAATACTAATTCCTTTCGGAGTGGACTTCTTTAATACTTTGTGCTTGTGCATGGTTCGGATGCTCTTCTAAAACATTTGGATGTATGAGAAAATTATGGATGACAGTTCGACATTCCCAGTTCTTAGGTGACTAATCATTGTCATGAATTGAGATGCTTAATGGGGTGTCACTTTGATTTAACTTTACTCTTCTATTATTAGGATGTCTTCTTCTTTTATAGTTGAACAAAATTTGCTAAGGAGTTGATATTAAGTTGCTGTTCATAACTAAATGTATATACTTGTTGTCTTCCTTTGTCAATGAAGATTGAGATTGGTGCTCATGGCTTTTCTCTTTGGTTTCAGGACCCAACATCCAAAAAGAGATCACAGGATATAATTGACCCAGAGATTGGTGTAAGCCAGGAGACATAGTATTTCTAAACTAAGAGATGCTTGTTCAGGATAGAATAATTGATTGACACAGTTTACTGACTGTTTAGCCAAGATTTTATTTGCACCTTTATTGTCCTCATTTTCTGAAAAGAACCTTGTTTTGAGTTGTTTCTTATGCATGTCACTCTTTATGTTTTCCACCTTGTAGAATGCTAATAACAACATACTTCATTGCTCTCTCAGAATTCCTATGAAGAGAGAGACAGAGAGAGAACTTGGAAGCTTGCTCTGTTAGCCCAATCTCTGCCTATCACAAGAATCTTATCTTTTTCCTGTACTGTTCCTTGCTTGGCTAAGAGCAATTTAAAGTTCAAGATCCCAATTTTATTGCAGATACGGTTATTTAATTATGGAACATGCTAATTCTACCATTAGAAACAGAATAAGGTTTGTAGAATCTGAAATGAATATGCTTGTAAATGTTGTACCGAGAGGAGGGAAGGTGCTGACATCCTTTTATGTTCCCTCCCTACCTGCTCTCATTAGAGCAGAATAGAATAAATAAAGTGACAGTATAAATTTTATCAATTGTTGTTTTTGTAATAACAAGTCTGTGATGCTTCTTAATAAAGAGGGATACTCTAGCAATTTGTTTAGCTTCTTGACCAAATTTTAGAAAAGACCAAGAGTACATTTTATACTGCTTGGGGGCTAGGAAATTGCTTATAAGGTTACTTTGAGTAATCTTATTTTTGGTTTTCTATATTGTAAAGTTTATTTTTCATTGTGTGTGAATGGACTTTTCACAGTTAATTTGCTTATAAGATCTTATGCTTTAAGGATATATAGAGGCCATTGTCTGGTGTAATGATACAATTCTTGGACTTATAAGCTCTAGGTTGTTTAGTAGTGAAATTGAAAGTGACCATTTCATGCAAAATGCTGAAGGGTAGGACCATATCCAAAAACCCTTTTTGATTCCTGCTAAGCAATACTGGGGAACAACTTTTCTTGCCTTGGAGGATGTGTGATATCTGAACTTTCTTTTGACCATATTTTGTTTATACTATTCTTACTTTGCAGGAAGCAATTGGTTCTGCATCCATTTCCACCGACCATGTGACAAAGCATATCAAGTTGGATCACGAGGTTCAAGTGACATCTGCTGATTCTGTAAGTATATTTCTAAATTTTTTTTTTTTGAAACAAGTATATTTCTAAATTGTCATCAAGAAAATAATATTTTTGCTAGGAAGACCTTATTGCAACCCCTTTTTGGCTGCATCTGCTCCATTCTTTGCTAGGTCTTACCATTGTACAGTATGGAGTAGATACATCACAAGTGGAGGATCAAGAAACCCATTTTCCTCTTTTAGTCCAAGTCAATGAGTGAACTATGTTTTTCCTTTTTCTGGAGGGCTCCTCCACCCACACACCCCCCCCCCCCCCCCCCCCCCCCCCCTAAAAAATATTTGGCAAGATTTAATTATGTAATTGCTAGAATAAAAACTTTTGGTCATTTTTCTGGGTTAAGTAAAAAATGTTGATTTTATCATGTTGCTCTTATATGTGGATGGTACAACAACAAATTTTAAATTTTGTAATTATGTATTTATGTGCAGTATTCCTGTTTTATTCAATTTGATGGTGCATCAAAGGGAAATCCTGGACCAGCTGGTGCAGGAGCTGTGCTGCGAACTGGTGATGGAAATTTGGTATATATTTTACTATTCCAGGAGTGCTCTTTTGTTTGATACCTTTATCTGTCTAATTATATTTGAAACAGATTTGTAAATTGCGTGAAGGTGTGGGCATAGCAACCAATAATGTTGCTGAATATCGAGCCTTGATTTTGGGGTTAAAATATGCTCTTGAGAAAGGTTATACCAAAATCGATGCCCAAGGAGACTCCAAACTTGTTTGTATGCAGGTTTGTTGTTTTTGTTTTACTTGTTTATTATTTCTTTTATGTTTCATATATTATTTTTCTTCCACTTAAGGTATTGGGATATTAACGACATCCTCTCCCTTGACTCCGATTATTTTCTTCTCATTATCTGTCCTTTTTCCTTGATGATCTTGTTTCTTACTTTGATTGCTTCTTGGTACAGGTTTCGGGCTCATGGAAGGCCAGACATCCTCACATGTTTGATCTCTGTACAGAGGCAAAGAAGCTGATGGATAAATTCCTTTCGTTCCGGATAACTCATGTTCTGAGGGTGTGTACTGTTTGTTCTGATTCTGTTTTTCGGGCTTAATAGTAGTTCTGCATTTGTACAAATTTTCATGTTCATATTTCATCTCAACTGATCCATATACATGTAATGCAAATAATTCAGATTTACTTACGTTATACTATCCTTGTTAGGCATAGACAATTCTGCTTTGTACCTCAGATGCGCACTTACCCTTAAAAGTTATTATCAAAGACTGGAAAGTCATAATCTACTAAGAACCACCTTAAACTCTCATGCCTGTTGCTTTTACGATTGCGACATGTATACAGGGCCTAGCATAGCATGTATATGGCCATGAACTTGGTGATGAAGGACATGATTGCTTAGGATTCAGATAAAAGTTATTTTCCACAGGATAACTGTGTCCTACTTAACTGCTTATGATAGTAAGGGTCCTCTTAGGGCACACCCTTAAGGATCTAAAAACTTAATAAAAACTCATATTTATTCTTCAATACATCAATGTGCACATTCATGTGTATTAAAAGCATAAATAATAAGTTTTTTATTCAGTCTTTTAATAAGGTGCTTTAAGGGCACGTATTAATGCAATCCATATAGTAATACTATACCAAGTAGGCTAGTGTTACTCAAATGACTGCATTATCTGCGGTCAGTTATTAATATCTTTCGTACATAGAGGCCTTTTTTTTGTTATATCTTTTCTCATAGCTACTACCCAATTTTTATAGCGTTTTCTTCTTTTTGGGAAGCTAATAACTTCACTCTTCTGCATGGAGCAGTCAAATTGTTATTGTATTACATATTTTTTCCTACTTAAATTATGCATAAGATAAAGTTCCTGCTTTTTTTCTTGTTGTTCTGACATGTTCTTGCTTTGGAAGAATTTGAACTCTGACGCTGATGCTCAAGCAAACTTGGCTATCGATCTTGCTAGTGAGGCTTCCATAATTTACTTAGCCCTTCTTCCATGCACAGCTTGTATCAATTTTTTCACTGACACTTATCATCTCTCTTTGTTGTTGTAGATGGTGAAATCGCGGAGGAGTTTGAAAATTAGCTCAAATTATGGTAGGCTGTTGGAAATGTTTCAGGTTTGTATTAAGAATAAGCGTGCAATGAGATCTGGTATTTTCATTATACCTCTTGGACTAAATTTTGATCTCCTTTTTTAGGTAACCTGCAAGTTATTAAAAATTAAATCCAGATAGTCTGGCCTCAGAACTCACAGCCACAATGATATGTAACGATGATTGGTGAGCTTGTACTAAAATGATGGTGTGGTTACAGGCAGTCGACGAAATCAATGATCATACGTTGGTATTTTTTGGAAGTATTTATAAACTCGAGCCCTTAATCGGCACCAAGGATTGAATACTCATTTTTTGACATTCTAGGGAAACTCAATTGATTAATTTCCTTACCTGGGATCTGCTGCTGGAAAAGATGAAAGAAGAAATTTTTTTTTTATTATTTTACACCCTTGTTCTCACAACATAGAATATATCTAGTGCGTCTTTGCCTTGGAAATTCTCCTGGAAACTGTCTTCCCACAATCACAAGTAATTTTTATTCGAATGATCATTAGACAAGTGATACTGTAATCTATTTGGGATGCTGATTGATTCATAGTCCTAAGTCATGATTTTTCAAGTTAAATTCTTAGCATTGTTAATATTCTACCGTTTACTAATTCCATTTGATTTTGATGAGCATGTTTTTGATAGCCATTCAAGTTTATATTTTTAATTTGCCAGCCTCAGCTTAAATTGACATCTTACATGTTCAATTATAGTTTTTATTTTTTTTTTATGTTGGTCGATCATTCCTCGAAATGTTATTACATTTTGGTCGATCATTCCTCGAAATGTTTTTAAAGGCTGCATAGGGATCATAATCTGAAACTTGAATGATATGTTTATTTGAATCTTAATGAAGATAAAATTTTAATATATTAATATAAGAATGATAGTTATAAAAGAAAATATTTTAATTATAATTTAGTAATTAGGTATTGAATGAAAAATTAAAATTAGGTATTTTTAATTTTTAGTTTTATTTTTAATATTTTTCAATTTGACCACTTTAAAATAAAAAAAAATAACTTAATGTGATACCTATTAAGTGTTAAAAAAAAAAAAAAAAAAAAAAAAAAAAAAAAAGCCCCTAAGCAATGGTGTTTTATCACTTATTGAGGAAAAAACAGAAATAACAAAAAGAAATGATTTCTGATTAAATGAATTAAGAATTTGTCCTAAATTAAACTCTCTACAAAGAGGCAAAAGCTAAAAATCTCTTGTAAAAAATTAACTTAGGCCGTCCGATTGAGATAAATGGAAACTAATTTCAAATCAGACGGTTCTGGTTATTTTTCGATAAAAAGTTTTGCAGCGGCGGTGTTTGTTGATTGTTGTAATGAGAACCAACTTGGGTAACAAGAAAGGAACCCCTTGTGAGTTGCGACCAAAATGCCTCCATTTTGTTATTGAAATGAAAAAGCCAAGCATGAAACCATCAATCTGAGCAAAATGTTAATACGACAAACTCGAAACTTCTCGTCTCCATTCCTTTCTTCTTGTTTGTTGAAACGCTTGTTTTCTTCGACTTCATCGTCGACCCATCTCGTTACCGGAGCGGCGGCCGATGTTGCGGATGTTACTAGCTCAGATGATCTGGACTACATTGACCCACCTCTTTCTTCTACTCTCAAGCCCCTCAGCACACCCACTCTCCTTCAGCCAGGTGTCGTCGTCTATGACGGCGTCTGCCACCTTTGCCACGGAGGTACTGTTATTTTGTTACTTTGGATTTGAATTTGTGTTTTTGTTCCTTGATCCAATCATCCAAATGGGTTCGTTTTGTGAAAGACGGACTTATGTTGTAATAATCATTTTTGGTTTCTTTTACAAGCCGAGAGTCGCTAATTCTACTTGTCATTTGTATTTAGTGTTTCTATTTTCTTTGACTCAGAATTTATAGTTTGTTATAAAAAAGTTTGGTCGCTAGTATTCTTGTGTTGTTTCCCAATTTTTTGGATGAATCCCCATTGCTTTCTTTCACTTCTTGGCTTTTGACAAGGTTTTCGATTCCATTTTACCAATGTGCAATTTGACCTTTGTTTTCTGTTCTCTTTATATGTTTATGATTTTAGTTTCAAAGCTATTTTTGCAATTTTTGTAATTCTTTAAGGGTACTTCCTTTATTTAAACGGTTTTCTAGAATTGGTTTGCTGATCTGTATACTGTAATTTTAATAGGAGTGAAATGGATAATTAGTGTTGACAAGTATAGGAAGATCAAATTTTGTTGTCTCCAATCCAAGGCTGCAGAACCATACTTGAGACTGTGTGGTCTTGACAGAGAGGATGTTCTCCGCCGCTTTTTGTTTGTTGAAGGTCCAGGGTCATACCACCAAGCCTCCACTGGTTTGTTCTCAAACAATATAAATTCTTTACTATTTATGCTTTTGTCCATGTTTTTTGGTCTATTTTTTTTTTGGCATGCTATTCTGTTGACATAGTTATACTATATAGGAAGCCAAGGGCTAGAGGCTTGTTAGTATAGTTATACTATATAGTGAAGTGCAGTCAGGATATGTCAAATATAGCCCATCAGGTATTCAGGGACTGTTGTTTGTTACTGGATTGCCTGTGTTAAGGACTGATCATCTTCACTAAAATGCGAAAACCAAAGTCAACAAAGGTTAGTATCAACCAAGTGAGTTCACACCGTCTACAAGTTCTTTACCATTTTTCACAAAAAAATTTGGGGCAATTTGTCTGCCAAAATAGTTGGACGTGGAGGAGCTATTCTTTAAACTTGAGATTCTTCTCAAGTTAGAATGTATGGGGAGTAAGGGATCAGGAAGTTACACTGAATGTTATGTTAAGAGAAGGAAGGTGATTTCTTCTGTTTTTGACTACTAACAGATTATGATAGATTTTTTACCATCAGTTTATATACCATATGCTTGTTGGAGAGACATTCTGTTGGCAACCAAACTGTGTCCACAAACTCCTTATATCCTTCTGCCTACTGGCACGATCTTTTGTCAGATTAGCAAAAAGAACTCATTTATTTAGTTAGACCTTGCTTTTACCTTATTTTACTTGACCTATTGCCATTAGGTAATTGGACTTCATCTTTTGTTTTTCTTTGATATGGAACTTAAGTTGTCCCACATAAACTAGAAATTTGAAGTAGTAGCTTCACGTGGTACTTGTTTCTACAACAGCTTCTAGTCTGGAGAACTCAAGTTTGTATGTATAATGTTGATGTATTCTGAATGTTTTTGTAGACTTTTATGCATCTGAACTGATGATTGAAAATTGTCACTTGATATCCCTTTTGCTTTTTCCCATTTTCTTCGAGTGAAAAATCATATATCTAATATTTTGACTGCGAATGATTATGCAGCTGCTCTGAAAGTTCTTTCGTACTTGCCATTGCCTTACTCTGCTTTAAGTTCGCTGTTGATTATTCCAAGGCCTCTTAGGGATGCTGTTTATGATTATGTTGCTAAGCGACGCTATGACTGGTTTGGGAAAAGTGAAGATTGCTTAGTTTTGCAGGAAAAAGAGCTGCTGGAACGATTTATAGATAGAGATGAGATGATGCACTGAATTGGATGGATTTGCTATCTAGTCTAATGAACCTTTTTTTTTTTTTGCCTCTGTTTTCGCTGACATTACACTGCAAAAGATATTTGAACGTAGAATTGTAAATTCACAACCTTTGTCAAGGTAAGCCTTTTTCTAGTGGAGTAGAGATCTTGCCATATTTTGTGATTTTGCTGATATTAAATGAACCATTAATTGTTACTTTTGTGGCCAAAAAGATATAGAAGGAACTTGTAACGTTGTCGCCAAAAAGCATAGAAACATGCAATGAACTTATATATATATATATATATATATATATAAGCATAGAAACATGCAATGAACTTACATATATATATATATATATCAGTTACCATCTGTAACGTGCAATGGACATAGGATGCACTTAGTAATTAAATACACAATACTCTGTAATGATTTCTATAAGTACAACATTAGTAGGCATCTCAACTCAATTAAGAAATCCAAAAATCTTTTGAGGCAGGTAACTAAGCCAAAAGGAATTGGAATTCTTGCTTCGTAAAAACTTCAGCGTCCCCAAGCACCAACAACTCACAATGTAATTTTAAACTTGACTTGTGAGGCTTACCCTAAATGGGCAAGCCCTCCAAAAATTGGCGTATGCCGCTTTCAGCGGCGCGCACACGGTATTCTTTAGTAAAAGGCGAAAGAATAGTTCGCTATGTGCTCACCGCACGGACTGCGTGCTTTGAAATGCAAGCTTGGGGGCATTTATATATTAGCTCTTAGCATGCTCCGCTTTCGTCCTTTGTCGATGTGGGATTCTTACACTTACAAAACTCCACTTCGATAAGCCTAGATTTTTCATTTTGTCCAAATTAACAGGGGTTTATAATTAGTTTTAAGCACTATCTGTAACATGGAAACACTGCGTTTAAACACACGCACGATTAAAGCTACGGAATTTGTGTATGTGGAAAATATTTCTCTTCTTTAAGTTCTTTTTCATTATTTTCTATGTCTCAGCCTATCCCAGAAATAGAACGATAAATGAAATGGGTCTCAACACCAACCAAATCACTGATAAAATTTTTCGGAAAAAAAAAATGATAAAATGGCAACAAGAACTTAATCAGCAGTTAAGGAAATTTAGAATTTCCCCCAAACTGGAATAAACCTTTTGCTTAAATACATGCTAACAGTAACTGTATGTTTAGTGCAAATTCTCAGGATTTGCACCATACAGTGTTTTTGGTCAATATATGAAACTCGAAACATTTAAGAGGCAAAACTCTTGGTGGCTCTTGAAATTACAAAATCATGTGGTTACACAAATATGGCGTTAAAAAAAAAAAGATGAATAATTCATGTGGACTGAAAATTGAGCAGCGGAGAGTCTAGTCAGTGACACAAGAATTAACAGAATTCCAGTGAACAGCTTCTTTTCATCAAAGACCTTACACATGAAATTTCCATTATATAGTTCTATTACACCTCTAAAATCACCATTACAACAAATCCAGCTCAAACTTCAATTTTCTCTCCTCATCCTCACAAATCACAGACTCAGGTCTTCAGGGATTCACAAGGGTGATAATGCCCCATGAGCTCCCAAAACCAAAATAGACATGTCAAACAAAACTATTGAACAAAAGTACAGAAGATGTTATTAATCGCTGTCGCCTGTCCATTCCTTCCAGTCCTTGTCGACATGACTCTGAGCCCATTTAACTGCTGCACGTGCAGCTTGTGGTCCTCCAGGGAGTCCTCGTTCGTTTAGAGTATCAGCCATGTCAATGAAAGGTATGACCAAGAGTGTTCCAGGACCTCCATACTCGGTATGTAAGAACGTGCTAAATATCTATCAAGAATATCAATGGCAACATAGTCAATCACCAGTTTATTTGCTCACCACATCAAACCAATCAAGTCATCTAGACTCGTTTAAGCAACGAAATAAAAACCAAGCAACATAAAGCTGACATAAACAGGAGCTGGCTTTATATGATAGAAGCTTCTTATTAGAGAAATGACAATATTTCAACAAAGAAAACATTCCCATGTCAACAGAGAATTTAGTAGTCATTTTATAACTACTAGTATTAGAGTAGTCATTTTATAACTACTAGTATTAGATTGCTAAACGCAATTAATCAAAACTGTGAAAAATGTCCATTTTTACAATTGTCACACCAAAACAAACCTTTATCAGCGCTAACTGAAAGCAGCATAACTATCACCAACTATCTGTCTCAGGGTTTCTCTCTTCATCATTTAAAACTTCAAGAAGTAATACCTGCAACTAACTTATTTATACTTCCTTATTTCTTCTAGTCTGTTTATATTCTTGTTATTTCTTCTATCAACCAACTTCGGGTGTCAGTATTAGATGGGAAGGCTATTTCAAAGCTACACACGGATATATTTTTCTATAGTTCTTCTCATTATGATAACAACCTGAGGAAGCTTGAAGAAGAAACTCAAGAGAGAACTCTTTTGGTCACTGGTGATTGTGCAAACTGACATTTCAGAAGTTGCAACTATAATCATTGTTGTTTCAAAAGTAACTTCTTAGTCCTTAGGCTACCTAAATTATTTTCATCAAACCAACCTCGCTGAATGAATCACAAAGACCAGCGACCCAGGGTAAAATTTTGACCTACCTATACACAACAGGCTATGATTGAGATCCTTTACAATTGGACATCTCTTGTATGCAAAAAAAAAATGTAATGAAAAGTGATATGAGTAGCGAGAACGTTAAGCTCCAGACCACCGGAAGGAAACTTGTCCACATACATGTAAGAAGATGATTCTTTTATTAAAAACAAACGTTGCAACACATCTAATTAAGGAATTAATTATCTATTTTCAATCATACAAGAGGGCATCACCTCAGTACAGATTCCCACAACTTCTTCAAGTGAATCTTCAAACATATCTTTCTTGGAAAGCTTATTCATCAGGTGGGTCCTGAACTTCTCCGTCTCCTGAATCCAAAAAAAAAAAAAAAAAACTACGCTGAGTAAAATATTGCCTTACAAGAGAAAACTTGATATGTGCAAGCAACAGCGAAAAAAGGAACTTTACAGCATCAGCAAATTCGGGAATTGGGTCGGGAAATTTGTACTCAGCAGCTCTGCAAATGGTGTTTTTAAATGAAAAGGAAGGAGAGAAGAGTGTTGGTCGTATCTTCCCGCTAATTGAAGGATATGTAGAGGCGCCAGTGAGTTTGAGACCACCAAGCGAAAGAGAAGAAACTGGTGAGTTACAACAGAAAGAAAGAGGAGTTGTTGAAGAAGAAAAGAGTGGTGAAGATGAGTCGAGTGTTGAAGAGAGGAGAGCTTTGCTCCAAGAAGCCATGTCTATTGTCTCTCTCTCTCTCTCCCTTATCTCATCTGTCGCCTGATAGTATACCAAGGGAAAGGGTTTTAGCCCATTTTAAAACCCCCGTCTCCACATTGTTTTTACTCCAAGAATATTCAGCGGTGAAATATACAAAAATAAAAAAAACATTTTAATATTAAAACCTTTTGATTTTATATGTTTATGATCACAGTTTAATTTTACATTTTTGTTGTAGTAATGGGAATTTCTTTATTTCTGAAACTTGAATTTTTATATTCTATAGCCACCCAAAAAGTTATTTTCTACACCCATATTTAAATAATATTCTCCAAATAGAGAAGATCATATCTCAATTCTTTTTTTAAATTTAAAATATCTTTTTTTGTTTTTAGTTTTTTAATATTTTGTTTGATTTACATTAGGTTGTTATGTTAATTGATTTAAATTTCAGAACTGATGTGTAGGATTTAATTTGATAACATATTATTTTCTATTTATTTATTTAATATTAGATACAAACAAATTAAATTACTTTTAAAAATCAACTGTGATCAAAATTAATCCAACGGCTCAAAGAAAAATTTCGTATAATTAACAAATTTTGTATTTTTAAGTACAATTTCACCTACTATCAAGATAATTTTAGTACAATTTTCCTTTTTCGTATTGTACATTAAAATTTGTAAAGATTTTAAAAAATAATAATATATAATTATAATAATTATTATTTTATTTTATTTAAAAATAATTAAAATATATATATATATATATATATTTTTTAAATATGACACCTTATAATTGTTAAATCTTACACCCACTATCAAAATAGTTTTCGTATAATTATTTTATTTTATTTAAAAATAATTAAGAAAGAATTTATCAATACAATTGTATTTTTATAGGTAATGGTGTGACGAAATATTTATATATACTAGGTGTTAAATCTTGATAGCTTGAAGGGGTTTAGATCTCCAACCCCTTATAATTGTTTTTAATAATTTGATTTTATTAAAAATATTTTTTAATATTTTTATTTAATCTACAAGTTAATTTTAACGTAGGCTTACTGAAATTATTTTTTGAGTTCAATCTTATTATTCATTAAATATATATAATAGTATTATATTAATTCAATCTCAGATAAATTCCTCCATCAAATCAATCCAACATGACATACAAAATGAGACCTTTATTAGAGCCACAATTAACAATTAGTGATTAATCTATTGAAAACTTCAGGATATTTATGCTTCATCAAAGAGGTAACTTTGCATTGCAGACAAATTCTTCATTAATTTTTTCGTGTCAAAAAAATAAAGCCAACAGCAAGCTGTTTCACTTCATGGTAATCAGTACTACAAAACCGACTCCTATGTACATTCTCCTCTTTGAGGTGCGCCTATGTACAATTATAACCTGATTTTACCAAACCAGACACTTATTATAGATTTCTTTCATGTGGTTCAAGCCATGGAAATCCCAGGAAATCAAACACCTCTTTTTCCATCCTGAATTTCAAGCTTGTGCTAGCTTTCGCACTCTGCAATTATACATATTCACACAGGTGGTTTTAATAACGTGAGAGAAGAAGATTTAAGGAAAGAAAAGGTGCTGAAACCAAACTCGTTACCTGTTTACCGCCTGAGCCGTGAGTAGCTGGAAACAACCCTGTATCATCAAGTCGGTATCCTTTGGAGTCAGCAAGCAATCTCAACCTGCACTTACATAACGATGAATAATGTCTAGAAATTCTTAATTCATAGCATAGTTATAACATAACACATTCAATTTTCTAACCAAGAAGAATAATTATAAAAAGTAGCCCACGACAAACTATTGTCAACCTTAATATAGCTTCCACCTAGTTTACATGTGCAGGTGCAAATATCCAAAATCAATGTAGCAGAACATCTAAGGCTAGGCACAACATTCTACTCAATATGCCATTCCTATAATGTTATTTCATGACATCAATACTATCTAGATATTTAAACAATTTGCAGATATTCATTTACTACTGATGCAAACATACCTCCTGTTTAGGACGTCATTTCCTGTCCAGGCTATTAGTCCAAACGCATATATATCCCTTGGGTATACCTATAAATTACAACAGTTACAGAACACTACCAAATGCATCACAAACATGATAAACAAAACCTGCATACAGTATGATCTCTTGTCAACAAGAGATCAGCCAAAAGAATCAACCATAAATCAATAACTAACATTGATACCAATAACAAAAGGATAACTTTTTCCATCACAAGATTGTGGTGAAATTAAGGCAAGCCCATTAAAACACAAGGCAGACTAGACATGGAGGGTTAGGGTATCATATTAAATATAAAAACAAAGAACAAGTATCCAAACAACCTGTCTCCTTCCTACCTTATCTTCTAAACTCCGTCGTTACACTGCCTGTTTAAAGCATGATTAATACACAATCAAAGGTACCTTAAAATCTATGCGGCGCCGCAGCTCTCGTCCAGGATATGTGCAAAGACCAAAATAAGTGTCAACACCTGAATCAGTACCCTGTAAGGTCAACATAGAAAAGCACATGAAGCCAAACATGAAGACAAAACAATAAGTTAATTATAGAGAGAAACATTTTACAGAATATAAATCTTAAAATTTCATATAAGAGTTGAGCCAAGAGACAGCATGTTATATATTGAAAATATATCTGATGATGAAATCCCAACGAAGTTATTTTTCATTAGTTTGAAAGGAACCAAAGAGAAAAGATAAAGGAATAGATGAAACCAAAAAAATTACTATTTCAGTTCCATCTAAACAAAATCATCAGCTTATTAGGTCTTGTGCAAATGTTCACAATTTCCCCTCCTATTAGATGAAGAAAATATGAAAGTCGAATATTTGTTCCTTTCTTCTTAACCAAGTTCTCAGCAAATAAGGCATGTAAAAAGAATATACTTTCTAATCTTAAAATAAGCAATAAAGGAACTGATTTTGAAGACATAACCAAACTTTGGTGCTCTGGATACTTCAAAAGCTGCAACCTAAAAGTAGAATCACAAATAAAGGAACCCAATATACTTAGTTGCAAGATCAATTGTCAATAAGGAGGGAGAACAGTTATAAAACACAAAATTACTCACTTTAAATCACGCAAGGGGTTAAAATGAAACAGATCCATGAATGTTATAAATTTAAAAGTAACTGTTTCAGCAACTTAGCTGCAAGATTACTGGAATAAATTAAATATACTTGAATAAATCCCAATCAGTCAATGCACATCTAGAAAAGGAAACAATTAATAGACCTGGAAAGTTTTTGCTATAAATCCAACGACAGATAATGATTCAAACAAGGCAGCCGATATTTACCATCAAGATACAATTATCATATACAGCTATACTAGGACAAAGGTAGCGTAATGATAGTGAGGGTATGTATTGTGTGACCATGTATTACATATCCACCTTGTACTGTATTAGCATTTCTGATAAAGGTGAAAATCATGAAAATTAAGAAATAATCAGATGAAGAAAGAACATACTACCTCCTCACTGTGAGTACTGAAAACTAAATCCTCTCTTAAGAAATTCATATCCTTTAAACGCTTCACAAACCTTGATAAAAACCCTTTATGACTGAAAATATAAAGCAAACTAACTCAGCATTTTATAGTCAATAACATAACAAGTTGAAGACCAATTAAGCAAGTAAAAAAAAAAAAAGAAACCTTCCTTCACAAGTGCGTGGGAATGAAGAGTAAATTTTAGTAACTAGCTCATATCAGTAAGTAGTACACATAGGAAAATGGCATATCAATAAATAAGTAGTTGGAGACACTAGCAACCTATGAAAGAAGTATTTATAGTTTTTGCTATACACAAGATTGGGGCTTCTAGAGAATCCTTTTTCAAAACACGGGAAATTTGTGTAAACATGAACGTACTTTATAAACAATCTAGTATTGTGGGTATCTGTTTAACTAACGACAGTGTACCTAAATAAAAAAATAAAGGTGTAAGGAAAAGTCCTAAATTTTTCCCACTAAATGACCTTATGACATATCCTACAGTTTCTTTTTTTGGTCATGCTATAAACAGATTTGAAGCAGAAGAAACATTTAAGTTATTGTAGCCTGGTTCTCTTTTTCTGTCAAGACAAAGCAAATGCTCTATTAGCTATAAATGGGAAGAATAAAAAAAAGACAGTATATTAACATTAGAAAGGAATTATATGTGGATATTCTACCTTTTTCCATCAGGATGTGTGATTACAATGTCTAGATCTCCACAGGAAGCCTTTCCACGTCTGAATGATCCCCCACATACAATAAGCACCTTCAGGACAGATATCACAATATTAAGATATATGCATGTTAATGCTCTACTTCTATGAAGGCTGCCTTAGAAAATCTCTGACAAATACACATATGCCTTAGTGGACTTTGATCAGATAAAAATTACGTCATTATCCACACCCAATCAGGTAACAACACATCAGATAACAGTTATGAAACAAGCAATGCATACATGTAAATTACATGCCTGGGCAGTCATCAAATATCCAAGTAAAAGAACATAATTTAAATAAATTTGAATTTATCCAAAACCCAACATGTTCTGCATCAAATTATAAATACAAAAAAAAAAAAAAAAAAAATTTAGGTACGATAATAATCCATCTCAAATTCAACACATTACTTAAATAGTCATAAAACTCAGGCATAAAAGATTATGTGAATCCATCCATATAGCAGTCAATTCTATGGGCATGCCTAAACAATCCCATATCATTCTGCAAGAACTACGTCTCTATGACAAATTCATAACACCAAAATCTTTAAGCTGTAAAAGGATAAACAAAGGCATGGTCTGAGTTGGAAGAATATCCAAAACATGAATTTAAGTTCAAACTTATGTTAAGTCCAATACTTATGGTGCTCACCCCAGGCAAAATATCTTCCCCAGCTTTCTGTAGCAGAAGTTCCATCTCTTGAACCTACGTAATGATAGAGGCACATCTTTCTGAGGTAAAGGAAATACAAAAAATAAAAGAAAAAAATTCTAGGAGGATGCATAATACCAAACCTCATCGCGTGGAATCCTTGTTTTAATGTCATCAAAATATTTCAAGCCTATCCTCTGTGAATGTGTTAATGAATCCTCGCTCTTCAAATCATCTAGTGTTTTGTGTCCTTTCTCATATAATTTCTGTGCAGTGGCCGGACCAATGCCCCAAACTTCCCCAAACAAACTGATTGTCCGTACCTGAAAAATTTTAAAACAATAGCTATGACATAAATGGATAATCTAAAATTCTTGAAAAAATAAAGCTACAGCATCAGTAGATTATCCACACAATTATCTGGTGGATTATGGGTGAAATCCAATTTTTTCATTTCTTAAAAATACTTTAATAAACTATAATTCAACAAAATTAGAGCCACTGAAAACAACTAGAAGAGAGTGCCCCAGATACCACCAACTAATATATGGAATAGAATAGCCACATCCTTAATCTCTACAGTCATACTTCTGATTTCAAATGAAGGTAAGTTTGTATAGTAACCATTTAACCCAAAACTTAGCTGTTAAGAAAGCATCTAAGAATAGTATTTAAATTTTAACACACCCTCTCACGTGCAAGGCCGGAATATTCTTGGTTCACAAGATTCAAACTCAAGATCACTAGATCAAATGTGCTATGATACCATGTTAAAACTGTTTGACTCAAATAAAGGCCCAACACTGGTATTTATATTCTAACAGTTTGTAAGAAGAAAAACAACACTCCAATTAATGTATAAGCACTAGATATCAACTATTGGCAAACAAAGCTCCGTTCAACAAACAAATCATATTTTATTGACACATGAATGTGGTGTATGCAGACATAAATGCATATAAATCTAAAACCAATTCATTAAGTAGCAGATATTGTGAACCTTTATATTTGAAGAGAATCTTTGCATTACCTTTTCATCTGTTTCAAAATGCTCCAACTTTGATAACTTCCCAGTAGTGACTATCTCCTGAATCTGCATGCATTTTCCAATGGTCCCCATAATGTTTTGGAGATGAATAGATGGAAAACCATTCTTTACATAGGTAAATACATTTTAGAATAAAACTATGCTTTCCGTAGATGTACATACTTTTTGAAGCATACTTCTAAAAGTTTTACATGCAATAAAATTTGTTAAGAAAATGTAAAAATAATTTCCCTCGACGCATAACACATTTGGTAAATTTCCTTGTCAATTCACTTTCTGGTTTTAACAATCATTTGTTTTTAAAAAAATAAAAAATTCTAGTTAATGTTAAAATGGTTGAAGAAGTAAGGACGAGATAACTCACGTACAATGATTTATCCTCTCATAATATGAATTTTGAAACAATAATTCAATCAATAGATGCAATAAATGCTGAACACCGTAACTTCAAAATATGTAGGTTTACTTACATGATCCTGCATAGACTTCCCAATGCCGGGTAGGCCTTTGACCTGGTCTGCACTTTCAATTTTAAATGGCAACTTCTCAATAACCGGGATAACTTTGTAATAGCTAAATGATCTGCGATCATCACCCAATGCTTCTCAAAACAAGAAATAAATACACTACATCAGACTTCTATGGAA
Source organism: Xanthoceras sorbifolium (assembly GCA_003430845.1). NCBI lineage: Eukaryota > Viridiplantae > Streptophyta > Magnoliopsida > Sapindales > Sapindaceae > Xanthoceras > Xanthoceras sorbifolium. Next base: position 7,637,288 of record CM010621.1, on the reverse strand, counting down.
ACAGTGACAAAACAACACTGTCCTTGGCTCCTTGCAAGTAGAAAAAATGAATGCATAAAGAGAAGAAAACCAATACTCACCCCTATATATGTTGATAAGTTTTCCAAATATCTCAGTGATATTCTTGTTTAAATCAGGAGGGCTGTATGACAGGGATGGCTGCAAAACCTTAACCTGGTTATTATTTACGCAGAGCAGCTAGAAGAATATATCAAAAATGATATGTAGTGTATACAGATAACGCAAGTTGTCCTATAAAGATAATTTAACATTTAGTTACTAAAACTTACATCATTAAAATGAGCACTGGGGGTATCCACACTCATACTTGCGATGCTCAGAGAGTCAGGCAAGCTATCAGAACTTATGTGGCTATTTGGTGTCTCCGATACAGCATTACTTTCAGCATCTCTTTTGCTTTCTGCTTTGTAGCTTTCCACATTTTCATCAGAGGATTTGATCCTTTTGTAATGTACCGGTTCACCGTCACTAGAAACCTTTTCATTTTCTTGTCTCTGATCCAAAGACTTGTCCGCTATATTATCTTCTTCTGAATCCAGTTTTAAAAGGTACAAATCCTCAGAGACCTTCTCTCCTGAGCTCAAGCTGTCCTCCAGCCACTGATAAAGGAGAACATTCTGCAACAAGCCATCGGTACAAACCATCACAACCCAAACAAACCTACTAAGAAGTTAATAAATATTTACAAAAATGCAATGAATTTATAAATGTCAATGTCAACAATGCTATGGAGTCAGATTTTTAAATTTCCTAAAACTTATAGTACTTGGAAAAATTAGCTGAGTAAAGGAAGACAAAGCAAAATTGATCAACTTTCTAAGACATACAATATTGAAATTTAACCAAGGAATTGCATCACAATAGAAGCAGCGTGTTGAAGGAACTCACTCCTTTAAAGCGTGCCAAGCGTTCTCTATCAACTTGTTGAAGAAGCGAATTCAAATCCACAGCAAGAACATAAGTGACTTTCTTGGATAGACGCTCCTCGATGCTTGCTCCCATTTGCACCAGCTTCTGCTTCCAAACCTTAATTACCAAAAATGTAATTTCATTAGAAGTGACAATTCTTTTTTGTTTTTTTAATTAATAACCGACTCTCTCGTGAACACAAATGAAATTGAACCTGTAATCTACGGTTCTGAACTCCTTTTTCGACTAAAAATACGGACAGTCCGGCGAATATCCCGTTCCGGTCGGGAGAGGAAGTTCGATTTTTGGTTTTTTTTGGCGCCATTGAGTTGTTTCTTCTTCTTCTACTACAAGGAACCAGAGTCTCTCTCAGAGTCTCACAGTCAGTTGAAACCGAATGGGAAAATTTGTTCAGCTACGGTATTATTTTATGGGATTGGATTGGATTATTTTATGGGATTGGATTGGACTGGGATTGGATTGGATTGGATTGGATTAACTATAATACTATCTATTGTTTGGTGTAACATGGGATAGGACTAAATAGTCCAATCTATTATTTGGTGTAATATGGGATAGGACTAAAATAATCCAACACTATTTTGAAATGATTAGGAATTAAACTAAAAATAATGTTATAAAATATTTATTATATAGTGATAATTTAATAATTTAACATATAATTAATATATTAAAATAAAAATATATAAATTATAATTAAATAAAATTAAAAAAATAATTGAATAAAAAATATAAAAAATTAGTTTAAATATATTAATCTATTGTAAATTCAGTTTTAAAAAAGAAAAAATCTATTATTCAATGGCTTTTACTCTCTCTGATTCTTTGAATAACTTTTCACTGGTGTTTTCATTTTTGTTTTTCAAACCACTTGGAGCTGCTCTTAGATCATTAACAAATGGAGATTTTGTTTTTCCTCTTTGTTTAAGCAGAAATTTTTCCGGTTGATCCTAGACGGAATACTTCTCCGATTTTATCACTCTTTTTTTTTTCAGATTTTACTTTCTAACCTTCCATTGATGAGACTGAGAAATTGACAAAATTCTCAAGTCAAGAGCACAAACGCAACACAAGTTCTTAAGACACAGAAGAAAATGGAGATGTGAAGAAAATTGGTAGGATGATGAAAGAGGAGTGGAGGTGAGGTAGGTGATGAAGAAAGTGGGCAATAAATATGTGGGCCATGTTGTCTTTTTATTTTTTTGAAAAAAACAGTCAAGCTTTTCTAGTGCTGGGACTAATAGCGGTGGGGGGAGCATGGGTTTGTATAGTCCGGTGGTGGGGGGACTAAATTTGCCATCAGTATTGTTAATCCTGTATCAAGTGTGTCTCCAAATATGGGATTAAGACAAAAATACGTTTGTGCTCTTGACTTGAGAATTTTGTCAATTTCTCAGTCTCATCAATGGAGATGTGAAGAAAATTGGTAGGATGATGAAAGAGGAGTGGAGGTGAGGTAGGTGATGAAGAAAGTGGGCAATAAATATGTGGGCCATGTTGTCTTTTTATTTTTTTGAAAAAAATAGTCAAGCTTTTCTAGTGCTGGGACTAATAGCGGTGGGGGGAGCATGGGTTTGTATAGTCCGGTGGTGGGGGGACTAAATTTGCCATCAGTATTGTTAATCCTGTATCAAGTGTGTCTCCAAAAAAGGGATTAAGACAAAAATAGTCCAATCCTGTCCTAATCCCTTGTGTCAAACGTGGCCTCGAGAGTCTTTCGTTATAAAGTTGACAGACTATAGACGCGTGTTATCAGATGGAAACGATATGCCACGCGTCACACTTTGACACAGCTGATCAATTGTGGAGCCGAGTTGCTTACTGGACAGACACGTCATCATGTTTTGATGACGTTTCAGTCTAGTCATCCGTACGGAGATGATCCAGCAAAAATGGGGAGAAATAAAAATTGCGCCACAAATAACAGCGAGCAAGGGTTTAAGCATAAACCCTAAAAAAAATCTAACATTTTCTGCTCATTGATTCAACAAACCAACTCTAAACCCCAAACATATACAAATGATTCTCTGTCGTTCCTCTTCAGTGCTCCATTTCTACAGATTATCATCCCCTCCTAAAGTCCTCTCCAAGTTCAAAAATTCGCGTTCATTTCTCTCAAATTCTTCACCGTCTTCATCTTATCCACTTCGCGTGTGCTTATTTCAGCTCAACCAATCAAATGGAAGACTCTTTAGAGGATTCGCTACTGCTGGCGCTGTTGCAGTGGACAACAAGGGTTCAAACGACACTTTTTTCTCCGACGACAGTGTTTCCTGGAAGTCTCTAGGTTTATCTGACCGACTCGCCCTTGCTCTGGAAAATTCCGGCTTCGGCAGACCCTCTATTGTTCAGGTTCCTTCAATTCCATCGCTTTTAATTGTATTTTTTGTGCTTATGTTAGATATTAATATGTACATGGAAGGTATAATTATGATAATTCGATTATTGCCACTGACTTCGTTTTTTAGAACACTCACTGTTAAAAGGAAAAAAATTTTAATTCGGGTTTAAAGATCAGGAAGCAGAAGTCAAAGTGATTGTGTGGGGTTATTGTATCAGCATTTACTTGTGATAATTTCATATGATCCATTTTTATTTATTTTTCGTGCATAATAGTGAGTAGTCTTAACACATTATATCTATGTCATTTGATATAGGTTTTCTGTTGACACGCAAGAGTAAATCCCTGCGATTGGTTCTGTTTTTGACGCACAGATAACTGAAATTTTGCATTTCCATTTTAGGCTGCTTCCATAGGACCTATACTATCAGGAAAAGATGTTGTGATTGCTGCAGAGACTGGTAGTGGTAAGACGCATAGCTACTTGGTTCCACTAATTGACAAGCTATGTGGTGCACCGGATAGTTCGGATAATACTAATTCTGAGAGAGCATTGATCAGTCGCGATGGACTTTCTCTTGTCCTTTGCCCAAATGTCTTGCTATGTGAACAAGTGGCTCGAATGGCTAATGGTCTATCTGGAGATGATGGCGAACCGCTTCTAAGAGCTGCAGCCATCTGTGGGCGACAGGTAAGGGTTCTCTGAAAGTTCATAATCATGATACAACATTAGTGTATCTGTATGACAATGTTACAATTTGTTGTCATGTGCGGGAAAAGTGGTTTTCATTCAATATCTTTAATATCTATGCAGAAGATGGGTTGTTATTCAATCTCTTGAGATGTATCTTATACATAATGTAGAGTTCTTTTTGTAATTGTTTGTATTTGAGACTCAGCAGACAAGATATTTTCATTGCAGGGATGGCCAGTTGATAAGCCAGATATTATTGTGTCAACACCAGCTGCTCTTTTGAATAATATAGACCCCAAAAAAAACCGTCGCTTGGATTTTATTCGTGGTGTAAAATATGTGGTAACATTTCTCCCTTGCAACCATGTTTATTCATTTAAGCTACTCTACAAATCATAAACCTGTAGTTGATTTCACGTTCACAATAATTGGTAGGTTTTTGATGAAGCTGATATGCTTTTGTGTGGGAGTTTTCAAAATCAAGTTATCCGTCTCATACACATGCTCCGATTTGATGAAAAACAATTGTCACAAATGAATATATCTGGATCTAAAAAGCATATGGAAGAAATTGATGATTCTTTGTCACACTCTGATATCGGGGATGAAGAGGACCTTCAAAACGAATATATCTCTGAAAGAGAGGAAAATTCTGAGGATGATGTTGATGATAAAGACTTAATGGAGGAAACTAAATCTGGGTCCATTGAGAAAAAGGGCTGGAGGAGAGTAAGAAAAACTTATGAGCGCAGTAAACAATACATTTTTGTTGCAGCAACTCTTCCACTTAATGGAAAGAAAACAGCCGGGGCAGTGTTGAAGCATATGTTCCCAGATGCCATTTGGGTTAGTGGAAACTACCTCCATTGCCACAATCCCAGGTGCCATATTCAATTTATGCTTGCTTGTTATCATTAATAATAGATTTTTTTTGTCTTTGCTTCTCTCTCTCTCTCTCTGGGCTTTGCATTGCCCATTCTCTTTTTATCAAATGTTCGAATTTGAAGCATACCCATCTACTGTTCTGCAGTTTATAATTCTTAGGCATTGGCAAATTGGTCCAACATTAGCAGGTTTTGTCTTGAAAATTTTCATTATCTGAACCCAAACTTGTGTAGAATATGTAAACTTAGAGACAGGAGATGTCTGAGGTGAAACTCTGCAACTGTAGTGTCCTTTTTTTAAATGTAGTCTTATTATCTGATAAAAATTAATTAGGGAATTTCAGAAAATCCTTGTCCATGTTGTTCTGTAAATATTTATTTGCTTTGTAACATAAACTCAAATGACCCTTGTACAATCAATTAAACATCTATGAACCACCATGAATGATAACCTCATTTGATTTGTATTCATCTGTACCATGCCCCTTTTGACTGTTCAATGTTTTTTTATTTCATAGGTAATGTGTTCTTCTTTATCCATTTCAGGCTGAAAGAGAAATGGATTGAGGTAATGGTTGATACACAGGTAGATGCACTCATTAAGGCTGTGAATGAACGTTTGGATTGTGGTGCTGACGTAAGTCGAACTATGGTATTTGCGAACACCGTCGAGGCTGTTGAAGCAGTTGCTAAGATATTGGAAGGAGCTGGTATTGAATGTTACCGCTACCATAAGGACCTGTCTTTGGAAGAAAGGGCTGACACCTTAGTTACTTTCTCAGAGAGAGGTGGAGTATTTGTGTGCACTGATGCTGCTGCACGCGGTGTTGATATTCCAAATGTTTCACATGTTATTCAGGTGCTTCTCTTCTTAATAAATCAGTTGGATACAGCTTTATTTGTTCGTTATATTTCCATGATCAGTGGAAAATGCTGCTAGCTTATAAACATGATAAATTATGAAATTTGTAATAGATAATTTAAGAACTTGGAATAATTTTATTGAACCTACTAATTTGGTAAAGAATAAAAGATCTGTAGAAAAAGTAGGTCTTGTTGTGAAATAGAAGCAAACTTTTTGTTTTCTAGAATTGGTAGAACTAAAGTTCCTTGCTATGGGGAACAGATGAAGGAAATATAGATGAGAACAACATTGCCAACTGTCAGTCCAACCAAGGTAGGTTGTAAAGGGGTGGTGGAACAAACCTAACATTCATAATTCTTACATGAAGTGGCTCTTATCAAGCCCAGAACCTGCAGTCTTGTGCTTGCATCCTGTAATTCCTTTCTTTTCATTCTTAACAATGCAGACCTATTTGATGGCTAAATAGATTAGGTTTATTCAAGGGGCAACAGATTTTGTCAGATGTGCAGTATTAGGTGATATGGAGGAGCTTTGCTTTTGTAGTAGTCAACCACTGGTTCACTAAACTTTCATATCTCGTCGTTATCATTTTTACTATAAAACTTTGTTTCTTACTAAAATGAATATTGAATACATAAATAAAATAGAGGTCTGTTGCACTATATGTTTTTTTTAAAACTTAACTATATTACCTGAGCCAGCATTATGCCTGTCATCCAAAAGGCATTAATGGATGGCCTAAGTAATAGTTTGTGATGAACCATGTTGAAGGTGCCCTGTACACTTGCTATTAGTTCTGTTGGCATCCCATTTCTAATCAACAATGCTTGAAATCACGCTTCCTCAAGCTATCTAGTTTCGTCCAAAATCTCAAAAGCCTTTTCCTTATTGAATTAAAACTTTAATGCACTTCATTATCATTTCCTAGACCAGATTTGCTAGTTGTTATCTCTGGTATTCTAACAACTAGTGAATCTGTTTCTCAACATTGTGCCCTAGTTACTGAACTTGTTTGCCACAGAATCTACAATTTTTAACTTGAGCTAACTATGTCATTTGTTGAATTTCTTTCAGGCAGACTTTGCCACTTCAGCAGTAGATTTTTTGCATAGGGTTGGGCGCACAGCTAGAGCTGGTCAATATGGACTTGTCACTAGCCTTTACACAGAATCGAAACGGGACCTTGTTGATGCAATTCGTCAAGCATGGAAACTGGGTCAGCCTGTGGTAATTATCAAAACTTGCATCCTGTCAAAAAGAATAATTAAAAAGCTTGCCGTTTTGGGTTCCCTGAATAGACAAATTTGGTGTTCTAAATCGTAAATCCTTGATTAAAGAAATAAATTTGGTTTTCTGCTATCAGATTTGTTCCAAAAACAGGTTTAGATATGCAGACTTTGGTGCTTGTCAACAGTTTACTAATGACTGATCATATAATAATATTGGAACGGAATTATAAACAATTGCTGTATACATCCGTTTGGGTTTTTACTTTATTTTCCTTATGGATACAGGAAACAGCATTTAGCAGAAAGAGAAGCTTCCGAAACAAGCTAAAGAAGAGAGGTAAGGCTTTACTTTTTGGCTAAGCATTTCACTTCCAAAGTTCTAAATTTGAATAGAAGTATGATAGTTGCAATGCAGCAAAAACACGAGGGGACACCAAAATTTTGTAGTTAGTTAAAATTTTATGTTTTTTTGGGTTGTACTTATTGTGACATTTAATTTTTACATAAAGTGAAGCTGTGCAGAGATTTTGATACAAAATTTGGACTGATAAGTAAATTTAATATTGTGATAGGTTCCAGCAATGTCAGAGACACGTCAACCGCTGAATTGACTAGGGTTTAAGGAATTTGGTATGTAAAGAAGCATACACCCTCGATTACTCAATTTTTTTGTTTGTTGAAATTCAATATGTATATGTAAATTATATAACACTAGTCCCTTTAAATTATATTTGACACTTAATGCATACATGCGTGACTGTGTAAGAGCACCGACCCTATTTTCTTTCATTGGCTTAGATTCTTTTTTGTTTGAGTTCTAAAAACTTTGATTTGCGCCACTCCTGGTGATAATTATTGAGTCCAGCAGCTAGAACTAGGAGACTAATTTACCTAAAGAATACCCTCTGATATTCTTAAACATTTGAACACATATGCTAACAGCTCATGAGTCATGACACATCCGTAAATCAATGAAATTGCATAGCTAATTGTGAACTTAATGATATTAGTATCTTTTGGTCAGGTTGTACTCGTAACGATCTAAAAAATAAAAACTGGGGTGGAAAATCACCCCAATTTTTATTTACGAACCGCCTAATTTTGGTGGACGTAGGCGTCTGAATAATTCTCACCAATTTCTCAGCTTCTAAAATAAGTCAAAATGGACGCTATTATTTGGAGATTCCTGTGCATTACTTTTTTATTTTTTTTTTTATTTTGGTTCTATTATATTTGTAAGCCTTTGAGTGTTTGACACACGATGCTTTTATGTACTTTCCAGAGTTAAAACTGTAGATTAGTGCTAGAAAAACTACAGTACGATGTACATGTTCAATGCTCTTTGTAATTAGTCATGGTCACGGAACTAACTATTTCCCAACCCATGAGTGTTGTACGAGATTGTTCTGTTTAAGATTTTAACTTCTTCCGCACATCATGATGCATCTTCAAACATTCTAGAGTAAGAATGCTTTGATAATGTTTAAATTGTTTGAGAAGAAATTTATTTTTTCTTGCTTTCTGATAGGTAGAATTTAAAAAAAGAAGAATGGAGTTAGAAGAATTTGAGAGAGAGATAATTTGCTAGATAATTCCTATCTTCCCTTTATTTCCAGCAAGAGTCTTTAAATAAGAAAAAATACAACAGCAAGGATTCAAAGTAACAGCAAAAAACAAAGAATACTAATAGAAGTCTGGTAACCGTGGCTTGTACCAAGTCATGAGCTGTCCTGTGATACAGCTGCCCGTGCATTATTTGTGGTCACTCTCCTCGCACATGCACAATGTAAAGCATTGAAAGATATGCATCACTTTCCACATGGAACGTTTTAGAAAAAAGAAGCAAAAACATTAACTATAACAAGGTATTCAAGTCGAAACCGACATCAATACTTATAATAGCGATTAAGATACACCTTTTTTTATTTATCTGAATTCAATTTAGTTTTTGAAGGATCTCATGGTATAAAAATCATTATTATTAATAGAAGTATTCAGTTAAGATTTCTCCTCTGTTTAATTATTAATCTATAAACTTAATTGTATTTAAATAAAAACTTAGACCGATAAAGTATCTATATTCGTGAATAATATAGAAGTGCGAGTACGTTCAGAGAAGATGGTGCAAAAGATTAATAAGAATTATAGGAAAATCGATTAAAAGAAGGAATACTGTCAATAAATCACTCTCGAAAGTGTGTACAATAAAATAACAAAGAGGAAAATGCCCTAATAAGCGCCCATACAGACATTAGCCCTAGGCACAGATACAAACACATAAATAACTTAATAGAAGCAACAGTTACACACACCATAAACAGTTTATTAAAAATGACGAGCGCTCACACACAGCGTAAACAGTTTATTAAAAATGACACGCACACATGACACAACATAAACATAAAGGCTGTGTGTTCAACTATTTTTGGAGCACATTAACAAACTCATTAATACTCTTATCCGAACTCCCTCCTTCGCTAATTGCTTCCTCTGCCAACTTCTTCCACTTGCTAGCATTCTTTTTTATCTCTTGGCTTCTTTCTCCTTCCATTACTTGCTTCAAGCACTTGATGAGCTCCTCTTTCCTTACAATTCCCTTCTCATCCTCCTTAGCTCTGACTCCTACTTCCCATACCTCTTCAATGAACTTGGCATCGGTTGCTTGGTCGGCCCACTGCGGCACTCCCACCATCGGTACACCAAGGCTGAGCCCTTCGAGCGTTGAGTTCCAGCCACAATGTGTCACGAAGCAGCCTATAGCTTGGTGCTCTAGCACTTCTAGTTGGTTGCACCACGTCACGATTAGACCCTTTTCTTTGGTCGAGTCTGTCATCATGAACCATTTAGGCAACTTATCAAGTTGTGATTCTCTGACCACCCAAAGAAAATGCAAACCGCTGTCTTTCAAGCACCGTGCCAGCTCTTCCATCTGCTCCGCCGTCAGCGACACGATGCTCCCAAAAGAGACGTACACCACCGACTTCTCTGGCTTTGTTTCAAGCCATTCTATGCATTCTTCACTCAGTGGCTTCCACAGACTCGATCCATATTCTCTGTCCCCCATGATCCGCCCATCCAAGTACGCGGATGGCACCATGGGACCGATAAGCCTAGCGGGCCATAGCTCTGACACACTTCTAGCCTCCTTAATTTCCAACACGTAAAAAATTAAAACTACTTGTTCCAAACCATTAAGATAATCAATTCATACGTTACAATATCATCATACATGTAAAGTTATAAAACTAAACATTTTAAGGATCATGACCCTATATGTTTATATATAAATACTATCGAACGATGGTACGTACCTCGCCTTCTAATTCTTCAAAGGTATTAGCAAAAATCCAATCGACATTGTCCAAGTTGGAAAACTGGTCGAGTTTCATAGCTAAATAAGCCGGATAACTTTGAGGAACACTGAGAAAAGTGGGCAAATCAGGGAAGTTCAAAGGAGGAAGGCCAGGAACCAACAATGGTCTGTCTTCAACTTTGAAAGGCAAAGCAAGCAATCCATGGTGTAAGCGACAGAAAATGTTACAAATAGTGGCTGAATTGGTAAAAAATGCTGCGCCATACAACCCATGTTGCTTTGCCACATCAAGAGCCCATGGCAGGAACGAGTCGTACACAATACAATTAATTGGGTGGCTTGAGTTTTGGTACTTGTTGATGAGGTCGGACAGAGTTCTCGAGCCATTAGCCTTAAATGACTGGAGGTACAAGTCCTCCTTTTCGGCTTCAGAGAAACCACCTTGGTCGAACCCATCGGAGATGGGCTCGACCTCAACGTTTGGGGCACATATGGAGTTGACAGTGTAAGGGGTGGTGGCTAGAGTAGCTTTTACACCTTTGGAGGCCAAATGCTTTGCAAATTGAAGAAGAGGGTTGATGTGGCCTTGGCATGGAAAAGGCACCACCACTACATGTCCTATCTTCTCCATATTTTCTCACAAGTATCTGTTTTCATTTTTGCTTTGGCAGAGTCCTTATGTAGGCTACTGCAAGTGAAAATGACTTGATTTTAACGAGATTGGAAGAAACAAATTAAATGTCGGAAATTAGGTGAATTTTAATTAATAATTTTTTTATTATTAAAATAATTATAATTGTATTAATTGACTTGGTAAAAGAAAGTTTGGTTGGGAGACCAAATTTCTTTCCTGATTCTTCTTCCTAAATCCTCACACTATACATCTTCAATTTAATTTTATTTTTTTTCAACGTTATACATAATTTTTCTCTATGTAAACAGTTTGTATACAATTTTACACACAGATACTTAGAATACTATAACACTTTTCAGTAAATAAGTGCAAATATTTTTTTGTCAACAAGTACAAAAGCAAATAGTGCAATTTTTTATTCTTACTTGTTTTCTCAATTCAAGTATAGCAAACTTACTTTTCTATTTCTTTTTAGTGCCGAATTCAAGCAGTCAGCTCAGTTTTGGCAATTTCTACTTTTTTATTTATCTTACAAGCACCACAATGCAATTTCTAATTTTCTATATTACTTTCTGGTCAATCAACACACTGCAGATTTTTATTTAATTATTTTATCGGTGCAAACAGCTACTATTCTCAAGTTTATGCTTTACTTTTTTTTTTATTCCGATTTCGAGCATTGTTTAGGGTGTCAGTATTTCGGTTTTCTTCAGTATAAAGAATTACGAGACATAAGTAATTCTGGGCTGTTTTATTCTGGGAACGACAGGGTTGTATACTGTCTGTACAAATTTGGACAGAGCTGCAAAACGTCTTAAAGAAAGCAACCTAGTCCGCGACTCAACGCAAGTTTGATATTTTTTATTGTACTTTACAGCAACATTTTTTTTGCCTTTTGTAATTTGCAGCAACAATTTTAAGACGTTTTCTTCTGCTGCCATAACTACTGATATTATTAAAACTACAACCGATTTGAACAAACCTTTCCGTTTTGAGGGGATTCATTTTAAAAGATGGAGACAAAAAAATGCTATTTTTCTTAACTACAAAAAATGTTGCTTATGTTCTTACTACTAAAAAATCAATTCTGCCTCTTCCTCATGCTGCACCAAAACAACATAAATCTTGGATCGAAAATAATTTCCTATGCAAGAATTATATTCTTAATGGTTTGTCTGATGATCTGTATGACTACTACAACTCTGATAAATTTGCCAAGGAAATTTGAGATGCACTTCAGAAAAAATACGACACAGTAGAGGCTGAAGCAAAGAAATATGCAGTAAGTTGATATATTAAATATCAAATAACTGATGACAAATCTGTAGAAGCCCAGTCATATGAGCTACAAAAGATTGCGTATGAAATTATCTCTGAAGGTATGTCTCTGGATGAACAATTTCAAATTGTTGTTCTAATTGATAAATTGCCCCTTAGTTAGAAAGACTTTAAAAGTATACTTCGGCACAAAACCAAAGAATTTTCCTTAGAGAGCTTGATTACTCGTCTTCGGATTGAAGAAGAAGCCCGTAAACAATATAAAAAAAGATGAAGTACTTGTTATTTCTAACAACAATACTAAAAAGAATTTCACCTCTTTTATTTCGAAATCCAAAGGAAAAAAATATGAAGAATTAGAATCGTAACAATAAGAATCGCAATAATCAGAATAAGAATAATCCACATAATCAGAATAGACAGCAATCCCCCTCAAGAAATGATTCGGGACAGTTTACATGTTATAATTGTAATAAGCCAGGCCATTTAGCTCAGAATTGTCGGAATAAGCATCGTCCTGCTCCACAGGTGAACCTCACCAAAGAGCAACTTATTGCTATGATTTCTGAAATTAATATTGTTGGTGGATCCGAAGGGTGGTGGGTAGACATTGGCGCTTCTCGCCATATTTGCTATGATCGTGCATTATTTAAATCCTATTCTGAATATGTGGACAAGAAAGTGTTGTTGAGTGATTCTCACTCCAATATTATTACTGGTACTGGTGAGGTGGAATTGAAGTTTATCTCTGAAAAGACTGTCATTCTTAAGGATGTACTACATACTCCAGAAATAAGGAAGAATTTAGTTTCGGGCTACCTTCCTAATAAGGCTGGGTTTACTCAAATTATCGGGGCTGATTTGTACACCATTACTAAAAATAATGTTTTTATTAGGAAATGGTATGCAACTGATGAAATGTTCAAATTGAATGTTGAGATGAATAAAATTGTTCCTTCTGCTTACATGTTATGCTCTTTTAATACTTGGCATGCTAGACTTTGTTATGTTAACAAACGCATAATTAAGAACATGATAAATTAGAACTGATTCATAAATTGTCTCTGAATGATTTTGATAAATGTGAATTTTGTAGTCAAGCTAAAATTACCAAAACCCCGCATAAATCAGTTCTTAGAGAATCTGAACCACTTGATTTGATACATTCTAATATTTGTGAACTTGATGGTGTATTGACTAGAAATGAAAAACACTATTTTATTACTTTTATTGATAATTGCTCTGATTATACATTTGTGTATATTATGAAAAATAAAAGTGAAGCGTTTGATATGTTTAAATTATTTTTTTATAGAAATTGAAAATCAATTTAATAGAAAAATAAAGAGATTTCGCAGTGATAAAGCCACTAAATATGATTCTGGTATTTTTAATGAATTTTACAAAACTCACAAAATTATACATGAAAAAACTGCACCTTATTCTCCTGAAATGAATAGTAAGGCTGAAAGAAAAAATAAAACTTTTACTGAGTCTATAGTTGCTATTTTACTTAACTCTGGTGCTGTTTCTCATTGATGGGGATAAATTTTATTGACTGTTTATTATGTGTTAAATAGAGTTCCCAAATCAAAAAGTAAAATATCTCCTTTTGAAGTCCTTAAAAATGAGAAATTTAATTTGTCTTATTTTAAGACTTGGGGTTGTTTGGCCTATGTTCTAATTCCTTATCCTAAAAGGAATAAGCTTGCTAGTAGAGTATATAAGCTTACAGATTTTTTGACTTGAATAATCATGTTATTATTGAATCGAATGATGCTGATTTTTAGGAACATAGATTTCCTTTTATATTGAAGTATAGTGGGGGCTCGACATCTAGTAATCTGCCTATGATTAGAATTAACGAGGAAGTGGATTATGAACCTAGGAAAAGGAAACAAGCCAGGACCACTAAAGATTATGGTTCTGATTTCTATGCATATACCTTAGAAGAGGATCCTCGCACTCTCTAGGAAGCCTTACCTTATTTAGATGTCAATTTATGGCAAAAGGCTATTGATGATGAAATGGACTCGCTTGAGTCTAATAAAACTTGGCATTTAGCTGACTTACCTCCAGGTTGTAAAACAATAGGTTGTAAGTGGATTCTTAAGAAGAAACTGAAACCCGATGGTACGGTTGATAAATATAAGGCTCGTCTTGTAGCCAAAAGGTTTAGACAAAGAGAAAATGTATATTTCTTTGACACCTTTTCACCTGTTACTAGAATTGTATCTATTCGTGTGCTATTTTCTCTTGCTTCTATTCATGATCTTGTTGTGCACCAAATGGATGTTAAAACTGCTTTCTTAAATGGTGAATTGGAAGAAGAGATTTATATGGATCAACCTGAAGATTTTATTATTCCTGATCAATAAAATAAAGTATGTAAACTTGATAAATCTCTTTATGGTTTGAAATAAGCTCTTAAACAGTGGCATGAAAAATTCGATAATCTTATTATCTCACATGATTTTAAAGTGAATGAAAGTGATAAGTGCATTTATTATAAATCAGAAAATAACATGTGCACTATTTTATGTCTTTATGTTGATGACTTGATTATTTTTTGTTCTAATATTCATGTCTTGGATAATGTGAAATCTATGCTTTGTGCTAATTTTGACATAAAAGATCTCGGAGAAGCAGATGTGATTCTAGGAATTAAAATCACTAAATCTGAAAAGGAAATTTGTAACATCCCTAATTTCAAATAAATGTGAAAAGTATGGTCGAATTAATTTTGAATATGTAAAAATTATATTTTTGATTTGAGGGGTGTAAAATGTAATTAAATGTATGTATATTTTTAGGTTTCCAAATGGACCAATTTGAACGGTCGAAAAATAATACACGAAGAGAAGGGTGAAAAACTAGACAGTGAGTACCGCGACCAGTCACCGCCACCGGGGATTGCGATGAGCAGCGCGCGGTGAAAAATGGTGATTTTAGGCAGTGAGCACCGCAACCATAGACTGCGCTGAGCAGCTCGCAGTGAAAATGTAGATTTTAGGCAGTGAGCAACGCGACTAACATCGCGACCAGATACCGCGATGGTTGATCGCGATGAAAGCGATGAAATCACTCTAGTGAGTAACGCAAACAGGTGGCGCAACCACAGGTCGCGATGACCGAATTGTTATAAAAAAAATAGGAGGCGGTGGAAAGCTTCACAAGGAAGCTAACCAAAAAAGAGAAAGAGAGACCGAGAGAAAAAGAAAGAAAGAAAGAAGAAAAGAAAGAAAAGAGAGAGAAAGGAAGAGAGAGAAAGAAGAAAAAGGAGAAGAAGAGGAAGAAGAGAAGAAGAAGAAAGGAAGAAGAAGAAGAAAGAGAAAGAAAAGAGGAGGGAGGAAGAAAGAAAGAGAAAAGGAAAAAAGGAGAAAAAAGGAAATTCAGAAAAGAAACTGTCGGAAAAACGGTATCCAGGTTGATGTACACGTATTTCTGAAAACTTTGCGAATTTCATTATATTATTTGATTTGAATTTTTATATTTTGATTAAATGATTTGAAATGAATTGAAACACTTGTTATTGATTTTGAAAATTAATATGGATTTGTGATATTATATGTTTTTGAATATTGTTTACGAATATTGTTTGATTTGTGAATATTGTTTTGGAAATGTTATTTCTGAATTACGAATATTATTTTGGATATATGCTTTGGAAATGAAATGTTTTAATATAAAGTCTGTAATTTGTGAATCTGTACTGAAACGGCCCTAGGATACTTGGACATAGAAAATGGATATAGGAGGTTGGTATATCAACTGGGTTATTTCAACAGTACTGTACCGTTATTATTAGTGATTGTTGTTGCAGGGCAATCTCGGACAATCACACCGATACTAGTGATTGTTGTTGCAGGGCAATCTCGGACAATCACACCGATACTAGTGACTATTGTTGCGGGGCAACCCAGGACGTCACACCGATATTACAGAGATTAGACCTATATTCCAGTCTTGAGATTATGTTGAGTATACCAAAGGGCCAGGATTGAAATAAAATTGGATAAATTGTTTATAAATAAATTTCAAAAATTGATTTTGTATGGTTTAATTTATAGAATTGAGTTAAATAGTAATTTGTTCTTATATTATATCTTGTTTATATTTTATATTGAAATTTATTTAATGATTTTGATAAATGAGTTTAGTGTACACCCACTAAGCTATATGTTTAGCGCGTTGATTTTTATCACGCGTAGGTAACAGGGATACTGAGGGAGAAAAAGAGTAGAGAGAAGATAGCTGCAGATTGAAGATTCAGAGTCACGATATCTTTGGGTAGTTATTTTTGAATTTCGGTTGTATATCATTTAGTTATGCATGCATATACAAACATTTGTAAACGTGTCATTTATATATGTTGATCCTCTGATTGGTTGAGACCTTCGGTGGAGGAGCAACCTTCTGGGGTGTGCTATCTTTCCACTTCTGAATTTGAACCTGCAACCATACAAACAGTAAGAAGGAGCATCGACCGTGGGTCGGTAACCACCCTCCGACGATCAAGTCAGTATTCAGATAATTTTAAACACCGAACTAGTCTAAAATCCTCTCTCTCAAAAATCTCTCTCCTTTTTACCATTTCTTTCTCTATTTATAACCGTATTTTGCACTCATTACTGTCAGCTGATTTTGACACCTGGTGACTGTTTGATATGACATTGGATTCGACGTTTCTCTGTTCAGCACGTGATGGATTGATTCCACCAAGAGTAGTTAAGGGGTTTAGACCACCGAGTCTCTCACGGAAGATAGTTCCCTTATTCGATAATAATAATAAAAAATTTATTGAGGGGTGCCACGTGTACCGGTTCCATGCGGCATCACGCTATTGGGTGGTTATTAGCGGTGTCACCATTTCCCCCTAATTTCGTGTCTTGGGAGACGTGTTCCGCGAGAAATGAAATTATCTCAATCAACTCTTTGAAACGAGACTTTCCATTATCTCGGTGGATGTATCCAATGGGAGACGAATCCTGCCATTGGATGAGACTTGGGAGATGAACTCATCCCTTGGTGGATGTGCGCCTCGGAGGATGCATGTCTTAGTAGATGCGCTCCTTGGTAGACGTGAGCCTCGGAGGACGCACGCCTTGAACAAGGAGTTCATCCCTTGGTGGACGTGATCCTCGGGGGACGCGCGCCTTGAACAAGGAGTCCACTTGGTGGACGTACTCCTCGGAGGACGCGCGACTTGAACAAGCAATCCATCCCTTGGTGGACGTGATCTTCGAAGGACGCGCGCCTTGAACAAGGAGTCCGCTTGGTGAACGTGCTCCTCGGCGGACGCGCGCCTCGAACAAGGAGTCCCCTTGGTGGACGTCCTCCTCGGAGGACGCGCGACTCCTTCACTCGGGAGATGTGATATTCTTAGTATATGATGAATTTTGTAGTCTAACGAGGCAATTAATGCCATTTGACCAAGTGACTTGAAGGGTCGCGTCGGTTCGTTGCCCGAAGAGGAGTGATTGATTAACAAGAAGCCGTCATTAATGATGACTTTTCGTATGTCGAGGCTCCACAGTTCGTTGGATCTTGATCGATTGCACGGTTGAGATGTTTTCTTCGCTTTCTATAAATATTTAGCCAAGGTTTAGAGCTTCCTCACTTTTCCTCTCCTCCATTTTGGTGCTTTGTTATGTGGATACTCGTCTCGGTTGTCCAAATCCTTAGGTGAGTTATTCCTCGGAGTCACCTATCCCCGGAGGCTCGAGGGCTATGGAGTCCGAGCAAGCTCGTGACTCCGAGTGTTCCTTTCGTTCGGAGTCTTCTCTTCCTTCGGGTACCACTCGGGGGTATAACTCCGAAGATTATTACAGGGGGCAACTCCAGTTTGATCGGTTTGTGATCAACCATGTGCCCAAAAATTTAATAAATTACTCAAAATTAGTATTGTATAGAGAAGAATTTTCAATTCCTCCAGAGGTAGGTCTTAGAATTCCGAATGAAGGGGAAAGGGCCACCGATCCCGAACCTAGCTCTGCAGCCATCCACCCTGCCTTTATGGAGTTGGGGGTTAGGCTTCCCCTCTAACCTTACCGCCGACGCTTCCTAAGGGACATAGGGTTGGCTCCCTCCCAAATCAGTCCCAACGGTTGGCGAGTCCTGATCGGTATGTGGTCCCTGTGGAGAGTCTTGGGGATTGAGACCGATCCTTCTTTCGCTGAAATCCAGCATTGCTACAAGCTAGCTCCCCATACTCGTGGGGGTGATGGTTGGTGGTACCTGGCCAGCTGGACTAAGCAGGCAGGTGAGGGTCTCATCACTGGGCTTCCCACTTCCAACAAAGAGTGGAAAAAAACTTGGTTCATTGCCACTGATTGGGGCAGGGAGTTGACCCTCGGAGGAAGGCCTATGAGGATGAGATCAGGTGAGGGTCTCATCCTCTCCTCCATTTTTTTTTTATATTTGCTGGGCTATTCTCGCCATTACGTTTGTGTTTCTACTGTTTCTTTCAGTGGTTTGGGAACGTGTTCACGAGAATCAGCTAACTCCAGACGAACGCCGACACGTTGCAGCAGCGTGGAAAACTCACAGTCATTAGCGGCATGTTAATCATCTCTTGGGCGATCAGTGTTGAGTTCCTTTGGATTCATTCCCGTGCCTACCGCTCTGAGGTTGTCTAACGCCGCCCGAAGCAAAGGGAAGAAAGGTAATCCCTACCCTTATCTCGGTGGTTGTATTCTTTATGCTATATCTTATTACTATAAATTACACCTTTGTATTTCATTTTCTTACCAGAGAAGCTAGTTGGCAAGCCAAGGGGGGATGGTGTCTTCACGGGCTGACAAGGGGAAAGCCCCCATGAGTGCCAAAAAGAGTAGAGTTCTACCGAAGTCATCTCGGGGGGCGAAGATCCCTGATGATTTTTTGAGAACAATGCCCTCAAAACGAACAAGGGCTTCGATGGAGACATCTGTCATCGATCGCCCCGAAGAGGGTGTTGCAGAGAATGTTGGACTTTTGAAAGTGAGGCCTCCAAGGTTTAAGGAGGTGAGTTCGGAGGCTGGTGGCGGACTCGGTGGCGACCAATCTCCTTCGGAGGAATGCGTAGGGGGTGAGAGTTTTAGAGGTGCACCACCGATGTACAGTCAAGGGAGGACCCCTATTGGTCAGGCAGGCTTCGGTGGTCCCTTTTCCCCAGATGACTCTGTAGACTTCATGTGCTCTTACGCCAAAAACTTTATGAGGTCCGGTGATAGTGGAGGTGCTGGCAAGATTTCAAATGATGACAGAGTGCACATCGCGTCCGGCCAACTGTGGACGGTGAGTTAGCTTTCAATTTTATGTAACGGTATGTTGTCTCTCAATTTTATACGTGTTTTACATGTTTCCTTAATTTCAGGCGATCGGCAATTGGCGCAATCAAGAGATGAGGCTTCTCCAGTTGAACGAGGGTTTGCAGAAGATGGAGTCCGAGCTAATAATCAAGAAGGACACCTGCAGTTCACTGGAGAGAGAGTTCGGAGAAGCCAAAAATGAAATTTCAAGTTTGAAGGCTCGGTTGGCTCAGTCGGAGGCTCTCGCGGCGGAGGGAGTCAAAGCCACCGAGTATCGAGAGAGGCTTAGGAAGTCCAGGACCTTAGTCAAGCGCCTCCGAAGAGAACTCTCTGATCGAGCCATAAACCGTTGGATCAGGTCCTCTGAGTATACCAAGGCCATTGATGAAGAGTTTGAGAGAGGAGCCATCGATACCAAGTACCTTATCTCGAGGGTGGATCCGAACTTCGATTTTGAGAAGTTGGAAGAAATTCACGCCGAGGAATGGACTAAGAGAGGTGCCACCGAGGAGGTTGGAGAGCCCATCGTAGAGGAGGAATCCCTTGACTTGGAGGACGTTATGCTTACCGACCCAGAGGTCGAGAGTGCCTCTGATTGATATGTTCATCTTTCTTTTGCTTGTTAGACCCTTGGTGGTCTTTTATTTTTGTGCTTTGGACATTGTTGGACCCTCAGTGGTCTTTTTATTTTTCTATTTGGATGTAGTTGAACCCTCAGTGGTCTTTTTATTTTTCTGTTTGGATGTAGTTGGACCTTCTGTGGTCTTTTTTATTTTTCTCTTCGGATGTAGTTGGACCTTCTGTGGTCTTATTATTTTTCTCTTCGTATTCATATACATGTACTCTTGGTACTTCACTATGCAATCTTTCGATTTCTGGACCGTGGTCCAACCTTGGGTCGTCACCCTCGGTAATCATCCCGTGGGACATTTGATCTTCTCTGATTAGTTGTTCTTTAACCTCATAGTTGACCAAATTAACAATTTATGTATTAACTTCGAAAACTTAAATCACTATTAATCAAACAAGTATAGTGTATAGGATTAACAAGCATTCCAACAATAATAGGTGGATAAGTCAAGTAAACATTCCAGTATGTAAATGCATGCTCGGTGGACATAGTCCACTAACATTCCACTAGATAAATGCATGCTCGGTGGACATAGTCTGTCAACATTCCGATAGATAAATGCATGCAAGGAAAAATATAAACGGAATACACTCGGTGGATGATTTCCACAAATATTCGCTACATATTTTGGCACCCACTCACCGAGTTGTTATGGAAAGTATCTTTTGAGGTGCTCGACGTTCCATGGGTTCTTCAAGGCAATCCTGTCGAGGGTACTGAGTCTGTAAGTTCCCTTCCGACCTTCGGAAGCAACTTGGTATGGCCCTTCCCAATTGTCTCCAAGAGTACCGTCTGAAAGGTTCTTGGTACTTGGAAGGACCTTCTTCAGAACCAAATCTCCCATTCTGAACCTTCGAGCATGGACTTTCGAATTATAATACTTTTCGATTCTTTGGCGTAGAGCCGCGGCTCGGATGCTTGCGTTCTCTCTTCTTTCATCTAATTCATCAAGTGTCGCTCGAAGTTCAACTTCGTTGTTAGAAGGCGTGTATTCCCCCACTCTTAGAGTTCGGATAGTCATCTCTGTTGGCAACACTGCCTCCGTTCCAAACGCAAGTGAAAACGGAGTCTCCCCTGTGGTCGTGTGTGGGGTGGTCCTGAGTGCCCACAATACTTCAGGAAGCTTATCCACCCATGCACCCTTTTTTGTTTCCAACTTGCATTTTAGGGGGTGTTTGATGGTTTTATTAGCTGCTTCCACTTGACCATTAGTCTGGGGATGAGAAGGAGAAGCGAAACGAATATTAATCTTATATTCTTGACAAAGGGCCCTAAAGGCGCGGTTATCGAACTGAGTTCCATGATCGGTGATTATGGCTTCGGGGACTCCGAATCGGTAGATGATTGACTTTAGGACAAATTTAGTGGCCCTTCATTTGGTGATGCGCGCCAGAGCCTCAGCTTCTATCCACTTAGTGAAATAATCTATCCCTACAATGGCATACTTCTTTTGGGAGGATCCGATAGGAAGGGGCCCTATTATGTCCAGCCCCCATTGGGCAAACGGCCAAGGAGCTGTCATCTGTGTGAGGTCTTCTGCTGGCAGCCTCGGTATGTTTGCTGTTCTTTGGCAACGATCACATTTTCTTACATACTCAGTTGCTTCCCTAAACATGGACGGCCAATAATACCCTTGGCAAAGTATTCGGTAGCCCAAGGTCTTCCCTCCAGAGTGACTTCCACATACTCCTGCATGGATTTTAGCAAGCACTCGTTCTGAATCTGTAGGTGTGAGACATCTCAGGAGAGGATGAGAGAAGCCTCTTCTGTAGAAATACCCTTCCCGAAGGACATATCTTGGCGTTTGGCGCCTAATCCTCCTTGCAATTGCCACTTTAGAGGGGAGTTGTCCATCGAGCAAGTATTGTCTGATTGGGTCCATCCAAGACACAAGTGCACTCGGATGCTCGGTGGTAGCAACCACGCCTTCCTCATCTATACTTTGGGTCGGTAGTTTAAAGACTACAACTACTCTGGGGAGTTTGGTAACGGTGGTTGATGCCAATTTGGCAAGCACATCAGCTTGGGAGTTCCTCTCTCGAGATATCCTTACAAAGAGGCATCGCGAGAACCTTTCTCGGAGGGTCGTCACTATTCGGAAGTACTTCTTCATCATCTCGTCCTTCGCTCGGTAGTCATTATTCACTTGATTGACTATTAATTGGGAATCACTGTAAACAAGCAAATGTTCCACTCCAAGCTCCAGGGTGGCTTTAAGCCCTTGTAAGAGGGCCTCATATTCCGCAATGTTGTTGGTGGCGCAGAAACCAAACCTCAAAGCTAGTTGTGTGAGTGTCCCATCTAGGGCTTGAATGACTATTCTAGCTCCGCTTCCATGCCTATTGGATGATCCGTCCACAAAAAGTTTCTAGTTGGAGACATGTTCGTCGGTAACCGAGGCAACATCCTTGACAGTAAATTCCGAGACAAAATAGGCTATTGCTTGTCCTTTGATGGCATTCCTCGGTTGAAATGAGATATCGAATTCGCTGAGCTCTACTGACCACTTGATCATCCGACCTGACACTTCTAACTTTTGCATCACCTGCCTTAGGGGGTGCTTTGTCAGTACTATTATGGGGTGAGCCTGGAAATATGGTCGGAGTCTCCGAGCCGTTATTATTAGGGCCAAAGCGAGTTTCTCAATTTCAGAGTATCTCGTCTCAGGACTTGTCATCGCTTTACTTATATAGTACACAGCCCGCTGTGTTCCCTCATTGTTTCTGATCAACACCGAGTTCACTGCCTCTGGGGATACTACCAAATACAAGAAGAGTGTTTCCCCCGTCTGAGGTTTGGATAGCATCGGAAGACTAGTTAGGTAGCACTTCAGTTCTTGGAAAGCTTTTTCACATTCCGAAGTCCATGTGTTAGAGGTGTTTTTCTTCAATGCTCTGAAAAAGGGGAGACATCGATCGGTTAAGCGAAAGACAAATCTTGAAAGGGCGATCACGCGCCCAGTGAGGCCTTGAATCTCTTTTATGGTGCGTGGACTTCGTAGTTCCTGAATTGCCTTGATTTTGTCCGGATTAGCTTCAACACTGCGCTGGTGCACCATGAAACAGAGAAATTTCCCAGAAGTTACACCGAATACGCATTTTTTCGGGTTAAGACGCATATTGTATCGTCTAAGTGTGGTAAAAGTTTCCTCCAAGTCAGCTCGGTGGTTGTCTACCTCTAGGGATTTTGTCAGCATATCGTCGACGTAAACTTCTATATTCCTTCTGAGTTGTGGAGCTAACATTCGGTTCACGAGTCTCTGATATGTTGCCCCTGCATTCTTCAATCCGAAGGGTATCATCCGATAACAATACATTCCCCTATCCGTAACAAATGTCGTTTTATCCTCATTGGCCTCTAACATTCTAACTTGGTTGTAGCCTGAATAGGCATCCATGAAACTCAGGAGTTGGTGTCCAACTGTGGAGTCGACCAACTGATCGATTCTCGGTAGAGGAAAACAATCCTTGGGGCATGCCCGATTAAGATCGGTGAAGTCTATGCACATCCTCCACCGGTTATCTTTCTTTTTAACAAAGACGACATTATAGAGCCACTGATTGTACTCTAAGGGTCGGAGGAACCCTGCAGCCAACAATTTCTGAACTTCGGCTTCTATGGCTCGACATCTTTCTCAATTGAAGGACCTCCTCTTTTGACAGATGGGTTTGAAATTGCCATGCACATTAAGTCTGTGGACTGCTACCTCCGGGTCGATTCCGAGCATGTCCTGGTGGCTCCAGGCGAATACATCAGAATATTGCTTTAGGAGACCTACTAATCCCGAGCGGACCTCGGGGGAGAGTGCCATCCCAATTAGCACAACTTTATGGGGCTCTTCCTCCCATAAGGAGACTCGCTCGAGAGGCTCAACAGGATTCCCTGAAGGTTTCGAGGTGGTGTCTCTTAGATCGAGGGTTGTGACTTCGGCGTCTTTGGGCTCCTCATTCTGTTGTTGCTGAAGCAGTATCCCAATGGATCTTTTGAATTGCTTTCTGAGTCTTTTACTCTTTTGCTTGGTCAAACCATCTACCGTGACCACCAGTGAGGCTCCTGCTGCTGCGGCCAAACTTTGTCCTATCTCCACACATCTCTGATACTCTCCTTGGTCCGCTCTCATCTCCCCTTCCCCATTATCGGTTGGGAACTTGACCTTCATGCAGTATACGCTACTCACAGCTCGTAATTCGTAGAGAGTTGGTCTCCCCAATAGCACATTGAATGGGAATGGTATATCTATGACTTGGAACGTAATCCACAGAGTTCTAATTTAGGGTCGGACGCCGAACCGAACAGGGAGGTTGTAACGCCCCTAATTTTTCGAATTATGAAAAGTATATATATATATTTTTATATATAGTGCATTTGGAGAATAACGGGTCTAATTGACTATTGGTGAAGTTCATTTGGTAATTGGATAAGTGTGGAATAGTTTTGGAATAATTATTGAGATGGATTGTGATTAAGAGTAAATTTGTGTCATGATAGGATTTTAAGAAGCTCAAGGGTGCAATTTGTAATTAAGAAGATATTTATAATATATATCTATATATATATATATATATAATATTATTAGTGGAAAAAAATAAATAATAAAATAATAAAAAGAGAGAGTGAGGTGTCATGAGATAAGAGGAAGAAAAAAAAATAGAAAAAGGTAATCTAAAAACGTGAGGAAGAGAAAAGAAAAAAAAAAAGAGAGAAGGGAGAAAGGCCGAGAGAGAAAAGAAGAAGAAGAAGAAGAAGAAGAAGAAGAAGAGAAGAAAGGAGAAACGAAAAGGGAAAAGAAGAAGAAGGAGAAGGAAGGAAGAGGAAAAAGAAAAGTGTTAGGAAATTGTCCAGGTTCAGTGTACACTAATGTTTGTATTTTTTTAGAGTTTCCAGAAATTTTCGGAATTATTATATGATATTGTTTTAGTTTATTTATGATATATTGTTTATGATTTGTTAATTAAAATTGATTTTGGGATGATTTGGTATATATATATATATTGTTTGTAATATATATATATATATATATATTGTTTGTAATAAATTAATTTATATATATATATATATATATATATATATATATATTGTTTATGATATATTGAGTTTGAATATATATATTTATATATTCTGTTAGTGCTAAATGAATTGATATTGAATTTTGATTATATATATCTGTTGTTTATGATATATTGATTTTAAATCTATATATATTTATGTATTCTGTTAGTGCTAAATTATTGAATTTTGTCAACGTGTTTATTGATTTGAATTTAATAAAATTTAATTTGACCATAAAGAAATGATATTGTGAAATGGCCCTAGGATATTTGGACATAAAAATGGATATAGGAGGTTGGTATACCAGCTGGGTTCAGTGAGTAGTACTGCACCGACATTGACATTGCTATTGATGCTTGATTATGTACCTCCTCATGGATTCGTCCAAGGGTAGGGAGACACGTACCTCCTCACGGATTCATCCTGGGGTAGGGAGACACGTACCCTCCTAAGGATTCGTTCCTGGGATGGGGAGATTTGTACCTCTCTAGGGTCCGAACCCTCGGTCCTAGAGTAGGGAGATACGTACCACTCTTAGGATTCGTTCTAGGGTGGGAGTTATGTTCGACAGACAGTCACTGTGGTCGAACGACCCATATTCCAGTCCTGGTATATGTTAAGTATTCAAGAGGACCAGAAATGAATGATTTGAATAACATGTTGATAAGTGAATTTCGAAATCGATTGTATACGTTTATGCTTTGGTTTTACATGAATTATTTATTGTAATGAGTGTCCCTTTGAAATGATTTCAATAGTTTTATTTCTGTAAATGATTTGCATTGAATATGTTTATATTTGATTTTAATGTGATATTTCGTTATATTCTGAAAGGTTATTTCTGATTTTAATACTTAAGTTTAGTGTACACTCACTAAGCAGTATTGCTTAGCGCGTTAGTTTTATTTCTAACGCGTAGGTACTAAAGATACCGAAGACGGAAAGGACAGAAGAGGCACAAGCTGCAGAGAAGAGTTCAGAGTCACTACAGTGATTTGGGTAGTTATAACATTTTGTATATTATATTTGGATTAGCGTGCATATACGGAAGTCTGTAATTTCGAAGAGTTTATATTTATATGTTTTGTAAATAATTTTATGATTTCTGTTTTTCATTTTTAGAATGTTTGTAAATATGGAATTCCGAATTCTTTTATTTTAAAACTGTGGAAAAGTCGCACTAAACGGCAGAGTGCGCAATTGATTGAAAACGATATTTGAAGTGTTGTGGTGATTTTTGTTTGATTTGAGTTGTGGAAAAACAGGTTTTGGGAAATCCGAAAAAAAACAAAGGAAACTCTGCCGAAATTTCTAAAAATATGATTTGATGGACTCACTCGAAAATGTTTTTAAATTATAAACTATGTGGTTTTCCAATGGTTTGAAAATTTATTTGATGGGCTCACAATGGTTTGAAAATTTATGAAGTGAATTGAGAAAGTTTTGAAAACCCAGTAACGCTCCCTGAGTCGATCCAGTCGGGTCGGGTCATGGGGTGTTACAGAGGTCCAATTGCCCTAGTGGTTTGGTTTTATGTCCACCTATTCCCCTGATGCAATACCGGGTGGGTTGCAGCTGTTCCATCTTGTATCCCAAACGCTTAACGGCATCCCAATGTATGATGTCGGTGGAACTCCCATGGTCAATTAGAACTCTCTTAACCGTTCGGTTAGCTATCTTGATCGACACCACTAAGGCATCGCAATGCGGATATCTAACACCTTCGGCGTCTTCCGGGAAGAAGGTTAATAGTGCCCAATTCGATGGATACGGCTGTGAGCTCCCAGCGATGCATACATTAAGGGAGGGAGAATACCCTGCGCTTCCTCCCGTCGATTCAGATATGATGTAGTTGATTGGTTCCTACTCGTCAGATGGTGGCCCTTTGGCCTCCCCTCTATCGTTTCCCCTTGGCTGAACTTTCGAATTGGGCTCGACACGCACACAGTCTTGTAATTGCCCATTCCTTATTAACTCTTCAATTTGCTCTTTTAGATCGAGGCAATTATTTGTTTCGTGTCCATGGTCGCGGTGAAACTTGCACCGCCACCGTGGGTCTCTGTGCTCGGGGGGAGCCCTCATGGGTCCAGGCCACCAAAGGAGTTTGGCGACCCGGGCCTTTTCGAACACTTGCTCCATCGGTAACTTGAGAGGTGTGTATTTGTCGAACTTGCTCTTCGGCATTCTCGTTTTCCTAGAGGTTTGGCCGACATTCACCTTGGTGTTTCTTTCCTAAACTTTCGATTTCGACTTCGTGAATTTGTTAAACCAAGGCTTCTTTTGGTTCGTGGACGGTTGGCTCTCCTAACTCTTTCCTTTGACGCCACTAATTTCCTCTGCAGTCGCGTACTTTTCCGCACGTTCCATCAACTCCCTATAAGAGGATGGTCCGTTCTTTGACAAAGACTAAGAGAGGCGTCCATCCCTCAACCCTTCTGTGAATGCCATAAGGGCTCCCATGTCACTGAAGTTCTGTACTTGGCGGGTCGTATCTTGAAATCTCTTGATGTAATCGCAGAGGCTTTCGTCGGGCTGCTGTTTCAAGGAGGTTAGGTGGACAATGTGTCTTCTCCGCCGCCGACTACCAGCAAACCCTATTTGAAATTCCCTCTGGAGTTCGGCGAAGCTCGAGATACTCCCCCTTCGTAACCCACTGATCCAGGTCCTTGCATCTCCCACTAATGTCAGGGGAAATATCTTACACTTCAATGCATCGGATGCTCCTTGCATGTTCATCCAGTCTAAATATACATCCAAGTGATCATCGGGATCTCCGTTCCCATTGTACCCACACATGTCTTTCCTCGGTATTTTTATATCACGAGGAATCTTTGCCGAGGATATTTCTTCTATGAATGGGCTTTCACGTTCCTCTCTTCTCCGAGCCACTCTGTCTCTTCCGTACGCTCGTTCTTGTAGATCTTCCACCTGGTTTATTAGATACCTCAACCGAGGGTCCACATCGGGGGTTTGTATGGCTCGATTCCACCCTTAGACTTCTCTCTGATGTGCTTCCTGATTTTCTTCTGGAGCTAGTCTCGGAGCATTCATCCCTCGGTGTTTTACCCTCCTTCCATCCTCCGGATCTGGAATGTAGTCATCTCTTTCTTCGCGCGATCGGGTTATTCCTTCATTCCGCTGTCCCTGCCTTTGGAGTGGATGATCAAAGTTTGTGAGTCCAATTTCTCCCTCCGACCAATCGCTACTGCTCATTCTCGCACTTATTCTTGATTGCTCTTCATCAGCATCGTCTCCACGCCTAACTCCCATCATATTCACGATTCGCGCGAGGTTTTGTGTTAGGGCTTGTACTTGTGTTTCCAAGTTTTGAATTTGGGGATTATCGGATGGAGGGAAGAGTTGCGGAGCAGGTGGTGGATATAGACTCGGTGACTGATGATACTGGTAGTTATCATAAGGGTATCCTTGCTGCACCGGAGGTGGCATTCCATAGTATGGGTCTATGTAGGGAGGATAGTGATTAACCGGAGGATGGACTGGAGGGTAAGTTGGATAATGCTGGTAGTACGGATTTCTGGGTTGTAGATCAGGCTGACCCTCTGCGTTCTCTGCATTCCCATGTTGCAGATGATCCGCATTGATGTTTGGTATCTCTAGACCATCGTTTTGATCATTTATGGTTATCCGCGGAGGCGTAGTAGGTCACGCCCTCCTTCTAGCGCCTACTGTTGATCCTCTGATTGGTTGAGACCTTCGGTGGAGGAGCAACCTTCTGGGGTGTGCTATCTTTCCACTTCTGAATTTAAACCTGCAACCATACAAAGAGTACGAAGGAGCACCAACCGTAGGTCGGTAACCACCCTCCGACGATCAAGTCAGTATTCAGATAATTTTAAACACCGAACTAGTCTAAAATCCTCTCTCTAAAAAATCTCTCTCCTTTCTACCATTTCTTTCTCTATTTATAACCGTATTTTGCACTCATTACTGTCAGCTGGTTTTGACATCTAGTGACTGTTTGATATGACATTGGATTCGACGTTTCTCTGTTCAGCACATGATGGATTGATTCCACTGAGAGTAGTTAAGGGGTTTAGACCACTGAGTCTCTCACGGAGGACAGTTCCCTTATTCGATAATAATAATAAAACATTTATTGAGGGGTGCCACGTGTACCAGTTCCATGCGGCATCACGCTATTGGGTGGTTATTAGCGGTGTCACCAATATGTTTTGTAAATATTTGTTTTATGGATTCTGTTTTCGTTTTCAGAGTTTTGTAAGTATAAATTATGAATTGTTTTATTTGAAAATGTTTGGAAAGTCGCACTATACGAAAGAGTGCGCAATTGATTGATAAATGGAATTTGAAGTGTTGATGTTTATGTTATTTGAGT
This sequence comes from Xanthoceras sorbifolium, assembly GCA_003430845.1. Taxonomy (NCBI): domain Eukaryota; kingdom Viridiplantae; phylum Streptophyta; class Magnoliopsida; order Sapindales; family Sapindaceae; genus Xanthoceras; species Xanthoceras sorbifolium. The sequence continues at coordinate 7,607,770 of CM010621.1, read as the reverse complement.
TTTATTGGAAACAGGATTTTTGGAAAATCAGAAAAACGGAGAAAGCTCTGGCAAAATTTTTCAAAACAGTTTTGAAATGGGCTCACTATAAAAGAGATTATTATTTGATTTCAATGGTTTTTCAATTATAAAGTGAGTCAAGTCAAGTTTTGAAAACCCGATAGCGCTCCTTGGGTCGATCCAGTCGGGTCGGGTCAGAGGGTGTTACAGAATTTCTTTGGATCATTCTCATTACATTGAAAAGATCTTAAAGAAATATAATTACTTTAACTATAAACCAGCATGTACTCCTTATGATCCTAGTGTTAAGCTGTTCAAGAACATCAAAGACAATGTTGGACAAACTATGCTAGTATCATTGGTAGTCTACGATATGCTATTGATTGCACTAGGCCAAACATAGCTTATGCTGTGGGATTAATATGCAGATTTACCAGTAGACCTAGTATTGAGCATTGGCATGCTATTGAAAGGGTTATGAGGTACCTTAAGAGGACTATGAACCTTGGATTACATTATCAGAAGTTTCCCGTTATCCTAAAAGGATACAGCGATGCTGATTGGAACACCCTTTCAAAAGACTTTAAGGCAACCGGTGGCTATATATTTAGCATAGCTGGAGGTGCTATTTCTTGTAAGTCTAAGAAACATACTATATTGGCTCAATCAACAATGGAGCCAGAAATGATTGCACTAGCACAAGCTAGTGAAGAATCAGGTTGGTTAAGAAGTCTCTTATCTAAAATTCTTTTACGGGAATGACCGATTCCAACTGTCTTGATCCATTGCGATAGTACCGCAACTATTGCAAAGATTCAGAATCATTATTATAACAAAAAAAGGCAACAAATATGTCGCAAACATAGTACTGTTAGAGAATTTCTCTTTATTGAAGCTGTAAAAGTGGATCATGTACGTACTGATGATAACTTGGCTGACCCTTTGACGAAAGGATTTAGAGAGAGAGAAGGTTTTCAAAACCTCAAAAAGAATGAGACTAATGCCCTTAAAATGATGGCTAACTCATAATGGTAACCCAACATATAAACTGGAGATCCCAAGAACTAGGTTTAATGGGTAATAACAAGTCATGAAGTGATTAGTGATGAATCATGCTATTATATAAGTTCTATTTGATATATTATGTGAAGTATGATATCCTGAAGCGATATAATGATGAGTTTATTTTAAACTCTTAATGAATTCTATGGTCTATGTGGATTGGAGTACCTAGTTATAGGAGTACTCTTGATAGACTCACCTAAGTGAATATGAAAGTGTGGCCGCTTTGTATGAAATTTTGGGCAAATTCTCTAGAGCATTCACTATACTGGGATACATGTGCATGGCTGTAAAGCACGAGCCTTTTGACTTCATCCCAGTAGGGTTTTATGTGCTTATTATAGATAGAATTCAAAACTATGAGTTACTCTAGTATGATCTAAATCATCTACACCATGCAGGGGTTCAAGTCGATAGAAACCTTTATTTGTGCACAATCTTATACTATAGTATATCGCTCGATAAAAATATTAAAATTCAAGTTGGGGATTGTTGGAAATTATGTGAATTTTAATTCATAATTTTATTATTATTAAAATAAAATAATTCTGTTAATTGACTTGGTAAAATAGAGTTTGGTTGGAAGACCGAGTCTCTTTCCTGATTTTTCTCCCCAAATCCTCTCATTATACACATTCAATTTAATTTGATTTCTTTTGAACGTTATACATAATTTTTCTCTATATAAATAGGCGGTATACAGTTTTACATACAGATACTCAGAATACACAATACTTTTCTCTACAATTGCAAAAGCAAATAAGTGCAAATACTTTTTCGTTAGCAAATACAAAAGCAATTAGTGCAATTTTTTGTTCTTTTTTGTTATCTCAATTCAAGTACATCAAACTTACTTTTCTATTCCTTTTTAGTGCCAAATTCAAGCAGCCAGCTCAGTGAACCAACTTTTGGAAATTTCTACTTTTTTATTTGCCGTAAAAACACCATCGTGCAGTTTCTAATTTTCTATATTACTTTCTGCTCAATCAACACACTGCAGATTTTTGTTTAATTATTTTACCCACGCAAACAGCTACTGTTTTCAAGTTTCTACTTGAATTTTTTTTTTTTTCCGATTCCGAGCATTGTTTAGGGTGTCAGTATTCCGATTTTTTTCAGTATAAAGAATTCCGAGACAAAGGTAATTCTAGGCTGTTTTATCCTAGGGACGACAGGGCTGTATACTGTTTGTACAAATTTTGGCAGATCCGCGAAACGTCTTAAAAAAGCAACCTAGTTCGCGACTCAACCCAAGTTTGGTATTTTTTTATTGTATTTTGCAGTAGCATTTTTTTGTATTTTGTAATATACAGCAACATTAAATCATATTAGATATCATATATTATCGTAATCATATATGATAAGTTTATGTATATATCCGACTTTGTTCTATTTTTGGATTTTATGGCACATTTACTAATAAAAAATTCTACTGACGAAAAGGAATTTAATTCATAATTTGCGAATTCCAATGTTTACTAAATTTATAAGGAACTAAGTTTCGTGAATTCTACACACAAATTAAAAATTAAATTTCTGTATGAAAGGGGACTTGATTTCCCCTCAAATTCGCTTTTCTGATTGAAAAAGGAAATCTATGTATTTTTACTAAAAATTTCTCCATATAAAATTAATAAAAAGCAATTACATATTGTTGTTTATTTCTGATTTGTCATTTTTTTCTATGAATTGTTTTATGCCATTATCTTTTATTCACTGTTTTTTCCATATCTTAAAATAGATAAGATGATTTCTTCTAATCTGCTCTATTCAAATAGAGAATTTTGATGTATAAAAATATATATATTTTCTTGAACTTGTTATATTTTTCTTCTTGTGATTGTTGCATCGATTCCATATTATATATACTTTTGAATTAATTATATATGTGTGTGTGTGAAATATATGTAGTACAATAAATTGCATTATTATTGTGCATTCATAAAATGTGATTCTACTTTATTTTTATTTTTTTTTTCTTTATGTATTTATGGACACTGCTAGTACCATACTAGGTTGGCGCTGGCCCGGTTTGAACCGAACCGATGGTTCAAAATCGGAACCAGATGACCTGATTCTGATTCCGGTTCAGAACTAGGGACCGAACAGGGACCAAGCAGTCTCAGTTTCGGTTCTTAAATTTTTAGAACCGGAACAGCCGATTTCAGAACTGTCAGGAACCGCAACCTGTTCCTTTTTAAGAAAAAAATAAAATAAAATAGTCATTGACCAACTGCGCTGCAAAGCCCCACCCCACCCAAAAAAAAAGAAATGTAACACCCCCCGACCCGACCCGGCCGGACCGACCCGGGGAGCGCTACTCGGACTTTCTAAATTTTTCAAAACTTCAATTTTACATTTCAAAATCATTGCGAGCCCATAAAACAGATAGAAATCCATAAGACAGATAGAAATCATTTTCAAGTGAGCCCATAACAATAAATAAACTTTTTACGAAAATTTCGGCAGAGTACCGTTTGTTTTTCGGATTTTTCAAAACCTGTGTTTGCACAAATCCATTCAAATGCAATTTTTAACAACACTTCAATATCTCATATTCAAACAGTTGCGCACTCTGCCGTTTAGTGCGACTTATCAATCACAATTTATAAAATAAAACAGTTCAAACTTTTATATATATATATATAGACATTCAGAAATCATAAAGTAATTAATTAAAAACATATTTACAAAACATATTTACAACTCCCCTGTATATGCATGCTTTCAGAATATATAAATACATAACACAATATAGCTACCCAACTGTACAAATCTCTGGGACTCTGTCCGCAACTCTTTCTCTCTTCAGTCCTTAGCCTCTTCCGGATCCCTAGTACCTACGCGTTAGAAACAAACTAACGCGCTAAGCATATAGCTTAGTGGGTGTACTATAAATTATAAACTCAATTAAATAAACATTAAAATAAATATTTTTTTAAGAAGAAATAAACCACAATACATATATTTCATTCCTAATCAATTTGCAAAACAATTAAATTTCTAAATCAAAACATTAAACAATTTTCAATCATTTTAATTTCAATAATGCGGTCAATATACGAATGCTATCAATAAAATCATTCGGTTCACTTTTCAATTCCAATCAATTCTGGCCCGCTAGAATACTAAACACATTAGGACTGGAATATGGGTCAAGCTCCCAACCCCCAGAACGAATCCTGAGGAGGTACGTGTCTCCCAACTCTAGGACCGTGGGTACGGAACCTAGAGAGGTACATAGCTCCCTATCCCAGGAATGAATCCTTGGGAAGGTACATTAACTCCCAACCCCCAGGACGAATCATGAGGAGGTACGTATCTCCCAACCTCTGGACGAATCCAAGAGGAGGTACATCAGAATCATCAGTATCAATCAATCAGTATCGGCGCAGTACTGCTCAGTAAAACCCAGCTGGTATACCAACCTCCTATATCCATATCTATGTCTAAGTATCCTAGGGCCGTTACAATAAGCAATGTTCACAATCAGTACTCAATAAATATATATTTCGCACAATATTTTTCATGAATATCAACAATAAGCAGACAAAAGTATAAATCATGTATTTTTATCAAAATCGACACAATCAAAATACGATCAAAATGCGATTTAACATAAAACCAGTTCGGAATCATCAATAGGTGCATCAATCATCAATTTTTCATATAAAGCAAACACTTTTCATACAAAAATCGAAATCGAAAGCTTTTAACGAAATCGAAAACAAAAACAAAAACGAGAAACGAAATCGAAAACTAAAATGAAAAACTAAACGAAATACTTCTCGTAACGGTTCCGAAAACGAAAGTACACCTACCTGGAATCCTTTTCTTTTCGGTAAATCGTGGTTCTACGGTTTCGTCTTTCCTTTTTACCTACACTTTCTTTTCTCTTCTCTCTCCTTCTTCTTCTTCTTCTTTCTTTTCTTTCTTCTTCTTTCTTTTTTCTTCTCTTTTCTTTCTTTTCTCGGCTCTTTCTCTCTCTTTCTCTCGCTGTTCTGTTTTCTCTGGCTTCTGCGAGAAGCTTCTCTTTTTTTTTATATTTTTTTCGCTACCGCGATCGCCGTCGCGACCTGTGGTCGCGCCACCAGGTCGCGATGCTCACTGGACCATTCGCACCGCCTTCGTCGCGAGCGCGCCTTGGTCGCGCGAGAGATCGCGTTGCTCTCTGCCAAATTTTGACAATTTCATCGCGAGCAAGCCATCGCAGATCGCGTTGCTCTCTGCCAAATTTTGACAATTTCATCGCGAGCAAGCCATCGCGACCTGTGGTCGCGATGCTCACTGCCCAAAATTATGTTTTTCACCGCGAGCGAGCTATCGCGACCTGTGGTCGCGGTGACCAGGTCGCGATGCTCTCTGGTCCAGTTTTCAATTTTTTTCATTTTTCACATTTAATTACATTTACACCCCTCAAATAGTAAAAATTTATTTTCACATATATAAAATTAATTACCCGAAATCCGGGATGTTACAAGAAATCTATATAAACCCCCTCCAACCACACGATGCTTTTATGTACTTTCTAGAGTTAAAACTGTATATTAGTGCTAGAACAACTACAGTACGATGTACATGTTCAATGCTTTTTGTAATTAGTCATGGTCACGGAACTAACTATTCCCCGACCCATGAGTGTTGAACAAGATTGTTCTGTTTAAGATTTTAACTTCTTCCACACATCATGATGCATCTTCAAACATTCTAGAGTAAGAATGCTTTGATGATGTTTAAATAGTTTGAGAAGAAATTTATTTTTTCTTGGTTTTTGATGGGTAGAATTTGAAAAAAGAAGAGTGGAGTTAGAAGAATTTGAGAGAGAAAGATAATTTGCAAGATATTTCACGTCTTCCTTTTATTTCCAGCAAGAGTCTTTAAATAAGAAAGAATACAACAGCAAGGATTCAATATGACAGCAAAAAATAACAATAAGCAAAAAACAAGGAATACTAGTAGAAGTCTGGTAATTGTGGCTTGGACCAAGTCATGAGCTGTCATATGATACAATTGCCCTTGCATTATTTGCGGTCACTCTCCTCACACATGCACAATGTAAAGATTGAAAGATATGTATCAATCCATCCACCTCAAATGATTCTTGTCCTCAAGAATGAACTGTGGAAAAGATTTCGAAAACCTCCATTTATTCTCCCAAGTCGCCTCTTCTGATGGACAGCCCTCCCATTTAACTAAAATTTATTCTTTTGGGCAATACTTTCCCTTCTGCACCACCTTATGTGTCAAGACTGTTTCGGGTTGATTACCAACCTTCACTGGAAACTCAATGAGAGGATCTTGTAAAGGCAAAGTAGCAAGTGGCCCAAAATGGCGCTTGAGCAAACTTACATGAAAAACATTGTGAATTTGTGAACCCGGTGGTAGCTCCAAACGGTATGCGACTTGGCCAATGCGTGCCAACACCCGAAATGGACCTTGAAATCGCGGAGCTAACTTTGGAAAGGGTCGACAGGCCACAATTTTCTGTTTGTAAGGTTAGAGCTTCAAATACACCTAATCGCCCGGCTCAAACTCGATTTCACATTTATACTAATCCGCATGTGTCTTCATGCGATTTTGGGCAAGTTACAGATTGCGTCTGAGGAAGCGAATGAGTTCATCACGATCACGCAACAAAGAATCCACTGCTGCCACCCGTATGGTACCTGAAGTATATGAGAGGAGTGTAGGAGGCGAAGTGCCATAAACAGCTTCAAACGGAGAGAGTTTGGTAGCAGAATAACGAGTAATGTTGTAACTACATTCTGCCCAAGAAATCCATTCCACCCATTTTTTTGGTTGATCGGATGAGAAACAATGAAGGTACTGTTCAAGGATGCGGTTGACAATTTCTGTTTGACCATCTAATTGAGGATGATAACTCGAACTCATACAAAGTTTGGTCCCCTGCAATTTAAACAAATGTTGCTAGAACAAACTGATGAACATGCGATCACGGTCACTTACAATAGATGTTGATACTCCATGTAACCGGATAATCTCTCGTACGAAAGCTTGGACAACAGTGAGAGATGTATAGGGGTGTTTCAATGGCACAAGATATGCATATTTAGAAAGGCAGTCGACAACAACCATCACTACAGAGTAACCGGCTGAGAGAGGCAGTGCTTCGATGAAATCCATTAAAATCTAGGACCAGATTTTGTGAGGAATAGAGAGCAGTTGAAGGAGTCCTGTAGGTTGCAAACATTCATGCTTATTTTTTTGACATACAGAGCACTCGCGGATATACGCCTTCACTGCCGCATGCATCCCTGGCCACACGAAACTCTTTGTGATTTTACTGAGAGTTTTATTGTAACCAAAATGGCCTTCACTTGGTAATGCATGGGCATCGATTAAAATATGTGGAATTAGAGATGTGGTGGGACTAAAAAATAAGATATCCAGTTTGTACCAAAGTCCATCTCTTTTCACATATTTGAATTGTTGTGTATGTGAAAGATCAGCATACCAATCTTCATAAAACTTATCTTCTGCTATTTCTGATCGCAAGTTTTACTACCAATCTGCTAACAGCAATGAAATAGCTAAACATTTGAAGGTGACGCACCAAGATAGAGCATCCGCGCCCCTAGTTTCCACCCCCTTTCTATACTGAATGACGTAATCGTAGCCTAATAACTTAGGCAACCAGCGAATCTGTGTTGGAGTGGAAATACGTTGCTCCATCAAAAACTTCAAGTTACGTTGGTCTGTCTGAATGATGAAAGATCTTCCTAAGAGATATGGCCTCCATTTTCGGACTGCTTTGACAATGGCAAGCATCTCCTTATTGTAGGTCGAGAGATGCAACGCAGAGCCTTTCAATGCCTCGCTGTAATATGCGATAGGTCTGCCTTCTTGAGTCAATATCGCGCCCATCCCTATCCCACTTGCGTCGCATTCAATTATAAATGTTTTCATAAAATCCAGAAGTTTCAAGACTGGAGTTAAAGTTAATGCTTACTTCAATTTGGAAAATGGCTCAGAAGCTTCAAGAGACCACTGGAATCCACCCTTGGTGAGTAGTTTCGTAAGAGGTGTAGCCAAGGTATCAAAACCGCGTATGAACTTGCGGTAATACCTAGCCAACCCAAGGAAGCCGCGCACTGCCTTTGTCGAAGTCAGAATAGGCCAGTTTTGGACTTCTTGTATTTTAGATGAGTCAACTGACACGCCATCCAGAGAGATGATATGTCCCAAATAATTGACCTGTAACACTCCAAAACAACATTTTGATGCCTTGGCAAACAATTAATTAGTGCTGAGAATTGTCAAAACAAGACGAAGATGATGTAAATTATCCTCCCATGACTTACTGTAAACCAAGATATCATCAAAAAATATTAACACGAATTTGTGTAGGTGTGGACGAAAAATATCATTCATCAAACTCTAGAATGTGGAAGGTGCATTGGTGAGGCCGAAAGGCATGACTACAAACTCGTAGTGACCTTCGTGTGTGCGAAAGGCAGTATTGTGGATGCCTTCTTTCCTGACATGGATTTGATGATACCCAGCTCGTAAGTCTAACTTGGAGTAAAACTAGGCTCCATGCAATTCATCCAGTTGCTTGTTGATAATAGGAATTGGGTACTTATCCTTGACCGTTATCTGATTGAGTGCCCTATAATCTACACCAAATCTCCAGGTACTATCTATTTTTTTAACTAACAATACTGGTGAAGAAAAAGGACTTCGGCTTGGACGAATAATTCCTGACTCCAAGAACTCTTGTACCATGTGTTCTATTTCTGTTTTTTGATATTGCAGATACCTGTAGGGGCGAACACTCACCAGGGGCTGATTTTTTTGTAATATAATCTGATGATCCTGGGTTCTTGTTGGTGGCAGGTTTGTTGGCGGTAAGAAGACAGTTGCAAAATCAGCTAAAAGTTACTGCAAGTCAGTGGTGTAAATTGGTGGGTTTGTTTCTTGTGACACTAGTGTCATATGCAAAAAGAACCTGATCCCCGATAGTTGGTGCAACTTGTGGCTTTGTAACTGTCAAATATTGTGCACCGATTTTTTACTAAAGATTTGTCAAATATTGTGTGCACCGATTTTTGACTAAAGGGTGGCTTGAATTTTTTCTCTTCTCCACCAAAAGTTTTTTGTCATTTTTCTCTCTCATTTGCCTATAAATAGGCTTGCATTCAGCACACATTGGACACACAAGTGAGAGAGAATAGAGAGAAGAAAGGGAGAGAAAAGAAAGAGAGAATTTTGTGAGAAAATTTTGGGGTGTGAAATATTGTAAGGGGTTTTTGTGAGTTATCCTCTTGGGGTATTAGAGTGAGATCTCTAACTGTGTACACACCATAAAATTTTCTGATATAGTGGAATTGCTCCTCCTGGTACGTGGATGTAGGCTTGTTCTTAGCTGAACCACGTAAATTCTTGTGTCATTTATTTTCTGCTATTTTAATTTTGTCGTCTATTTTATTACATGTACTATCTGATCCTGCTCCAAGCTTAACAAACTGGTATCAGAGCTTCCGGTCGTGTTCCAGGCTGCTAGAAAATTCTTATTATGCTCTGTGGTTGCAGCATTGTCTGATCTTCCACATCAGAAAAGAATTATTCTTGAGATTTGCTGATTTTGTGCTGTGGTGTGGAAAGTACATGTCTAGGAAAAGTTCTGGCTAAGGAAAGACTTGGTACTTAAACGTGTCCGTTGTGACCCACCTCTCTTTCCTGGGAACTTACCTGGTGTACTGTTCACCACTACGACACTATTCAGTATACAGTATTCGTGAATAGTGCGTTGCCTAGTGGGCCCTACGCGGAATAGTACCACAATGAATAGTGCACTGGTGAACAGTGTTGCATTGAATAGTGTGTTGCCTGGTGGGCTCTACACGGTGAATAGTGCCACGGTGAATAGTGCACTGGTGGGCCCACGGTGAATAGTGACAAACGGTGAATAGTACATATATTTTGCTCCTATCCTTGTTAAAATTAAGGATGTCGACGGCAAAATTTGAAGTCGTAAAATTTGATCAAAAGATTAATTTCACTTTATGGCAAGTTCGGATGCGTGCTGTTCTTGTTCAAAGTGGAGTTCAGAAAGTTTTGAAAGGTGATAAACCAGCTGATATGAAAGATGCAGATTGGGAGGACATCGATGAAAAGGCCCGTTCCGCTATTCAGTTATCTCTCTCTGATGAAGTTTTACGTGAGGTCATTTCTGAAAAGACCACAAAGGCGTTGTGGGAGAAACTTGAATCTCTCTATTTGAAAAAGACCCTCACAAATAAACTTTACAAGAAGCAGTGTTTATATTCACTCCGCATGAGTGAAGGTACATCTCTTGGTTCTCATATTGATGAGCTTGAATCTCTCATCATGGATTTGCAAAATCTTGATGTCAACATAGAAGACGAAGATCAGGCGCTGCTGTTGCTGTGTTCGCTACCTTCCTCATATAGACATTTTAGAGAAACTATGTTATATGGAAAAGACACAATTTCTCTGAAGGATGTCAAAACTGCTTTGGAGACTAAAGAGAAGATTGACCATGATATCACTGGGCAATCTTCTAATAGTCAGGCACAAGGTCTATATGCTAGAGGAAGACCTGAACAAAGGGGAAGACCACAAGATCGAGGCAAAAGCAGAGGAAAGTCAAAACACAGATCAAAATCTAGAGGCAGAGATGTCGTATGCTGGTACTGTAAAGAACCAGGTCATGTTCGAAGTAAATGTGACAAGCTGCAAAAGAAAAGAGAAAATAAGGTCACTCCACAGAATGAAGAGACCGCCCAAGCTAGTGTTGCTGAAGAAAGAGCTGATGTTCTGTTCGTGACAGAAGACCGTTTCAATTCCAATAATGAATGGATTATGGATACTGGTTGCTCCTATCATATGTGTCCCAACCGAGATTGGTTTTCGACATATGAATCTATTGATGGAGGTATTGTTTTGATGGGAAATAATGCCCAATGCAAAACTGTTGGCATAGGAACAATTCGTATCCGAATGCACGATGGCATTGTGAGAACATTGTCTGATGTGAGACATGTTCCAGACCTAAAGAAGAATCTCATCTCTCTTGGCACTCTTGATTCAAATGGGTGCAAGTTTTCAGCTGAAGGTGGAGTACTAAGAGTTAGCAAAGGTGCATTGATCGTGATGGAGGCTAAGAAAGCTGGTAGCCTTTATATACTGCAAGGTTCCACTATTACAGGCTCTGCAGCTATTTCAGAATCATCTATGCCTGATTCAGAAGTTACAAAATTATGGCATATGAGGCTCGGGCATATGAGTGAAAAAGGTCTAACTCTGCTAAGCAAGCGAGGACTTTTGTGTGGCCAAAGTACCGGTAAAATGGACTTCTATGAGCACTGTGTGTTTGGAAAACAGAAAAGGCTAAGCTTTGGTACTGGAATTCATAGAACCAAAGGGACGTTGGATTATATTCACTCTGATCTATGGGGCCCATCGCCAGTTCCATCAAAAGGAGGAGCTCGATATTTATTGACCTTTATTGATGATTTTTCAAGAAAGGTCTGGGTGTTTTTCTTGAAGAACAAAAATGATGTTCTTGACACTTTCAAAAGTTGGAAAACTCTGATCGAGTAGCAGACGGGAAAGCAAATCAAAAGACTCCGAACTGACAATGGTTTGGAGTTCTGCAGTGGAGATTTTAATAGATTTTGCGAAGACGAGGGGATCGTTAGACATCGTACAGTAGTCAAAACTCCTCAGCAGAATGGTGTTGCTGAACGCATGAATAGGACTCTTTTGGAAAGGGCCCGGTGTATGCTTTCAAATGCTGGACTGTCCAAAGACTTTTGGGCTGAAGCAATTTCCACAGCTTGTTTCTTGGTAAATCGCTCACCGTCTACAGCAATCGAGTTTAAGACTCCTGAAGAGGTATGGTCTGGTAAACCTGCTGATTATTCAAATTTGAGAATATTTGGATGCCCTGCATATATGCATGTTAGTGAAGGGAAACTAGAACCAAGGGCAAAGAAATGTATTTTTCTTGGTTATGCATCTGGGGTCAAAGGGTATAGATTGTGGTGTTTAGATCCTAAATCACCCAAATTTGTTATTAGTAGAGATGTTACTTTTGATGAATCTGCTCTACTAACGTCGAAAAAGGAGTCTCCAGTTTCTTCTGATACAGATAAGATAGATGGTGCATCGAAGCAGGTGGAGCTTGAAGTTCCGTGTTCACCATTGATGCCTCAAAATCCTAATATTTTAGAATCTCAATCAGAAGAGGAGATTGATGTTGAAGATGTGCCTCAAGAGGCAAGTCATAGCATTGCTGAAAATAGACCACGAAGAGAAATAAGACCACCACAAAGATACACAGACTTTGTTGCATATGCTTTGACCATTGGAGAAGAGACAGACTCTGTTGGAGAACCTGTCACATATACTGATGCTATTTCTTCTGTTGATTCTGCAAAATGGTTAATTTCTATGCAGGAAGAAATTGAATCACTTCACAAGAATGATACATGGGTACTTGTGAAACCACCAGCAAAGCAAAGGATTGTTGGCTGCAAATGGATCTTCAAAAGGAAAGAGGGAATTCCAGGAGTTGAGGATGCAAGGTATAAAGCACGGTTAGTAGCTAAAGGCTACAGTCAGGTACCAGGTGTGGATTTTAATGATATTTTCTCACCTGTTGTAAAACACAATTCTATTCGTGTCTTGCTTGCATTAGTTGCCATGCATGATTTAGAGTTAGAGCAGTTGGATGTTAAAACAGCATTTTTGCATGGTGAGCTGGAGGAATAGATCTATATGCAACAGCCACAGGGTTTTATTGTTGAAGGTAAAGAAGATCATGTTTGCTTGCTGAAGAAATCATTATATGGTTTGAAGCAGTCTCCAAGACAGTGGTATAAACGATTTGATTCGTTTATGATTGGTAATGGATACTCAAGGAGTAACTATGATAGTTGTGTCTATTTTCGAAAAACGGATGATGGTTCATTTGTATATTTGCTTCTTTATGTTGATGACATGTTGATTGCAGCTAAGAAGTTGTCAGATATTGACAAGTTAAAGAAGCAGTTGAAAAATGAGTTCGAGATGAAGGATCTTGGTGCTGCGAAGAAGATCCTTGGCATGGAAATAAAGAGAAATCGAAAAGAAGGAAAATTATTCTTGACCCAGAGAGGATATATTGAGAAAGTTTTGGAGAGATTTGGCATGAAAAATGCTAAACCGGTATCTACTCCATTGGCCGCACACTTCAGATTGTCAGCAGCTTTATCACCCAAGACAGAAAGTGAAAAGAGGTATATGAGTCGAGTTCCCTACTCCAGTGCAGTTGGTAGTATTATGTATGTTATGGTTTGTACGCGTCCAGATATTTCACATGCAGTTAGTGTTGTTAGTAGATATATGTCTTGTCCCGGGAAAGCGCACTGGAATGCAGTGAAATGGATTCTGTGATATCTACGTGAAACTTCAGAAGCATGTCTGGAGTTCAGTCGGAGTAGCAGTTCTTTAGTCGGGTTTGTCGACTCTGATTATGCAGGTGATCTTGACAAAAGAAGATCACTTACAGGATATGTATTCACTCTTGATGGAAGTGCAGTTAGCTGGAAAGCTTCTTTGCAACCTGTTGTGGCATTATCAACAACAGAGGCAGAATACATTGCTATTACATAGGTGATAAAGGAAGCACTATGGCTTCGAGGATTGTATGGGGAGCTTAGTTCCTGTTCCGATGCCACTACTATTTTCTGTGATAGTCAAAGTGCAATTCATTTGACTAAAGACCAGATGTTTCACGAAAGAACTAAGCATATTGATATCAAATTTCATTTTGTTCGGGATATCATTGCCCAAGGAAGCGTTACAGTGAAAAAGATAAGTACTCATGATAATCCTGCAGATATGCTGACAAAATCTCTTCCAAATGTGAAGTTCAAGCACTGCTTGGACTTGATTAGCATTTCAAACTACTGAAGTCCTTTGCCAAGGTGGAGCGATACTGCTGTTGATCAAAATTCAATCCAAGGTGGAGATTTGTCAAATATTGTGCACCTATTTTTGACTAAAGGGTGGCTTGAATTTTTTCTCTTCTCCACCAAAAGTTTTTTGTCATTTTGCTCTCTCATTTGCCTATAAATAGGCTTGCATTCAGCACACATTGGACACACAAGTGAGAGAGAATAGAGAGAAGAAAGGGAGAGAAAAGAAAGAGAGAATTTTGTGAGAAAATTTTGGGGTGTGAAATATTGTAAGGGGTTTTGTGAGTTATCCTCTTGGGGTATTAGAGTGAGATCTCTAATTGTGTACACACCATAAAATTTTCTGATATAGTGGAATTGCTCCTCCTGGTCCGTGGATGTAGGCTTGTTCTTAGCCGAACCACGTAAATTCTTGTGTCATTTATTTTCTGCTATTTTAATTTTGTCGTCTATTTTATTACATGTACTATCTGATCCTGCTCCAAGCTTAACAGTAACGGTGTTGTTTCCGGTCGCTTGACTCCCTAAAATTGGTACCGCTGTCCTTGTAGTTGAATGGACATTGTAAGCTTGTGATAGTTTGTCTCGACTGGACCTAAAGTCTCTAACCATTGGACTCCAAATACTGCTTGACAAGCGACTACCGGTAACACATAAAAATCTGTTGTGATGGGTTATTCATGTATAAAAAGGGTAAGCGACAAACATTTTCCTGAGCAATCAATCTTCTCCTTATTTGCGACCATGACCTGGAAGGTGGTGTCACGAATCATTGGTAATCCAAGCTTCGAGACTACTGCTTGATCAATAAAATTGTAGGTACTTCCACCGTCCACTAACACAGTGATATCACGATTTTTTAATTTTCCTACCAATCAAATTCTTTGTGGGTGTGAAGTACCTGTCATGGCATGAAAGAAGATTTCGGGCAGACATTCTTCTTCCTTGAAAGTAGGTGACATGTCCTCCGAAGTATCCATATCTTCTAGGAAAGGCCGATCCGAAATCATGAAGAGTTGAGGTCTTGAACATCTATGACAAATTTTTTGGCATAGTAGAAGCATAAACCTTTCTCTCTTCTCTCATTTGCCTCCTATTGTGAAATTTGTCGTATGGTCATTGGTGATGTTGCTGCGTTTCTAGGAACTTTGGTGGCCAGGGGCGGGCCTAGAACTCCAGATTGGTTGGGGGTTTTTGTTAAGGTAGCTGGTGGCAGAATTTCTATACGGATGCCCAATTTTATTTTTTTTTTGCAACAATATCTTCTCTTCAATCAGCAGTGCCACACCTATTATGTATGCCAGAGTCTTGGCTTTCCGTACCTTCACATCCAGCCATATTTCGTCTTTCAAACCTACAATACAACAGCCGACTAAGAAACTCTCCGGTAAGTCATCTACTTGATGAGATATCTTCTCAAAGGCTTCCTGGTATGTTGCTACAGTAGTGATATGTGGCAGCCGTGGAAGTGCTTCGGAAGGATCTTCATATTCGGTAGGTCCAAACCGATTGAGGATTGCTTGGGTGAGTTCATCCCAATTGAAGGGCCCTTTGAATTTGGTAAGCCATCGGAGCCATTGTAGAGCAATTCCTTCTAGATGAAAGGATGCGAGTTGGACTCGGTGTTAGGGATTAACTTCTTTGAACTCGAAGTATTGCTCCGCCTTGTAAATCCATCCTTGTGGATCCTCTCTATTGAATTTGGGGAATGATAGTTTTAGTTGTGTATGATTGCGTTCAGAACCCAGGATGGAGGAAGATGGTTGCGGAATGTGATTTTGTGAAGTTTCCCCCGCTGCAAACGGATTGACCTCCCTTTCTTGAGTTGTGGTGGCCTACGACATTTGCATTGCTTGAAGTTCAGCAACTACAGCTTGGATCGAGTGATTCAGCTGTTGGTAGTTATTTTGCATGACGTCGAAACTTGTTTCATGACGGCTGAGGATTTCGTGGACTTAGTTCTTGAATTCGGCATTTGTTTTTCCCCTAGTTTCCATGGATCGTACGTCTCTGATACCAATTGATAGGTAGAATTTGAAAATAGAAGAATGGAGTTAGAAGAATTTGAGAGAGAGAAAATTTACAAGATAATTCCTGTCTTCCTTTTATTTCTAGCAAGAGTCTTTAAATAAGAAAGAATACAACAGCAAGGATTCAAAGTAATAGCAAAAAACAAAGAATACTAGTAGAAGGGTCCGTTTGAAAGAGCTTTTTCAAGTAAAGCTTTTAAGAGTATATATTTTTAAAGTAGAGCTTCTAAAGAAAAGTCATTAGTCGTTGGTCGTTTGGTTGTCAATTAAAAAAACTCTTTTAAGCTGTAGATTGTTTGATTGTATTAAATTTAAAAAGCTCTTTTAAATGATAAAATTATCAGAAAGGACATTAAAGAATTTTAAACATAACAAGAAAATATTTTAAAAAAAATATCTTTCATTGAAATTAAAAAAAAAACACAACATAGAGCAAAATATATATGTGCAGCATGCAGGCAACATATATTGTAAAAGAAAAAAAAAACCATAACACCATATACAATCATGCACAGTAAAAAAAAAATTTAAACGAGCAGAACGCATAAAACTATGTATGTGCGAGCAGTGCAGCAACATAGACAGTAAAAAAAAGAAAATAAAAAAACAGAGCAAAACATATATGTGCAGACAGCATATATTGTAAAAGAAAAAAATAAAAAAGGCATAACAAATATATGTGCGGCAATGCAACATATAATATATATATAAAAAAAAGCAGGCAAACATTTATGTGCGGCAAAGCAACACATACTGTAAAGAAAAAATAAAAAAAGCAGAACAAACATATATGTGCGGCAATTGTAAAGAAAAAAAAACAGAACAAACATACATGTGATTAGAAAGATATAAAATAGAAAACATTCACAATTAAAGATGAATTTTTAAAAATTCAATGCGTTGAGATCAGTAAAGTTATGTTTTATATGATAAAAAAGTAAGTTATTAGCGTTTCTAATTTAAAAGGGTATTGTGGAATTATAAAATATACTAAGGTTATATAAGACATTTTAATATTTTTTTAAAAAGCTCAAAAAGATTTACTTGGAAAAGCTTAAAATTTAACATTCTCCGAGTAGACATAAAACATCTTATTTAATCGCCAAAACCTCTACTGGGGTGACAACTAAATGACAAAAAAAAAATTGAAAAGAGCTTTTGGAATTAAATAAGCTATTTTGGCCAATAGATAAGTTCTTCCAAACGTGCACGAAGTCTAGTAATCGTGGCTTGGACCAAGTCATGAGCTGTCCTGTGATACAGCTGTCCGTGCATTATTTGTGGTGACTCTCCCCACACATGCACAATGTAAAGCATTGAAAGATATGTATCACTTTCCACATGGAACGTTTTAGAAAAAAGAAGAAGCAAAAACATTAACTATAACAAGGTATTCAAGTCGAAACCGACATCAATACTTATAATAGCGATTAAGATACACCTTTTTTTATTTATCTGAATTCAATTTAGTTTTTGAAGGATCTCATGGTATAAAAATCATTATTATTAATAGAAGTATTCAGTTAAGATTTCTCCTCTGTTTAATTATTAATCTATAAACTTAATTGTATTTAAATAAAAACTTAGACCGATAAAATATCTATATCCGTGAATAATATAGAAGTGCGAGTACGTACAGAGAAGATGGTGCAAAAGATTAATAAGAATTATAGAAAAATCAATTAAAAGAAGGAATACTGTCAATAAATCACTCTCGAAAGTGTGTACAATAAAATGACAAAGAGGAAAATGCCCCAATAAGCGCCCATACAGACATTAGCCCTAGGCACAGATACAAACACATAAATAACTTAATAGAAGCAACAGTTACGCACACCATAAACAGTTTATTAAAAATGACACACACACATGACACAACATAATCATAAAGGCTGTGTGTTCAACTATTTTTGGAGTACATTAACAAACTCATTAATACTCTTATCCGAACTCCCTCCTTCGCTAATTGCTTCCTCTGCCAACTTCTTCCACTTAAACTAATTAATATTTTCTCCATAATTTATTATTATTAAACTAATTATAATTGTATCTGTTCATATTTTCTCCATATTTTCTCACAAGTATCTGTTTTCCTTTTTCTTTGGCAGAGTCCTTATGTAGGCTACTGCAAGTGAAAATGACTTGATTTTAACGAGATTGGAAGAAACAAATTAAATGTTAGAAATTAGGTGAATTTTAATTTATAATTTTATTATTATTAAACTAATTATAATTGTATTATTTGACTTGCTAAAAGAGAATTTGGTTGGGAAACCAAATCTCTTTCCTTATTCTTCTTCCCAAATCCTCACACTATACATATTCAATTTTTTTTTTTTTTTATTTCTTTTGAACATTATACATAATTTTTCTCTATATAAACAGTTTGTATACTATTTTACATACCGATACTTAGAATCCAACAACACTTTTCTCTGCAATTGGAAAAGTAAATAAGTGCAAATATTTTTTTGTCAATAAGTACAAAAGCAAATAGTGCAATTTTTTTGTTCTGATTCGTTTTCTCAATTTAAGTACAGCAAACTTATTTTTCTATTCCTTTTTAGTGCCGAATTCAAACAGTCAGCTCAGTTTTGGCAATTTCTACTTTTTTATTTGTCGTACAAACACCGCAGTGCAATTTCTAATTTTCTATATTACTTTCTGGTCTATCAACACACTGCATATTTTTGTTTAATTATTTTACCGGTGCAAGTAGCTACTATTAGACATGGCCCCGGTTCGAACCGAACCGGCGGTTTTGAACCGGAAGGTTCCGGTTCAAAACCGGTTCCGAAATCGGAATCCGGAACCGGGACAATCGGTCCCGGTTCCGGTTTCCTAAAAAAAATAACCGGAACCGCCGGTTTGGAACCAGCCGTTCCGGTTTTTTTTTTTTTTTTTTAAAATTAATTTTTTACTAATATATATATATAAACAAATATATATATATATATATATATATATATATATATATAAACATATATGTATATATATGTATACTAATATATATCCCAACATATATGTATATATATATACTAATATATATGTATACTAATATATATATATGTAGGAACTTTTTAATTTTTTACTAATATATATATATATATATAATATATATCCCAACACTGTTGGGCCATATAATAATTTATAATAAATATGAGTAAATGGCCCAATACTATTGTTGGGCCACATATCACTTAAATCATAACCCAACAAATACTCATCCCTTTTATAAGCACTCAACTTCCTACACTTCTCTTTTTTTTTCAATGTGGGACTACTTATAAGTACTCAACTTCCTACACTACAATTTTCTTTTCAATGTGGGACTACTTACTATCATTTTATATAAAACTTCATCTCCTACACTTCTCTTTTACTTTCAATGTGGGACTAGTGTAGACCATTTTTGACTATATTCTCAAATCCCACATTGAAAGTGTACAAGACTTGAACCATCTTTACTTATCTATATATATAACCAATCCCACATTGAAAGTGAATATATTTTGAAACTACCTTTGCATATATATATATATGTACACACTTCTAAAGTTTTAATTATCCATCCACAATGATTTATTACCTTTGGTTTATTCATTAGTTTAATTTTTTTAACTTTTTATTAATTTTTTTTCATTTTTTAATTTGAAAAAAAAAATTCAAAATTTTTTTTTATTTTGGCCGGTTTCGGCCGGTTCCAAAAAAACCGGGGAGGAACCGAACCGGGCGGTTCCTCCCGGTTCCAACCGGAACCGGGACCGGGACCTCCCCGGTCCCGGTTCTGGTTGATGAAAATTTGGAACCGGAACCGGCGGTTCCGGAACCGGAACCGCCGGTCCGGTTCCTTTGGCCATGTCTAGCTACTATCTTCAAGTTTATGCTTTAATTTTTTTTTTATTTTGATTCCGAGCATTGTTTAGGGTGTCAATATTTCGGTTTTCTTCAGTACAAAGAATTACGAGACAGAGGTAATTTTGGGTTATTTTATCCTGGGGACGACAGCGTTGTATACTGTTTGTACAAATTTGGGCAGAGCTGCAAAACGTTTTAAAGAAAACAACTTAGTCCGTGACTCAACCCAAGTTTGGTATTTTTTATTGTACTTTGCAACAACATTTTTTTTGTCATTTGTAATCTGCAGCAACAATTTTAAGACGTTTTCTTCTGCTGCCATAACTACTAATATTATTAAAACTACAACCGATCTGAATAAACCTTTCCGTTTTGAGGGGATTCATTTTAAAAGATGGATACAGAAAATGCTATTTTTCTTAACTACAAAAAAAGGTTGCTTATGTTCTTACAACTGAAAAATCAATTATGCCTCTTCCTCCTGCTACACCAAAAGAACATGAATCTTGGGTCGAAAATGATTTCCTATACAAGAATTATATTTTTAATAGTTTATCTAATGATTTGTATGACTACTACAACTCTGAAAAATCTGCTAAGGAAATTTGAGATGCACTTCAGAAAAAATACGACACAGAAGAGGCTGGAGCAAAGAAATATACAGTAAGTTGATACATTAAATACCAAATAACTGATGACAAATCTTTAGAAGCCCAGTCATATGAGCTACAAAAGATTGCGTATGAAATTATTTCTGAAGGTATGTCTCTGGATGAACAATTTCAAATTGTTGTTCTAATTGATAAATTGTCCCTTAGTTAGAAAAACTTTAAAAGTGTTCTTAGGCACAAAACCAAATAATTTTCCTTAGAGAGTTTGATTACTCGTCTTCGGATTGAAGAAAAAGCCCGTAAACAATATAAAAAAGATGAAGTACTTGTTATTTCTAACAACAATACAAAAAAGAATTTCACCTCTTTTATTCTGAAACCCAAAGGAAAAAAATATGAAGAATCAAAATCGTAACAATAAGAATCGCAACAATCAGAATAAGAATAATCCACATAATCAGAATAGACAGCAATCCCCCTCAAGAAATGATTCGGGACAGTTTACATGTTATAATTGTAATAAGCCAGGCCATTTAGCTCAGAATTGTCGGAATAAGCATCGTCCTGCTCCACAGGTGAACCTCACCAAAGAGCAACTTATTGCTATGATTTCTGAAATTAATATTGTTGGTGGATCCGAAGGGTGGTGGGTAGACATTGGCGCTTCTCGCCATATTTGCTATGATCGTGCATTATTTAAATCCTATTCTGAATATGTGGACAAGAAAGTGTTGTTGAGTAATTCCCACTCCACTATTGTTACTGGTACTAGTGAGGTGGAATTGAAGTTTATCTCTGGAAAGACTGTCATTCTTAAGGATATACTACATACTCCAGAAATAAGGAATAACTTAGTTTCGGACTACCTTCTTAATAAGGCTGGGTTCCTAATCTGAATTAGAGAGTTATGACACAATCAAATCCAAACGAACAAAATGTTGAATTGAATCGTACCAGCCTCTACTGGGGGTTATTACTCATTTTTGTACTTGCTGTTTTATTTTCCAATTATTTTTTCAATTAAGGGAAGAAGAAGAATAGTAGAATAATAAAAAAATAGTAGGAATTCTCTTATCCCATTCGGAAGGATCGAATCTGAATATTATAATTATCTATGACTGTTTATGTCTCTAGCGTGACCGCTTGATAAAATGTGGAGGGAAGTGGGATAAATGGCCGATACTACTGGAAGGATTCCTCTTTGGATAATAGGTACTGTAACTGGTATTACTGTGATCGGTTTAATAGGCATTTTCTTTTATGGTTCATATTCCGGATTGGGTTCGTCCTTGTAGTAATCGGATGAACTGCGTTATAGACATGAAAGCGTAAGAACTCAATGGGGCTTATCACTTCTTTCTTTGCCTGATTCAAGGGGTAGGGCCCCGTTGAGTTCTTAATAATCATAATATTTTGTTTTGTTCGTATAAATGACAAAATAGATCACTTTTCCGATGCTTCAAAAAACTCCATTTCTTTTTTTGTTTTTCCATTACTTAATTCTACGTATACGCAAGAAATCAAAAAAAAAGTTCTGATAAACCTGGAAAAAATCGAAACTCAGAATAGGAATCTTTGACGAATGGAATCAAGAACCATTATGATTTATGATTTCGACACCAGAAAGGGGTGTGGAAAATCCCTTTTCCGGTGTCGAAGACTAGGACGACAAATAATACCTTTTAGAATCCCTTGTTCCCCTTATTTATTCTTGCTTTCTTTATATTCTCCGCTTACTTATTTTATTCTTAGTATCTAGTTCGAATCGAATCAAATTCGATTCGAATAGAAAACTATTGACCCATTCTAATATATTTAAATCTGACATATAGTGATATAGTCATACCCTTCCCATTTGAATTGAAAAAACAAAGAAGGGGTAAAGTCAAATAGCCTTCTTCACAATATATATATACTATGATTTAGGAATGCAGCACAAAAAATTCCCGACATTTGGTCGAAAAAGAATATAAACAAGCAAAAGACTTTTCAGAATCTTTTTTGCTCATACATAACATAATTGTAATTGCCAACAAAATTTTTGTTCTTTTTACAAACTTGATGTTGATAAATTCGCGGATCTAGAAATTCATTTCGAACAATTGAACCTTCTCAAACTGTTTCTTTTTAAGAACTAAAAAGATTTGTGCCAAAACAACAGATGCCAAAAAGAACAAAAGTCCTTGGACACGTAATGGATCTTGAAGTACTATTTCTGCATCTCCCTGACCAAATCCACCCACATTAGGATTACTTGTTAATGGTTGATCAAGTTTGATCGATTCGCCCTCTGAAACACGAAGTTCTGGTCCCGGAGGGATAATATCAACCACTTGACGTCCATCCAATGCATCCGTTATGGTTATTTCGTACCCCCCCTTTTCTTTTAGTATGATTTTGCTTACTATACCTGCAGCTGTAGCATTATAAACCGTATTGTTACTTTTGGTCCCGTCAGGATAAATCTGACCCCTTCCCCTGTTCCCACCTATGTATATTGGATATTTTAAGAAGTGAACTTCTTTATTAGTCGCGGGATCCGGGGAAAGAATAGGAAAGGTGATTTCACTATATTTCTGACCAGGAACAGGACCTATCACAAGAATATTTTTTTTAGTGGGGCGATAATTCTGAAAAGATAAATTGCCTATCTTTTCTTTCATCTCGGGCGAAATACGATCGGGGGGGGGGGGGGGGGGGGGGCGCATGAGTTTCAAACTTGACTTTTGATTAAATTAAATTAAAAATCCGCTTTTTTATCTTTTCTCCCACCCTCAGAAGAATTCCATATAAGCATTTCTACTATCGTTAGAATTTTCTGAAAGGTACCTATCTCGGTTTCGTCTAAAAATTTATATAGAATCTTTGAAAAAGTCCTTTCTTCCTAAGAAAGAAAAGACTTACTGTCTTTGGGATCTGATGCTACACCGCTGCTCAATACTTTAGGGGATCAGCTTTATTACATAAGTGGATTCCTAATTTTTATTTCATATCATGCATGACATAAATAAGCAGTTCTTATTGGATCGGTACCGGCTCAAAACAAAACGTCGCGAATTGGTCTACTCAAACTATTGGGGCTGATTTGTACACCATTACTAAAAATAATATTTTTGTTAGGAAAGAGTATGCAACTGATGAAATGTTCAAATTGAATGTTGAGATGAATAAAATTATTCATTCTACTTACATGTTATGCTCTTTTAATACTTGGCATGCTAGACTTTGTTATGTTAACAAACGCATAATTAAGAACATGAGTAAATTAGAACTGATTCATAAATTGTCTCTGAATGATTTTGGTAAATGTGAATTTTGTAGTCAAACTAAAATTACCAAAACCCCGCATAAATCAATTATTAGAGAATCTAAACCACTTGATTTGATACATTTTGATATTTGTGAACTTGATGGTGTATTGACTAGAAATGGAAAACACTATTTTATTACTTTTATTGATAATTGCTCTGATTATATATTTGTGTATATTATGAAAAATAAAAGTGAAGCGTTTGATATGTTCAAATTATTTTTTTTATAGAAATTGAAAATCAATTTAATAGAAAAATAAAGAGATTTCGCAGTGATAAAACCACTGAATATGATTTTGATATTTTTAATGAATTTTACAAAACTCACGAAATTATACATGAAAAAACTACACCTTATTCTCCTGAAATGAATAGTAAGGCTGAAAAAAAAAATAGAACTTTTACTGAGTCTATAATTGCTATTTTACTTAACTTTGGTGTTGTTTCTCATTGATAGGAAGAAATTTTATTGACTGTTTATTATGTGTTAAATAGAGTTCCAAAATCAAAAAGTAAAATATCTCATTTTGAAGTCCTTAAAAACAAGAAACTTAATTTGTCTTATTTTAAGACTTGGGGTTGTTTGGCCTATGTTCTAATTCCTGATCCTAAAAGGAATAACCTTTCTAGTAGAGCATATGAATATATATTTATTGGTTATGTTGTGAATAGCAAAGCTTACAGATTTTTTACTTGAATAATCATGTTATTATTGAATCGAATGATACTGATTTTTAGGAACATAGATTTCCTTTTATATTGAAGTATAGTGGGGGGCTCGACATCTAGTAATGTGTCTATGATTAGAATTAACGAGAAAGTAGATTATGAACCTAGGAGAAGTAAACGAGCCCAGACCACTAAAGATTATGGTTTCGATTTCTATGCATATACCTTAGAAGAGGATCCTCGCACTCTCTAGGAAGCCTTACCTTCTTTAGATGTCAATTTATGGCAAGAGACTATTGATGATGAAATGGATTCGCTTGAGTCTAATAGAACTTGGAATTTAGCTGACTTACCTCCAGGTTGTAAAATAATAGGTTGTAAGTGGATTCTTAAGAAGAAACTGAAACCCAATGGTACGATTGATAAATATAAGGCTCGTCTTGTAGCCAAAAGGTTTAGACAAAGAGAAAATGTATATTTCTTTGACACATTTTCACCTGTTACTAGAATTGTATCTATTCGTGTGCCATTTTCTCTTACTGGTATTCATGATCTTATTGTGCACCAAATGGATGTTAAAACTGCTTTCTTAAATGGTGAACTGGAAGAAGAGATTTATATGGATCAACCAAAAGATTTTATTATTCCTGGTCAATAAAATAAAGTACGTAAACTATTGCGCTATTACCGCAACTATTGCAAAGATTTCGAATTGTTATTATAACGGAAAAAGGCGACAAATACGTCGCAAACATAGTACTGTTAGAGAATTTCTCTTTATTGGAGCTGTAAAAGTGGATCATGTACGTACTGATGATAACTTGGCTGACCCTTTGACGAAAGGATTAGCTAGAGAGAAGGTTTTCAAAACCTCAAAAAGAATGGGACTAATGCCCTTAAAATGATGGCATGATGGCTCACTCATGATGGTAACCCAACATATAAACTGGAGATCCCAAGAACTAGGTTTAATGGGTAATAACAAATCATGAAGTGATTAGTAATGAATCATGATATTATATAAGTTCTATTTGATATATTACGTGAAGTATGATATCCTGAAGCCATATAATGAGTTCTATGCTCTATGTGGATTGGAGTACCTAGCTACAGGAGTACTCTTGATAGACTTACCTAAGTGAATGTGAAAGTGTGGCCACTTTGTATGAAATTTTGGGCAAATTCTCTAGAGCATTCACTATACTGGGATACACGTGCATGGCCGTAAATCATGAGCTTTTTGACTTCATCCCAGTAGGGTTTTGTGTGAGATGTTTATTATAGATAGAATTCAAAATTATGAGTTACTATAGTATAATCTAAATCATTTATACTATGCAGGGGTTCAAGTCGATAGACACCTTTGTATATACACAATCTTATAGTATATGGCTCGATCAAAATATTTTAAAATTCAAGTTGGAGATTGTTGGAAATTATGTGAATTTTAATTTATAATTTTATTATTATTAAAATAAGACAATTGTGTTAATTGACTTAGTAAAAGAGAGTTTGGTTAGGAGACCAGGTCTCTTTCCTGATTTTTCTCCCAAAATCCTCTCATTATACACTTTCAATTTAATTTCATTTCTTTTTAACGTTATACATAATTTTTCTCTATATAAATAGGCGGTATACAGTTTTACATATAAATACTCAGAATACACAACACTTTTATCTGCAATTGCAAAAGCAAATAAGTGTAAATACTTTTTCGTCAACAAATACAATAGCAATTAGTGCAATTTTTTGTTCTTATTTGTTTTCTCAATTCAAGTACATCAAACTTACTTTTCTATTCCTTTTTAGTGTCAAATTCAAGCAGCCAGCTCAGCGAACCAGCTTTTGGAAATTTCTACTTTTTTATTTGCCGTAAAAACACCATCGTGCTGTGTCTAATTTTCTATATGACTTTCTGCTCAATCAACACACTACAGATTTTTGTTTAATTATTTTACCCGCGCAAACAGTTACTGTTTTCAAGTTTCTACTTGATTTTTTTTTTTTTGTTCCGATTCCGGGCATTGTTTAGGGTGTCAGTATTCCGATTTCTTCAGTATAAAGAATTCCGAGACAGAGGTAATTCTGGGCTGTTTTATCCTTAGGATGACAGAGTTGTACACTGTTTGTACAAATTTTGACAGATCCGTGAAACATCTTAAAAAAGCAACCTAGTCCGTGACTCAACCCAAATTTGATATTTTTTTTATTGTATTTTGCAGTAGCATTTTTTTGTATTTTGTAATATGCAGCAACATTAAATCATATTAGATATCATATATTATCGTAATCATATATGATATGTTTATGTATATATCCGACTTTGTTCTATTTTTGGATTTTATGGCACATTTACTAATAAAAAATCCTACTGACGAAAAGGAATTTAATTCATGATTTACGAATTCCAGTGTTTACTAAATCTTTAAGGAATTAAATTTCGTGAATTCTATACACAAATTAAAAATTAAGTTTCTGTATGAAAGGGGACTTGATTTCCCCTCAAATTCACTTTCTTGATTGAAAAAGGGAATCCATGTATTTTTACTAAAAATTTCTCCAGTTAAAGTTAATAAAAAGCAATTACATATTGTTGTTTATTTCTGATTTGTCATTTTTTCTATGAATTGTTTTATGCCATTATCTTTTATTCATTGTTTTTCCCATATCTTAAAATAGGTTCGATGATTTCTTCTAATTTGCTCTATTCAAATAGAGAATTTTGATGTATAAAAATATACATATTTTCTTGAGCTTGTTATATTTTTCTTCTTGTGATTGTTGCATCGATTCCATATTATATATAATTTTGAATTAATTATATATTTTTTTATTCCTTAAAGACGTATATGTATATATATATATATATATGTGTGTGTGTATGTGTGAGAAATATATGTAGTACAATAAATTGCTTTATTATTGCATTCATAATATGTGTTTCTACTTTATTTATTTATTTATTTTTCTTCTTTATTTATTTATGGACACTGCTAGTACTATACTAGGGTTGGCGCCGGCCCGGTTCGAACCGAACCAATGGTTTAAAATCTCAACCAAATGACCTGATTCTGATTCCGGTTCAGAACTAGGGACCGAACAGAGACCAGGCGGTCTCGGTTTCGGTTCTTAAATTTTTAGAACCGGAACAGCCGGTTTCAAAACCGGCAGGAACTGTAACCGGTTCCTTTTTAAGAAAAAAAACCGACAGCTGGCTGCAAAGCCACCCCCGGCCCCCCCCCCCCCCCCCCCCCCCAAAAAAAATCTATATAAACCTCTTTCCTCACTTCATTTTTTCACACAATTCTCATTTCTCTCTTATTATTACTCTCTCAAATTCTCAATTCTTTTAATTCTATCATAATTCTCAATTATCTTCATTTGCTTTCAATTATTAATTTTAATTTTATATTTATTATTTTAACATTTTAAAATTTAAATGGCAAAGTCTGATCCTTCCAGAAAATCAGTCTCCTCTAAAGGCAAGACGCCTATGAATGTTGAACCGCATGATGCTTTATCTTGTCCCATCCCTGGACAGACGTTCCGAGAAGGTAGTTATTTCACGTGTAAAGTAACATATGACTGACCAGATCTGTAGACAACTTGAACATTTCTCAAATTGAAGAAAACAATAGGAATGTCTGGTTGACTATAAATAGGTTCATTGAAAAAGAAATAAGGTATGCTATTTAATATAACTCACCAACCAAACTCTCTGAATTTGTTCATTTATTTCTCCATTATATCTTAATTAACTTGATCGTCGGAGCTTAATCACCGCACAAGTCCGACACTACTCACCGATCTTTCTTTGTTTTCAGATATTTATTTAGCAGCTTGCAATTGTGAGGTTCTTACTACCGCCGAGAACTTTCTCGCAGACCTCAAAGATTGAAATAACAAATTATACCAGCTCAACTAACCACCAAATTAATCACTTTACGTGACATAGTTGACTATTGTTGACTACCTGATCCATTTTTTATTGTTAACAATACTATTGACTCAAAATCAGTAATATATATTTATTTTTCTATTTTTAAATTATATAGTGCACAACTTCGGTAATATCTTATTGTATTTGCATTTCATGCCTATTGTTTGTAATTTTTTCTTTTTTTGCCTAAGTTATGTATTTGAAAATAAGAGTCATTATCCTTCATTATTATTAATAATAAATTCTCTCAAAATGTTCATATTTAATTATTATAAATAAAATTTTTGCATAATATAAAATAGTCGAACTTTTAAATAGAAAAATAAAATTTATAAAACTCACCCGACATAAAACTTCTAGCTTGTGCCTCTAGGAGTACCCACAGGTTTTGAAGTCAAAGGCAAACAAGATCATGTATACAAGCTTATCAAGTCCCTTTGTGGCTTGAAACAAGCTCCTAGATGTTGGTTTGATAAGCTAAGACTTAAGAGCAATCTTGTTGTTACAATAGGATTTTCATAATTCTAAGAGCTGACAATTCCTTATTTGTTTACAAACACAAGTATATTGTTATCCTACTTATCTATGTTGATCTATCCTAGTTAATGGGACACAATCCATCTCTCATTCAGAAGTGTTGCTAATTTAAATGTTACTTTTGCTTTAAAAGATCTTGGTTCTCTCAACCACTTCTTAGGATTTGAGGCAATTAGAAATGAGCATGCGCTCTTGCTTACACAGTCCAAGTCTGCTGAAGACTTGCTGATAAAAACAAATATGTTGATCTCAAAAAAGCTTGTCCAACTCCAATGTGTCCTGGTGCAAAGTTACAGAAGACAGATGGTGAGGTATTCTCTAATCATACATTGTTTAGAAGCACAATGCTTCAGTATCTGACTCTTACACGACCAGATATTTTCTTCTCCATTGATCGTCTGAGTCAGTACCTTACTTCTCCAACTACTGCTTATTGGTAACCTTACAAAAGAATTATTTCGTACATTTTAGCAAGCATCAGTCTCCTCGACAACTAGAAGGTTTCTATGATATTGATTGGGCCAGCAACCTTGATGATCGAAAATCTACTCTTAAAATTTGAGATTTGTTTTTGACGAAAAATATTGAAGTAAGTTTATCCTCTAAATTATGAGTTATTAGTTTATTTAAACATTTTAGAGATTTTAGTTTCTCTTTGAGCAAACTAGTTTATATTTTGTGCCGTTCAAATGTGCACGTAACAGTTTCATCGTCATCATTTAGGAATTAAGGTTAAAGGTGTCATCGTCCTACCTTCTTTGACGAATGCTAAAGGTTACATGTTGATCTCTCTCTTTCTTTTCTTTAGGGTGGTGACTGGTGAGCCCTTAGCCTACAATTGGCTCTTTTGCTATACATATGCACACACATACATACAAATATATATATATATATATATATTACTGTTGCATTTTCATATTAGTCTCAACTACTGAAATTTATTTATTCACTGGTTTAAAAAGTGTTCAGAATTCCTTTCAAGAACTACTAATAATTTTGATTATATGGAATTACTAGGTCTATTTTTTTTTTCTTTTTAAGTACTAACACTAGTTTGGTCAAAAGTCTACCGGAACCTAATAACATCAATTACTATTAGCAACTCACATACTATGATGGAGAGGTCTCCGTACACATATTATTTATTTATTGATAATGATAGGATTCGAACCTCTATTACATAGGTGAATGAAAAATACACTACCCACTTGCGATATGAGTGAACGTATAATTACTAGGTCTAGTTACCATGCAATACAATCTATTGAGCACAATTAAAGTTTATTGAAGAACGGGAAGCATCTCAATTCTCTTAATATTTTCTTCATTTTCCATTTTGTAATATACTAATATAGAACCCTGTTTGTTCAATTATTCAATGGAATTTTCTGTACCAAAACTCAGTTCAAATAATTTATCAAGTAATTTGTATATCATTTCATGATCAACTTGACAATTACCAAGTGTTTACTATATGTTTTCTTACAAATAGGCTCACTTTTCTCAGCCCTAGCTACAAATATTAGTTTGAAGTTAAAACTC
Organism: Xanthoceras sorbifolium; assembly: GCA_003430845.1. NCBI lineage: Eukaryota > Viridiplantae > Streptophyta > Magnoliopsida > Sapindales > Sapindaceae > Xanthoceras > Xanthoceras sorbifolium. Next base: position 7,577,263 of record CM010621.1, on the reverse strand, counting down.
TCTAGAACCGAAGAAAGCAATTAAGTTGTTAGTGGGTCAATCTAGTCCAAGCCCATTACTTTTCTGCTTCGGTTTTGTATAGCTTCGTCTCATTACTTGGGATTTATTTGCAATTATTTGAATACGTGACAAATTGTCATTTCCAAAACTGAATCTCGCAATAATTATTCATCGAAATTGTAAGTATTATAAGAAAATTACGATTGTCAAGAGTTCGTTTAGCAGAAGTTTTTCTTTTTATCTTTTGAGAGACAAAGAAGCTAGTAAAAGTTTTTTTTTTTTTTCCTATAAAACGTATACAATCTGTATCATGTTATAAGTTAAAAATCAGAACTTTAATCTTATAACATGATTAAATTTGTAGACTTCTATGCACACCTTTACTTGCTTTTCATTTGAGAAGTCCACGTCTTTTTTAATTATTTCAATTAATAATACAATTTGAGTCTATAATTTTAATGGTGTTAGTGTGAAGAGTATACCATTAAATTAATTTTATAAAAATTAATAAACCAATTATTATCTTAATAATATGACTGAAATCAATAACTTAAATAGTATAAGTGTAAACAGCACACACCACTAAAAGTTGCAGCTTTTGATGTAATATCAGTATTCAATAATCAGAAGCATCTATATGATTTTGCTTGATAAGCATGTAAAATAAAATAATAATAATGTTTTCGGAGGAGGTCAAGCTTCAAATTTCAGAAAAAGTTGGCGGAGGAGATGGACATCGCCCCATTGGAGTCTGGAGTAGATATAGTGATTTATTTATGAATGGAGATAAATAACTTGTCTAAGTCATTTAAATTAGAGCAATTATTATTTGGGTCCCTAACTTTTAGAAAATTATTAATTTTTTAAATCAGTTTTGGTTATTGGTATACTTGGGTCCTAACTTTTAGAAAATGTATCAATTTGGTCATTCAGTGAGTCAACCGTTAGTTAAACTTAACGTTCCCAGGGGTATTTTTGTCTTTAAACCTATTAATAGGTCAACAATATATTTTTTTAAAAAATAACATATCTACTCCTAATTAAAATAAATTAAATTAAAAAAATTTAAAAATTTAAAAAAAAAATTGTTGGATCTCCACCATCTATCAAGATTGATGGACGGTGGAGATTATATTGAAATTTTTTAAATAAAATGAAAAGTGAAAATCAATTTTTTTTAATTTTTTTTCTTTTTGCTTTTTAGAAGAAAAGAAAAAAAAACAAAAAATTCAAACTGATTGGATCTCCACCAAGAGCACAAAAAAAAAATTTACAGAACTTTTCGATGGACGAAGAACCTAGAAACTTCTGGGTTCTTCGTCGATCGAAGATCGAAGAACCTAGAAACTTCTGGGTTCTTCGTCGATCGAAGGTCGAAGAACCCAAGGTTCTACGATCGACGAAGAATCCAGAAGTTTATGGGTTCTTTGTCGATCGAAGAACGACAAAGGTTCAGGGTTCTTCGATCTATTCTTCGAGGTTATTTGATCGTTGCCGAGCCTTCCCCGCCTCCACAAAGAACGACGAAGTTTCGGGCAAGGAAGCTCCATGGATTCGATTAATCCATGGAGAGATCTCCATGGAATCCATGGAGGAGGGCGGTCCAAATCAAATCTGAATCGTCCATCAGATCTGATGGACGGTTTAGATTTGACTTGGATTTTTCTAATTTTTTTTTCAATTTTTTTACTTTTTTAAAAACTTGGTCCATATAGGATCTAGATCGTTCATCAGATTTGATAACGGAACAAATTCGATCTGGACTTTTTTACTTTTTTTTTACTTTTTATAATTATTTTAGTTTTTTAAATTTTTTTAAAAAAATTGATATAGATAGGATCTAAACCGTCCATCAGATCTGATGGACGGTCCACATTGGTTTATTTAAAAAAAAATTCAAAAATTTTTAATTTTATTTTTAAAATTTAATATAATTTTTACTTTTTACCTTTTTAAAAAAATTCTAAAATAATCTCCACCGTCTTTGATGGACGGTGAAGATCCATTTAAAAAATTTTAAATTTTATTTTTTAAATATTAATTTAAAATAACCATATTACCCTTCTAAATATTAATAATTTTTTTAAAAATTTGATGTTAAAAATATAATTTTAATTCATTTAAATAGAGTTAAGGGCAAATTAGTCTTTTTATCAATTCTGTGAGGTTTGACCGTTAGAAAATTAGTCAAAGGGACCAAAATGATACATTTTCAAAATGTTAGGGTCCAAAAATGCTAATAAACGAAACTGATAATTTCCTAAAAATTATGGACCAAATTGATAATCCCCCTTTAAATTATTTTTTTTTTCCTTTTTGTTTTTAATAGTTAAAAACTCCTTTCATCTTCATGAGTCTAATCTAATAGAAAGATAAGTGACAATAATTTATGATTTACATTAGAAACTTCATTACAAACACAATAGCACAGTACTACAAACATAACATCAACAAATTAACATGAAAAAACACTAAACAAAAGAACTCGAGAGGCAACCTCAGACTGGTACTGAGAAGTGAGAAGATGATTCAAGGGCACTTGGGCCTGTTTCCATGAGTGGTCATGTCAGTGTAGCATCTTCCACACATTTCTCTGTTGCCTGAAGTGCCAGGAGGAACACACTTGCATCTCACACAGCACGTCCCACATGCTCTTGTGCACACGTTTGGCCTCGAGTGTGCACTGCATCTCGCCTTGCACAACCCTGTACAGTCTGCAACAACAATACAACATCATAGATATAAGCTTCATAGTAATAGTTATAAAATAAAGAAGAAAAAAAACCTGAAAATGGACGAAATATATATATATACCCACGAATGGCAAGAGCCTTCTGTTAGATCCTTTCACCACCTGGATGTTTTGGTGTTGTTCAATCTTGGCATCTGATGAAACCTGAGATAATATAATCCCAAGCAAGTAGAATTAATGTAAATAATAATAAAAGCACCAAAAGGGCTTCAAGCAAGAACCCATTTTTTGATGATAAAATGATAATTTTTCGAGGAATAATGTACAAGTTTAATTTCTGTACCTGGACTATGAAGAAGAGCAAAGTTGCCACCAGAAGAACTAAGCGTATGGACATTTTTTTTTAAGAAAAAAAAGGGGGTTACAGGTACCAGCAGTAGCAGTGAAAATGTTTGTAGCAGCATACCTGTTCTGGCTCTTTATAGCCGTTTCTTTTGTATTACTATGACAAAATCCCCCAACTACTTTGCAATTATTTACACTCCTCGCAGCTAAAGAATTGTCCATTTCATTGTGCATTTACTGCACACAGTTCATGACAAAAATATCATCACCCATTTAATATTATTCATATCCTTTCACTTTTTATAAAGAGAATGACAGCATTTCTGGTTTTTATTTTTCTTGACAGCCCTTTAACATAATTTCTCTGAATCTGTTTTTAAAACGAGGAAACTCCTAAGTAACAATATTACGAGATCTCCTAGGGTTTATTTTGTTAAGTTCCATTAGGATTAGGAAAGTTTTTTTTAGAATACGGTCTCTCGAGATTTTTCTTATCTAATTCAATTTAAAATATGGATTTAAAACCTTATTATTATATTTAATTTATTATTAATAAAAAATATTTTAAAATTATTTGTCAAATACTAGAGAATTTAACATTATTTGATAAACTAAATTGGAAATACTACTCCAAGTTGCAGGAGACAAGACCATTAATTCTTTTATTATTGTAAAGAGGAGAGTATGTGTATGAAAATGAGAAAAAAAAAATGGTGATGGACAAATGGGCAGTGTATGGAGCATTAGAAAAGGCTGAAAAACCCATCCCTGGATCAAAGGGATGTGTCGCATTTGTGTAGTAACACCAAAGTTTATAAATCCAACAATATACTAAAATTTTTCAAATGCTGTGAAGCTGTATCCCATCATACTGATACAGAGATAGTAGTGATAAGTCCCAAAAATATTGCCACCGCCTGCCGAAAATAGAGGGGCACAAACATTAAACACTGTCGTTTTCTGATTATGAAGAAGCTCAATATGTTTGTTCTTGTTAGATGAGAGAACAAAGTTGAATTCATTCATTACAACCTTATCTATACAGGGACTGGAGTAGATTGATATTATATATTTGGAGAAAATTGAGTGTTACACAGAATCTATATTGAAAAAGTTAAGAAAACATTCTCCAATGTAATTATCTAACTTTAATATTGATATGATGTGGTAAAAAAAAGTTAGAGAATATCAAATAGAGTTTCTAATTGTAGATATCCTCCTTGATATGCTGATTAGGATTTCTAATTTTTCATACCAATAAAATTTTAGTATTTTGTCAATGCATTTAATTATCATATTGAATAGAGAGGGAATGTAACAAATGACTTGTGGTGATTGGTTTAAAATTACTATTTAGATATTCACATTGGAGAAGTAAATATGTATTTCTACAATTTTTTTGACAAGGTAGATCTATATTATTTAGAAATGCTGATGTGGTACTATTTAGATAGTCAAAAATACATATTTATATTGAAGATGCTCTTAGACAGTTTTGGCTTTTGGCGGAGATGGGATGGATAAACCAGACATAGAGAGAGAGGTCATGGTCATACAAAATGTTTTCTCTCATTACATAATCTCTCTGCTGATATCAATCCATCTTGTGATATCTGTATTTAATTAATGGATAAAATTTATTTTTTTTATTTTTAATTATAGTGTATTATTTTTAACTATTTGCAATTGATATAAAGATTAAGGATCCGTTTGAAAAAATTTATCCGAGTAAAACTTTTAAAAATAGATATTTTATACAAGTAGAGTTTTTAAGGAAAAGCCTTAGACGTTTAGTTGGCAATTAAAAAGATACTCTTTAAAATGATAAAATTATCAAAACAGATATGATTTTAAGTTAATAAATAATTATAAAATTAATAAAATATAATATGGTTATATTAGGAATTTTAATATTTTTAAAAACTTAAAAAGATCTACTTAAAAACCCTAAAATTTAAACTTCTTATAGCAGATATAAAATAACTTTTTTAATGGGTCCAAAGACTCTAATAGAGTGATAAACTAAAAAAATAATTTAAAAGAACTATTGAGATTAAAAAACTCTTTTAACTAAAAGAGAAACTTTTACAATCGTATATAACACATGAAATAATATACTTATAGTTTATTTAGCAGGGCTTTTAGAAGTTTATTTTTTACTTTTTGAATTTAAAAGTTATTTTAGGAGTATTTAAATTTTTTAAAAATAACTTTTAAAAGTTTTCCAAAGCAAAGTAAAAATTTAAAATAAAAGTCGTGCGAAGCAGAACCTTAGAAAGAAGAGATGAGAGCAGAAACCGCCCAGTGCCTGCCTGTTAATATTGAGCTGGACTCGCATGGACCTATATAGAATGCACGCAGGTATCGACAACTCACAACCTTTACCCTTTACTTCTGTTCCTTTCAACTTTTTTGGTTAGGGTGTGTTTGGATTTACTGATTTACTCATGTACTGATCACATGTGTTTCTTCCAGCGGCATACTTCGAACTCTCAAACGAAACGTGACTAATACTAATAGATTGTGAATTTTTGACGCAGTGTTTTATTTGTCCTCCACATTATGATTCAATTGACACATTATGATTCAATTGACAAACCGTCAATTGGTTCAGTTTTTTTTTTTTTTTTTTCAATAAACCACTTGAGAGAACCTTCAAAATACAAAACCAATATATTTGATCGTGTATTTAAAAGACAGTTAAATCAAACTCGTCTTTGTTCTTATCTTTTTCTTCACAAAGTGATGTCCCCCTTGGTCCCGTGGGTCAAAATAGTAACAGTATCTGTTCATTACTTCCAAAAAGGTCAGAACTCAGAAGCCATGCAACATGAGACTGTCAGTCAACTCAAGTCATCCCGCTTTGAATATACTGTATCTTATTCATTTATATTATACCATATAATATGAATAACCAATCAAATTAAATTTAATTTATATGTCATGAAACGTAATATTAGCAATAGGATGGCATACAAATTTTTCTCTTAATTCACTACATGAAATACAGATTCCAAAGGCAGCCTTGAAATGATCCCCATTCCCAACCCAACAACCACCTGCGGTGGCAATTAGGTGCACGCAGTTCTAGCAGCCATCAGGCATTGGGTACTGATGCCACCTGTGACTCCTCAAACCTCATCCTAACTAGCATGGCACCAGCTATTGGCTACTTTATAAGTATAACCTCATCAATGACCATTATATGCACCGATTTTCATGCATCCCGCCAACTCATAAAGCCAATCACTTGTTTGTTTCAATGCCCACACTTGTAAATTGATAAATGTGTATGATAAATTGATGAACCATGTTAGTGGAGGCTCTGAACCATAAACATGTGTGCCCACTGATTGCCAATGGAATCAATGACCCATTAACCCAGAAATTCAATTAAAAAATGAACTTGAAATGATTTTTGTATTGTTAGGAACAAAGCTTGCAAAAATGCATTTAAAAATAACCTGGACTAATACTATAGTTCATACCCCCGTTGACATTGTCTCACCAATAAGTAAATAAATTCCAGCTTTATAACATCCTAACCAAGTTATGATATTATAGAATAGCCGAAAAATGCGACAAGTTGAAATGGTGTCACGCCCACCTTCCTTAATTCTCAAATTTGTAATAATTCAAAAAAATAAAAACTGACCATAAAATGTATACTTTCAATCATATCAAAGCGCATAATCAATGACATAACTAGCAGATAGACAAAGAAAGTAATTTTGTTTGTAAACTACTTGAACTTCTATCAATAATCTTCAAACAAAAATTATATAATTAACATTGGTAAAGCTAACTAGTAAGTAGTAACTATAAATCCTCAAATGTCAAAATTCCAAATGTTCCTCAGGTGATAGATGTTGGTTACACCTCCTATATCTGACTTGAAAGATGGGAGTTCTTCTCATTTACTAGCCAGAAGAAAAATTAACAAAATGAATGGCCCCTGTTCAAACAAATAACCACAAACTACTTGTCTGTTTTGCTTTGAATATATCCTAGAAAAAAATGTTGACTTCTTTTTCATTCATTTCAAATACATGGTCTTTTGCATCTGTGAGAGCACTCTGCATGATAGAAATATTTGTTATGATACTCGAGCACCGGGAAGAAGAGAAAAAACATTCAACTTACAGAAGTGCTGAAAATATAATTTTGATACAGAAAAAAGGGAGAAAAGGTAACATTACCTGCCCAAATTTTGTAAGGAAGTTACTAGCAAGGTTTATGGATGTGACTGCGACATCTTCATTAGCCTTAAGTGCTTGAGCAATAGCGAAAGCACCATCATCCTGCACAAGAACCCAATATGAGGAGGAGCAACAACGCTATAGCTTTGAGAAAAGTAAATTTAAATAAGGTAAAAAAACTTCACCCTAATTTCATTAAATGCTAAATCAATTGAAGTCAAAGCCTCATTGACCACTTTCAAGCTTTGAGCCAGGCACTTTGCACCCTGCAAAAAATTCATTGCACAAGGGAGATAGCAACATTAGATTAAGAAACTAAAATGGCCCAAAAGCAAGAAAAAGACATCACTATGTACAGGAACGAACTTCATCTCTAAGTCCATTTGCTCGTAAGTCCAGAACAGATATGGTAGTATTATATCTCAACATATCTGCAACAACCTCTGCACCTTTTACTCCTATCTGCAAGACATTTCCATGTTGCACAGTTAAATGCACTTTTTAAGATAAGCAGACAGAGGCTCATTAGTCATAACTTGGATTTACCTGACACCAACCGAGCTTAAGGGTGTTAATGTTTCCATGGAACTTGAGAACTTCACATATAGCCTTTGCTCCCTCAGCTCCAATGGGATTATAAGCAAGATCCAACTGTGAGAGAGAAAGAAAAAGCAAGAAGAGTCGTACCTCGTCATGTCCAAAATTACATAAATACAATAAAATAAGATACAAATGATGGCAGAGGACTCACAGTTGTAATAACAGAATTATCTTTCAGAACTTGGGCTATCTCAGTTGCTTCCTTGGCATGTATGTTATTTCCCCCCTGCAATATTACTCAGTCTTGTTTCCTTAAAAAAAAAGGACTCTGGAGAGCCTCTAAAAGGTAATTGAAAGATACAGATAATTAGAAGTACTCTCTTCTCACCAGGTCTATGGTCGTTATTGTTCTATTCTGCTTCAGAGCATCTGCAATTTTTTTGGCCCCCTGATAAATTTTCAAAAATTGATGTCAATAAAGAAGGGCAAGTCTGAAGTTTGAAGTAATTTAATCTGTTAATTTTCAAGGTAAAAGTTATGACTTGATCATTTTTTCTCCACATAACAAACCCATCATACGAACTTCCCGTCATGCAAATATAATTCTGTCAAAACTCAATGCTCCCCTATGTTGCTGTTAATTTATCTGAGTAATCTACATATACAAAATTTAAACAAACTAATGGTGTACTGGCAAAACATTACAAGCAAGGTCAACTATTGAGAATCTCAATACCTCATCACCAATGTCATTCATGTAAAGATTCAGCCATAACAAGTTTTTGCTATTCTTGATATATTCAGCAACATGAAAGGCACCTTTTGAGCTAATTGAGTTGTTGCCAATGTCTAGAACCATAAGTTTCCCT